>OX463244.1:50468158-51068158 GCA_949820135.1 Sylvilagus floridanus
TACCACCCACTCACCCCGCACCTGGTCCCAGAGAATGGAGACTGTTGAGGGAGAGGAGATGCAGTAGATTAAAGGATCGCTGAGGAACACCTGGTGTGCTTTGTTTGTAAAACTGTGACTCTGTCCCTCCATCAAGGATGTCCTGGAGCCCAGCTGTGTGCCCCAGAGGAGGTTGTATTAGGCAACAGGACATAGTGCAGTTTCAATCTTTCCTCCCCTGTGTCTCTGAAACATGTACAGGAATCCACATGTGTAATCCCCAGCCCTTCTTATTAGAAAACCCTCCCACACTCTCCTTTCATCTGGGGTCCCAAAGCTCCCAGGTTTCTCTCACACCTCTCTGCTGACAAAGCCCTCTCATCCGCTAGATCCCCATGGTTTTTATTCCACTCTAATTGCTTTTTTTTTCTTAAGCATTCACCTGAGATGCTTTTATTCTTTCTCATGACACAGTACTAAAAGGAGAGGAAATTAAGGTGATAAAGGGGGATGAAAAAGGCTATGAAACCCCGGTTTAGTTATCTCTTACTAGCATATTAGAAATTTCATAAGCCTGCTGTCTGTAATCTTTCTTTGCAAAAATCAGAGCACCTAATAGAAAGACCGTTGGCCCGAGAAGCCTTCTGGTGGTTTCCAGTAGCAGTTCTCACCTTTTTCTGCTGCTGACATTATCGTACCTGGTACGCTCCCGTGGGAGTACTCAGCACTGTGTGGTTCCCTACTTGCCAGCTTTCTCTCCTACAGTCTGTAGATGTGTAAGTGAATGTGATGACATTATAAGTATAACCTCAATCCCAATTAATTGTAAAGAACAATTACAAAACTACCATACTAGTATAAAGCAGTCATCCTTTCATACGTGTGAATTTCAAGCTACCGTTATATATCCATTCCTTTTACAATGAATTATACTGTATAACCACTTTTCAAAGAATTACGTATAATTCATGAGATGCACAACCCTGGGAGAAAGGGCTCAGATGAGTTTGTATGTCAACTGGAGCAGTGTTTGGCCCTTTGAAACACATTTTGGTCCCTCTCACCCAATCCTCAGGATCAATCTTGTAGTTCCTCCTATTAAACTACCATAAAGTCCAGGGTTAAATACTGTAGCCTAATATTGCAAAGTGACCACATAGTGTACAATCACCCAGACCTTCCTCCCGCACCCTCATCCACTTTATCCTACATATTCATTCTCCATCTTCTTCAACCTGCACTCTGATCCCTCCCCTCACTGAAGCCTACTAAACCCACTAGACTGCAGACAGTTGGCCAATGCCCTTTTGACAGAGTTGCAATGTACTGGGAGAATAACTTTCTTCTAGTTCCCGCTTCAGGTCCCCCAGCATGTCCCTGAGAAAGAGTTTTACAGATTATGGACTTCTCAACAATCCACTCAAGATGGCATCCAAAGAGGAGAATGGACAACACCGTCTGTGGTAGTCAACTGCTTCAGCCACCATGTTCTGCCTAGCCCATGGCACCTTATGAGCATTCTCACCACCCATTGGGCCATAGTTAGAGATCTTACAGAATGTTAGCTCTTAGGAACTGTAACCACCACTGCCTACTGTTGAAATTTCAAGCACTTGGCTTCCAGTAATGTGTAAATCGTGAAGGTAGGGAAAAGTCCATACAAAACCTTAATTAAAGCCTATGTTTCAGAGACTTGTAATATGACAAGACTGAATGGTACTGCCTTCCTCCATTCAGTTAATAATGCACCAGTCAGACTGTTTTATAGCCACAATAACTTTCAACAATTTGAAATAGAATTTTGAAGAAGGCTTGCTCAGTGCTGCCTAGGCAATACATAATCAGCTCTTGCTTAATGGTTTATCTCTAAATACCAAATTGTAGAGAACAGGTTTGATTTCTTTCTTTTTTCAAATATTTGGGGTGGGATATTTTACTCTCCAACACTTCCCCCTGGGAAAACACTTTTCAGAAATCTTTCACATATTAAAGTCAGATGCATGACTATGAAGAGATGTAGGTTAGAAGTTTTGAAATAACAGATTGGAACAGGGAAGAAAACATGTTGGGAAAAGAACCAATTTAAATATATTGTGCCATAGCAGTTTCTTAGTCTTGAGAATAGGTCTGTTAAGTTTAATGGCCATGTCTCTCTTCAGGCAGTAGTACTGTAGGGCTCCCATCAAAGTTAAGCAAGCAGGTCTTTATTAGAAGGCATTTCTGTGGAAACAGAAGAAAAATAAAAAATAATAATAGGAGCAGTCTATAAATTAGTCCCTGAGTCTGGAGGGCAGTCAGCTGAAAAGAATTCTAGATTTTGACTTAAAGCATCGTTAGTTGGCGTGAAACAAGGCAATGGCGATATGACAGATTTCCCTGGATTGTAGATTGTGGTAATTTTTGTTGCTAACACTTTTAATGATATTTTTCATGACAGAGAAATAACTGGCTGTGAACCAATGTTGTAATTTAGTGATAAGCCAAGTTTTGTAGAAGGAAATAGAGTATGAAATATTGATCAGAAGACATGAAACTTCTACTTGCCATTTGGAAAATCTGAATTCAATTCACATGGACTGTGGGTACAAGATAATGATTATACTAATCTCAATATCAATAAGGATGCAAATTCTAATATATGTATATACAAAGTATGTATATTATATATTGCATACATAATCAATGATATATAATATATAATCAACAATAAGTACCACTGCCATTTGTTCACAGTCTACCATGTGCTAGTCATTATATGACGTATTTTTTCAGTTATGTCACTTATCCCTGTTATTATACTGATCCCTCAGATGAGGAAATGAAGACTCGGAGAGCTAAATTCCCCAAGGATGCACAACAAGTAATTATATCGGGAATTCAATGAGATCCACCAGCTCTAAAACACTGTTTTCACTCTGCAGTGTAGAATCACACAGAATGACAAGATGTTTCTCCGTGTAGCACTGTTTCAGAAATATCATAAGGAAAGGGGGTACATTTTCACCTTTCCAGATAGATTTTTCTCCTGGCTAATCAGACTTCATAGATGGAATGTATTAAAGTTCCAAAAAGAGTTTTTAGTGGATTACAACCTGATAATATTTGTTCCACTTTCAAATACAAGGATTTAGTATATTCTCACCCATGGGACTAAGCAGCAAACACATAATCCACATATCCTCCAAGCATCACCCTCCAAAGCCCAGCTTAAAGAACACTACTTAAAGAACACTACTTTTAAAAAATAAAAATAAAAAAGTAGCATGTACAATAATATGAAGCAATGAGGAAAATGTGGCAGAAAAATAGTTCAAGAATTACATCCTCAGGCATTTCTGTAGATTGAATTTTTTCCAGTGTTGGCAAATACATGGTTTGCTTCTTATCCTTGCTATGGCAGACATTACTAGTCATCCTAACAGGCTTTCCCACCGAGCACAGATGCTGCCACAGTATCTCTTTCATGATCATATCAATAAATGCTTACTCTTCTAAGTTTTTTTTAAATAATGGAATTAAGTGCAAGTAGATAATTTATCATAAATCAGCCATCACATCATAACACAAACTTTTCTGTAAAGAATTTAAATTTCAAGGCTACGTGTTAACTTATTTAATGAATTCCTGTAATGTTTTTCAGCATTGTTCCAGGGCCTACAGAAAATAGAAAGATGTGTGAGATATGGGTCCTGCCATCAGAGAGGAGTTTTAGCCCAATTCCTTTAAAAAATATTCTTCTGTCTGGTGGTTTTTTTCCCCAGGGAAGTAATTCAACTGAAACAAAAAGATACATGCATGCCCTAAGACTACACAACCATCTATAATGAAAGAAATTTGTTAGTAATGTAAATATAGGTTTAGGGAATTAACAAATTATTAAACATTCAGCACATAGAGTTTTATAACTCATTTGAATATGAAGACTTTTGAAACATGGAAAATATTCACAAATATGTGAAATAATAGCAAGTAGAATGGCTCCCATGTGTACCTTTCTGTTAGCCATATATAAATGCAAGAGCCAGCAGAAAAAGAAATTATGATAGAATATCAGGGATAAAAGTCTTCAATCATGTGGTGGTTTAATATTAAAACAAAAATCTTACTTTGCACTAGTGTTACTAAAAATATAACCTTGCTTGATTCATTTTAATAGATCTAATAGCTTTATTACTGTTAAATTTACATGATGAGAATAAAACATGGAAAACCTTCCTGCTTTTTAATGGCAGTATTGATATCTATTGATAACCTAAGAACTTTTTAAATTAAAGGCTACTGCTGTTATAAACTCAAAGGGCTCATTAAAATAAAACCTTCTTGACTCAATCACAGCTATAATTTTTTACATATTTAGATGTACAGAGAATAGAAAAGGGCTAAAATTTCACAGAAAATGGAATAAAAGATAATGTCAAATTTCCATGCATTTTTGAAGTCCCCTTCTATATATTTATTGTATCTTAAACTGCAACATTATCCATTATAACAGCCGTGTCTCTAATCTAACTTGACCATAATTTATACTTGAAATTTCCCAATTCAAGCTCCTCCTTATTTTTCTGAGGAAGAATTTAGACTCTTGACCTTCTGTCTTTGATATGTATTTTTTTTTCAGTATGAGCTGCTGGTTCTGCTGTTAAATCATTTCTCAGGTGGACAGAGCCCACTAATCACGAAATGGCAGAAATTTCTGCATGCTCAGCAAATCGCAGATTGAATTTATCATTGTACCTGTTTGATAAGAAAGGGCATTTATTGTTTATTAGGTAATATTCTGGAGAATTCATGCGCAGATGATGGTCCCCAGCCCTGGAAGCCAGAAAACAGAAGCATTTTTCAACTTTGTTATAAGATAAGGTGAAAGAAAAGTTATTGCACAGTGGCTGTGAACAATGAGGGGGCGCTGACCTTACTAAATCAACTGCCAATGCAGTCGTATAAAGGCCAAAGAGTAACTAGGTTACTAAAGATGTGTGGAGAGAAAGGGAATTATAGTACTGAAACATTCTGGGAACAAATAGTGGATGCTTTTCAACAGGGAAATAGGCCATTTAAGTCATTTGGTATACAGAATGTTCTTCCATGACCTTTCTATATTAAGGACATAAAATTAGCAAATTACAATTCCACTGACGAGTGATATGAAATTGTGTAAGCTCAAGAGTTATTCCAGTGCTATCTCAGGAGAGAAATGGAAGTCACCTGCCATTGCCTGTGCATCAAGAATGGCACAAAAATCTGAAGGGAAAGTTACCTAAAATGTTCTTTTTTTTTTTTTTTGAGGTGTTTGTTCAAGCACTTAGTTTATTGCTGTTTTTTTTCCATTGGTTGTTTTGCAAATACCTTTGTTATAGTATTTGTTGTGGTCTGATTTTTTCTTTATATTATACCAGATGTTTTTTTTTTATATAAAGCATTTATTTATAGACTATAAATTTCCAAAGTACAGCTTATGGATTACAATGGCTTCCCCCCCATAACTTCCCTCCCACACACTACCCTCCCCTTTCCCGCTCCCTCTCCCCTTCCATTCACATCAAGACTCATTTTCTATTCTCTTTATACACAGAAGATCAGTTTAGTACATATTATGTAAAGATTTCAACAGTTTGCCCTCACATAGAAACACAAAGTGAAAATACTGTTGGAGTACTAGTTATAGTATTAATTCACAATGTACAGCACATTAAGGACAGAGATCCTACATGATTTTTTTTTAAAAATTGATTAATTTTCTATGCAATTTCCAATTTAACACCAAGATTTTTTAATCACTTTCAATTATCTTTATATAAAGAAGATCGATTCAGTATATACTATGTAAAGAATTCATCAGTTTGCACCCACACAGAAACACAAAGTGTAAAAATACTGTTTCAGTACTAGTTATAGCATTACTTCACATTGGACAACACATTAAGGACAGATCCCTCATAAGTACACAGTGACTCCTGATGTTGATTTAACAATTTGACACTCTTGTTTATGGCGTCAATATGTACAATTCCAATAGACTACTTTGACAATTAAAAGTTATGAGAGTGCATTGTTTTGAAATAGAGCATTCAATTTTTTTATTGTGTGGCTTTATTGATGTTAATAAGCAAGGAGGGTATCCTGTCCATTTTGATATTTAAACTTAGTGAAATTCAGTCATATTTTTCAAAGTGTGTTCCATAGAAACTAGTCAAATAATTTAGGAAAATAATGCAAAAGTTAATGTATATTTAAGTAGTGGAGACTCTGAGAAGTGCTACAATTAAAAATCCTGTTTAACTGTATTCTCCATGGAGATCTTTATTGTCTTTTATTTATGAATTTTTGTAATGTTACTAATTACTAGCACAAACACCTCTAGCTTAATGTGAGGTAATATAGCAACGATTCAAGTGTTTGTTGGTAGGAGCTATGATAGCTTTTCAATCACTGGACATGACATGACTAATCTTTGTTTCAGATCCAATCATGAATCATTCTAATTTTGATTAGAATAAACAGCCCAGAAATAGCAATGCAATTTATAATAATTGTAATATAATTTAGCCTCCCAAATAGGAATTGTGGTAATAGAATTGAGTAGTACTGAAAAGGACAGTTTAATGTGGTCGATGTAGCACTCGAAGACAAAGAAAGAAATGAATTTTAGGTCTTTAGTAGGAACTCTGTCCTGAATTCCAAGAGACATCTTTCAAAGTCATCAGGAGTCAAGCCACATACAACTTGTGCTCCTAAAAGACTCAAGTCTTGGTGGTTTAAGAGAAATTTAAAGGATTGTAAGGGCAATTCTTATTGGTAGGAATTTTTCCATGTTTGCTTTAAGCTTTAAACTTAGGATGTACCTCTGACTCCTGTACATAGGTAACAGAACAATACCAGAGTTATACAGCAGATCCACATGGAGCAGTTCTTATTTCATGTTGGATGATCATGTGTGCTCACATATTAGCAGTTCCTGTTAAAGCTGACATGGTTCAAATATGAATGGAAAAAAAACGTGATAAACTGTTTCAAATCAAAATGTTAAAAACTATGGCTCTACTGAAATTGCCATGGATCCAGTCATTCTTTCACTTGTGAAAAATTAAAAGCAAAGTAGGTGAAAGTTGAACTAACCCTCAATATTCTAATAAAATTAATTCACTGATTCACTTCTAATAAAGTTTTTCATTACTTAGAAAATACTGATTTTACTCAAACACTAAATGTATTTTTAAAAGATTTATGGCTTTACTAATTAATATGAACTCGAGATGTAAAAAGTTTAAAATGAGATTTATTATCCTAGCAAGTTTATAACACATAGATTACAATAAAAGCACTTATCACATATTTTTTAAACATGCAAAATATTTTAACATTAATTTTCACATATTTTGTGAGAATAATACAATTTCCAGAATGACATAAACATGCCAATCTATGTTATTTTTACTCTAATTTTAATTCCATATTTTCTTACCTGATACACTTTATTATGTGAGTTCATATCTAATTACTTCATATATTTAACATGTATGTAGATTAAAGAATATATACAATGTATACCCTAGTCTTTCCAAAATGTCACATTTGTATTTTTATATTAAAATTATAAAAGTATCCACAATTGCAATGACCTTTGTATTAGGACCTAAAAACAAAATATAAATAAATATAAGGATGCTGTGTCACTCCTTTTGAGATCTATCAATACTAGATTCCTTTTTTGTATTAATCTAACCTTGCATTGATTTTGCTTTCTTTTGTGTCTTATTAATATCTAAGCTTGGGTATATGCCAATCTTATCATGCAACTGAGGTCTATGACAGCAGAAATTACTTGTTCACAAATAATACATTGTTTTTGAATATTTGAAAATAAATGGAGGCTCAATCAATGAATTCACCACAAAAAAAAAAAGACAAGAACTGCTTCAGCCAATATGGAAAAGGTAAAAGGACATGAACTCAGTGGTGAGTCAGAAAGTGGAAGTTTGAACAGTTGGTGGCTGGCTACTCTCCTTATGGAGAGGAGGAGTGGGCTGTTCCCCAATTAAATGCAATTTTATACATGAGACAAAAGTAAAAACAAAGATAGCCAGAGTGAGCTTTCCCAGGATCTACCAAGACCCAGTGGTCAGAAAAGGCAGAAAAAGACAAAAGAAACTAACTTTTGTGAAAGAAACTGATTTGGTAAATAAAAACATTTTTAAAGTCACTAATTTGTGTAAGATGGAAATTTAGAGATGTTTTTAATAGAAGATAAAAACAGAATATTGTTAAGAGGAAAAAGAAAAATTGAGTGCTTTTTACTTTATTTGGCTTTAAAGTCCTTGTGATTCTTTTCCTTCTAGAATGCCAGAGTCCCCTGGTGAAGTTTCCGAATATCCTTTATTTGTTACAGTCGGTGACTGGCTGGATTCTATAAAGATGGGACAATATAAAAATAACTTCATGGCAGCAGGATTTACAACTTTTGACCTGATTTCAAGAATGAGCATTGAGTAAGTGATGTCAGGATTATTACTGTAACTAGATGCTCTGCCCAAAGGATTATAAATCCAAATTATATACAAGAATACGTTTCCTATGGCTACTATGTCATTGCCTCATCATTCCTGACCATCATTCTGGTAGAAGTTGTACATTAGACTTCTAATAACTATCTTTAAAAATCTATTTTATTCAAATAGCTATTTAAAATATTTTAAATGCTTTCTAAAATGCATATGACTCTTGTTCATGTCATAGATTTTACATCAACATACTTGTACCATATAGCAATATTGTATGACCAATTCCTAGTACTTACATCAAAGTAATACAGTTTTATACCATTTCAGAGTTTCTTTTTTATTTTGTAAGTCAACCATTTTTTACTGTCTTAAAGATTATGCTTTGCCCAAGTGCATTAAAAATGTCCAGTATGTGTTTAAAAGACCACATACTATGATGATTAGATTGAAAAATATAAAATTTCAGTTTTTATATCATAATGGAAATTGCGACTAATCGAATATTATGACTTTCTTCAGATTAAATGGAATACACATTATACCTTCTACCTTGTATGATCATCATTTTGGTAATTTTATTGCATACCTAAATTATATAACCTTTAGGCATATGAAATGCTTGAACATTACTTAGGTACCTGGATATGAAATTTGTTCTCATATAATTAAGTTTGAGATTAATCTGATGTATTCTGTGGATACAGAATGAGGAAAAAAGTAAACACTTACTGCTTATTATATCTCTTCTTAACATCTAAATGACACAATTTTTGGAAAATGTGATATAGTGCATATTTAATAGTTCTAAATGTTGATTTTCTATATCCCATACCTAATCTCTCTCTCTCTCTCTCTCTCTCTCTCTCTCTCTCTCTCTCTCTGTCTCTCTCTCAGTGACATTAGGAGAATTGGAGTCATACTCATTGGACACCAGAGACGAATAGTCAGCAGTATACAGACTTTACGTTTACACATGATGCACATACAGGAGAAAGGATTTCATGTATGAAAGTACTACCTGCACCTGTGTTTTGTGCCTCAGCATTTCTAAAATGAAAGATATACTCGCTTCCACCCTTTCTTCAGATTTTGCAGACATCACTTCACAAACCACGCTGTCCTGCTCAGACTCTAAGCACATACTTTATGTTTATGCTTCCAGCCTGGATTTTAAAGTCATGCTCCATAGGTCCTCTCTGAATAACCTGCAAGGGAAACCCTGGCCCACTGCAGATTATCACTACGTGATGACAGATAACTCAGCATGGATGTGTAATTCTGTACAGCAGTGCTTGTATTTGGGAAGTGTTCATGGTCTTAACCAGAAGGAATTAGTCCAGGTGTGGCATCCTTACTGATGCATGTAGAGTTTGATTGTAGATGAGAAAGAGATAGTTGACTTTCCTTTCATGTTTTGTGATCAAGTAACTTCCAAATTGACATAAATATTTATATTTTAAATAATTGTATTCAACTCTATGGGTTGTATTGTTGCTTTATTTTTTAATTATTTAATTGTTGGTGCCTGATGTTGTTAGAATTATTTACAGAAATGACCAATGACTCCATGTAGTGAATTCCTGTTAGTTGTGACTATGGTAAGAAAAGGGTTATTGGGGAGGGAGAGGGTGAAAAATAATGTGCTTTTAAATCTTCCAAGGTTTGTCTATATTTTTTTTAATTAACTTTATAGTGCCCTACATATTTCATAGTAGAAGGTAGTTTAGAGGCTTTTCCCCTCTAATTTTTTATGAACTATAGTATATTTCTCTACTACCTTATTAAGATCACCCCTGGAAAGACCAGGAGTGATCCCTTACTCTGATGGCTTTCATAGAAAGAAGCATGAATTAAACCCATGACTGTTCCCTTGGTTCACCTTGGCAAGTTGACATAAGTAATTGTCAAAGCACTGAGAAAATTCATTGTTCTCAGAAGAACTGCTTTGAATAAAAGGTCTAGGATCATACCCTTAGATTTAAAATAAAACATTTATTTAATTTAAGCAGAATTTTATGATAGTTATATAGTGGTCCAAGAAAATAAGCACATCTAGCTGACTATCTGATATGGATACATTTTGCAAGTTTAAGAATTTTTTTGTTTGCAGAAGTAAGTTACATCAACATGCTGAGGTGTTTCTTAAACATTCTAAGAAATAAATATGAATACTCCACAGATAGCATAAACAAATTTTACACATGAGCATATTCACTATATATAGTGAATATAAACTGAGATCCATGATGCAGTTACATCAAAATGCAAACACAGCTAGGATGTGTTGTCATAATCATCTCAGAGATTAGTAACAGAAAGACATTTTCAGTGAATGAAGCTGAATCAGCTGATCAAAATAGTGCCATCTTATGAACAAATGCAATTATAAAAATCAGTCAGTCGTTACAACTACAAAAATGACTGCTGTGTGAGGTGGAAGAGTAAGGAGAATATGTTAAGCAAGAAAAAAAATACACAGCAAGTTGTCTAAACATGCGTAGTTAATAAATAGCTTTTTATCTGATCTAAATATAACGGTGCCCTACCCACATTCTCAAATTTCTACCTACTTAACATTTTTGCAATTAAAACATTATACAAAGAAGTATCATTTTTTTCTTTTTTCTTATTTTAAGATTTTGTTGACTATCTGATTCTATTAGAACTTTCAACATACTTTCTTTTCTGCTTATTTATTTTGATTATTTATCTCCTGGTTTTGTCTATAGTAACTTGAATTTTCTCATTTGAAAATAATGTATAGAGATAGAAGGAAGTCTTTAGAGTATTCTTAAAGTTAAAAAAAAAGGAAACAGTGGGAAATCCATTACTTTTTAAGTGTGGCAAAAATAGCTAGCAACATTTCCTAGCCATCAACCTGCATGGTCATGCATCACTCATAGATTGTCTGTAGTTTGCTTGATACATTTACACAACTCGGGATACATTTAGAGGAAATATAAAGTTTCCATATTTACTTGTCTTCAAATATATATTAAATAATAACAGATGTAAAACAGATTAAATTTATTAATCATATATTTATTTTTATAATACAGCAAAAAGGTATTTAGAAAAATAAAGAATAGAATAATAACATCCTCTATAGGACTGTGTCAGTAACATCTGTATACCTTGATGAAATAAATTCTATTAAAGTATTCAAACTTCTATGGGATGGGCGTTCTGTGATTTCAAGGTTATGGATCTCTGTTAAGAATATTTCTTTTATAAAAGTCTGATGAGTTTGTTCTGTATCTGGTTAATTTGCACTTCTTTCTTTTCCTTTCCTTCTATCTTTTATAGTATTATAAAACTTCCTTTCCATTTGTCTCTCACTCCATATTGACCTCACAATTTCTTTTTACTTACATTTCTACATTTCAAAACTCTAAGCATGATAATCTTCGGTGTAATTTTGAACCTCATCATGGTCAGAGCAAGGATGAAATATGTGTGCAAAATTAAACAAAAACATTAAAATATAAGAATAACAATTTTTACTGCCCATCAGTCATGGATCTAATGATCCCAGGCATACCAAATTCATTTGGTATTTTTTTAAAGATTTATTTATTTCGAAGTCAGTGTTAGTGGGGAGAAGGGGAGGAGAAAGAGAGAGATATCTTCCACCTTCTGGTTGACCACAACAGCCAGGACTTAGCCAGGATGAATCCAGGAGCTTCATCTGGGTCTCCCACATGGGTGACAGGGGTCCAAGAATTCGGGCCATTTTCCACTGCTCTTCCAGACCATTAACAGGGAGCTGAATGGAAGTGGAACATCCAGGACTTGAACCAGCGCCCATATGGGATGCTGCCATAGCAGCACTATGCCACAGCCCTGAATTTCAGCACTATTTTTGCAGTTACAGCTTTTGATAAATAAGCTATGCATGCCATGATAAAAAAAAAAGCGTTTCTTATTTCACTCTGTTATACTCTTTAAAATCTGTCAAACTATTACCTGAATTAAACAGCCTTCTAGCTACAGGTGGAAGGGCTATCTTAGCTCATGAATGGAAAACAAATCCCTATCCAGTTCTAAAACAGCAAAGTCCTTGTCTTCAAAGGGCTGGTGAGGAATAAATTACATTATATATCACCCAACCACATTTCCCAAAAATCTATGTTGGTAACTTCCCCTACCAAATTTCTGTCTACAAAACAATCAATTAAATTTCTCATCACAATATTTTTCCCAGTGCTAGGTCTTTCTTCCCTATTTCTTTATTAAATTTTCCAAGGTTGTCTTTCTCAGTCCCTCTGTGCATTGCTCTTGTATTCCCCCATTCTATTTTTTCCCTTTTATCAGCTTCTATCATTCATCCCTATCCATATTAAGAAAGACAGCATAGCAATCTAAAAAGACTTTATAGATCTCCATGGAAGAGGCTGAGAAAGAAAAGGTTACAAAAACTGGCCTTCACTTTTAGGAATCCTACCACGTAAGTGAGAGCATTTACACTAACAGAGGGTACAGACTGGCTTTTCCTTAATAGAATGAAGTACTTAGGAAAATAATTTCAAAATTCATGATTATGATCCTATTTTACAGCTTGAGATAAAGAAGATTATGATTAATTGAAAAGAAATTAGGGCTATGAGTTAAAAGCCATTATTATTAATTCACATGTGGTATTTATGTCTTTATACAGAAAGAAACTTAAAGCAGATGCATCACTTTGTTTAATACAGTTACCTTAACTTTTTTAATCTCAAGTGCCATTAATTATTTATTTAAATATTTATTATTAAATATTCCATTTAAATTTTTTAAATTATTTTTATGTGAAGATTTCAAGACATAGAGGAGTGCATTAGGCACTGAAGTCACCTACCTGAGTTTTTATGATTAACTTTTACAACAATTTTTCAATCTTCATAATGTTCAGCAAAAGCAGTATGAATTTTATTTAGCTCAATTTAACTAATGAGTATGGAGCGCACAAAATTTTACCTTGAAAATGAGTTTTACACCACTAGCTTTGCCTTCAGGTAATTTTCAAGGTTAAAGTTTAGAGGTTAATGCCTATTTTCTGTTAGTTATGGTTGCCAGGTCAATGGGGGTTAGCTCTTTTCATAGTAAGTAAGAAAATAAATAAGTATTTGTTCAATGTGAGTTGAATTTGCAATCCCCTACAGAAAGAAATATTTTGGACCTCAAATTCTCCAAAAATTATTTCCAAACTCCTCAGGCTCCATCTGGTAGAAGGGAGCATGTTTTCTGGGTTCTCTAAGACAACCTCTCTTATAAACAGTTGAATCTCATCAAGTATCACAGATTTTTTTTCATTTTTTATTGTTTGATGCCAAACATCACCGTTACTATGTGTACTTACTACCTCAAAGGTGCACTCAATTAGAAACCATCAGGCATTAATTTCTTGGCCTCCAAGCTAACTCACTGGCCCTACTAAATGTCATAATAATTATGAATGCATTGGTCGCATAAAATCCTTTCAAGCATGAGCCACTTAACCAGGGAAAGAAATGATTACTCATTACTAGAGCTAACATATAACTGAAATAAAGGAGAAGAAAAATCTTACATTGAACAGCATAAAAATGAAAGCTCTACATTTCTCTCACTGTTCCCTTAAAAAGCTCAGTATTGGGTCTTTCAAAGATTTCTTAGAATAAAAATTTAATTTTATGTTATAAGGAATGTGACATAATAAACATGTCTTGTGGGGAAAATGACCAGATGATTCAGAAAAAAAGGTAAAGGTCATCAAGGTACAGCTCTAATTCTCTTTTTCTTACTAATAATTAGATTCAAATCATCAATAGATCAAATTATTGAGAGTACTTATATCTTAATTGAAAGTTTCTTTTCCATTAAGGGGTTTTAGTTTGGTTGGTACTTGCTTTTTTTAAGATTTCAGAATATCTTTGAAAGCTTTAGCTTTGATTTTCCAGTGTTGACTCATAATTACTGTATTTAAAATGAAAGAGAAAATTAAGATAACTTTTCAGTTACTAAAGGAGGCAAAGTGCTACTAAATGGATAAACTTTACCTTTCAGAAAAAAAATAGGCAACTACAAGTTTGTTTCTCTCTTAATGATATCAAGTCACCTCTAATTTACTATATTTTTGCATTTTCCCAGTGAGTCCTGTTTGCTTCTAAACAAAGCAAAGTTCTTGCTAGATTTCCAAACTTGTTATTCAGAGTAACAAATCTCTACTTCATTAAGAAAACTTTTTATTTACATAGAAAATCTCAAAGGAGACTTCTACTACCCTCTAACAAAGGCAGTAAAGAAATATTACTGAAGGGCAGATTTTAGCTTAAGGGTTAAGATGTTTACATCCCAAATCTAATTATCTGGGTTAGACACCTGGCTCTGGTCCCTGACTCCACCTTCAGGTTAATGCAGATCCTAAGAGGAAGTAGTGATAGCCCAAATACTTGTGTCCCTGCCATCTCTGTGAGAGACCTAGGTTGGGTTCCTAGTTCCTGGTTTTGACCAAGCTCAGCCTGAGCTGGTTGACATTTGGGAATGAATCAATGGATGGGAAGCTTTCTCTCTCTGTCTCTGTCCCTCTCGACTCTCAAAATATATATATATATATATATATATATATATATATATATATATATATATATTACCTAACAGATGAGGATGAAAAAAAGCCCTTACATGTAATATGAAGATGTGGTTTCTACTCTCTTTGAGAGGCAGAAAGACAGAAACAGAACCCCCATCTGCAGGTTCACTACCTAGATGCCCACAACAGCCAAGCCTGAGCCAAGCAGAAGTCAAGATCTGGGAACCCAATCCAAGAACTTGATTATTTGAGCCATCACTGTTGCTTCCTAGGGTCTGCATTAGCACAAAGCTAGAGTAGGGAGATGGAGCTAGGTGACAATCCCAGGAACTCCAGTATGGTACACAGGCATCTTAACCAGTAGGCAGAACACCAGCCCCCTTTTCTACTTTTGATTAGAAAATAAAATACAAATTAACGACACAACGTCTACACTAGTTGAAGGTTAGGAAAATTTTTGAATTAGTGAAATATTCTTCTAAGTGAAACTCTGTCATTATCCATATTTCTCAATCATTTGCAGTCTCTAGCTGTCTGTAATTTATCATAATAAATGTACTTTTGGTTAAATAATAAACTATCTACTCAATAAATAAGAACTACTGAGATGTGGCTTTTCAGTTCTCTACTAAATAACAAAATGAAGACAACCTACTTCAGGATCCTTATATAGTTAGCATCAGAGTCTCCTTAACATTATCTCTTGGTGAAGGGAGAACTATCTTTATCCCAGAATTATATATTACTATAAAGAAAACTCTAAGGACAAAAGAATCATCATTTTAATATATTTCATTCAAATTGGATATTTACATAATATTACTTTGAAGATAGATATCCTTGTTTTCATGACTTAAATATAAACTTACCTGACAAGCAATCATCAAACATTTCTCTACAGCTCTTCCACATCTATTGATCATCATCTTTAGAGCAGTCTTACTTTACTTCTGTTCTAGAAAGAGCCAATGTCATTAAATTTTTAAAAATCACAATGATGGAGTGAATTATGCTAATTTGTAAACATGAGTAAAAATGATTCTAAAGATTTTTACTAAATTTAAAGTCTCCTTTATGGATTTTATAATTTAAAGCCTCTCTTCTATACTTACTTATTTGTAGAATGAACTGTATTCTGTAGAAATTTTATTTAAGTAAATCTTCACTCACTAAATCAGAGAGAAGCCAGAATATAGTTAACTCTATTAACTCTTTTTCATACTATGTAGTAACTTTTGCTCTCTTTAGAATTTTTATCTACCTAGTAATATCATTGTTAAAGTCATAATGACATTTTTATTTAACTGTGCATGCTTTATTTATTGCATAAATTATTTTAATCTTTAAAGTAAATCTGCTTAAAATTGTGGTCTTCAGCAGCTCTATGACAAAATCAATGGCCACTCAGCTTGCTAACAAACTTGTAACTGAACAAGCTATTTTTCTGTCAGTGTGATTGATGTAAGCATTGTTAAATCTAACTTGCTTGAATATCCCTTGGTATATTACCTAGAGCTATTATTGCCATATTCTCCAAGTATCTTTAAGACGACTCTGAATATCATAGGCGGTACTATAATAAATAAGAACTAAGGTTTTTTAAAATTTCTGCCCTGCATGAAAAGTAAGGTTTAATATGTATAAATGTTTGTCATTGGAGTTTTTAATTTATTTTAATGTTTTCTTTCTTTCAGGCCATATATATGCCTTCAAAGAAACTTGTATTAATATATACATACTATGCAAAAATCTCATTTTATTCTTACAAAAAATGAAGGTTGCATATAATTTCAAGTTTTTTATACCTCCAACAGTTAAAAACTTAAGGGGAACTTGGGGGTGGATAGAGCACAATAACATGAGCAGTTCTAAGAAATATGGGAAGCATTGATTTTAAAGATTACTATCTGTGCTTGATTTCTAGTATGTTATTAATCGTTTTTTGAATCACACTTCATATTCAACTGTAACATTGAAAACATGAATATATGCAGGACATAAGTGTCTTCAGGACATTTTTCACAAAATATACTTAATTTTAACTTTTTTTGCAGTGGACACTTCAAGAATTTAATTTTGAATTTTGAAGGAATAATTGTTAATTAATAGTCTATGTTTCCTGTTCCTAAAATGTTAATTAGAACAGCTGTTATAACTTCATTTTTGAAAAATCAGAAAGAGAAAGCATGAATGTTGAACGTGGCAACAGATCAGGTTCTATTAAAATTGAGGAAAATATTAAAATGTAATACAAAGAGCAGTTTCTGTTAAAATTCTTACTTATCTCATTTTAAGAAAACACAAAAATTACTAGAAAAGAGTGAATAAAATGTATGACATATTATTCTTACTGGTAGCTTTAAGGCTAAAATGTATTTTGAACATGGGAATACTAATATTAATAAATCTATTAATGGTTGTTAAAATATCAATTGATTTATAAAATCAGAAAGGAATCATCAAAATTATCAAAAATAGAAAAAGTTATTTAAAAAAAATTAATAGACCAGTTAATCATAATTCTTAACATTTTCATAATATTATTTCTTATTTTTGGCATAATATAATAGAAAATTTGCAAAAAATGCACTGAATGATGGGCTGAGTGCTGTACACATAATAATTATTCCATTGATAATTACAAGGTTTTTTTCTTCTATTAATAAATTTAAAACACAATATATAAGGAACTGAATTGAAAGGGTTATCTGTTAATATCAACCTATGCTTTTAAGTAGTTATATAAATTTTACAGTCTTCCATGTTTAAAAAAATGGTAACTACATACAATTGTATGTGATATCCTTTGATCTCTAAATGTTTTATTTCAAGAAGATTGCTTTCTCTTTCCAGTTGTTTTAAGTATCTAAAAAAGAGCCATTGTATATCTTATGTTTCCATTCAGTATCACAATGCTTATAAATTTCCAATTCACAATGAACTTGAAACCAATTGCTGTAAGTTACTCTTTTTGTGGCTATTCTTCTTTTATCTAATATTGGTCTGCTGAAAAAAGCAAACTCCTCTACTTTCTTGCAAATGGAGACTCTAAAAGGAAATCTTCAAATGAACATTATGAATGCAAAATAGTGACCATATATATTCTTTATAGTTACCTTTCATTGCTGCTTATTTATTCAGTTCTTAAAATTTCACCAAGCGAAATGCTTCATACAAGAGTTAAAACCATTACATTTTAATATTAGGTGCTTATTGTCTTCAGAATTTCTAAAAATATTTTTGAAGAAAATAAAATATTCCTTTCCTCACTTTATTATCTTGATCACTCTACCAATAAATCTAATAGTTATGGCTCTAATTTAATAACAGAAAGTTATGATTTGCCCCATCAAAACTCAGAGTTTAACGTCTTTATAGTATATAGAAAATATTAAAAAAGCAAAGTCATGTCTATATACTGATCCAAAATTGTATAATTACTAAATTTTAAAATAAGTACATATATTTATTTACCTTAAAATATATTGATATGTAAATCCATTCATTCATCCAACTAATGTTTACAGACCATCACCATGTACCAGTGTCCTGCTCTCAGCAATGATCATGCATGGTGATAGAGACATGCAAGGTCCCTGTATTGTGGAATTGACCTTCTAATGGAAAAGACACACAATAAACAAACAGTGATGTGTTAGATTGATAATTATATTAATTTTACATAGCATGGCTGTGATTCTTCATATTACATGGTGAGGGAAATCTCAAAGGACATGCCATTTAAACTGATATCTGAAAAACATGAAAGCAGCAGCCATGAGAAATTCAGGGGAACAGCATTTCAGGCAGAGGGAACAGTTAGGGACTTGAAGTGTCTGAGAGTAGAAAGAACAGTGTTTTCAGTGCACAATAGTAAGGCGAAAAGAACATGGAGTAAAAGGACATGAATGAGGCTACTAGATTGTGGGTGGAGGATGAAGAGAGAAAAGCCAAAGATAAATTCTTTTGAGGGACTAAACAATGGATTCCATGGTGTAGGTTTAGAGGGAAAAAATCAAGATTTTGGTTTTAGTAACAAAATGCTTGAGATGTCTCTTAGCTATTCACATGGGAATACCAACTAGAAAGTTGTATATGAGAGTTTCAAGGAACAGTCAGAAGTCACAATTTAGATTTGGAAATCATCAGTATATTTATGATTTTAAGCTTTTGAAATCACCTAGGAAAAAGCTGTAGATATGAATGTACCCTTGGATTGAGCTCCAGGGCATTCCAATGTTTAAAAGTTGGGCAGAGAACTTAAAAGCCAACAGAGGAAACGGAAAATGTTGAGTAAGGCAGAGGGAAAAAGAAATGAGGTTGGTCATCTGGATTAAATGTTTCTGAGATGTCAAGTTTACAAACAAAACAAAGGTCACTGAATTTTGCAATATGAAAGTTATTGAAGATTTTGACAAGGACAGTTTTTACACAACAGTGAAGTTGAAGCCTAACTACAGTATTGTTGAAGAGATGTAGGGAAGTCAGTGTCTATAAGCAATTCAAGCTTTTCTTTTAAATAATGAGATCAAGAGAAATAGAACAGAAGCTGTAGGAAGAAAGAGAATCAAGAGTTTTGTACCTTGTTTATTGTGAAGAATACTAGCATGTATTTATATACCAATGAGAATGACTTGGCAGGTGAGGGAATCTGATCATACAAGGGAGAGCATAATTCAGCAAAGACCTGAAGAGGTAGATGGATAAGGATTCAGAGCACAGTAGCGAGGTTAGTTTGTGAAACAAGCAGAGATAATAGAACCTCAATGACAGGGAAGGTACAATGTGTAATATGCAGACAGATTGGTAGATTTGTGGGTGAATAATAAGGATATTAGTGTGTGAATGGTTTATTTTACCAAAAATAAGACAAATGTCAAAATGAAGGTGGGAAAGTATTATCAATTACATGAGAAATGGACAAGTAGTTGAAGAGTGGGATAGTGAATACACTATCACACACATATGCATGTGCACACACACACATGAGGGGACTTCAAAATTTTATGGAAAATGGAATTAAAATATTAGTTTATTTTTGTGCAAATTATTTTTTAAGATTTATTTACTCATTTATTTGAAAGGCAGTGTTACACAGTGGGGGAGGGGAAAAAGAGAGGGGGAGAGAGAGAGAGAGAGAGGGAGAGAGAGAGAGAGAGAGAGAGAGAGAGAGAGAGATCTTCAATCTGATGGTTCACTCCCCAAATGGCTGGAATGGCTGGGGCCAGGTGAAAGCTGGGAGCAAGGAACTTCATCTGCGTCTCCAACATGTGTGGCAGGGGCCCAAACAGTTGGGCCATGTTCCACTGCTTTTGCAGGCCATTAGCAGGGAGGTGGATTGGAAGTGGAGCAGCCAGTGCACTATCTGGCACCCAAATGGGATGCTGGCATCACAGGCAGTGGCTTAACCTGCCATGCCACAATGCTGGCCCTGCAAATTATTTTTGAAATCCATGTTATCTAGGGGTCTTCAAGAATTTGTGGAAGTTTCTATTATGAAAAAACTATGCATGGATTTCAAAATTTTTGCACCAAAATAAACTTATCTTTTTAAAAATTTTGGCTTATTCAATTTCACTTTATTTGAAAGGCAGACACACACACACACACACACACACACACACACGGAGTGGGGCAGGGGGTGAATAGAGAAATACATCTGCCAGTTCACTACCCAAATAGACACAACAGTCATAGTTGGGACAGGCAGAAGCCAGGAGCCTGGAACTCAAATAGCGTCTTCCACTTGGGTGGCAGGGACCCAAGTAATTGACCCATCATCTGCTAACTCTCAGGATGCACATTAGCAGGAAGCTGAAATGGGAAGCAGAGCCAGGACTGAAACCCAAGAACTACAATATGAGAAGCAGGCATCACAAATTGCATCTTAACTGCTATACCAAATACTCACCCCTAGAGTTTTAAACCCATTTTTCTGCGAACTTTACTTACATATGAGTACATACTTACATACTTAATATGTAAGTACATACTTACATATGCAAACTACTTACATATGAGTACTTATATATGAAACAACTTATTGGAAGAACTGAAACTTTGCTTTCTAAGGACTCGTAGAAGAATCCACTTTTCCATAACATAGAGCTTATGTAAAGATTTCTCAACAGTGCAGGTGTTTCTTGCATTTTATTTTTGTCTATTACAGAGTAAAATGTAGAAACATTTTGTAGCTATTGTGCTATAATTCAAAGCCTATGAAAATTAAAATGACTTTAATTGTAAAAGATGTATACAGTATACTTATTCTGTTAGTTTTCTCAAACAAATCTCAAAGGAGATTTTTGAGTTCTCATCTAAATTTAAGAAGACAAACAGGCACTAATCTTTTAGCAGAAATTAATTTAATTTTTTTTGCTTTCAATTGAAAAATATTCTGTCATTTAAGAGAAACACATGGGAAATAACAGTGGTTTTGTATGTTGAGCCCCTCACTATCCCAGAAGGAAGAATGTGATCTTCTAATTGTCCTTAGTGCTCTATTTCTGGATAGGCTGTATGTAACTCAATGTGTTGGAATTTAAAGGTACATATTTTTCTTTGAATTTTATATGAAATTAGACTGTGAATAATGTAATGAGATTGTTTTCCTCTCTTTTTTTATGCTGTTCTAGCATAGCCAAAAATGTAGATTATATGTATCTATACTACTCAGTATTTGACTAAACACTTCCGATTTTAAATGGCAAATGATGTCTACAGTTGCAGTACACTCAAACTAATAGTTTCAAAAATGTTTGTAGTGTAAATCATAAAGAATTTATTCATTTAAAACTAAATAGCACATTTATATAAAATCCTAGGTGACATCTGTCTAGGTTGAGACATTTAATCCCTCATAGAGCCATGTTTGACTAGTGAAAAACTGCAACTGGAAATATTTTTCCTTTCTCCATTTGATTTAAAAAAAAAAAAACCAAGTATCTCTTTGTAACTTGTCACAAAGCCATTTATCACTACTTAGGGATTTAACACTCTCCCCATCTACTCTCACAAAACAGGGAAAGAGCTGCTGATGAGAATAAGGAAGTGCAGCATTGCATTTTTTTTTTTTTCCTGTTTGGTTTTATATCAGCACTTAGAGCTTCAGTATATGCCTTCCACTCAGGTTCCTTATACAGTCTCAGTTTTCTTTTCTGGGTTGTAATCACAATAGGGTAGAGAGAAAATCACAGTAGAAGGGTGCGATCCTATCTACTCTCTACTTTACTCCAGTGGTGAACCAGTAGAGAATTATTTGAAAGTGGTATGGTTTTCATCTTATAAAAAATCTACTATAATATTACAATGTTCCATGTAAATTTTCATGTGCTGGCATGCTTACAAGTTAATAGTGTTATAGAATGCTCAGCTCTCAACATGAGGGATTGTTTGTGGTGAATTGCATTACATATGTCATCTATTTGCTGAAAGAATATGGTGTTTAGCAAAATTACCTGCTGAGCAACATAACAAGATTTTTGTACAAAGTACAAATGACTAATTATTGTATTTTATTTTTCTATGATTTCCTAAGAGGCATTATCAGGGTCTTACAGATGGAGTAAGCCTGTTTATTAAAATATCTATTAGCAAATAAAAGTTACAGTTCTGGTGGTTGCATTTGAGATCTTATTGCATTGCTGTATTGCTACGTAGTTAATATACTTTTTAATCTATTAAATCTATAGATATTATAATCTATTAAACCTTTAGATATTGTACTAGTAGCTTTTTACTACTGTAAAGAAATGTTTGAGGCAAACTAACTTTATAAAGAAAAGAGCTAATTTTGGCTCAAAGTTTTGGAGTTGAAAGGTCCAGGGGCCTCATCCAGCCATGGCCTTAGTGCTGACAGAGATCTGAGGCACTGCAGAGATTCACATGGGAAGAGACAGGGAGCCTGTGCGCCAGCCTACCGTGTGTCATCCCTTGATCTCTCCTTATAAAGCAAGGAGGATCAGTCATGATGGCTGCACCCTAAAGACCTAATCCACCCTAATCTCTTTCCAAAGGCACCACCTCTTTAGAGCCTCGTTAGGTTATTTCTGCCCTCCTAGTACCATCAACATCAGACTGTGGGGACCAATATTCAAAACATACTGGATATTTTCCTAATTCTGGATACAAAATTAAAGTTGTAATATTTCAAAATGTTTAATGTCATTAAGGTCTAGACAGAATTTCATATAAATCACCATAAATAACTGCTATCTATTTTTGTAGTGACTTTATGTTAGTAAAATATTTATGAAATTCAAGTGAATTGTTCATTGCAGAAGGAATACTGTACACAAGTTGCAGATGACAAAAAGATGTGCATTCAATGGTTCAAACAAAGCTTTAGATCATCAGTGTTCACCCCCAAACATCCTATAAATCTGGGATTTTCTGTATTCTTTTAAAAGTTCCTAAAAGAAAATACATAGAAAATATCCTGATTAATTAAAATAACCACTATTTTTATAATAGTCATTTTGAGGTTCCAAAACCTAGTATGAAATTAAAACTGGTAAGAAAATATCTAAAGTTTCTCTAATATATTCTTGAGAAAATCATATACTATTTGTAATGCTTGTTATTCTTATAATAAAATAGAGTCAACTAAGTTCTTAAATCAAGTGGAACAATTTTATGCTGAGCTTGAGTGTGCACTAGAGAGCAGTTTCAGTTGGCAAAGCACCAAAACAGCAGATTGAACCATATGAAATATTTATGTTTTTTTAAGGTTGACATTTTCAAGACTGACATTTTCTAGATTATTGAGTACATTGTGGGTTTAATGACCAGATTTCATCTCTAATAATAATAAGCCATAAAACCAACGACACTTCTGTGAGATAATTATTTACCCAGCTCTCTTTTTTGTAAAAGAATTCTGTTTGGGACAGGTGTTTGGCACAGCAGTTAAGAAAACACTTGGGACACTTGCATACCATACCAGAGTGTCACTGGAGTCACAGCTCCCACTTTCTGGTAATGTGCACCATGAAGGTCATCAAGTGATGGCTCAAGAGGTTGGGTCCCTGCCACCATGTGGGAGACCCAGATGGAGCTCCCCAGATCTTGTGGGCATTTGGGGAGTAAATTAGGGATGCAGATCTTTCTCTCTCCTCCACCCCCAATAAATTATCTTTTTATTTAAAATTTATTTATTTGAAAGGCAGAGTTAGAGAGAGAGAGAAAGAAAGATGTTCCATCCTGTGTTGGTTCACTCCCCAAATTGCCACAACATCTGGAGCCAGGCCTATCTATAGCCAGGAACCAGGAACCTCCTCTAGGTCTCTCACATGGGTTTGGGGGCCAAGCACTTAGGCAACCTATGCTGCCCTATCAGGTGCATTAGCAGAAAGCTAGATCAGAAGTGGAGCAGCCAGGACTCAAACCTGCATCCATATGGGATGCCAGCATTGCACGTGGCGCCTCTACCTTCTATGCCATCGTGCTGGCCCCTAAATAATCTTTTAGAAAGAATTATCTGCCTGTGTATGCTAAAAAGTTGGATGCTCAATATACAAATTTATAGTGTACAACTAATGTTTTTGTAAAATAAAGTAATTCAACATAGGAGCAGAAAATACTGCAAACAAGAAAAGTTAAGTACATCCACGTTAAAAAAATTATCTGGCTATAAGCAAATTAGCTCCTATCTCTTATCAATGTGTGTCACAATACTCAGACACACAGAAAAGTGATTAACACTTTCCTGTAAATGCATTTACCATCAGAAGTTAATGAGCAACCATATTTAAGAATCGAGTCTAATTCAAATACTAAGAATTTCAAGAAGTAAAATTATTTATTGAAAACCTTTGACATGCCAAACATTTATATTTGTTGTCTCTAATCCACAAATCCACTGGATAAACTATTATATCAGTATCTTTATGAAGGTTGGGAAGCTGAAACAGAGACTGGTTAATTAGCCTAAGACCAGACAGTAGATAAAGAATATTTCCCAACACTCCATTTTTACAAGTACATTTGTATGTCAGTGCTTTAGGTTATGCAGCTATAAGGATTAGCTTTTCCTTTAAAATTTTTATTTATTTGAAAGAGTGATGGGGCAAGGAAAGGAAGAAGGGATAGAGAGAGAAAAATCTTCCATCCACTCACTGGTTCACTCCCCAAATGACTGCAACAGCCAGGGATGAACCAGGCTACAGCCAGGAGCCAGAACCCCAGACTGTCTCCCCACTGCACGGCAGGAGTCCAAATATTTGGGTCATCACTCTTGCTTCCCAGAAAGGACCTGGATCTAAAGCCAAGCATCCAGGATATGGGATGCAGCTGCCCCAAGTTGGGACTTAATCAATGGAGCCCCAGCAAACTTTTCCTTTTGTTTTGCCTTTCAATAGATTCAGAATTTCAGGCCACATTTATATTCACTATAAAACTAATATAACAACATTTGGTATATGGAAAAATGGCAAATAAACAAACAACTCATAATAGTAGTATGTGCACGCCTCCAACACCATTACTTGGACATTTTTCCTAGTCTCTTTTTATTCCCTCCTGGTCCATTTAATAGGCCAAACTAAATGACAAGCCAAAGAACAGGTAGGATAGTAAACATAACACTGGTTAGTTGAAAAGGGAAAATAAAACCCAATGCCCGTGGATATCAAGGGAAATGAAGAAATTAAACCTCCTCTTTGAGAAACATTTTAAGTCATAAAAGCATTTCACAGGGGTGGAGAGGAAGGCTGCCAGGACTCCAAACTGAGAGGTTAACAAATTCCATAGATCTTTGAAATGCTTTCATCTGTGGTCTGTGCAAGGTGTCTGGCACATAACAAATCTTCCCAGGCAGACGAATCAATTAATTCACAGGCTTTTATTGGGATTCTGCTCCCAGGCGAGGTTCCCAGTCCCAACAGAGCAGGGGCCGGGGAAGTTTCGCGTCAGAGGCCTGTATGGATGGAGAAGCATCTGGTTGACCGCCTGGTTGCTGAAGGCCTCAGTTCATTCCATTATCACCTGATGTAAACACTTAAACAGACACTGTAGTGTACAAGTCAGGGTGAGAATAGCAACCAATGATCCTAAGAGTGGCATTAACCAGGTAATGAAAGGATTTCATAGAGGAGAGGAAATGGGGAGGGGGGGGTCCTCTGGACCTTTGTGGGGACAGTTTGATGGATGTGGCTTAAATCTGACCCCAGCCAAGACCGGGAGAAAGGCCACTCAACTTCTTCAGGTAGTGGGGTTTGTCTGTGGAGAAATTCTGAATAACCATACAACATTAAGTGGAAGAGAGGACCATCAATACGCACAGGTTGGGAGCAGAGCCATTGATGTTAGAGGCTATGATTACAAAGGAATGAGACCCAAGTGGGCTAGACAGGGTTTAGAACAAAGGACAGAGTCATTATTAGAGGACCCAAGAAAGGTGCTGTCTAAGCCACAACTAAGATTTCTGATTGAGAGGCAAATAGAACCTGACAGAAGGTGGGCTTTAGGCCTTGCCAGTTATGAGGCCCAGACCTATCTATCTTTTCACATGGGGTACATCCTAAGGGAGGTGTGACCTCCTTCGGGAAGGCACCCTGTTGACTTCCATTACCTAGCTGGCCTGGGAGGAGAGCTGGCCAGGTAAAGGCAGGTGGCATCTCTAACAGGAAATTTACAGTTCTGCCTGCAATGTTGCTGACCCTATTTGGCTGTCTCCTCTCGGATGGTAGCTTTGGGATCCACAAGGAGGGAAGGCCTATACTTCCGGGAATGGAGAGTCCTTGTTAAGGTCCCCGCGGGTTCCTAAAGGTCAACCAATGAGGATCAGACCTGCCTCAACCTTTAACCCCCACACCCTGTATCTATAAAAGGAGCCCTCCCAACCCCTGACGCTGGACTTCCCCAGCCCCTGCTCTGTTGGGACTGGTGAACCTCGTGGGGGAGCGGAATCCCAATAAAAGCCTGTGAATTAATTGATTCGTCTGCCTGGGAAGATTTGCTACGCACTGGACACCTTGCAGTCGGTCTACTGGAAAACGTGGTAATAAAAATGTGGGACAAAGTATATGTCTAAATATTTTCTATTTGAGGATCATCTGAGCCTGTGAAAACCATTTTTTAACAAGGTGGCTAACTTTAGATTTTGACTATTAATGTGTCTTCCGACCACCAGCCGATTTGATCCGAGGGACTGTAAACTAATCCCAGGAGATTATGCCAGGTGGAAATACCTCCCGGAGATCAGGCAGCTCGGAAGCAGGTGTACATACTTCCTTCGTCGCAATACACCTGAGTGTCGGCACCCGTTTCTTTCCTCTCCCGCCCAACTTTAAGAGCTTTCCTCCATCAGAACACGGAGGGGGTTCGGGGCCGTGGGTCCAGGGCAACAACGGCGCACATCCTGTCCCAGTGGGCACCACCGTATCCAGCAGTCGCGGTCACTCCGCTGAGTCTGCGCCAGTCTACAACGTAGGGCCTCAGCCTTGGCGTCACACAGACGCTACGCCCTGGGCGAAGCAGCTGGGGGAATCCACGCCCATAGAAGCGCAGCAAACGCAGACACGCGCTTCCCGGCAGGCTGTGCGCGCGCCTACAACTCCCGTCATGCCCCACCGGAGACGGCTAGGTCCCTCACAGGAAACCGGCCGCTAGCCCGGCGCCCCCAACCTTTGCCCACCTTCCACCCCTCTTTAATAGTTGCTCGGCGAGCCTCTGGCCTTTTTCCCAGGAGCTTTACCACCCCAGGTGCCAGAGCACTGCTAATACTCCCAAAGAGGCGTGGCTCCGGGACCGGAAGAAGCTTTTGTTGCCAGGGAAACGCGGCGCGCGGAGGCGGCAGACCAGGCGTGGATGCTCGGCCTGAGGTAGGGGGTGTCGTTTCTTCCAGCTTGTAGAGACGGTTTTAGTCAGGACCGGCGATCTTTCGTACCGAGGCAGAGCAAAGAAGGTTGGGGAGCCCCCGCACCAGATTCCCTTCCCGGAGCCGGGTACGAGAGAGTGCGTCCCTGCTGCTCCTCACCAGCTCCCGGGGCAGCCGAGCTAACCTCAAAACCCAGTGTCTTCCTACCCGGGATTTTTACAGCCCCCAGCCACTCCCCCGCCCCCTCCGGTCTGTGTTAGAATTCCTCTAGGCTCTTCCTCACGGTTTTGTTTTGTTTTTCCCTCCACGCGAGGAGTTGTTTCACGTGAGAGGTGGAAAAGGATTAGAAGGTCACTGCTAGGGACTAGAAAATGCATCGAAGTGGTTTGGGCGAAATTTTATTTCATTGATGGTTTTAAGACTGCTCACCTTGGGCCTTTTTTTTTTTTTTTTTGGATGTGGAAACTGTAATGGATATTTCATCATCAGAAAACTAAGAGCCAAATAGGAGCACTGATCTGGAGTAGTGTGTATAACAATTCATTTAACACACTTATTTAAAGTTTAGAAAATACGAGTCATTGTTTCCTTCTGTGCCCCACCAGGAGCTCTCCCTGTAGCTTATCTTCCAAGTCATTAGTTTTAATAAACTAGTAAAGAGTTAAAAAAATTTTTTTGAGTAACATCCTGATTCTTCTGGATTTTTCTGTCAACATGAATCCTCGTTTCAGTATCACGGAGAACATCCATGAACGTTTAAATCGATGTACAAAGAGGGGAAACTGGAAGTGGAAAGATAGATTGGAACCAAATTGTGAACATTCTTAAAGGTATTCACTGAAGTTTGGACTTTATTCTGAAACCCAATGGTTTTCAGCTGTGACTGCTTATCAGAAACACTGTGTAGTTTTTATTTTATTTGTTTATTTGAGAGACAGAGAGAGCTGCCATCTGCTGGTTCACTCTCCAAATGCCCAGAGTGGCTGAGTCTGGGCTAAGCAGAAACCAGGAGCTGGGAACTCAATCTGGGTCTCCTTGGTGGCTTTGCAGGAAGCTGGAGTCAGGAGTCAGAGCTAGGAAATGAACCCAAGTAGTCCAATGTGGTAAGCCAGTGTTCTAACTGCTAGGATAAACGCCAACTCCACTATGCAGCTTTTAAAAGTATAGTTACCCAGTTTCCATCTTCAGAAATTCAGATTAAACAGTTGATTCCAGAGTGCAGCTAGGGTTGAGAATCCTGGCTACTGGAGTGGATACTCACAAAAAATTTCAGCTGTGCCTCTTACTATGAATTTTGAACATGGCAAAGAAATGTTGACCAGCTTTCTTGTCTTTTATTGCCTTTATTTATGAATGCAGAAAATAAAATTACAGAGGAAAGCTATAATTACTAAAAAAGAAGTGCACAAACAGCTTCAATAAAGGTGATTACATTTTTAGAAAAACTGACTTCTCTTCTAATTTTTTGCCCTAACATAGTTCAGTAAATAGTTGATAATACATGAAAAACCAGTGGAAAGTTTCACCACCAGGTACTATGAAAGGTGACTGCATAAGCATCAGTCTTTTCACAACCATTGTATTGGAGTAGAAGTTCTAAAGGAGGAAAATGTGAGAAGTGGTCATATTTTTAAAAATTTGTTCAAAATTGTATGGAAAATGGAAAAAACAAGCATGTATATTGATATGTTTAGTGTGATAAGTAAATAGTAAATTTACTTTGAATTAAGATGATAAATTATACGTAAATTGCTTCATATCAGAAGATTAATTTAAAATAATCTACAAATGCCAATCAATCCTTAAGCTGAGAGTTAAAACAATGGATCTAGTCTGTCTTACAGTTTAAATTTTAGTGTCATACTAAATACAAAATTATTGCCCTTATATTGTTCCATATTTCCCGGAATGCTGCATCCTAATCGATACTTGCAGCCTAACTGATACTTGATACTTTGAATTATCATAATTGGTTGAGTTTGCATGTTATGGAGCCTATGTTTTCCTCTTAAATATTATAAATGACAATGAGAAATGTTGTCATTTCAAGGTTGTTAATCTATGTTGCCAGGGGTAATAAGCTGCTACTCTGCATTTCTGCTAAGTCTCCTTTGTGGTAATCAGCTTATCCTCTATTGACTAATTACAAAGCTACATTGACAAGGTTTTCACAGTATCATTATGTTTCCTTAAATTTTTAAGAATTATGTATTTTGCATGCTTCAGGTGTTTTTAGATATTAGAGCTTTTTTTTTTTTGTTACTTGCAGCTGATTTGTCAGATTTGAGTCACATTATGGGATTGCTAGACAGACTCTCAGGCTTGCTTGGCCTTAAGAAGAAGGAGGTTCATGTTTTGTGCCTTGGTCTAGATAATAGTGGCAAAACAACAATCATCAACAAACTTAAACCTTCAAATGTAAGTATCATTGTTAGATGCTATATGTATTTTCTGCTACTAGGGAAAGTTAATATGCAGAATTATTTGTATGATGTCATAACTTTGTATAATTATGCTATGGAATCATTTTTAAACTTGGAATACCTTAAAGTAATAAATATCTGTTAACTACAATTTGCAGTGAATTTCATGCAGAAAAAGGCAAATCTTGATGATTAAACTGGAATGTTCTTTTCAGAATTTTTTTTCTCCAAAAGATTGTCATAAATTTGCTCAGTTTACTTTTAGATTGCACTGCTTTTTCAGTTCCTGTTTATAGGAGGAACAAAACAAGGGGAAAAAATGAATCACCTCTACAGGTTCTGGATAAGCAGACAGTTTTTCACAGAAATGTGGTGTGTATATCAGTAGTAGTGAGCAAGATGCTTTTAAGCAATATAGGCATGAATGCATTACTTTAGTAATTGAAAGCTATATAAAGCTACCTCATTCAACACCTGATCCAGAGTAGGTTCTGCTGCGTGTAGAGAAAACCCACATAAAAACAGTGCTTTTGTGCACCTGAAATCACTTCCTGAGTCTTAAAGCTAGAACAACTATCTTATCTCATCAGAAAAATTAACCTCCCGGTCCTGAGAAAGTGTAATTTGCTTTTACTTTTTTTTTTCTTAACTTGGTAATAATAGTGAAGGGCTCACCTAAATCGGAGCCTCTGAAAGGCTCTAAAACTTCTGTCACTCAGGCAGATTTAACATTTGCTTCCTTCCTACTTTGAACCCAAGAGCTTATATCCACTGTGAGAACATTATTTTTAATAAATTAAGTGAATTAATCATAGAAGTCTAAATTGCTATGTTAGCAAATGCCTTCCAAAAGAATTGCACATCTTATAGTAAAGTTGTTTCATTTATTTCTGTGGAAAAGTCAGCTTTTAGGTTTGGGCATTTGTTCTAGTAGTTATCATGCGAGTTGAGACACCTCCGTCTCAGATCAGAGTACCTGGGTTCTATACCCAGCTCTGGCTCCTAACTCCAGCTTCTGCTGGTGGCTTAGATAATTGGGTTTCTGCCATCCAGTTACTTCAGAAATCTGGAAAAGCAGCCAGCAGTTACCGGTGTATGGAGAGTGAACCAGTGAACATTAGGTGTTAGCAGTCCCACCAGCCAGCCAGCATTTAAGGGTATATGGAGAGTAAATTAGTGAATGGAAGCTGTCTCCTCTCTCTTTCTGTGTCCCTTTCTGCCTCTCAAATAATTTTCTAGGTATTAGTTTATAGATATTTTCAAATCCAAACTTTTTTTTAAAGATTCATTTATTAATTTCATAGGCAAGTGACAGATAGAGTGGAAGAGACAGAGAACTATCTTCCATCTGTTGGTTCACCCCCAAATGGCCACAATGGCTGGGGCTGAAGCCAGAAGCCCAGAACTCCATTTATATCTCCCACGTGGATCTCAGGGGCTCAGGTACTTGGGCCATCATCTGCTGCCTTCCCGGCACATTAGCAGGGAGCTGAATCACAAGGGGAACAGCCATGACTCAAACCAGTGTTCTGATAAGGGATGCTAATGTCCCATGTGTGGCTTAATCTGACAAGCCACAGTGCTGGCCACCCAAACTGATTTTTCATATTTATTTATTGTTAATAAATAATGTTTATTAATATTTATTTTGTGTTGATATTTATTTTATAATTTTATTATATTTATTATAATTTTATAGTCTATTGTTAATATATTGAGATTGCAGGCATCTTCAAAGCTGATGAATAGGAAGAGAGAGAGGATACTTTAATGTGACCACTGTTGTGAAAAATATAGTCCAGGAGTCATTTTCTTAGAGACACAACCTGTATATTTTCTTTGAAAAGTCTTTCCCTTGCTTTCTGTTTTACATGATCTCATTCTATTGCATCATATAGTTTTATATTCTTAATCTTTAAAACAAACTGAAATTATCTTACATTTTGAGTTGATAACTATCAACTTTCTTTTTATAATAGAGTGTCAATCTTGTCTTGTTCAGCACTGAATACCAAATACACAGAATATGCTTGGCATTTAAATATATTTATTGGCTGATTAGATTGATGAATGATTTTTTTTTTTTTAAATTTATTAGCAGACTAAATAACCAAATAGGATCCCTTAGAAATCTTGTTCTGTTTCTGTTGATGTTGGTCTATCCATGGAATGGACTGTCTCAGATGGCCTGTTCCGCTTAGCTAATAATTCCTAGTCTTTGTTTGCTTTACACAATTCTCTGTCCACTTTAGAGAATGAAAAAAAATGTTCAAGTGTACTTCAGAATGTTAATTAACAAATGAAATTAAAATACATGTTTATTTTGGTGCAAAAAGGTTTTGCAATCCATGCATACATTTTTCATAATATACATTTATTATGAGGGTTTTTTTTTTTTTTTGACAGGCAGAGTGGACAGTGAGAGAGAGACAGACAGAGAGAAAGGTCTTCCTTTTTCCGTTGGTTCTCCCCACAATGGCCACTGCAGCCGGCACACTGCACCGCGCTGATCTGAAGTCAGGAGCCAGGTACTTCTCTTGGTCTCCCATGTGGGTGCAGGGCCCAAGGACTTGGGCCATTCTCCACTGCCTTCCCAGGCCACAGCAGAGAGCTGGACTGGAAGAGGAGCAACTGGGACAGAATCTGGTGCCCCAACTGGGACTAGAACCCGGGGTGCCAGTGCCGCAGGCGGAGAATTAGCCCGTTGAGCCGTGGCGCTGGCCTATTATGAGCTTTTTGAAATGCTTTCATATTTGTTTTTGGATAAAGCATAGGGAAATCAATATTGGAAACTATCTTTTGGAATACTTTTGAGAAAATGAGTTTCAGTTGAATCCAGAAGCACTCAGATATCTTATTCTATCCTGATTAATTTGAGGAGTTTTGTTTTTCCTAATTGCTTTCCACTGGAACTTTAGTAGGGAGGGGTATTCTTATAAGTAAAATAAGTTAAAAGAGATTTTGAAGGAGCTGAGTGATTGTGGAAAGGCACAAAATTATTCTAATTCCAGTTCAGTGAAAATAGAATTACTATTTTGATATTTTCTCAGATTTCTTCAGACTTTTAACCTCCTCACTTTTTTGGCTGTTTGAAATTTTTTTCATAATAGTTTATGATTGTATCACATGATTGACATATTTGAATAAAAATTATGGAGTTTTTGGTGACAACAAAAATTAGAAAACTCTTTATTCCAAAACTTGTTGGTCAATGAAGGAACCACAAGGTAAAGTAGAAATCTTTGTAGCAGAAAATAAATTTTATCTAACATAAACAAAAAGAAATTTTTGGAAAAAATATATCAGGATAGTTCATAGGATAGATGGAAGGAAAACCCGAATCGGCAAAACTTCAGGAAAAAAAAAACTGGAGCAGCTCAGGGGGCCTTTCACTAGCACATTACATTTTTTTTTTACCTACTTTATTACTTTCTTTTTAACTTTTATTTAATAAATATAAATTTGCAAAGTACAACTTTTGGATTATAGTGGCTTCCCCCCCATAACCTTCCTCCCACCCGCAACCATTTCATCTCCTACTCCTTCTTCCGTCCCATTCTTCATCAAGATTCATTTTCAATTATATTTATATACAGAAGATCAACTTAGTATATACTAAGTAAAAATTTTCTCAGACTGTACCTATGCAGACACACAAAGTATTTAGTACTGTTTGAGTAGTAGTTTTACCGTTAATTTGCATAGTACAGCACATTAAGAACAGAGGTCCTACATGGGGAGCAGGTGCACAGTGACTCCCGTTGTTAATTTAACAATTGACACTCTTATTTATGGTGTCAGTAATCACCCGAGGCTCTTGTCATGAGCTGCCAAGGCTATGGAAGCCTCTTGAATTCACTAACTATGAACTTATTTAGATAAGACCAGATTCAAAGTGGAAGTTCTCTCCTCCCTTCAGAGATAGGTACTTCCTTCTTTGATGGCCTGTTCTTTCCACTGGGATCTCACTCACAGAGATCTTTCATTTAGGTTTTTTTTTTTTTTTTGCCACAGTGCCTGAGAAACTCTTATGGGTATTTTTAGCCAGATCCGAATGCCTTAAGGGCTGATTCTGAGGCCAGAGTGGTATTTAGGGCATTTGCCATTTTATGAGTCTGCTGTGTATACTGCTTCCCATGAAGGATCATTCTTTCCTTTTTAATTCTATCAATTATTATTTACAGGCACTGGTCTTATTTATGTAATCCCTTTGACACTTAATTCTTTTTGATCAATTATGAACTGAAACTGATCACTTTAACATTAAGGTGGCGTTGGTACATGCCACCTTGGTGGGATTGAATTAGAATACCCTAGCACGTTTGTAGCTCACCATTAGGGGTAAGTCCGAGTAGCACATTACATTTAAGGTAAACAAGCTCCAATGACTTTTCAGTTTCTTTCCCTTTGAATTTAAATTTCCCTAAAGGAGATAACCAGAGTGAAGATAATAATGTGAAGCAAAAATCTCTCTTGTATGATTCTTGCTTTCACAGAAAAGCAAAAAGTCAGACTGAACGGGATTTTTTTTTCAGTTGTGACAGTGTAGAAAATAAAATGGGAATCAGGGTAAAATCAGGGAAATATAATAATAGCAGTTATCTATTGAATATTTACTAGGGATCCTACACTGTGTTGAATATTTTGTATTCATTAACTCATTTAATTCTCATAAGTTTATGAGTTAGTAATAATAATTTATTTTACTTTTGAGAAAACCAAGACTTATTGAAGTTATTTAAGTTCTTTAATACAGGATAGACAATTAGGAGCAGTTAGGAGGCTAGTGTAGTAATTTAAAGCATGAAATTAACTAATAAGCTTAGAACTAATAAAGAGCCTGAACAAATAAAGCTTAGAGAGTGATTATAATATGGAATATAAATGACAGGTGTCAAGAATAACTTTTAAACTTACAGATCAGAAAGTAGGTGGATTTTTATTGAAACAGAAGGATGGTTTTGATACTGTAAATGCTAGGTGGCACTTGAAGAGTTAGGTTTTCCTTATAATGTATTGTAATTGCCCATGGGACTTGTCAACCTATCTCCTACTACATATAGTATTCCCTGCTGTGGCCTTCTGGGATCTACCTCACTTAACCTCAGCATACCACTCTTTACCTTATTCAGTGTTCTTAGACATTCAGACTTTCTACTTTTCCTGAGTGGCAAGTTCCTTCCTGACTTAGTTTCACTGTAGTATCTGATTTCTCTTAACTGGACAGCTGTTTGCCAAGAATTTGTCATACCTTTTCCCCTTCCTATTATGCACTTATGGATCAAATGTCACCTCCTCAAAGATGCCTTCCTAAGCACTTTTCTTCCCTACTATACCAACTTCTCCTGCCCTAATGCCTCTCATTCTCAATCACCTTTGCAGCTTTCACTCCTAAAAATTGTGTTCCTTTGTTACTTAGTTATTTATTTCTGTTTGCCATCTCTAGATTATAAACTCCTTGAGAACAGGGACCATCTTGATGTAAGGACAGTTCAGAACATATATAAATTCAATAAGTATGTGTTGAAAGATAGAAAGTCCTACATGTGAACTCCAGGTAATTTATTAAACCATTTATAAAAACTTTTAAGTCCTTGGTAACTTCCAATAAGCTACAACATGTTAATTATGACATAGATGTGATGCAGATTCATAATCAGTAAGCCTTAAACTTCTATAAAGAATATATATAGTCACTGTATTAGAAAAATTTTAATTTTGCTTAATCTGATCCTCTCTTCAGTGGTAGGTTTGAGGAAAAACTCATTTTTGGTACTTGTAAATATCTAAACTTCTTCTTTTTCTTAAAGGCTCAATCTCAAGATATAGTTCCAACAATAGGATTCAACATAGAGAAATTCAAATCATCCAGGTAATCCACTTCATTCCTGTGAATAAAAAGTTGTGGGTGAAAAATAACAACATTAGATCTACCTGGTTATTCTTTCTACTCTTGCAAAAATAATGTTTTTTTTTCAAAATTTTTAGATTATTTGTACCACTACCTCTGGTTTATTTTTCATAATTTAGAATTTACACAAACTAGTAATCTGACTAGCAAAGAAAACATCTCTTTATAATGTTATTTATTGAAAAAAATCATATTAATAAATTTTTATTTTATGGAGCTTTTTCTTGAAAACAGGCTCATGCTGAATATTGTACATCAAAGATGATTTCTTTAATCGAAAATAATTTGAGTAAAAGTTATACTTTCAATTAGTAGCTTATAATCATACTTTGCTTTCTCTTTTTTTCTGTAGTTTATCTTTTACAGTGTTTGACATGTCAGGTCAAGGAAGGTACAGAAATCTCTGGGAACACTATTATAAGTAAGTATTTTTGTGATTGCTTAAATAGATGGTCATATTTAAATAACAAATAATGATCAGAAATCCAAATGATTATATGATCTGGGTTGTAATTTTTGTTTTTCATATAATTTAAGCACATTTCCTAGTCAGAAAAATATATAACCATCCTTCACATTGAGTATACATTGCTTCAGGTTCTTTATGACCGTGGGCCTTTACAGGTACTGTTTTGTCTTTAGTGCCCTATTCCATCTCACTGCTCTTTAACTTAAGGTTAATATATTGATATTTCAAGAACCAACTCAATGGAGGCTGGTGCTGTGGCATAGTGCGTAAAGCTGCCACTGTGGTATAGTGAGTAAAGCCACTGCTTGCAGTGCTGGCATCCCACATGGGTGCTGGTTCGAGACCCAGCTCCACTTCTGATCCAGCTCTCTGCCATGGCTTGGGAAAGTGGTAGAAGATGGCCCAAGTCCTTGGGCCCCTGCACCCATGTGGGAGACCCAGAAGAAGCATCTGGCTCCTGGCTTCAGCCTGGCCCACCTGCAGCCATTATGGCCATTTGGGGAGTGAACCAGTGGATGGAAGAGCTCTCTCTCTGCCCCTGCTTTTCTGAAACTCTGTCTTTCAAATACATAAATAAATCACTGAAAGAAAAAAAAAAAAGAATCAACTCAAGTTACCTTCTCTGAAGTTTCACTGATTGACCCCATTATTCTGTTGCCAGTGTTCACATAGTATACATTCACATCTCTGTAATCATATTTATGTATTTTGCTATATCCTACCATAGCTGCCTCACTGATTGGATTGTAAATTCCACTAGAGATGGTTTCTTCAAGACCTAGAATGATACTTAGCATATAGATCAGCAAATATTATTGACTTATTTTAGTTTAAATAATAGTATTGTCTAAAAGATGATCCATTTATTCTGTGAGCAGTCCTAAACACGAATTTACACATATTCAAATCCAGTGCTCACTAATTATTTCAGATTAACAACCATCAAATTACTAGACTCCAAACGTGCTTTACCTCCTCAAGAGGTGGTATTAAATTCATTACCTTCTGACACTGATAAGACTCCTTCAACTAAGATCAATGTGACTTGCTAATGGAGTCTGAATCTTAAAAATAAAGTTCCTTTACTAAGTTCCCTTTCTCATTATGAACTCCTACCTTGAAATGGTATGTGATAACTACTACTACTAGATCATATTTAGATTTTTATTGATTACCTCTTTCCTACTAATATGAGAACAAGCATAATTTTGGGATATGAACGAAAGATTTATTTCAGGTATTATTTTCAAGAGTACTTTAATATATCAAGTACCTATTTAATACATATAGATCCAGAGACCTCAAAAGTAGAGAGAGAAGGGTGCTGCAAATTTAAGGGTCAGTTTGAAAAAGGAAAAGTGGGGGCTGGCACTGTGGCGCAGTGGGTTAATGCCCTGGCCTGAAGTGCCAGCATCCCATATAGGCGCTGGTTCTAGTCCCAGCTGCTCCTCTTCCAATCCAGCTCTCTGCTATGGCCTGGGAAAGCAGTAAAAGATGGCCCATGCACCCACGTGGGAGACCCAGAGGAAGGTCCTGGCTCCTGGCTCCTGGCTTCGGATAGCTGCAGCTCTGGCCATTGCGGCCAACTGGGGCGTGAACCAGTAGATGGAAGACTCTCTCTCTCTCTCTTTCTCGCGCTCTCTCTCTCTCTCCCTCCCCCTCCCTCCCCCCTTCCCCCTCCCTCTCTCCTCTCCTCTCTTTTTGTAACTCTGACTTTCAAGTGAATAAATCTTTAAAAAAATAAATGAAAAAGGAAAAGTGATGTGGTTGGTAGTCTACATTAAATTCCCTAGGGAAATATGGGATTTTTTTTTTTTTAATTAATTTTTTGGGGGGGAACTTTAGTTTTCAGTACAAGAGAGAGTTTTCTTTTTATTCCTCCTTCAATTAGTTGGTACATGGTACTTTTTCTGTTGTGTTTAGCTTCTTTCAAAAATATTTAGGTATAAAAAACAAGGCCGGCACCGCGGCTCACTAGGCTAATTCTCCGCCTTGCGGCGCTGGCACACTGGGTTCTAGTCCCAGTCCGGGCGCTGGATTCTGTCCCGGTTGCCCTTCTTCCAGGCCAGCTCTCTGCTGTGGCCTGGGAGTGCAGTGGAGGATGGCCCAAGTGCTTGGGCCCCTGCACCCCATGGGAGACCAGGAGAAGCACCTGGCTCCTGGCTTCGGATCAGCGCGGTGCGCCGGCCTCAGCGTGCCGGCTGCGGCGGCCATTGTGGAGTGAACCAACGGCAAAGGAAGACCTTTCTCTCTGTCTCTCTTTCTCACTGTCCACTCTGCCTGTCAAAAAAATAAAAATTTAAAAGAAAAAAAAAAGATCTTGCTCAGAAAAAAGGAATTTCTTTTTCTGATTTTAACTCTGTTTTCTTCAAGATTTTTTAAATTTTTATTTACTTGAAAGGCAGAGAGATAGAGAAAGAGATGAGCAGAGATCTTGCATATGCTGGTTCACTCTCAAATGCCCACAATAGTCAGAGCTGGCCAGGGCCAAAGCCTGAGCCCAGATCTCAATCCAGGTCTCCCATGTTGATGGCAGGGTTCCAAATAGTTGAACCATCACAAGGGTATACGTTAACAGAAAGCTGGCATTGGAAGCAGAGCTGAGATTTGAACCAAGGCACTTCGGTAAGGGAAGCAAGTGTTTCAGATAGCATCTTAACCACTAATCAGATGTTTGCCTCCTTAAAAAATCTTATTGAGACAGTAAATGAATTTTCACTTGCTTCTTTTTTCATAACTAAGCCAAAACATCTTTAGCTAAGGATATATTTATTAATATAATCATCTAAAAATAAAATTTCATACACAAATTTTCTAAAAATCTAATTCCTGGAAATAAACCATTTTCAAAAATTGTTTAGGGCCGGCACTCTGGCTCACTTGGTTAATCCTCTGCCTGCAGTGCCAGCATCCCATATGGCCTCTGGGTTCTAGTCCTGGCTGCTCCTCTTCCAGTCTAGCTCTCTGCTGTGGCCCAGAAAGGCAGTGGAGGATGGCCCAAGTGCTTGGGCCCCTGCACTCGCATGGGACACCAGGAAGAAGCACCTGGCTCCTGGCTTCGGATTGGCACAGCACCGGCCGTAGCGGCCGTTTGGGGAGTGAATCAGCGGAAGGAAGATCTTTCTCTCTCTCTCACTGTCTGTAACTCTACCTGTCAAATAAAAAAAAAATTGTTTAAAATTAACTTACTAGGGAGCTGGTATTATTGTATAATGTGTTAAGCTGCTACCTGGGATTTTGTTTCCATTTTATCCCAGTAAATTTCCCAGATTTAGAAACATTGTTTCCATCTTTCCATTTGTCTCTTTTTGATGCTCTTTTTTCTTTTTTTAAATTAACCTATAATAATTTTACATTTTTATGGGGTATGGTATGCTGTTTACCCACATGTGCACAGCATGTACTTTTTAATTTCATTTTTTATTTTAACATTAATTAATTTTTAAAAGATTTATTTAATTATTTGAGAGGCAAAGTTAGAGAGAGAGAGACAACGAGAGAGGTCTTCCATCCACAGGTTCACTGCCTAAATGACTGCAGTGGCTGAAGCTGGACCGATCTGAAGCCAGGAGCCAGGAACTTTTTCTGGGTCTCCCACTTGGGTGCAAAGACCCAAGCACTTGAGCCATCCTTACCATTTTCCCAAGCCATAATCAAAGAGCAGGATCGGAAGAAGAGCAGCAAGCACGCATATGGAATGCCAGTGCTGCAGGTGGATTTTAGCTTACTATGCCACAGCACTGGCCCCTTAATTTTAATTAATTTTTAACAGGTTCAATATGATTTATACATACAAGTCTAAGAACATAATGATATTTCCTTTTATGCAGATTGCAATGAAAATAATTATACATTACAATTTTTTTGTACTCTTAGTTACCACGGATCAAGGAAAACATACGGTATTTGTCATTTTGGGACTAGTTTATTTCACTAAGTGTAATGGTTTCCAGTTGCATCCATTTTGTAGCAAAAGACAGGATTTCATTCTTTTTTAAAATTGAGTAATAATCCATAATGTATATATACTACATTTTCTTTAATCATCAGTTGATAGACAACGGGGTTGATTCCATATCTTTGTTATTGTGAATTTAGCTGCACTTAGCAGAGGGGTACAGATAACTCATATGCTGACTTCATTTCTCTTCAGTAAATTCCCAGGAGTAGGGTTCCTGGATCATATGGTATATCTATTTTCAGCTTTCTGAGATATCTCCATACTGTCTTCCACAATGGCTGTACTAGTTCACATTCCCACCAGCAGTGGATTAGGGTACCTTTTTCCCCACACATGCTTGCCATCATTTGTTTTTTGATTTCTGTGTGAGAGCCATTCTAACTGGGGAGAGGTAAAATTTCATTGTGGTTTTGATTTGCATTTCCCTAGTGGCTAGTGATCCTGAGCATTTTTCATGTGTCTGTTGGCCATTTGAATTTCCTCTTTTGAAAAATGCCTGTTCAAGTCCTTTGCCCATTTCTTAACCAGATTGTTTACTTTGTTGTTACTGAGTTTCTTGAGCTCTATAAATTCTAGATAGCAATTGTTTATCAGTTTTATATTTTGCAAATATTTTCTGTCTTCTGTTGGTTGCCTCTTCACTTTGTTGAAGTTTTCTTTGCAGAGTAGAACTTTCTTGATATAATCCCATTTGTCTAATTTGGCTTTGATTGCCTGTTTCTGGAGTCTTTTCCAAGAAGTCTTTGTCTATGCCAGTATCTTGTAGACTTTTTCCAGCGTTCTTTTCTAGTAATTTGATGGTATCAGATCATATATTTAGATACTTTTTTCATTTTGAGTTGATTTTTATGTAACATATATGGTAGGGGTCTTGTTTCATACTTCTGCATACAAAGATCAGATTTTCCCAGCACCATTTGTTGAAGAGACTGTCCTTTCTCCAGGGATTGATTATAGCTCCCTTGTCAAAAATTAGTTAGTTCTAGATGTGTGGATTGATTTTCTGGAGTTTCACTTCTGTTCCATTGGCTTGCATATCTATTTTTCTGACAGTACCAGGTTAGTTTGATTACAGCTGCCCTGTAGTATGTCTTGAAATCTGGTTTTGTGATGCCTCCAGCTTTGTTTTTGTTGTATAAGATTGCTTTAGCTATTCAGGGACTCTTGTGTTTCCATATATATTTTAGCATTATTTTTTCTACATCTGAGAAGAATGTCTTTGATATTTTGATTGGGCTCACACTGAATCTGTAAATTGCTTTTAGCAGTCTGGTCATTTTGGTGATATTAATTCTTCCAATCTACAAACATGGAAGATTCTTCCAATTTTTTTTTAAATCTTCTACTATTTTTTAATTTTTTAAAAAAGATTTTATTGATTTATTTGAGAGATAAGGTTACAGACAGAGAGAGGGATAGACAGAATGATCTTCCATCTGCTAGTTCACTCCCCAGGTGGCCACAATGGTCAGAGCTGGATTGATCTGAAGCCAGCAGCCAGGAGTTTCTTCTGAATCTCCCATGCAGGTGCAGGGGCCTGAGTACTTGGGCTATCTTCTGCTGTTTTCCCAGACCATAGCAGAAAACTGGATCAGAAAAGGGGCAGCCAGGACATGAACCAGTGCCCATATATGAAGCCAACGTCACAGGAAAAGGCCCAGCCTACTACACCACAGTGCTGGCCTTTTCATTAATGTTTTGTATTTTCATTGTAGAGCTCTTTCAGCTTCTTGGTTATTCCATGGTATTTAAACGTTTTTGTAGCTATTGAGAATGGAACTGATCTTAACAAGTTCTTTCTCAGTCATAGCATCATCTGTGTATACAAAAGCTGTTGATTTTTGTGTGTTTTAATTTTATAACATGCAACTTTACCAAACTGTCTTATGAGTTCCAATAGTTTCTCAATGGGGTCTTTTGGTTCCTCTATGTATAAAATCATATCATCTGCAAACAGGGATAATTTGACTTCCTCCTTTCCAATTTGTATCCCTTTGATTTCTATTTCTTGCCTAATGGCTCTGGATAAAACTTCCATGACCAAATTGAATACCAGTGGTGAACGTGGGCATCCTTGTCAGGTTCCGAATCTTATTGGAAATGCTTCCAACTTTTCCCCAATCAATATGATGCTAGCTATGGATTTGTCATATATTGCCTTGATTGTGTTGAGCAATGTTCCTTATATACACGGTTTGCTTAAGGTTTTTATTGTGAAGAGATGTATTTTATCAAATGCTTTCTCTGCATCTATTGAGATAATCATAGGGTTTTTAATTCTTCAGTTTATTAATGTGATGTATCACATTTATTGATTTGCAAATGCTGGACCTTCCCTGCATACCAAGGTCCAGTGAATGATCTTTCTGATGTGTTGTTGGATTCAATTAGCTAATATTTTGTTAAGGATTTTTGCATTTATGTTCATCAGTGATACTGGTCTCTAGTTCTCTTTCTTTTTCTGGTTGTATCTTTTTCTGGTTTTGTAATTAAGGTGATGCTAGCCTCATAGAAGGCGTTTTGGAGGATTCCCTCCCTTTGAATTGTTTTGAATAGCTTGAGAAGAATTGGAATTAGTTCGTTAGGTCTTTTCTGTATTGAGAAGGTCTTTATTACTGATTCAATCTCCGTATTGGTTATTCCTCAGTACTTTTTCTAGGAGATTTTCTGCCTTCATATTTCTTTATAATGACTATCATCCTTTGTTTCTGTGTGGCACATCCTAAGAATCATTTGTAAGAATGGACAAATGATGACAAATTCTTTCAATTTGTTTGTTTTGGAAGGTCTTTATTTCACCTTCATTTATAAATGAGAGCTTTGCGGCATATAGTATTCTGGGTTGACAGTCTTTCTCTTTTAAGACTTGGATTCTGTCTCTCCATTCTCTCCTAGCCTGTAACATTTTTGATGTGAAATCAGATGTCAGTTTCATTGGAGATAATCTGAAAACGTAATCTGGCATTTGTCTTGTGCACATTTTAGAATCCTCTTTATATTTTACTGTTGAAAGTTTGACTACAATGTGTTGTAGTGAAGATGTTTTCTGCTCATGTATAGGACATATATATGCTTCTTTTACTTGGATGTCCCTTTCTTTCTCCAAATTAGGATAATTTTCTGTCATTATTTCACTGAATAGGCCTTCTAATCCATTCTTTCTTTCCACACCTTCAGGAACTCCAAGACCCATATGTTGAGTCATTTGAAAGTATCCCATAAATCTTGAACATTGATTTTAGTTTTTCTAATTTCTTCTTTTTTTTCTTTTTTGTTTTGCCTGAGATATTTCCAAATATTTGTCCTCTGGCTTAGCTGTTCTTTCTTCTGCCTCACCAAGTCTATTGTTAAGGCTTTCCACTGTATTTTTTATTTGATGTATTGAATTCTTCATTTCTAATATTTCAGTTTGATTTCTCTTCAAACAAATATGTCTCATAGGAAACTTTTTCTTCTGTGTCTTGAATGGATTCCTTTAACTCATGAATTTGTTTTTCATTGCTTCTGAGTAATCCTTGGATCATTCTGTTGAATTCCTTTGCAGGCATTTCATTAGTCTCTTCGTCTTCACATTCTAATATTCAAGTGTTATGTTCCTTTGGGGGAATCCTACTGTCTTCCTTGTTTCTTGTATTCCTGCATTTATTTTGGGGTATTTGTGGAAGCACTTGTTAGTTTTCTCCACTGATGGGTTTTATTTTTGAACTAAGCCTCTCTGGCCTAGTGGCCTGCCTGCTCCTTCAGTGAATACATAGTGTTAGGTGGGGCAAGGAGCTCCGGTCAGTGCTCAAGGGTGGGGCGAGAATACTGAGTGACACCCAAGTTGAACATTGTGGATATCCTCTATTTTCAGCATCAGGGGAGGGTTTGATCATGTCCATTGGCATAATCACAACCTCACCTCCTCCCTTCCTAGGTGATCAATGCCTGAGGTTAGCTCACAGTGGTTACAGTCCTTACACGTGCTGGTGCATGAGTCGCACAAAGGATCTTTTCAGTCCTCAGTGTTAGCACAGAACCCTCTGTAATGACCCACCCCAAGCAATCAGGGAGCTCTGAGCCTCTGGCACCAGACCCGTGACTTTCCAGAGGCAACTACACCCTGTGCCCTATCGTGCAGTCACAGTGTTCCCACAGTCACAGCACACAGGGTTCTCACATCATGGCATGCAGAGGATTCCATCTCTGACCCACAAACCTATCCCATCCAGGAAGACAGCAGTGTCTTTTCCAGAGCCAGCTGCCTCTGGGTGCTCCACCTTGGCGGTTTGAGCCTTGGAGCCTGTTATAGGTTGAGAGGGTGGGGGCCCCTCACAATCCTATGTGGGTGCCCAGTCCCCTGTCAGCCCTCCCAGCTAGACTCAAAGGCAGTGGGAAACACAGATTTTTCCCTCTGATAAAATCCCCTGGTTGGGTGCATGAGAGCTGCTGCAGCCTCTACTGGTGTCAAGATGGCACCTTCTCTCTACCAGTTGCCAGGCTCTCTTGGGAGGGAATGGAGAGAAAGAAACATGCTTTTCCTTCTCTATAATAGGGAACCCTGCTGCCTGCTAGGTCTCAATGGTGGGCTTAAAGTCATTGTGGTACACAGGTTCTTCCTCATGCAATATTACCAGTGGCACAGGCTGCTCCAGTTTGCCCTCACCTTGCTCTCAGAACCTGGCATCTCCTCCAGCCCCCAGCTGCAGGATTCACGTGTAGCGTTACTGCTCACTGCTGTGCGCCTACACTTTCCACACTGCTCCACAATGTTCCTCTTCTTTCTGTAGAATTTTCACTGCAAACTGCTCTTCAACTCTCCCCTGGAATATACTTCATCTGCTTTTCTTTTCTCCTGCTCAGATCAGCACATCTTTCCCCTATTCAGCCATCTTGGAATCCCATAGCATATATTTAATCAAAACAAGGTAAAGATCATTTGAATATCTTAATAATGTCTTTATGCTTTCTGCTCGTTCACTCCCTAAATGCTTGCCAGAAACTCCAAACGGTTCTCCTACATGGGTACATGGATCCAAGCACCTGGGCTGTCTTCATCTGCTTTCCTAGGTGGATTAGCATGGAGCTGGGTCAGAAGTGGAGCAGCTGGGACTCAAACCAGCACTCATATGAGTCGCCAGCATTACAAGCAGCCATTTAACCCACTGCACCATAACTCTTGCCCCCTGTTTTTATTCTTTTGTGGAACCTCCATACTTTTCTCTGCATGGCTACCTATTTATATTCCTACTAGCAGTGTATAACAGTTCTGTTTCCTCCACATCTTTGATAGTATTTGTTATTTTAGTCTTTTTTGTTTGCATTTCCCTGATTGCCAAGAACATATTTCATATTTCATATTTTTATTTTTGGTTGTATTTTTTGTTTTGAGAAATGTCTATCTTTTTTAAAGTTTTTTTTTTCTTAATTTGAAAGGCAGACAGACAGAGATCTCCCATCCACTTGTTCACTCCCAAATGCCTGCAAAAGCCAGGACTTGGCCAGGCCAAAGTCAGGAGTCCCAAATGCAATCTGGGTCTTCCAGGATTGGAAGCAGCATAGCTGTTACTTGAACCAGGCTCTCCCATATGGCATGGAGGTGTCCCAAGCAGCAACTTAACCAGCTGTGCCATAATGCTAACCCCCTATTTATATCCTCTGCCCATTTCTTATTTTATTTTTTTTTTAATTTGACAGGTAGAGTGATAGACAGAGAGAGACAGACAGAGAGAAAGGTCTTCCTTCCGTTGGTTCACTCCCCAAATGGCCACTATGGCCGGCGGTGCGCCAATCCAAAGCCAGGAGCCAGGTGTTTCTTCTTGGTCTCCCATGCGGGAGTAGGGACCCAAGTATGTGGGCCATCCTCCACTGCCCTCCTGGGCCACAGCAGAGAGCTGGACTGAAAGAGGAGCAGCTGGGACTAGAACCCAGTGCCCATATGGGATGCCGGCACCACAGGTGGAGGATTAACCAAGTGAACCACAGCGTCAGCCCCTGCCCATTTCGTAACTGGACTGTTTTGTTGTTTTTCTTTTTTTTTTTTTTCAGTCTCTCATATATTCTGGATAGTAACCCTTTGTCAAGTGAATAGTTGGAAAAAATCTTTCCCATTATATAGGTTATCTTTTGCTATGATTGTTTACTTTGCTGTGTAGAAGCTTCTTAGTTTCATACAACACCATTTGTCCATTTCTGCTGTTGTTGCCTATGCTTTTGGAGTCTTCTCCAAAAAATATTGCTTATACAAAATTCCTTAAAGTATTTCCCTTATGTTTTCTTCTAGTATTTTTATAGCTTCAGGTCTTACATTTAGATCTTTTATCCTTTTTGAGTTGACTTCATAGAGGAGAGCAATTGGGAGGGAGGGGGTGTGATTTTCAGTTTTCTGCTTGTGGATATCTAGTTTTCAAGCACCATTTATTGAAGAGACTGCCTTTTCTCCAGTGTATGTTTTGGTGCCTTTATTGATAATCAGTTGGTTATAGATGTATGGTTTTATTTGGGGGATCTCTGTTCAGTTCTCTTCGTGTACGTGTTTGCTTTTATGCTAGTACCATGCTTTTTTAGTAACTTGAACTCTGTAGTATGTCTTCAAATAAGGTATTAGGATACTTCCAACTTTATTCATTTTATTTAAGATTGTTCTTGCTATTTGGGGCCTTTTTGCTTTCATTCGAACTATAGGATTCTTTCCTAGCATGGTGAAGAATGTTATTAGTGTTTTTATAGGGATTGTACAGAATCTGTAAATTGCTTTGGGAAATATGGGTATTTTAACAATAAAATTAATTCTTCAAATCTGTGAATGAAAAGTCTTTCCATTTTTTTCCATTTTTTTCAATTCATTTAATCAGTGTTTTGTAATTTTTGTTATAGAAGTGTTTCACTTCCTTAGTAAAATTTTAAGTATATTCTAGGTTTTTTTCTTACTTTTTTGTAGCCACTTAGGTTGGGATTGCTTTAATTATTTCTTTCTGAGTAAGTGCATTATTGGTGTACTATGATTTGAATACGGTTTGTTTGCTAAATTCAGGCTGGAGTTATTCCCCAGTATCATATGTTAATGGTATTTAAGAGGAAGGAAACTTAATTTGACTGTATTTAGAGTTGAAGCCATTGGAAAGTGACTAGATTGGCCGGCGCCGTGGCTCAACAGGCTAATCCTCTGCCTTGCGGCGCCGGCACACCAGGTTCTAGTCCCGGTCAGGGCGCTGGATTCTGTCCCGGTTGCCCCTCTTCCAGGCCAGCCCTCTGCTGTGGCCCAGGAGTGCAGTGGAGGATGGCCCAAGTGCTTGGGCCCTGTACCCCATGGGAGACCAGGAAAAAGCACCCAGCACCTGGCTCCTGCCATCGGATCAGCGCGGTGTGCCGGCCGCAGCGCGCCAACCGCGGCAGCCATTGGAGGGTGAACCAATGGCAAAGGAAGACCTTTCTCTCTGTCTCTCTCTCACACTGTCCACTCTGCCTGTCAAAAAAAAAAAAAAAAAAAGGAAAGTGACTAGATTGTAGTAGGTTATTAGAATAGAGCGCTCATGATTGAATCTTGGTGATTTTATTAGAAGAGGGGCAGTGAAGGCAGGCTCTTGCAGGAGCCTTACACCTCCATAATCATGAGCTAAGATCTTCTCTTTTCTTTTTGAAGTAGCTTGCCTCAGGTATTGGGTATTGTAGCAAAAAATTGTCTCATTTGTTGTATAAAAATGCTACTGATTTCTGCATGTTGATTTTATCACCTATATCTTACTGAAGTTATTAAGTCTGATAGTCTTTTAGTGTAGTCTTTAGGCTTTTCCGTATATAGAATAATATCATTTGCTAAAAGGAGTAGTTTGACATCTTCCTCTCCTCTTTGTTTGCCTTTCATTTGTTTCTCTTTGTGTGCTTCTTATTTATTTAATGCTCTGGGTCAGACTTCCGGTTTTATACTGAATATAAGCAGTGGTAGTCAACATCCTTGTATAGATTCAGATATAAAGGGTAAAGCTAGAAACTTGTATGGTGTGAGCTGTTGTTATTCATGACCTCCATTATGTTCCTTCTATAATTGTTAAGTTTTTATCATGGAGGAGTTTGAATTATATCAAATCCTTTTGTGGCATCTGTTTAGATGATCATAAGGTTTTTGTCTTTCATTCTGTTGATGTGTGCATTATGTTTGTTGATTTGCATATGTCAAACAATTCTTTCATCCCTGGAATAAATCCCACTTGATCATGGTGAGTGATCTTTTTGATATACTGCTGGATATGATTTGCTAGTATTTTGTTGAGAATTTTTACATCTATGCTCACCAAGGAGAGTATAGGTCTATACTTTTATTTTGTTGTTGTTGTTGTGCCCTTCTCAGTTTTGGATATCAGGGTAATGCTGACTTTGTGGAATGAGCTTAGAAGAGTTTCCTCTCTTTCACATTTTTGGAATAGTTTGAGGAGAATTGGTGTTTGTTCTTTCTTGAAAGTTTGATAGAATTCAGTGATGAAACCATTGGTCCTGGGCTTTTATTTGTTGGGAGCTTTTTACCTGATTCAGTCTCATTAATTGTCATTGGTTTTGTTTTCTCTTTGTGGTCCAATTTGGTAGGTTATGTGTGTCCAGAAATTCATCCATTTTCCAATTTCTTGGCAGAGAGTTGTTCATAATACCTATTAATAATCTTTTTTATTTCTGTGGCAACAGTAATATCTCTTTTTCCATCAGTTATTTTATTTATTTGGATCTTCTCTTTTTCTCTTGATTAGCCTAAAGGTTTATCAATTTTGTCTTTTATAAAAAATCAATTTTCTTTCATTGATCTTTTGAATTATGTTAGTCTCTATCTTATTTGCTTCTGTTCTTTTTTCTTTCTTTTCCTTTGGTAATTTTGAATTTGATTTATTCCTGCTTTCCCAAGTCTTTACTATATAATATTAGTTTGCTTATTTGAAGTTTTTTTTTTTTTTATGTAAGTGATTTTTTTTATGTAAGTTGCTGTAAACTTGCATCTTAATACTGCTTTTGCTGTAAAGGTTTGGTATGTTGTTTCATTTGTTTCAAGAAATTTTCTAATTTCCCTTTTGATTTTTGCAGTGAATCAGTTTGCTAAATAGCGTGTTAGTCTCCATTTATGTGTATAATTTCTAAAGTTTCTTTTATTGATTTATAGTTTAGTTCTGTTGTAATGAGAAAAGATATATAATATGATTTTTTATTTTTTTAATTTGTTGACTTGTTTTGTGGCCTAATATACTATTTATTCTAGACAATGTTCCATATGCTGATGAAAAAGAATGTACTTCTGCAGCTATTGGATGAAATCTATAGATGTCTGTAAGGTTCATTTGGTCTATATTCAGTATAGATTAATCTGATGTGTCTTTGTTCATTTTTTTGTATGGATGATTTGTCCCTTGATGAAAGTGCGATGGTGAAGTTCCCTACTGTTATTGTATTAATGCCTATCTCTCCTTTTAGATCTAAAAGGGTTTGTTTCATAAAAATTTGTTGTGCTGACATTAGGTAATTCTGTATTTACAGTTCTTGTATTTTCTGGTTGAATTGATCCCTTGATCGTTATATAATGACCTCCTTTGTTTCTCTTTACAGTTTTTCTCATGAAGTCTGTTTTGTCTAATATAAGCATAGCTATTCCTGCTCACTTTTGGTTTCTGTTTGCATGTATATCTTTTTCTTTTTGACTTGTTGACTTTTAATCTGTATATTTTTATATCTTAGTGAAAATTTGGATCTTGTTTTATAGCAATTCAGCTTGTGTGTATGTTGGGAATTTTATCTATTTACATTTAAAGTTGTTATTGATAAAGATTGCTATCATTTTGTTAATTTTCTTCTGTTTTTTCCTTCTGTTTGTATTTGTGGTTTTGTTGTTGACTGTATTGATAAGGCTGGATTTCTTTAATGGATATGCTCTTGTGGGTTTCATACTTCATGTGTTTTCATGGTAGAAGTTATCTTTGTTTTGCTTCCAGGTATAGGACTCCTTTAAGCATGGTTATCAAAGTTATTTTGATGATGATGTATTCTCTTGGTTTTTATTTATCTTGCTAAATTTGTTTCTCCTTCATTTCTGAAGGATAACTTTTCTGAGTGGAGTATTCTTGGTTGGAAAGTGGGTTTTTTTTTTTTTTTTGATTGTTTGTTTATTTAAAAGGCAGAGAGAGAGAGAGAAGAGATTGAGAGAAACAAAGATCTTCCCATCAGCCAGTTTACTCCCCAGATGGCTGCAATAGCCAGGTTTAGGCCATCTGAAACCAGGAGCCAGGAATTCCATCTTGGCCTCCCCACATGAGTGGCAGGGGTCCAAGTAGTTAGGCCATCTCCCTCTGCCTTCCCCGACACATTAGTGGGAAGCTGAATTGGAAGCAGATCAGCCAGGACTCAAACTAGTACTCCCATATGGTATAGTTCATGCTTTCTTAGAATTAATTGAGAAATAAAATCACTGGTTCAAAATGATCGAACATTTTTAAACCTCTAATAGTTACATATTTCCAGTTATCCTGCTTTCTATACCTGCTAGTAATGTATGATTTTGCTAATATGCATAATTGTGTTTTTTTAAATTTGTTTATTTGAGAGGTAGAGTTACAAACAGTGAGAGGGAAAGACAGAGAGAAAGGTCTTCCTTCTGTTAGTTCACTCCCCAAATGGCCACAACAGTCAGAGCTGTGCCGATCCAAAGCCAAGAGCCAGGTGCTTCTTCCTGGTCTCCCATGTGGGTGTAGGGACCCAAAAACTTGGGCCATCTTCCACTGCTTTCCCACACCATAGCAGAGAGCTGGATTGGAAGAGGAGCACCTTCCAGTGCCCATGTGGGATACCAGCACCACAGGCAGAGGATTAACTTACTGTGCCATGGCGCCGGCCCCCATAATAGTGTTTTAATTGATAGGAGAAAATGGTATTTACAAAGTTATTTTATTTTTATCTCCTTCTGACTATCGGTGATATTCTGCATGAAAATCTTAATTTATGACTATAATATGTAAATGACAAAAAGTAAGGTACCAAATAAAGATATGAAGAAGTATTGAACCTTATCAGCAAATTAATAATATAAAAGCAAAATAATAATAGTATTAGAATGACTCTGATTGAAAAGGACTGACAAAGAGTGGAAAAAATATGGATAGCCCTATAAATTTGTGTAGTTTGGTAGTGATTATCTAAAACTTTAAGCTGTATATGTATTCTTAAATATTTTACTCAGAATAACAAATCTTGAAGCATCAAATTTTCATTGTGGAGATAGGATATTTATTGCAAGGTTTTTCATAGTAATAAAATTTGAAATAACCCAGAAGTCCAAAAATAAGACCCATCCACTCAGTGGAATTCTATGTAATCATTAAAGATACAGAGAAATCAGTGATTTATTAAGTGCTGCACTGAAATTTCAGTGACTGTTTGTCAGCTTTAAAAGAAAAAACAAAAAACAGGATAAGAGAAAACCTATTTTGAAGTATTGTTTCAAGAAAATTTTATTAAAATATGTAAAATCTGGGTACTTTATCAACTACAATCCAATGTAGAATGTATTTCTCATTGTAGCTTAAGGTTAAAAAAAAAATCTGGGAAACACTGTTGGGTAGCTTTAGTGTATCACATAAAAGTGCTTCAAACTATCATGCCAGAAAATAAAGGAAATGTTTATATGTGTGTCAATGGAAAGGTCTAAAACACTTGAATTTCATTTTAAATACAGGTGTGCGTATTCATATGAAAACATATATAAAGTATCAATTGTTTTTTCCCAAAATACACATTATTTTCTGTATAATTATGGTCTTTTCCTGGTTTCGTATTCTAATTTTTTAAACAAAAAGCTAATTACTCATTTTTTAAGTTATAAAATGGCAAGTCATTAAGTTTATCATCTTACCATCCCAATGATGAGATTTTTTTACCTTGAAATATGACAAATGGTTAAATAATGACCAATCATATAAAGTGATAAGAGATAAAATAAAAACTTCTGATGGTGGATATAGTTATAAAGAGATAATATGTTAGGAAGTGCAGATGGATAATAAACATGGAAAATTTTCCCAGTATAGCCTTATTTCTTCTCTTTATGTTATTTAGAGATGGACAAGCCATTATTTTTGTCATTGATAGTAGTGATAAACTAAGAATGGTTGTGGCCAAAGAAGAACTTGATACTCTTCTGAATCATCCAGGTATGTGTGTGTCTTTAGTCTGTAATATATGTGCTTTGGGGTCCATTTATGTGTGATGTTTGTTCATTGGTAGCAGCAAAAAGTATTGCTTATATTATGAAGTTACATTTTATTTAAACATTTTGAATTTTAAAGCATTATGCAGAATTTATAATATCATTACCAAATGACCAGCTTTTTAAAATTTCAAGACTTTCTGCAGTTTTTCTTTAGTCTCTGATATTTATTTCCTAAAACTAAAAATTCCTTTTTTCAGATTATGTAAGTAGATGTGTGCCAATAGCAAAATAATTTGGGGGTGGGTATGTGGCCTTTTAAGATGTCAATTAAGATGCCCAAGTCTCCACATCAAAGTGCCTTGGTTTGATTCACAGCTCTAACTCCCTACTCCCATGCAGACCATGGGAGGCAGCAGCAATGGATTAAGTAATTGAGGTTCTGTTACCCGTGGGAGAGACCTTGATTGAGTTCCTGTCTCTGGCCTCTGCCCAGCCCCAGCCTTTTAGAGGGTGAACCAGCAGATGAGAACTCTCTGTTTTTCTCTGTGCCTCTGAAATACAAAATAAGAAGTAGAAGAAGAGTAAAAATAATTCAGGCAGAAAAAGTAATGAAGGAAGTAAAACTCAGTGTATTATAACATCTACTAAAATTATTATGGTTAACATCTTTTTTTTGCATTGCTCTATTACTGAGTTGTGAGTATTTGTGTGTGTTTTATCACAACACTTATATATTGTAGGAATTCTCTCAAGACAGGTATTTATATACAAAGAATAAATAAATATATAAAGCATGTATATAAATATAAGCATAAATACATCAAAGATATCTATAGGATTGAGAACTAGGCTATTGAGACTGTCATCATTTACTAAAATGTATTATATTCTTTACATCTTCTGTATTTTCTGATTCTCAATACTGCACAATGGCAATCCTTTCCAGTCAAACTGAATGTAGTTATATAATTACTGCTTTTCATGGGGCCAAATATGCTGCTCTGAGGGTATACTATATTCATTCAATCAGTCATCTATTGGTGGATATTTTTCTTCCTCCCTTCTTTGACTGCAAAGAACTCTGAAGTAAGTACTGTGTAATTGAGTTTCTAGCCTTACTCATTTCAAAAAGATTTTAAAGTAGACTTTGGCTAGGGCTTTTTGTACAGTATGATGGCTTAAAAAATGATTTGTTAAAAATTAAATGAAAACAGCATAGGTCCTTTAAACAGTTCTTATTGCACATTCATAGTGTCTTTTGTGTTTTTATCTGACAACTACAAACTTATTCAGTTTTTTTGAAATTAAAAAAAGTTTATACCTTTAATATCACTTTTTCACTTTAAAAACTTTACAGTCTTGTATCTGGGTTAAGAATGCATTTATTATTATTATTATTGTTTTTTTGACACGTGTTAGACAGAGAGAGAGAGATAGAGAGAAAGGTCTTCCTTCCATTGGTTCACCCCGCAATGGCTGCTATGGCCAGCGCACTGCGCCAATCCAATCTGAAGCCAGGAGCCAGTTGCTTCCTCCTGGTCTCCCATGCAGGTGCAGGGCCCAAGCACTTGGGCCATCCTCCACTGCACTCCCGGGCCACAGCAGAGAGCTGCACTGGAAGAGGAGCAACCTGGACAGAATCCAGTACCCCGACCGGGACTAGAACCTGGGGTGCTGACACTGCAGGCGGAGGATTAGCCTAGTGAGCCGCAGCGCCGGCCAAGAATGCATTTTTGGTTGTGTATCTTCTTTGGTTAATCTTTATACTTTCTGTTCAAAAAATGTTACACCATTGCCTAATAAGATGAAATAGTTCCTATAAAATCTGCTTCAAATTTAATAGAAACCTTGATTTCTCCACTGCAGCCTTGTTCATGTATCTTTAGGTACCGATACTTTTATTTTATGAAATAAATTCTCAAGGGAGTGATTTCACCACTGAAGTGTATAAAGAATTTTTTTTTTGAAAAATGAAGGCCATAAAAATATCTTTGAATAGAAAAATAGCCCCTGAACAGTCAAATGACAGGCAAGGGAAAATATTTGCAACTTGTATCATAGCTATAGGGCCTATTTCTGTACTAGTTGTGTTCTATAAATCAATAAAGAAATAAAAGCTTAACAGAAAATGGGAAAGGATATGACAAGACAGTTCAATAAAAGAAAGTAAATGTAAGGATCTTTTGAATGTATGGAAAGATTCTTGGCCTTTCTAAGAGACATGCAAGTAAAGACATGAACACATTGTTTTCATGCTTTTTTGCCTATCATATGGAAAAGATCCATGGGCCAGCACTGTGGCTTAGTAGGTTAAGCCTCTGCCTGTGGTGCCCACATCCCGTATGGGTGCTAGTTTGAGTTTCTTGGCTATTCCACTTCTGAACCAGCTCCCTACTAATGGCCTGGGAAAGCAGTGGAAGCCTACACAAGTGATTGGGCCCCTGTGCCCATGTAGGAGACCTGGAGGAAGCTCCAGGCTCCTGGCTTCAGATCAGCCCAGCTCTGGCTGTTACAGCCATTTTAGGAGTGAACCATTTGGGATGGAAGACCTCTCTCTCTCTGTGACTCTGCCTCTCAAATAAATAGATCTTTAAAAAAAAAAATCCAAAAGATATATAACATTCTTTTGGCTAGAGGAATGAGAAGAGTGAAAATACTCATACATTTTTTTGAAGTATAAGTTGATACAAATTTTAATGAAAAGCAATTTGGAAATCAATGTCTATCAAAATAGCTATTTACATGTCTTTTGACCCAGCAATTCCACTTCTTTAATTTATCCTACAGACCTACTGAGCCTTATACAAAAATTACCTAAATGCAAGTTTATACATTATAGCATCTTTTGTAGTTGTAGAGACTGGTGACAAATATGAGTAAATCTCCATTGGGTACTGGCTAAATCATGATACATAGTACTAAAAGAAGTATATTCTAGAATGGTTAAAATAATGAAGAAATAACTCTCCATGTGTTGCCATGGAGCTTAAAACATGTAATTAAGAAAAATTATAAAATAATGATATTGGAACCATAAAATAAAAAAAAACAAAAATTTAGAATACTACCATTTGCATGAAGAATAACTTAATAATTACACTTGGAAATACATAAAATATTCCCACAAAGATGCCAGCTTATTGATGCTGTTGGTGATTAAATGACCCCAGAAAAAAGTAGGAGGAGGGAGATTGTTTTACTATGTATCATTTTGTGATTCCAGATTCTGAACTGTATGAAATGGGTTCTGTATTCAAAACAATGAAAAATGTTTCCAAAATTATAATGTTGTAAAAATGTCTTATGAAAATATCTAGACTTGCTACTGTGAAAACCACAATTAGGATACAGTTTTTCCTCCTTCTACTTGAAGTTTCCCCTCTTTTTGTTTAACATTAAAAATGACACAGACAAATTATCTTACCCTTTTGTGTACAAGCTTCTCTGTAATTTCTCATTGAGCTTCCCACTTACACCCCATCTTTGGTTTAAAGCTCCTGGCTAGAGGATAAGTAAGTGGTCTATAGGAAGTACTTTTTTTATTGCTCAGATACAAGCCCAACAGTGTATAGATTATATGCTTATGTTTGTGCAGTGTAGAAAAAAGTGATTAGAAAACACTTTGGTTGATTTCAAGCTTAAAGATTTAAGGCAAAGTGACCCAAAAAACTGGAAGTGTGGTAATAGTCTTATTTTCTCTTTTAGATATTAAACATCGTCGAATTCCAATCTTATTCTTTGCAAACAAAATGGATCTTAGAGATGCAGTGACATCTGTAAAAGTGTCTCAGTTGCTGTGTTTAGAGAACATAAAAGATAAACCATGGCATATTTGGTAAAGTTTTATATTTACTTTTCATTTTATCTTCTTGAAAAATCTCTAAGCTTAGGGGTTTTGTTGTTTGTTTCTAACCTCGTTTTCTAGGTAACTAAACATAGGAAGAAATAAACTAAGTAATTTTGTGACATTGTAGATTTTCATGAATATCTTACTTTAAAATCTTTCATATTGTTTGAGAGATAGAAAAATGTAAGTAACCATTATAGGATAACTTAAATAGCCCATGTATTCTTCCTGATTTCCTTCCGCACATGGAATCAGCTCAGCACCATCTGTACTTTTGTCCTCCCTGTCTGAACCACTCACCAAAATAATTTTCCTGGCTTGCTGTTGTACTTCTTTCAGGAGACTGACTACCATATGATGTAGATGCAAGATATGTACAAAATGTGTGTGTGTGTGTGTGTGTTTGTAGTCCATTTTTCTACACTAATACATTAGCTTGTTAGGAACTGGAATTTTTTCAGTGGTATTCACTTCTGTAAATAGTGGTAACATAATAACAGGTACATCATAGATACACAATAAATATTTGTTAAAATGATTAAATAGAAATGGAAATATTTATTTTGTTTGGACAACTTATTCATTTTTTCACTAGGAAAAATAGTTTCTTACTAATGTTTTTAACTCCACTGTGCCTTTCTACTAAAATATTTCAACAAGAATAACCAGAGATGATATATGGAATATTATTGCCTACCACTACCTTATTGAGCTCCATTTTACCTACCCACCTCTCCCAGCCATAATATGTCCTTCTTTTTTCAGAATTTTCCCCCTTTTTTAAAGAAGGCAAGTGTGGGGAAAGATTGGAAATCTACTGTCTCTAGAAGGGCAACCAGAGGTGAAGCAAGGAAGTAGTAGAGCTCAGAGAATAATTTTCAGAGCTAAACTTGCTGCTGAAAGAGTAATGGCCTGGAGTAGAGCTCGAGAAAGCCCTGGGTCTTCCCAGTACTCAAGGCTTCAAGCCAGGAGTGAAACAGTGCTTGTCTCCAATAGAGTATTTCTTACTTTGCAGTCAGAGGAAACCTCAGGGTTTTATGTAATGATTTTTGAGTTAGATTCTGAGGTGCTGTGATACTTTATTGGTAAGGAGACATAAGATAAACATTTTGAGATAGAACTTTAATATTTTGCTAAAACATACCTAAATTGATTGCCTTTCTACTTTAGTTAGTCTATTTAAAAAATATTTATTTGAAACGCAGAATTGCAAAGAGGGTGAGAGACAGAAAAAGAGATCTTCGTCCACTAGTTCACTCCCCAGTGGCCACAATGGCCAGGGCTGGGCCAGGCCGAAGGCCAGAGCCTGGAACTCCTTCCAAGTCTCCAACATGTGTGCTTTGGACCTTCTTCCGATGCTTTCCCAGTAATAAGTCAGCGGTCAGAATGACAAAAAATAAATAAGACAATAATAAAAACAGTAATAAGAGGTGCTCCCTCTGAGACCTAATTGAACCCAGGGAACATTAATGCAAAGGTTTGTGGGAATGGCAGTCCAGATAGAGAGGTCAGTGAGGAAAAGCTCTTCTTAGATGAGCCTTGCTTGCTGTGCTGCAAGAACAGCAGAAGGTCCAGGCTGACTGGAACAGAGTGATCCAGGGGGAAATTATAGGCAATGAGGCAAATAGGTCTAACACACAGGGCATTGGAAGAGATGGTGAAGACTGCATTTATTCTAGTAAAGGTCATATGGTTTATATGAAAAGCACAAGTCAGACATTTGGGACTTGTTAGGAATAGATGCAGGAATTTTGGTGTAGTAGACATTTCCACCAGAGGAGAAGGATTTCTTCATTGAGTTACTTGTTTGAACTTTAGGTATATAAGAAAATCAATACCTTGATCTTTACTTAAGTATTTCAGTCGTGATGTTTTGCTATTACTATAAAAATGAGTAATTTGCTTTGAATAATTGTGTTCTCTCACACTTTTTTTCTGTCTTCCTATCTTAAAATAATATAAGCCATATTCTTAGTCTAATAAGTAATTGCATAGAAGTAATTTTTCTTTTGATTAGAATCAGATTAATTTTTTAGGTATTTCACTGAATTTTAAAGTCATGCTTCAGCATAATACTGGAAACCTTATTCAGTCAGAAAATCTACTTTCATATATATGAATATGTATAAATATAAATTGCCATACAGTCATTGTGTTTTGAAACAGAATTAGTAGACCAATAATAGCATGTTAAGAGAAACTGTCAGTCTGCATCCCTTAAAACGATTATTTGATACTTTAAAAGTCTTGTACATTTTATTATTTTGGCTTACATAACTAAGTTATGATTATATAGAAATGTCATAATAAGAATATAAGTTTATTTTCTGAAGCCTGAAAGGTCATGGAAGGGCCCTCTTCTTCTGTTTTATACATACTCAAATACACACCCCTCAAATTTATAGTTCTCACGATAATCATACTATTAGTCAATTCTAATATTCCCCCATTTTACAGATGCCAAAACTAAAGACAAGAATTAAGTAACTCATTGCATCTTGGCCTTTGGCTAAGATCAAATGTAGTAACTCAGCCAGGTTCCTACAGCTAAAAAATTTAAAGCTATGATTGAAATGACTGAGTATTTTTTTACATTCTACTAGCTTACCAAAGCTATTATTAAGTGGGTTGTACCTTATAAATACCAAATTCCACTTAAAATAAAAAACTACATCCCATAAATCTTTTACAACCTAAGTCCAACATTTTTAATAAGTAAATGCTATTGAACTATTGGATCTGAACAAAACATGACAATGGACTCTACAAAATTTTTCTCCACTGGGAAAATGAATCAAAGTGTATTTGTTATTAATGTCAATCACGTGCAATTTCTCAAATAGTAACCCTTAATGATACACTTTTGAAGATGTCTATGCAAACTGTGAATAATTCTCTCATGTCTTGCTCCTGAGCACTCACATTTTTATTTCCTATTTGTATTCAGTTTTGGTGCTTAATCAGTCTTGCCTTAGGTATGTATTCCTAGCATATAGTAATTTGCCACATGGCAAAACTTAGGTCTCTATTCCTGTGATTGAACGATATAATGAAATGGATACGTTTCTTGTGGATTTTATTACAGTGCTAGTGATGCCATAAAAGGAGAAGGATTGCAAGAAGGTGTAGACTGGCTTCAAGGTACATCACAAAGCACTGTGTGTTCTCAGCCTTTGTTTCCTTTCCAGTCATATGACTTCCTTTTTCACATCTTATTTTTATTATATCATTGCCTCTTTTCCTCGTTTCCATTTATTTCTGCTATCAGAAAAAGGGTACAGTAAGTATCCAAACTTGGCTGCATTTACTGCTAATATATTCCTCTAAAAAACTTGTTTAAATAAGATGTTTGCATCTTTGCAATCAACATGTATGAAAAATCTGGAAAACAGTTTCAAGTTATGGCAACAGATTTCTGTCAGACTTAGTACCAAAGCACATTTGAAGTTTGGGACAAGGATTAGACTGTAGTGTCCATGACTAAAAATAAGTCGGAAAGGCATGTGTCTTTTAAGAATCACGCTATACTTCATATAAAGCTCTATGGCATGCTTATACAACCTTTACCATATTTAGTGTTGTAAATACTGGTAATCTGTTGATATTTAATGTACAATATTTACAGTTCTGTTTGTTATTTATCAAAATACTTATCCTAGGTTGATACAAGCTAACCATAAAAGGGAGTAAAATCAAGATAAATCATTTTTCTTAATGTTACCTTATTTAATGGCCACCAGAATGACTTGAAACACACAAAGCAACAGATAGAAGTGAATGAACCCAAGTTCTATATAGGTCCTTATTGCTGAGTCTTGATGCCCAGATCAAAAATTTTCAATTGTGAGAACAACTGAAGACTGTTCTTATTTAGAATCTTCCTACCCTAACTTCTTTTTAAACTTTCTAATGCCTGATATGTGTATTTTTTTTTCCTTCTGCATGTTAGAAGCAATAGGAGGGATATATCACAAATCCTGGTAGATCTAAGAGTAGCCCATACTTCAGAAGACATAGTATTTCTTTGGTTCAAAGTACTAAATATGTATTTCATAAATATTTGTTTTATTTTTAGTAAAGTATTATGTTTTCAGTTAACTGCACAGGCTATTATATTTTGATCTCTTTTATATATATATATATATATATATATACAGTCATATGACACTGCTAAACTGTATTCTAAACATATTCTACAATTAAGTGAAAATTAAAAATTTGTAGTGCATCTCAGCAGAAATGGTGGGATTTTTCTGTAAACTTGCCTACTTCTGTTCTTAGACTATGATAAAGAAATGGTCAGTTTTATAGGTTGGATTCCCACCAGAAGCAGATTGCAGGGTAACATTCCTGAGAAGATACCAGAAGCACATTTTCATCCATGATTTATTTTACAAGTGATTGCTATTGCTCACAATAAAGATAATAGCATAGATGGAAACCCTATTATCCACTCATAATAATAAACTAATTCAGACCACAGAACTTACTGAAAGCAGATTGATAGTCATCTGGATTTTTAATTTTAACTCTCTTTTTTCCCCCCTCTTTGATTTTGTCTTTAGCAATTGGGCCACTAGGTGTCAGTAACAATCCAATATCAGAGTACACATAGCCAACTGTAGTCTTGCTACCCTTGTTTCTTTGACTTTTTGGATCCATTATTTATCTCTCAAATCTTTGTAAGGAGGACACATTATTAGAAATACTTTGTGTCCTTTTGTTGCCATGTCACTTTATGTACCCTTTACAACAGTTTTCTGCAAGGTAAGTGGTGGTATCCCTATGTTGTTATATAAGCTGCATGGAATAGCAGTAAAAAGAGCCTAAGCTTTTGAGTAAAGCATTTTTTCCCACTTCTTGTTATTTAACCCCTTCACATGTTAGGAGACATACCTTACTGTTGTGTCAAGAGAATTTTTTTCTTCTGAAAACTTTTTTAAATATCATAAATTATGTTAGATTAAGTTAGATAATGTGGATTTTCAGTACTTTGCATAAAAAACGACTTAATACATGTTAAATTTACACTCTTACCTAACCTCGCTATTTAATAGAGCAGGAAACTAAGTACATAAATAAAAAGTGTACCAGTTTGGTTTTATATAGGAGGTCCTTTGTTCAGATTTCCTGTATAGTAGTAAATAGTTTATAGTTTGATGTTCCCAACTGTTTCTAGATTTGAAAAGAGATAAGAACCTATTTTTCAAAATAAATAGCAGTAAATACAGGCGAGAAGTCTGTACCTAGGACTCTTTTTTTATTATTATTTTTTTATTTTTTTGACAGGCAGAGTGGACAGTGAGAGAGAGAGACAGAGAGAAAGGTCTTCCTTTTGCCATTGGTTCACCCTCCAATGGCTGCCGCGGCCAGCGCGCTGCGGCCAGCGCATTGCACTGATCCGAAGTCAGGAGCCAGGTGCTTATCCTGGTCTCCTATGCGGGTGCAGGGCCCAAGCACTTGGGCCATCCTCCACTGCACTCCCGGGCCATAGCAGAGAGCTGGCCTGGAAGAGGGGCAACCGGGACAGAATCCAGCGCCCCAACTGGCACTAGAACCCAGTGTGCTGGCACCGCAGGCGGAGGATTAGCTTATAGAGCCACGGCGCGGCTCCTAGAACTCTTAACTTGTTAGCCAAAGACATTTATGTACATCTAACTATAAAAGATGTTCTGAATTTATATCTATTCATTTTGCTTCTAGACTTCTGAAACTTCCTAGCATACTTTAAAGAAAAGAAAAGAAAGCTTGTGGTTCTAATTGGACCAATTTAATCTATGTTAAGCTTAAGTCGGGAAGCTTTCTGGTGAAATATTAAATTACTTTTTAAAAAAATTACTTATTTATTTGAAAGATTTACAGAGAGAGACAGACAGAGTGATCTTCCATCCACTGGTTTACTCAAGTGCACACAAAGGCCAGGGCTGAGCCAGGCAGAAGCCAGGAGGTTCATCTGAGTACCCCATATCATGGGTAATGGGGCCCAGGCATGTTAGCCATCCTCTGCTGCCTTTCCCAGGCCATTGGGAGGAAGCTGGATTGGAAATGAAGCAGCCAAGGCATGAACTGGCGCCCATGTGGGATGCCAGTGTTTCAGGCAGCAGCATTACCCACTATGCCATTACACCAGCCCCATTAAATGACATTTTTAATGGCATGATTCTGATATCTTTTGGAAAGATTCTCAATAATTGTGCATGTATAATGATCCAAAAAAAGAGCACTTGAATAAACTACAAAGCATTTTTTAAATCACTATAGAATTTGTTGAACCTATTGGACAACTGTTAGTTTTCTAGCTATAAAGTTTCAAATAAGATTATTTTTCAAAAGAAATCTTCCCACAAATTAATGAAACATTCATTTTATCACTTTGTCTGTATGGAAAAAGTTAATAATGCTCCAAGTTTTGTTAGTCAACTTTTATAAACTATACATATGGGTATTCCATTGAAAAATAGAAGAAGGAACACACATACTTAGTTTTGTTAATCAATTTTATAAACTATACAAATGGGTATTCCATTGAAAAAATATAACGTTGAACATACATACTTAGTTGTAGTTCCTCCCCAAATCTCACTAACAATAAAGTAACTTTCTAAAAAGATATCCATTTACATGGACAAAAAGCAGGGAATTAGTACAAATGGCAAACAGATTTTGGAAGCTAGATATTTGATGGGTGCTGAATGACTTAACCTTGGAAAACTAAATTTTCTGCTGGCACTGGGAAAGGTTGGAATGCAGCCTAATTTACATTACAGATCCCCTCCAAGTTTCAGAAATTAGTAGAAATTGAAAATAATAATGAAGATGGGGCTGAAAAAAGACAGTAATACATCTTTCCTCACAAAAGAAGTTTGAAGATTTATTTTCTGAAGTCAAACAATGCATCGCTGAACTGGAATACACCAGGCACAACTGTGTATTGTGGTACTGAACTGAGAGTGAGGGGTAATTGAAAGCTTTCATACTGAATATTGCAATCCTCCTCTACCTTCTACCTCTCCCAAAAAACACTGGCAATAGGCAAGAGATAGCAAGAGTCACCTTTGTGAAATCAGACCAGCCTGAGAGAAAAGAACTAAAGGTACTACATTGGAATGGCTTAACCAGGCACAGTAGAATAAAGACCATATAGTTGACAAGATTTCCACACAACTCCGAATTCCAATAAACTTTTTAGTGTGCATTTATACCTCTGAGCTGGCGGCAAAGGATCACCAAGCATTTCAGAGTGAAAACATGAAAGATGGGGAATATAAACAAATACATGTTATAGCAAGTAGAATTTATGTAGTGAGAACATTTTTAAAAACTTAGTTTTTTGAAAAACATTTCTTCAAAGAAATAAAATAAGGTGTTTCTTTTTTTAAAGATTCATTTATTTGAAAGAGTTACAGAGGAAAAATAGAAACTGTGGTTCACTCCCCAGTTGGCCACAAAGCCAGAGCCGGCCCAATCAGGAGCCAGGACCTTCTTCTGGGTCTCCCACATGGGTGCTGGGGCCCAAGGATTTGAGCCATCATCCACTGCTTTCCCAGGCACATTAACAGGGAGCTAGATCAGAAATGGAGCATCCGGGACTCAAACTGTGACCATATGGAATGACAACACTGCACGCTGGGGCTTTAACCCACTGCACTTCAGCGCCAGCCCCAAAAGTGTCATTTTCATGAATTAGACTAAGATACTACTTGAGGAGGAACAAAGAACAAAAATATGAGATATTGGAAAATAAGAATAGAAAATGTTATTGGAAAATAAGAGTCGACATGGAAAACTCAATTAAAAAAAGAAGTAAAAAAAGAGGCAGTCTTCCGAAAAGTACAGCAAAAATGCAAAAAGTAAAAAATTGTAAATAAAGACAATAAAGATTCATGTTTAGGATACCCTAGCTCTAACTAATAGAATTTTCAGAAAGAACACAGTATAAACAGAGGATAGCAAATTATCAAACCATGTTTTTCAGAAATGAATGATGAATTTTCAATAGAAAAGCTTCTGGAGATACAAAGCAATGGGTAAAAATATTCCCACACTCCAGTGCCAAAAATGATGGAAGATTCTACAACCACTCTGAGAAAGTAAGTGGTTTCATATAAAACATAAGGAAACTTAAAAACATCAGATTAATCAAAATAACAATGTATATGCCTTGGGATAAATGAGAAATGCGTGGAAACAACCAAGGAGAAAATAATGGAATTATACTACCAAGTAGCATCAATGTATTGTGTGAGTAGAATAGACATCTTTAGCTATATAAAGTCTCTCAAGAATTTGCTTTTTATGCCTTTTACTGTACTGGAAACTGAGAAGACTACTCCTGAAAAACAAATGAATAGAGCGGAAAGAGAAAAATAAGGTATCATAAAATGGAAAACCAGCACAAGAGAGTGGGGAAAGGAATCCTGTGGATGTTAATGGAAATCTTAGAATGATAGTGAAAGGAGGGGCTGACTTTGTGCTGAGTTAAGGGTCTGCCTGAGATGCTAGCATTCCGTTCCGAGTACCAGTTTGACTATTGGATAGCTCCACTTCTGACCCAACTTTCCTGCTAATGTGCCTGGGAAAACAGCAGAAGATGGTCCAGGTATTTTGGCCCTTACACCCCCCTAGGAGATCCTAATGGAGTTCCAGGCTCCTGACTTCAGCCTGTCTAAACTCTGGTCATTGTGGCCCCTTGGCGTGTGAACCAGCAGATGAAAGATTTCTCTCCCTCTTTCTGGTTCTCTCTCTCTCTCTGTTTCTTTCTCTCTACCTGTTGCTCTGTAACTCTGCCTTTCAAATAAAATAAATAAACCTTTAAAAAAAAAAAACAGAATGATAGTTGAAGGAGATTTGTTCAAAGAACAACTGGTAGGCATGGGAAACAATGAATTGGTCTAGATTGTTGAGTTTAATAATACTGTAAGGGACAGTTCAAGAAGATGAAATTGATGGATTGTTGATGTACTTTGTAAGCATAAAAGTTTAAACTGTGGAAGTAGGGGATTGAATTAGTGTTAAGCACATAAACTGAACAGATGGGTTGCACTGGGGCAGGAGGACAATTGTTAACTCCAGGGAAAACAAAAATGTAGCAGATAGTAAACCACCTGTATCATCACGTGGCCATATTGATAATGACTACATAAGTTACTAAAGAGAATTGAGAGTGTTACAACTATTATGAGGGTTGCCCAAGAGCAGTGTGGAAATGTGAGAGAGGTGATACCTCATGGTACATTGAAGGAACTGACATTTCAAAAAATAATAATAAAAACATATTTAGAGATACACAAATAATCACCTAGAGGGGAGTTGGAGGTTGTTGTCTTTGAAAATAGGGAAGGGAGATGAAGTGAGGGACTGCTGTTTCTCATACAGTCTTGTAGAACTGACTTTTTATGCATGTACAACTTCAGTAAAAAATAAAAACTATATTATGAATTGTTCTTTAAGAAACATAACTTTAAAAATAGGTATGTAGATACAATTCCACCATGTTATATAGATGTCTCTCTGATTACTTTAAAAAGTAATTTCTGCCATGTAGAGACATATTTTTTGTTTGTTTTTTGTTACCAGATCAGATCCAGGCTGTGAAGACGTGAAACAATAGTATTCGGAAACCTCCGAAATTCTGACTTCAAGGAATATTATAAGGCTAACTGAATACCTTAATTTTCTTTAAATGTGTGTGCATCCAAGAATGTTTTGTAATGTTCTACTTGCATTTATGGACTTTGAATGAGCTTTGTAAGAACATAGAACTTCAGGTATGCTAATGTGACCATTAATTATATGGAAACAGTCTTCTCTCAAAAGGACTATAGAATTACCAACTTCTTGTTAAAGATGTATATTTTATTACGATTAGGATGTTTAAGAGTCAGAGTTATAAGCCATCTCAATATTTCATCATGATTTATGATATCTTATAGTACATTTTATCTTTGAATTTTCTTCAGAAATTTAGTTTATGGCATAACTTTGCAATATGAATTGTGCATACGAAAAAGATTTTAAATATTTATAAGGGACTTGGTAATTAATATATATTAAATTTTTACTGTATATCATCAATAAAACATAAAATGAAGTATACCAACTAGTGTGCTTTGTTTATGCTGAAAAGAATAATATTTTGTTAAAATGGCATTTGGTGGTTTACTGTCAAGCACATATAAATGATCTGAGGCCAAATGAAGCTGAACTTGTTTTTTCAATGTATATTGAATATCTCTATGTCTAACAGACTTATCTTAGGCAATGATGATACAAAGTAATTAAGACACTCCTTGTCTTCAGAGAACTTAAAATTTAATGAGGGATATTTGAGAACATTTTCATATGTAGTATCAAATTTTATTTCATTGGCTGAGTGAAAATTCTGCATTTTAAGATTAAGAAGTATAAAAGTAAATTAATATTAATATTTGACTTCACTAATTATTATTACTGACTTTTTTTTTCTAAAATGCCTTCAATTTACTATTTTGTTAACATGAATTGTGACTCAACAAATTGCATTTTTCCTGAGCATAAATTGCTACATAAATGTTCTTTTTTTTTTTTTTTTTTTTTTTTGACAGGCAGAGTGGACAGTGAGAGAGAGAGACAGAGAGAAAGGTCTTCCTTTTGCCGTTGGTTCACCCTCCAATGGCCGCCGCGGTCGGCGCGCTGCGGCCGGCGCACCGCGTTCGTCCGATGGCAGGAGCCAGGTGCTAGGTGCTTCTCCTGGTCTCCCATGGGGTGCAGGGCCCAAGCACTTGGGCCATCCTCCACTGCACTCCTGGGCCACAGCAGAGGGCTGGCCTGGAAGAGGGGCAACCAGGACAGAGTCCGGCGCCCTGACCGGGACTAGAACCCGGTGTGCTGGCGCCGCAAGGCGGAGGATTAGCCTGTTGAGCCACGGCGCCGGCCTACATAAATGTTCTTTAGAAGTTTAGACATAGACCCATAAATTGTGTTAGTTCTCACAACTTTAAGACCATTTTAATTGCAAATTCTAAATAGAAGCTTTCACTTTAATCACTGAGATGCAATTTTTAGAGCAGTGATGTCAATACTGGAAAATATTTCATATTAAAAAAACTATAATTTACAATATGTTACATTTTAAACATCCTTAGCTATGATAATGATAAAAACAAAAGGCAAAAATGTGAATAATAAAGATATATTATATATGGTAACTACACTGGTAATGTATGTTTTATATAGATGTTGATAAAATAATTTTAAAACTACAGCTAAAGTTCTTTAATCCAGTTTCCCCAAGTCCAGAAGTATCAATGATTTGGCATTTGGCAAATTGAAAACTATCCATAACGTTCCAGTGGTCTACCATCTTAGCTAGCTTGCCAGCCACTCTTAAATTGTTTTGATGAGGTTGCAAACTGAGAATCTCATTAAGCTAAAATTGCCTCAAATATAGAAAGGACATGTTGATGAAAACACTGAATGTGGTTTTTTACAGAGTTGATATGCTGTAACTATTTTAGGAGGATGGAGAAAGGTTTGATTGAGATTTCAAATCTTCATCTACCATAAGGTAATAATAGCAGGTATCACCATCTAATCACAATATTGTGAACTAGGTATTACCACACATACAGAATTGTATATAATATAACCCTCACAATAACCTTATGGTTGGGTTCAGTTATTTCTGTTTTATGCATTAGAAACTGAGGCGCTACAAGGAGGTTATGTAATTTTCCTAAGGTCACAGAACTAGTAAGCAGTGGTTCTGGCATTCAGCACCAAGCTATCTTCTTTAAAGTGGATGATTCAGGAGATGGAAGCATTACATATATTATAAATAGAGATGGATCTGCCTGAATAATAACTAAAATAATTGAAAAAAGTCTCTCACTGGGGAGGAAGATCAGATGCCAATGATAGGGGGAAAGTCAAGACCAAGGACTTTTTGTTTTATGGTGATTAATACTATTTAAATTTTGAACTTTGTGTAAATAACTGAAAACTCATTGCTAAAAGTTGGATATCACAAGCTACCGTAATTCATTTGTAAGCAGATATTTAGAAGTACTAACTTTTCCATTTGTTTACATGATATTTAAGATCTAATTTATAATCTCTATCAGCCATTTCTACTGTATATTTTCATGTAAAGATGATATAGAGGCAAGTTTGGCAGCAGTGCATTCGCATTATGCTGTATAAGTATGTATACATTGAGATTATTGCATTTGTATTTAACATATAATTAAAGTATATCATTAAAGCTTAAGAAAGTTTTTTTATGTTTAGAAATTACTGGGTTATGAAGTTTCATTCACTAAACTCTGTATTTAAATATAACACCTTGTAAAACATTGAAAACTTAACCTGTTACATTTTGTATTTAAATATTTGCATGTGGCCCTATCCAGCTTGTGCTGAATAAGACACAAGAGCTAAGTTTTTTAAAATGTTTATTTATTTATCTTGATCAATTGGTGGAGAGAGAAAGATCTTCTGTCCACAGATTCATTCCCCAGATGCCGCAAGAGCCAACATCCAGGAACTCCATTCTCGTCTCCCAGGTGTATGGCAGAGGTCGAAGCACTTGAGCCATCATCTGCTGTCTCCCAGAATTCATTACTGGAAGCTGGATGGGAAGCAGCGCAGCCAGGATTCAAACCGACCCTCCTATATGGAATGCAGGGGTCCTAAGCAGTAGCTTAACCCACTACACCACCACAACACTTGCCCCATGAAAGTTAAGATTTATGTATTTGTTTTTCATTCATAGATTGTCTATTAAATATTATAAAATTGTCTTCTTATTGAGATATTTCTTTCTCTGAAATTTTTGACATATTATTAATTCCTTAAATACAAGATTACTTCAGACAGTTCATGGAGAAATGGAATTAAAACATAAGTTTTATTTTGTTTCAGGAAATTTTGAAATCCACGCGTACTTTTTTCATCATATGAATTTTCCAAGAGTAATTTTCTTAATTTGTATTTTTTAATTTCAGTGACAGAGAGAAACAGAGAACTCTCATCTATTGGTTCACTCCCAGATGCCCACACTGGCCAGGGCTGGGTCAGGCTGAAGCCACAAGCCAGGGTCGCAGTCCAGGTCTCCTGTGTGGGCGGTAGCCATTCAACCACTGGAGCCATTACCTGCTGCCTCCCAGGGAGTGCCCTATAAGGAAGGTGGAATTGGGAGTGGAGGATGCATTTGAAGCCAGCACTCTGACATGGGGCAGAGGCATCCCAGCCAGTGTCCTAAGTGCTAAGCCTAATGCCCACCCCTATGTGAACTTTTTGAAAACATTTCAAATGCATGGATTTCAAATTTTTTAATACCAAAATTATATTTTAATTTCATTTTTCATGAACTTTTTAAAGTAATCTTATATATTCAGTTACTCTAAAGACCAGTTTAGTTTTCTTAGACAGTTAAGGCTGCTATTTATTAGGTGGCTTACAACCAAAATGGCACCAGCACTGTGGTGTAGTAGGTTAGGCCTCTGCCTCTGGTGCCAGCATCTCATATAGGTACAGGTTTGTGTCCCAGCTGCTCCTCTTCTGATCCAGCTCCCTGCTAATGTGCTTAGAAAGCAGTGGAAGATGGTCCAGGTGTTCAGGCCCCTGCTGCGCACCCACACGAGAGACCAGGAGAAGGCTCCTGGCTCCTGTCTTCAGATTGGCCCAGCTGCAGCCATTGTGGCCATCTGGGGAGTAAACCAGCAAATGGAAGACCTCTCTGTCTCTGCCTCTCAAGTAAATAGGTAAATATTTTTTTAAAAAATGTATTTCTCACAGTTCTGGTATCTAGAAGCCTGAGATCAGGGTGCCAGTATAGTAGGGTTGTGATGAGAGCCAACTTTCAAGTGGCAGACTGCCTTCTGGAATCACATGGCAGAAAGCAGGTGCAAGAACTCTTGGGAGTCCCTTTTATAAAGGCATTGATCCTGTTATATCCTCACAGGGCTCCAACTTTATGACCTCTAAAAGACCTCACCTTCTAATATCATTGCACTAGAAGTATTTCAATATGTGACTTTTGAGAGACATAAATGGTCAGTACATTGAAATACTTAAGGCAAATTTGTCTTGTAGCTGGTACAGTTAGAAACCATCACATTTTAGCTGACTATGTAATTGTTTTTCTGCTTTCTAATTATTCTCTTTATTAGTTTAAACAATAAATATTAGAAGCTTATCTAAATGAGTAGAAATGTGTACTTATATGACTGGAGAGAAATACTGTATCATTGAGAAATGGTTATTGCGTTCAATTGAATGTTTCAGGTAAGTAGGTTTTTACTTTTTTTTTTTCTCACACTGTAGTGAATTTTTCTCAGTACAGTTGCCTCTGTTCAGATTTGCAAGGGACTACTTCAGAACCATTACTGAATGTTCCTCTGTGCACTCAATTTCAATGCTACTGTGTTAAATGTGTCTTCTGGCAATTTAGAATAAATCAGGAAAGATACATCTTTCTTCAAATTTCAAGTCGTAGAATAATACTAGAAGTCATCCAGTAATAATTGGTGTTTTGTAAATAAAATTTGGCTAGTAGTGATAAACAACTTTATAATTTTTACTATGTGCCCATGCTTTGAAAGCACTCTACATGTATTCAATAATTTAATCATCATAACCCTAGGAAGTAAATGCTTTTATTGTCTATTATATGAATGAAGGGTTAGAAACTACTAAGAAACTTTTTGTACAACCCTTGAGCTAATAGTGATCTTGCATTTTCAAATGGTTGTTAGTAAAAAAAAAAAAAAGCAACAGAAAAACCATATGTGGCCCATAAAGCATAAAATATTTACTTTCAGGGCCTTTTACATAAAATGTTTGTCAGCGCCTGTTATAGATGATGTAAGTGAGGCAAAAGAGGTTAAGTAACTTGCCTAAGGTTATAATGCAAACAAATGGAATAACTCAGATTTTGAGTCTAGAAGATCTGGGTCCAGACAATATTCTTAACCTCTACATAACTTTTCAATAAAACTGGAGATTTTTATAAATTGAAATAAGACTATTTGAAAGTAATTATTTCTTAAATAATTATATTAAATATGAAAATAGAGGCAAATGGCTGAAAATTAATGCTCTTTGAATTCTTTTAATTTTTTTCCAAGATAGATTGATAGGTATAAGTCTTCTGAAGTCTTTTTCCTTCCTTTTCTTCAGACATGTGGCAAGAGAAGGGGGGAGATTCTGAAGCATCAGACATGTTAAGTTTTTAAAATATAATCAAACATCCAGATTGTGCCCAAGGATCTGGTGTGGACTTCCTGATTTTCCCAAGGGTTTTTACCAATGTTTTGAGGAAATGATTGATTAGTATTGATAGTCTTGAAATGCATAATACAATATAGAAACATAAGTCTACTTAATTTGTGGATTTTTAAGGTCTGTGACTACAAGTAACAACGATAGCTAAGAAGGTTTTCTTTTTTTTATTTGACAGAGTTATAGACAGTAAGAGAGAGACAGAGAGAAAGGTCTTCCTTCTGTTGGTTCACTCCCCAAATGGCCGCTATGGCCGGCGCTGCGCCGATCTGTAGCCAAGAGCCAGGTGCTTCTTCCTAGTCTCCTTTGCAGGTGCAGGGGCCCAAGCAAGTGGAGGGGCAACCTCCACTGCCTTCCTGGACCACAGCAGAGAGCTGGACTGGAAGAGGAGCAGCTGGGACTAGAACCAACACCCATATGGGATGCCAGCGCCGCAGGTGGAGGATTAACCAAGTGAGCCACAGCTCTGGCTCCAGAATGTTTTCTTAATTACAGACATGGTTATGTCTTTTGGTTATGCTTTTGTTTTGTCGGCCCCCTGCTTGGCCCCAGACAGGAGTGCATTCACAGGAAGTATGCAGCAAAGGGGAGGAGGTTCATAAATCCCCAATTTCTTGCTGGAAGATCAAGAAGGATAGCCTCCGAACTAAGAAGTAATGGTGAGATTGGGAGGAGGAGATTGGGAAATCAACCCCATAAAGTTGTTTTATGAACTCCTAAGCTTACCCTTCAACAAGAGTCTCAAACTGACTGAAAACTGAACTACAGGATAGATTATGACTCAAGTCCAAAGATTGGCTACTGGGTGGTACAAATGTGGGATCTAAGTAAAAATGCAAAGTTTTGAAAACAACTTGCCTTTGGAACTACAACCTCTGTAAGGCCAGTTGGAAGCTTTAGCCTGAATCCAAACAGGTTGGTTTCTCACTAAAATCCTCTCTTTACAATTAAAACCGGACTCAACTCTCATTATATTCCAAATATGCAGGATACAAACCCAAAATTAATACATACACAGAAACCAGAAAGGAAAAGGAAGGAAGACTTACTAATGGAAAGAGATAAGGCAACCATGCCAATGCTGAGGTAACACAGATCTTGGAGTTACTGGACAAAGACTTAAAAACTGCTATTAGAAAAATACGGTAAGAGTGAACACTCAAGGACAGGCATTGTGGTCTAGTAGGTTACGATGCTCCTTGAGATGTCTGTATCCCTTATCAAAGTGCCAGTTGAGTCCTGGATACTACTGCCTCAGATCCAGCTCCCTGCTAATGTGCCTGGGAAATGGTAGATGATGGCTCAAGTATTTGATGGAATTCCTAGCTCCTGTCTTTGGTCTGGCCCAGTGCTAGCTGTTGTTGCCCTTTGGGGAGTGAACCAGCAGATGGAAGATAATTCTCTTTCTCTATCTCTTGCTCTCCCTCATTCTCTCTAACTCTCACTCTCTCTCACTCTCACTCTCACTCTCATTCTCACTCTCTCTTTCTCATACACACAGAAGTCTCTCTCTTTTCCCTTCTTCACCCACCCTCACCACTTTACCTTTCAAATTTTTTTAATGAACACGCAATCTCAGCATAGAATTAGAAAATACAACAAAGAAGTGACTGAAAAATTTAGAACTGAAAAAATATAGCTGGAATAAAGTTTCACTGAATGGATTCAATAGAAACACAGAAATAGCAGATGAAAGACTCCAGGAAATTTGAGAACAGATTAATGGAAATCATTAATCTGAATAACAGGACAACAAGATAGAATAACATAATGAACCATGAGACATTAAAAACTTCATGTAATCAGAGAGCCAGAAGACAGCAGAAAAAGTACAATCTTTAAAAAGTATTTGAGGGGCCCGTGCTGTGCTGTAGAGGTAAAGTTACCACCTGCGGAGCCAGCATCCCATATGGTTCAAGTCCCATTTGCTCCACTTCCAATCCAGTTTCCTGCTCACACAACTGGGAAAACAGATGACCCAAGTACTTGGGCCTCTGTACCCGCATGGGAGACCTGGAAGAAGCTCCTGGATCCTAGTTTCAGATCAACCCAGCTCCTGCTGTTGTAACCCTTTGGGAAGTACACTAGCAGATGGAAGATCTCTCTGTCTCTATAACTCTGCCTTTCAAAAAAAAAAAAAAAAAGTAAAGTATTTGAATAATGGCTAAAAGGTTTCAAATTTGGTGAAGGGCATAGCTTACAGCTTTCAGAAGGTAGAAGCAGCCAGAGAAAATGACACATTACTTATACAAAAACAATGGGATGGGCATTTGACACAGTGATAAAGAAGCTGCTTGTGACGTCCGTACTCTATCAGAGTGCCTGGCTCAAGTACCTGCTCCACTTCCCATCCAGCTTCCTGCTAATGCACTCCCTGGGAAGCAAGAGATTAAGTAACTTGCAGTTGATGGCTCAAGTAATTGAATCCCTGCCACCCACATGAGAGAAGCAGATTGAGTTCCTAGCTCCTGGCTTCAGTTTTGACTACCTCCGGCTTTTGCAAGCATTTGAGGAGCAAATGGAAGATATCTCTGCCTTTCAAAAATGAAATCAAGGGCCGGCGCCGCAGCTCAATAGGCTAATCCTCCGCCTTGTGGCACCAGCACCCGGGTTCTAGTCCCAATCAGGGCGCCGGATTCTGTACCGGTTGCCCCTCTTCCAGGCCAGCTCTCTGCTATGGCCTGGGAGTGCAGTGGAGGATGGCCCAAGTGCTTGGGCCCTGCACCCCATGGGAGACCAGGAGAAGCACCTGGCTCCTGCCTTCGGATCAGTGTGGTGCACCAGCTGCAACGCGCTGGCTGTGGTGGCCATTGGAGGGTGAACCAATGGCAAAGGAAGACCTTTCTCTCTGTCTCTCTCACTGTCCACTTTGCCTGTCCAAAAAAAAAAAAAAGAAAAAGAAAAAAGAAAGCAAGTAAAAACTTAATTAAAACAATAATTCAAGTAACTTGATTTATCATCAGAAATCCTTGAGATCAGAAGGAAGTAGTATACCATTTTTAAGGAGCTTTAAAAAGTACAGAATTCAATAGCCAGAAAAAATATCCTTCAGGATAATTGTGACACCCTCAGCACAAGAAAATCAAGACTGTTTATTGCCACCAAGCCTGCTCCAAAACAGTTTCTAAAGGAAGTTCTTCAAACAGAAGGGAAATGATTCCAGAAGGAAACTTAAAGAACATTGTATTCTGAAAAAATGTTTCACAGTTAAAAACATTATGATAGTGTTTCAGTGTATGTAAACATAACGTATACAACAACCACAGAGTAAAGGGAGAGAATACAGGGTCACATATGGTGCTTTCTGTACTTCAAAATACATTTTTGTAAGTAGACTGTGAAATATATGTTTACTGTAATATCTAAAGCCACTAAACATTACAAAGAGAGGCAGGCATTGGGGAACAGTGTATTAAGCCATCACCTGAGATGCATGCATCCCAAATCAGAGTACAGTGGTTTGAGTCCTGGATACTCCACTTCCAGTCCAGCTTCCTGCTAACGTGCCTCTGTTCCTGCCATTCACACAGAAGACCCTAATGGAATTCCTGGCCCAGTTGTGGCACAGCCCTGGCTGTTGCCAGCATTTGAGGAGTAAACCATGGATTGAAAATCTCTCTCTCTCTCTCTCCCCACCTCATCTGTGTCTGTGTCAATCTGCCTTTCAAATAAACTTACATAAAAACCAAAATGGAACAATAAAATATGTTCAAATGGTCCAATGAAGGCAGAAAGAGAGAAGCATAGTAATGAAAAATGGAGGGAACAAACAGAAAACATACAAATAAATGATAGACGTCATTCCAAACATGTAAAGAATGATATGGATATTAAAAAAAAAAGCATACAACACCTTGAAGGGGATTTAACTGGCTAACCTGGCGTAGTTTGAACATTAAGTAAATGAGGATAGTAATGGCTAGTAAATCATTGAATTAAATATTTTGTGCATACAAATATATGCAGAAATGAGGAGATAACATCTATATATATGGAAATAGAATACCTAAAAATAATTGTAGAAAAAGTGATAGGCCGGCGCCGCAGTTTAATAGGCTAATCCTCCACCTGCAGTGCCAGCACCCCGGCTTCTAGTCCCGGTCAGGGCGCCGGATTCTGTCCCGGTTGCCCCTCTTCCAGGCCAGCTCTCTGCTGTAGCCTGGGAGGATGGCCCAAGTGCTTGGGCCCTGCACCCATATGGGAGACCAGGAAAAGCACCTGGCTCTTGGCTTCGGATCAGCTCAGTGTGTCAGCTGCAACGAACACTGGGGGGTGAACCAATGGAAAAGGAAGACCTTTCTTTCTGTCTCTCTCTCACTGTACACTCTGCCTGAAAAAAAAAAAAAGAAAAAAGAAAAAGTGATAGAATAATAGAATAAAAAAATCACCATTTCATAACCATTATATTAAATTCTGTCTAAACAATCAGTGATTGCTAAAAATAATGATAAAATGTTGTCAAGAAATGGGATGTTTACATACCTTCAAACTACTTTTCCACAAAGTATTTATTAACAAAAAGGAATAAAAGTAACTTTACACTGCAGAAAACTTCCAGATGCCACTTCAATTAATCAAGTGTTCCAAATTAATGCTATGAGACAAGTCAGAATCATGTGCTGAGACATTGTCAAAACTTACAGCATTACTTTTGTGACTTTTTGCCAAAAATGCACAGCATGAAGCTAGCTATAGGAAATAATTCAGACAATTTTCAAAACTTGAATGGAGTCTAAGGATAAGAAGGTAGGATATCCCTATACTAATTTCTTGATTTTGAGAGTTGTGTTGCTTATTTAGGATTTTAGGAGAATGGTCTTTTCCGTAAGAGTTATCCATCAGGCTGATGCTATGGCAGCAGGTTAAGCCTCTGCCTGCAGTACTCGCATCCCATATGGGTGCCAGTTCCATGACCCAGCTGCTCCTTTTCTGATCAAGCTCTGCTTATGGCCTGGGAAGGCAGTGAAAGATGGTCCAAATGCTTGGCTCCCTGCACCCACATAGGAGACCAGGAAGAAGCTCCTGGCTTCAGATCTGCCCAGCTCCAGCCTTTGTGGCCATTTGGGGAGTGAACCAGCAGATAGAAGACCTCTCTGTCTCTGTCTCTCTCTCTCTCTCTCTCTCTCTCTCTCTCTCTCTCTCTCTCTCTCTGTGTGTGTGTGTGTGTGTGTGTGTGTGTGTGTCTGTAACTCTGCCTCTCAAATAAATAAATAAAAAGTTACCCATCGAAGTTTTAATGTGTGATGGGACATCATTTTGTCAATATGCTTTCAAGTGATTCAGGGAATAAAAGAGACCATTTATTCTATTGTAATTTTCAATTCATTTGAAATTATTTCAAAATAAAAATTCTTAGAAAAATAATTTTATGTGAAACTAATAAAAAGTAAATGGCATTTTACATATTGCAGAACTAGAATATAATGCAGTAATTTATTTGCAAAAGTCTGAAATAGTATCATAAAAATCAACTGCCTGAACATGTTGATAATTACATGGAAAATGTTAATGAATTTTATTATATGAAATACACAATTTTTGAAATTAATAGATATGAACAAATACAGTGTTGCTGCCAAATGTTAGGAAAAAGTGCTGTAGCCACTAATCATAAAGATGGACCAAATGCCGCCTTTCTGGGTTTCACAATAGTAGTAGTATCAACCAGACAACTTTGAGGTTGAATTCCAGGAATTAACTGGGAGAAAGGCATGTCAAACGCTGTCAAAAATATTTAATTCTTGTATGTACTTGATTTTAGTCCTAAATTAGACATTTGGTCAGTAGTAAGACTTCTCTAGCCTGATTTACAGGACTAGCCTGTCAAAGGTGATAATTGGCTACCATAAACTTGAATTATGTAAGTCACGTTGGGATCAGTGCAATTTTCCCACCTGCATATTTCTCATACCTTATCATTGTCATTTACTTTTTAATTATGCAATTATTTTTAAGAAGGTCAAGAGATTGTAGCAGAGTTCAGTTAAAGGTAGTTTCATGCTAACATACCAAAGCCCTTGTGTGTCTTTATGTTACATATAGTATTCAATGATTCACACTGTAGTAGCACTCATTTATTGCAGTATTTCCTTACTGAATCAGACAGTAAGCAAATATTAGTCACATTTCTATTGTTGGCCTAGTATTGTATACACTACTGATTGGTCCTTGATACTGCTTTTTGACTGATGTGATATGCCCAATATAAATCTGTTTCAATTGGTGTTTTAACTGGGTTCTTCTTGCAGGACTTTCTGATTTTCTAATTCATGCTTCTAATTCATCTCATAGAGTTAGACACTTTCTCCTCCCCTACCCCATGTGCTAGAGCGTATTTCCCACTCTGCATATTTCTCAACACTGGCTTGTATCTTTCTAACTGTTGCTGAGTTGTATATTTCATTCTCTGAGATTTAAGCTTCTTGAGGGTAAATAACAGTGCTTATTCCAATCAGGAAACACAAGGCCTGGAAGTACTGAATTCATGAAGGGGTAGATGGCTATAAAATAACTTTATAGGGCATGATGTTGGTTTTATTGTTATTGTTTTGTTTTTAATATGTACCACTCTCATGAACTTTCCTAATCAAGTTTGACACGGCTGATACTAGAGAAATGAATACTAGATCCATGATCTTTAGATTCTATCTAGATTTTTATTTCATAAGCTTCATTATTTGTTTTATTTTTCAGAAACATGGAATGAATGACTGGTCGGTGAGTATGCAGTTTTTAAAAATTTATATTTTAGTTCTCTATGCTCCTGAACTAAGGAACAGTTGTGTCAGTAGCTGTATGTTAAATTTTCTTTAAAGCTGCATACATTGTGTTCTAAAATTGATTGTATTTTGCTTAAAGTATGGAGACCAAAGGTACTATAGAATATTCTTAATTAGTGGAAGCTCTAAAATAAAAAAACAAAAGGCAGAATCTAAAGAAGTTCATTTCTGTTCCCCTCAGGCTGCATGTAGCTGGTGCTTTTATAGGCATGGCTTGCATGCTGTGATGTGGTAAGCGCCATCATTTGATGATGTTCACGACTAATCCTTTGAAATGCAGTTGCTGTTCAACCAGATGCAAGTGGACTCATCATTCTAATTTTTTGAGTTGTTTAAAATTAATGCCAGCTGTAAGGTTTATAAAGCCAGTTTATTCAATTGTCTTTTAAATTTGATAACTCAAAGTAGTGGTTCAATACGGTTACCTATATGAGAAGTAAACCAAATGACTCATAGGGAAACTGACTATCCCTAAGTGCTTATTTGAGAAGCTGGAAGAAAAAAAGGTAAAATGGAACATGCAAATGAATTAAACCTTAAAAATGGTTTTTTATATGGAATACATTGCGAAGATTATTTTTGTCTTGATATTTGAATCAAAATACTTGTATGGAAACATTTAGGGGAGGATTTCTTCGGTTTATTGTCTTGCTAAACAAAATGCTTCTGGAGTATAGTCAAATCCCATCATAACAGGGACTTGGATGGGAATTACTGTCCTCAGTCAGTCAAGTACTTCATAGCCTGTCCAGTAATTTTCAAAGTGAGAAATAACTGTGAAAATATGTATTGGTACATTCAATAATACGTATTACATCTTTTCATCGAGGCAATAGCACACATATATAGAACATTGCAGTATCCCCTGCCTCGTGCATGAAGTGTAACAATATAAAGTCATTTCCAGAGAGTGTGGTAAGAGAAAAGCCTAAGAGTACAGCCTAATTTCTTGTCTTCTGTTTCATCTCTCTTCACAGGGAACTTCTTTTTCACTTTGCCAATGAAGAGTTGAGTGAGGAGGTGAGGAAGGAATTCAGTTGATAGAAGAGATTGATGAAAATGTTTGATGTCTTTCATTTTTGCAAAACCAGTTAAATTATAGTTGATGAATTTTTACAGATATTTCAAAATCAAAGTGGGGTCATTGCCACATTTCTTTAAAAAATCAAAACTTTTCTCCTCTACAGGAACACTTAGTTTTGGATTTTTGTTACTAAAGTTAGCAATATTTTGAAATGAAGTTTTCTGAAAGTTTCTTAGTGAAATCATTGGAGAATGGAGTATGCTATATTTTCATAGATAACTATGTCAAGTTTGTATTCAGTACTATTATACATCGCTTCACCATTCTCAGTTACAACAGAAGTGAGTAGATTTCTATTCTAGTCCATGCAGAGAAAACTCATGTGAGGGAAATAATGTTAATCTCAATTTTAGATTAGGTAAAATCCCCATGTGAAAATTGTGGTTCATTTTATGTGACAACATGTAGCATTTCCAGCTGCTTTCTCTCCCTAATCAAAACATTTGCTCACAATAGCAGCTGTCTCTAAGCTTTGTTTTTAAACCATTTGCAACAAATCAAAATGGGAACAAAGTGTCCATCGTAAGAGAGCTCAGGCTTCTGGGACATGTACAAGCATGTTATAAAACCTGAAAATAAGAAAAAAAAGAAGTCAGTTCACCAACCAATTTTTACTTATTTTGTTTCATGGGAACCTAACATATTTACACTAACACTAATATCACTAATATAGTGCAGTCCAGAAGTGTATAAATAATTGTTATTTACAGAATAGATGTATTAAAATTGCGTATCAGAGGGGCCAGTGTTGTGGCATAGTTTGTAAAGCTGAGCCTGTGAGGCCAGCATCCAATTTGGACGCAGGTTTGTATCGCTGCTGTTCCACTTCCAATCCAGCTCCCTGTTTATTGCCTGAGAAAAGCAGTGGAAGATGACCCAAGTGTTTGGGCCCCTACCCAGGTGGGAGACCAGGATGAAGCTCCTGGTTCCTGGCTTGGCCTGGCCCAGACCTGACCCAGACCTGGCCATTGTGCCGTCATTGGAGTGAACAAGTGGAGGGAAGATCTCTCTGTCTCTGTCTCTGTCTCTGTCTCTGTCTTTCTCTGTGTGTGTGTGTCCTTTCTGTAACTCTTTCAAATAAGTAAATCTTTTAAAAACAAAATTGCATATCAGAAATGCATAATACAGTACATGCCTCATACACCAGGTAAGTAAGTGTTTTGGGAAAAGAGAATGTACGGGCAGAGTTTCTTATCTAATATCTAACCTGACCCATTATGTATGTCACAGTTATAAAACCTAATTAATAAAAGTTAATATCCTAATATACCTTTCTGTTTTCAATAGCATTCAACTCAGACAAAAAACACACCAAACAATTGGTGTGACACCTATTTGGGAATAAATTTTATGATCTCTGTTCCCCAAAGACATTTTCCTTACATTTATATTCTTTTAAAGTACAATTGTTTCAATATTAGCATAATTTACACTGTTTGAAAACTATATAATTTTTAATGTTAATGTTATCTGTTTTTTTCAAGGGTTCATTGCTCTTCCTTTGATAACATCAAAAGAAGAAAAGAGCAAATATAATTTAAGTCTGACACATATTATTTAATTTAAGCATTAAAGGATGTGTGTTTGAAAGATCTGTCTCCACATGATCAGCAAATAAAAATCAAACAATACCATAAAACATCATGCACCCTATAGCAGTCTGAATAACCAATTACTTAAAAATGTCACCATCTGCTCTCATTGAAACAGCAAGACTGAGGCACTTCTATGTGTTACAAACCGTGACAATCAGAATGTTACAGAATAAGAAGTGCTCCTCTCACTCCCCTCTCTCTTATTTGCTGTGGTGAATCTTGAGTATACAAATGAAGCGCAGGGGAGGATATTCCCTTTCCCCATCTCCTAATTGCACTCTTAGATCCAGTAATAGCTTTTTGATGCCCTGGGCAGCATGACACTGCCTCATTTGGCCAGGCACAGCTATTATTCTAGGAGGCAGCTAGCGAAGTGCCCCAGTCCATCTGCTTGCTTTTTCATGGGCTGGTGCTTTCGTTGATGTTGACAGCTGTCTTCATATTCCTGGGCCACCTGCCACTCAGGCAATACTGAGTGACTGACAATATACACAGAAGTGTATCCCTCCGGTGGAGTTTTCAGAACAAAAAGCTTAGCATTTCCAAACTACTTTTGCATCTCAGTTTCAATGCTGCAAGAAATTGCACTTTGTCTAGTCTCATACTTCAGAGGAGTATCGTACTTATGCTTTGGGAACAGCAGGTCAGTAACACTGTGATGAACTTCAAGTTTTTTTCACAAATCATATAAACTAGTGAAGTGTAGTCTTTTTGTAGAAGTCACGTGGTCACAGGAAGTGGAGGGGAGCATACACAGTTACTTCTAGTGAGCATTCCAGAAATCCCCTAAGCTGGGGATCCATCCTGTATTTGCCCATAGCAATATTTCCTAACTTGCCCTCTTTGCTCATGTGTTTCCCTCATCACACACATTCATTGAAGGAAAGCACTTATCCTTATCCATCCCTGTTTCTAAGAATGAGCAGGTATGTGACACATATCAAGCACTCAAAAATACATCCAAGTTTTGTGAGATCTGAAGTTTCTGCTGTTTAGGAGGTTTTCTTTAAAGAAAATCAATTTAAGAAAAGTTAGATACAAAAATGAATACTGATATAGAATGCAATACATTAGTTGTCACCAGTTTTAAAGATAGTGAAACGTAGTCTTCAGCATATGAAATACTATCACATAGTATGCCACCAAAAGTATGAGAAAGGGGTATCATTGTAGAGATATACCAGAAAGTTATAAAAATACATTGCTTTTATAGGCTTTACCTTTTCCTGTAACCTGATTCCATCATTACTCATTTGTACACATGTATCATTATCATACCGTACCCCATAAATAATCCACTCCCCAGTTGGCTGCAATGGCTGGAGCTGTGCTGATCCAAATCCAGGAGCCAGGAGCTTCTTTCAGGTCTCCCACACAGGTGCAGGGGCCCAAGGACTTGAGTCATCTTCTACTGCTTTCCCAGGCCATAGAAAAAGCTGGATAGGAAGTGGAGCAGTGAGACACGAACCAACACCCATATGGGATGCCAGCACTGCAGGTGGCAGCTTTTAGCTGCTATGCCACAGCACTGGCCCCTCAATTAATATATTTAAATTAAAAATATATGTACTGCATTATTGAACATATGAACGAACTTACATCAGTTAGAAGTAATTTTTCCTCTTGACTTGGTCTTTTTGTGCCTGGAATAATCTTCCATGTGATACCTGCCTCTGCTTTGCATTTCAAATCTTGTTTCCCTCCTACAGCCCACATATTTTTAGTGCTGGGCCACAGGATGAATGTTCATGTCATTTTTTAAAAGATATATTTATTTGAAAGTTAGAGTTACACACACAGAGAGAAAGAGAGAGAGAGAGAGAGAGAGAGAGAGAGAGACACTCCCCAATTGGCTGCAGTGGCCGGAGGTGTGCTGATCTGAAGCCAGGAGCCAGGAGCTTCCTCTGGGTCTCCTACATGGGTGCAGGGGCCCACGGCCTTGGGCCATCTTCTACTGCTTTCCAAGGCCATAGCAAAGAGCAAAATTGAAAGTAGAGAGCTGGGTCTTGAACTGGCACCCATATGGGATGCCGGCACCACAGGCAGTGGCTTTATCCACTTACGCCACAGCGCTGGCCCCAATGTTCATGTCTTGATAGAACCAATGACCCTTCATTTTGGTTCTAATACTTGGTGAGTTATACAATGGATACATTGAAATTTAACCAACTTAACTATATTTTGGGGAGGCCAACTGCCACCTAAATATACCCCCACTGAATTCAAATTAACTGTATTCTCAGCTTAAATTTCCCAACATATTCCAACATTCTCACAATAACTCTGACACCACCTAAGTCTTGGAGTATGACAGAGGGAAAATCCAAAGGCAAAGAAGATATCATGGTCTCAATCAACATAATCAAGTTAAAGTATTTACTTAGGTAAATTTTATAAAGAGAGCTGACCATGTGACCCCATTGCTCAGCTGTCTTTGGAAGAGATGGTGCCAGGGAGGTACCCTGAAACCTGAGCTTCATCAGCTTCACCACAAATGTGCTTCTGTGGATGCACGCACTAAGTATCCAGGGGACAGCTGAATGAATGAATGAATGAATGAAGTCAATTTTGCAACATCAGTATCGCTAAGATTTACACAACTAAAATTTGACATTTTTATTGATTTCCTTATACAATCTTGGAATTTAGTTTTCAGAAATTTGTTACGAGTTCAGAATATAAAGAGGTAGGACATCTAGATAACTGACAAATACTAGAAAAGCAAATAAGTGAGAATTCAGGGGTCTTTCAAGAATGGACTTAAACTAGTTTGCCTTGATAGAGGCATGGCACAATGTATATTATAAATTCACTCAAGTGCATTGCTCTGCCAGAGTGGAGCTCAGAGCCTTGTTAGATGTTCACTGTTTTCTTCCTGAAGTAGTTGCTCTTGAGAAAAATATGAATCATGGGTCTGTACTGGTCCAACTTCTCCTTTTAGGGGCCTCTAATAACATTTATATTATCAGGGCCTGTGCTGTGGTGAGTGGGTGAAGCCTCTGCCTGCAGTGCCAGCATCCCTTATGGGTGCTGGTTTGAGTCCCAGCTTCACTTCTGAACCAGCTCCCTTCTGATGCACCTGGGAGGGCAGTGGAGGATGGCCCAAGTGCTTGAGCCCCTACACCCACATGGGTGACCTGGAGGAGGCTCCTGGCTCCTGGCTTCGGATCGGCTCTGCCCAGTCTGTTTCAGCCATTTTTGCAATGAACCAGTGGATGCGAGATCTCTCTCTCTCTCTAACTCTGCCTTTTGGGTAAATAAATCTTAAAAAAAAAAAAAGAAAGAAAGAAAGAAAAAAACACATTATCTTACACCTCTTCGAGTTGTTCATTATCAGAAGGAATTCTACCTGGATTTACATTAGCCTTTTCTTCCTACAGCACTGTAGAAAACTTAAGGAATTTACATATGGTAATGCCTCCTCACAGAGGTTATTGGAGAAATATGTGGTCTGGCAGGACATTTTTTTCTTGAGAACTATTTTTAAGAGAAATATCATTAAAACCATCATCCACTAAAAAATATTGCTGTCTCCCAACCCGCTTTTATCCCCAGAAGGACTTCCTGAACAATGTACTGTGTAGGTAGGCATTGGGGTAATGGGGCCTGCTCTGGTCACAGGCCATGTGGGGGACTCATCTGGCAGTCATTTACCAATCAGCCCTTCAGGGGGATAATTAGCGTCCAGGCCTTCCAGCTGAAGGGAAAGGTTGGTTTCTGCTCTTTTCGCTTTTACGTTCTTTGGCTTTCTAGCAAGTGGACTGCAGTGGAGATTCCACCCGGAACTAGTAAGGCTAGAATGAGAAACTTCTAACGTATTAGCTTAGCATTTTCCTATTTTTTCAGACTCACAGAGAAGCAGGAAAGATTTGCAAAGATAAGAATAAAAAATTAATCTTGGCGGATAATCTGGCAGGTTGGTGGGTTCATTCCAGCCACAGCAATGCACACTGCAGTGAGCAGGAGCTGAGGCGCTTCCAGGAGGCGGCTGGGGGCGGCAGGCGGCCCCAGTGCCACCAGCCAGTGCGGCAAGGACCCGGGGCTCAGACGTGCGCACCTACTCATAAGCAACCCTCTCCTGCAGGGTCTCCAGGCCAGAGCAGGGATTATCCACGTTCCCCCATCCCCCACCCCGGGGGAAAGCTGCGGTGGGCATTTCACTTTTATCTCATTTCCTTGTGTAAAAGATATAGTGAACAAACGCCGTATCATTTCCTTGACTCGCACACGCTTTAAACAAACGAAATGGAAACACCTGGGCTGAACAGGCCTCCCCGTGCTGTCAGCCCTCGCCACTGCCAGGTTATAAAAAACGTAGGCAAGCCACGCTACCCTATTTGACGTTGACTTTAAAGGGAGTCTTAAGGGCCTCGTCCTTTCCAGAGCTCAGTGACATCTGTGTGCTGACAACCGCACACTTGCCTCGGTCTTTATAAGGCTGAATCGCACCTGCTTTTGATCCGCGTCGAGTATGTAAAAAAGGGTTCGCGGGGTAGAAGGCCACCTGGAAGGTGAGAACTTTCAGGTGCATGCGGGTTCGAGAAAATCACTGCAGGTCAAGCCCGCGGGACCAGCGGCAAGCGGGCAGCTCGGGCGGGCACCGCCCCCTTCACCTGCGGGATTCGGCGCCGGGCAGACCGCATCCTGCGCACGGGCGCTTTCAGCGGTCTCCGGACCGCAGGGGGCTCCGGGCGGCTCAGGACGCCTGCAGTTTACCAGGAGTCTTCACCTTAGTTCGTAGACCTCGAACTTGGCAAAGTCTGGGAACTCTTTCCGCGCCCTCACTCAGGATAGGAAACACATCTGTAGTCAACTGAAAGCAAAGCCAGGTAGGCTAGAGCCTGGACGGCCCCGGGCCCGCACTCTCGGCGGGCGGGCGGCGGCGCGGGGCTCCGGGCGGCGCCGCGGCCGCTGGCTCCTCCTGGGGGCGGGCCGCGCGGGGCGAGGGCGGGAGGAGGAGCAGCCGGCGCGGCGCGAGCAGCGGCAGCCGCGCGGGGAGCGCGTCGCGCCCGCGCCTCTCGCGCTCGGGATGGACTGAGCCGCGCTGGCGGCTCGCGCCGAGTCGAGTCTCGCCCTCGCCGGGTCCCGAGGCGCCCGGCCGGGCCGGGCTCAGGTCCCCGCAGACGGTCCCGAGCCGGCCGCCCGCCCGCCGCGCCGGGGAGATGTCCGGCGGCCGGAGGAGGGGCAGCGCCCCCTGGCACAGCTTCTCTCGGTTCTTCGCTCCCCGAAGCTCTTCCCGGGACAAGGAAGAGGAAGAGGAGGAGAAGCCGGGAACGAACCAGCCGCCAGCTCCGGGCCGGGGCAGTGCCAGGTAGGGGGCGTCGGGGGGCGGACTCGCGGGACCGGGGCTCCTGGCCTGACCGCGGGGCCACGCAGCGCTTCGCTCGCCACTTTCTGTTCTCCTTCCTCCATGGCTGAAGTTTCCTCCCGGGCTCCCAGTTCCCGGTGCCGCGCACTCCCCTCTCCTGCGTGCGCTCAGCTCCCGGCGGAGTTCGCTCTCCCTGGCCCACCGCGTCCTCGGAACGTGAACCCCGCACAGGCTCGGCGCGCGCGCCTCTTCCCCCAGTGGTGCGGCCGGGGCGATCCCCGCGCGTCCGCGGGCGGTAGTGGGAAGCACCGTGGAGGCCGGGCGCGACCGAGCGCCCCTCGCGTGGCTCGGTGGGGCCGAGGTGGAACGGGTAAACACGGCGCTGGCGTCACTCCCTCGTCTGCGGTTTTATCATCTTATTTACATGTTTCTCATTTTTTTTTTTTTTTTAAAGAGTGAGCACAAGTTCCCAAAACTTTGTTTAAAAAAAAACACGTAAAAGTTCTCATTAGCTTGGTCTGCCATTGAGTGGACATTTTAATGACCCCTCCCTTTGCCTGTCCTTTCGGAAGCGTCTGCCTCAACGTCCCAATCCTGGGTTAGGCTGTGTTGCTTTCTGTCACTCAGACCTGTCCTAAGTCATCCTCTCTATTTCCCCTGCCTGCCGAAAAAAGTCTCGTTTTTAAAAGACGTCTTTCTTAAAATACCCCTTCATGCGTCTTTCCACCCGCCCCGGGAGCAGGAAGAGGGCTTAAATGGAACGCCCCTCACTGCTTTAAACTTTAGATGGGCAGGGAGGCACAGGACACTCCCTCCTCCTCGCTCCCCCAGATGGCACAAGCAGAGGGCTACCCTGGCCGTTGGCAGGACGCCTTCCAGAAATGTTTACTTCACACCCGAAAGACTTCGCGGTTGCTCCCAAAGCGAAATGGATAGCGAACAGGGAACTGTGGCTGAGCCAGTTGCGTTGGGCTTCTGTGATTTGGTTTTAGTCCTGTGTTGGGAAACATCTCCATTAAGATCCTGTGTTCCTAAGACACCTTTTGGAGAAAGCTCCTGCTGTGATTGACTGGGCTGTTCTCCCGGGAAGTTGTCCCCGAGGCCGCCCTGACTGTTGGAGAGTTTACAATTCAAAGTTACACTGTGGTTAAAAATAGACTGGAGGTCTGACAGGTCTGGTGCAGGATGTCAGAGCTTTGCTGGTGTGGGCAGACAGTCTGTGGTGGCACTAACCGTCTAGGACAGTATGGAAGAAGGCTTTAGCAGAAATCCTAACTAGACTGCCAAACTTGGGAACTTGCGAGCCAGTTTAAGAAAGGAGTAAGGCCAGTTTCAGGTTCATGTAATCCCGTCTGCCTCCAGGCTTTATTTTGATCTGTTATGCTGCTTCTGCATGCTAATTTCTTTTCTGGCTAGAGCTGTGACCACTCTAGCAGCTAGTTCCTTGTCTACCACTTCTCTGGCTGTTCTCATCGTTTCCAGATAGACACAGGCTGTGGCTCTTTGACAATGAAAATTTTAATTGTGCTCATAGGAACACTACTTTTGTTCTCATCTACTTTAGAACTTGCCAGATGTTAAAAGAGGATAGCAGATAATCCCTTGTGTGGGTTTTTGACTGTTTTAAATGAGCTTAAATCTTTCTTTTCAAGGGTATAAACAAACACAAAGCCTTTATTTAAAGTTTAATGAAACAAATGGAAAAGCCCTGTAGTACCAAATGTCCCAGTAACACAACAATCCTGGTATTAACAAGATTGGAAACAGAGTTACAATTTGTCACCTTGATCTTATTTCAGAATCAAAGGGTATTTTGACTGTTTCTATTTGGGGCAATAAAAACAGAGCAGGCTTTATCTTCTGTAGTAGTGGTTTCAGATGCAGAGGAGTCTCTTCAACGTAGTGGGCTCCAGGTGGCCAAGTGGATCAGTGAGAAAAGGCTTTCTCCATAAGCCTGGAGAAACAGAGCGCTTGAGAAGAATAATGCTAGCGCTGGTCACTTGTTTAGCACTTTCCCATCTCAAAGACCTTTTAGAAACATCATATTGAACATGATCTTTTGCAAACCTGTCTTACTGGTATCCTGATTTTATTGCAGAAAAACAGAGTTAAAGAAATTTGCCCAAAGTCACATCTGCTTTTCAGTCAGTGGACATGTGTCAGTTCCTATGCTGTGGCTGCAACTCTGAGGTCTCTTAACAAGCAGGAGGACAGATGCCCGCCCTCTGGTTTGTCAGTGTGCTTGAAATTCTCCCAAGGTTGTGTCGTTACAGTCTCCTTTTCTGTACTTCCTCTGTTGACTTACATGAAGTTTCTTATGTAACTTACACATGTGTAAATACAAAAAGATACAGATACTCCTGAAGAACAGATTCTTTTAACAGTTTCTTAGAACAAAACATAAAAGACATAATTACAAGGTCAATAAAAGGTTTACAACATTATCCTGTTTTGACTGTACACAAAATGTATGGTACAAATTGGGATAAACACAGGGTCAAGCAGTCTTTTGGGGGCTTGCATGATGTCCTGAGACAGGTCTTTCTGCATTTCCCTGTTTGAGCCACAGGAAAACCTTTGCTTTTAAAGTGTCTTACGAGCTATGTGAGCTGCACTTGGTGTGAACACATCATTTATGTGTTGAGTTTCCTGCTGCTCTGTTCTCATTCATCATCAGCAATTAAAGAAGGCCTGTTAGCATCAGCACGCCGACGTATTCAGACTCAGGTGTGGGCACTCACATTGCTCACTCCTCCTGGCTTGGTTCACAGATCCAGGAAGTGCTTACATATTTTTTAGATTTTACATATATACATAATATATACATACATGTAAAATCTAAAATATACATGATTATGTTTAGATAATTAAAATATATGTGTAAGCAAATGAAAATTGCAATTGAAGTTTTCTTAGGAAGCTAGAGAACTCGCAGAGTTCTGTGGATCCTAACTTGGAGAATCCCAGCTGTAGAGTTAAGCTCAGCTTATGAGCACACAAAAATGGACTCTTTAGAGGTGATAGGGGAGACCAGGGAGGGCTTCATGGTGGAGGTGATTTTAACTGGGCCTTGAAGGAACTGTTAATGTTTCTATAGGCAAAACAAAAAACCTTATCCAGGACCATAGATACAGGGAACAGGTATTCTAGTCTAAGCAGAGGCCTGCATGAGTTTGTGATTTCTTAGGAGCTGTGTCCATTAGTGGGACCATGTGAAAGAGGCAGTAAGAAAATTAGAATGGATCCGGGTTGTAATAATCTCTGTCTAAACAGTGTTTAGCTCTTGATTTAAAGCTTAGGAGAAGTTTTGTAAAAGCCTCTTAAGCAGATATTGCTGCAATGTGAAACTGGGAGGGATACCTGCTGCCTTTTACCTGCTTTGAGAAAATGGTTGCTCAACTTTGTTTGCTGTATCGTGCTTCACTGACCTGTTTAAAATGAGCTGCCTGCATGCTTGCAACTCAGAAGGGAGATAGTTAGGTGAGCACAGCATTTATCAAGAACTGATTATGTACTTACTCCTTGCTAGGTACTTGCAACCATCTCATTTAGCCTTTAGACTAAAAGGTTTGTACACTTATTATCATCATCTGACAATTAAAGAAGCTCAGAGTGAGAGTGTGCTTAGTGGTAGAGGCAAGAGGCATTTTGGGTGGAATGGTTCTGTCCTTTTAACTAGGGTCTCCTGTCCTTAGCATGAAGTTTGGCATCCATGACTCTGTCCACTAATTGTCAATGGCTTCCTCTGGTCTTTGGCCTAATTCAAAACACCTCCATCCAGGTAGGCAAGTAACAGTGGCACCACTCCCACTGGGAAGTGATCAGCCTCAAATCATGAGAGGGGTAAGTTGCAGGGATCAGAGTTGTACTCAAGTCTCTACCTGCAGCTCGGGTGCTTGTTTCCACACCACTGCCTCCACCACCCTCTCTGCTGTGCTCCTTCAAAAGCACATGTGAGAGGCCGGCACTGCGCCTCGGTAGGCTAATCCTCTGCTTGCGGCACCGGCACCCCGGGTTCTAGTCCCGGTCGGGGCGCTGGAGTCTGTCCTGGTTGCTCCTCTTCCAGGCCAGCTCTGTGCTGTGGCCCGGGAAGGCAGTGGAGGGTGGCCCAAGTGCTTGGGCCCCGCACCTGCATGGGAGACCAGGAGAAGCACCTGGCTCCTGGCTTCAGATCAGCGTGGTGCACCAGCCGCAGTGCCCATTGGAGAGCGAACCAATGGTAAAGGAAGACCTTTCTCTCTCTCTCTCTCACTATCCACTCTGCCTGTCAAAAAAATAAAAATAAAAAACACATGTGAGGATGTAAGTCAATAAATCTGTATGGTATGTGTCTAGTATGGTTCTGAGAAATGGGGATACGAAGAGGAAGGTGTGGGGGCTGGCGCTGTGGGTAAAGCATCCCCTATGGGTGCTGGTTCGAGTCCTGGCTGCTCTACTTCTGATCCAGCTTGGCAGGTGCAACAGTCTTGGCCTCAGCACACTCCCACAGTTGTGCAGGGAAAGCACATGTTGCACAAATCTTTCTCCGTTTCTTAACCTCCCTAGATGACAGGTAGGCGATTACAGGAGTGTTTAGCAGGTGTGATCCCATTCTTTTGAAATTCTCTGCTTCGAGGAAACTGCTTTTTATTGGATTTAAGCTTTTTTGTTTTTTAAGTGTCGCTACACATGTGTCTAATGTTTTGCTGGGCTTTTTTGTGGTTTATAAACTTGACAGTTGGGTGTATTGACTTCTGGCTATGGAAGGTGAGGCCTTTGCTGTCTCATACTCCATCAACATCCTTTCATTCAGCTGGCCGAAACAGTTCTAATTTGGGGATTGAATCAAAAGTCAGTCCTCAGGTGTATTTATGACTAGGTAAATAATAGTTTCTGCTAGAGCAACTCCTGTACTATGATTACAGTTCTTTGTAGGATACTTCATTTTTCCTGGAATAAATTACCTTGTTTTTCTTATGCTGTGTCTTCTAGGATGCTCACACATAGTTGTACAATTCCTCTCAGTGCATTTCCCCTCATGCGGTTGAATCGTGTCTCTCAGATGGCTCCTTTGGGCTTTCGCTGTGCTGAGCCTTCCCGTGCTGTCTCCTGAGCTTGCTACAGTGACCTCTGACTCTATCAGAGTCCCTGTGTGTGGACCTCACGTGTTCATCTTTCTTGTTGTCTCCCATGTTTTGTTGGAGTATTAGCCAACAAGAAAGAGTGTGTGAGGACATTTCTTCAGTCTTTGCACTTCCGAAATAGCATTCTGCTAACTTAAGTGACAGTTGGGTATGAACTGAAAGAGCAGGAATTACTCATTCTCAGAATTTTGGAGACATTTCTCTCTCACCTCTTTAATTCTGGTGCTGTTGAGGATGTGACTTCTGGACCTGCTTATGTGACTCATGTATTTCTCTTTTTGTGAATGTTGCAAATTTTGGAATCTCTTTCATCCAAGCTCCACAAAGCCGTACATAGTCTCTTTTTCATTGATTTGGCCGAGCCATTGTTGGAGGGTTCTTTCACTTGGGAGACTTGTTGTGTTTTCTCAGGTAGGATGCAGAGCTTGTTTAGACTCCCTGGAAGTGCTCGGTGCTTTGTATGCTTCCCCTGTTCTTCATGTTCCAGCCTGGGGCCTACCGTGTTGATCATTTCGCGATCTCCTGCCAGATGTCTGTCCTTTGTGGTTTGAGTGGGAATGAAGGTTAACAGATTTTCGGAGAGTCCCCATTTCTAGCCAAGTGCTGCACCCCGTAACTTAGGCCTCCAAGTCTTTCAGGATTTTTCTAGAGTTGGGTCAGCGTGAACTGAAATGATTTTTTTTTCTCTTTAGTGTCCATTTACACTGCAGTTTTGTCCACGTAAGTCCTTCTTCTGCCTTTGCGCCTTTAAAAATCTGTTATCTCCGGAATGCTGTTACCCTTCCTCTGGATGCCTAGCAGCGTGTTATTTGTTTCTCTGCTGTCTTTGTACTGGGACTTCTTGGTGGAATAGAGTTAAACTCAGGTGTTCCTCTATCCTGTTTTGCCACAAGTAGCTAGAAAATCTGTGTAGATATCAGTGCTGCCAGACTTTTTATTCTTTGAGTATAAATTGAACACTATAACCAAAGCTCTCAGCAGAGACTGTTGGGAAATAACTGCTAAGAAATGACAAAACAGAAGCCTCCAACACACTTGTAAAGGCAGATATTGTGTTTTGTGTCCTCGTTTCAAGTAGGGGGCTGGATCAAAAATTTACTCTATTGTAACAGCCAGAATGCAAAGGTTTCTTGCAACCTATTTATAAGATACAGTTTGGATTGTACTAGTATGATATGCTTTTTAAGGATCTTTTTTTCTTTAAAGATCTTATTTTGGAAGAGTTACACAGAGAGAGAAGGAAAGGCGCAGAGAGAGAGAGAGGTCTCATCCACTGGTTCACTCCCCAGTTGGCTGCAGTGGCCGGATCTGCACCTATCTGAAGCCAGGAGCTTCTTCCTGGTCTCCCACGCAGGTGCAGGGGCCCAACGACTTGGGCCATCTTCTCCTGCTTTCCCAGGCCATAGCAGAGAGCTAGATCGGAAATAGAGCAACAGGGACTCAAACCAGCACCCACATGGGATGCCAGCAGTGCAGGCAGTGGCTTTACCCACTACATCACAGGGCCAGCTCCAAGGATCTTTTTTTCTTTAAGATTCATTTACTTATTTAAAAGGCAGAGTTAGAGAGGGAAAGGGAGGGAGGGAGGGAGAGAAAGAGATCTACCATCTGCTCTTTCACTCCTCAAATGGCTGCAATGGCCAGAAGTGGTCTGTCCAGGAGCCTGGAACTTTATCTGAGTCTCCCACATGGGTGGCAGTGGCCAAAGCAGTTGGGCCATCTTTCATTGCTTTCCTTGGCACATCAGCGGGGAGCTGGATCATAAGGGAAGCAGCCAGGACCAGAACCAGTGCTCTAATGGGATTCTGGCATTGCAGGCAGCAGTTTAACCCACTGTGCTGCAACACTGGCCCCTTAGCTGATCTTAAGATCCTTATGATGTGCAGCAGAGTAGCAGTGACAGAAATGACATGCTACTGGTATTTGAGTGTTCTCACACCATGTAATTTCTAGAAAGTACCTGTTAGAAATTATTTAGGGGCTGATGCTGTGGCACAGCAGGTTAAGCTGCCACCTTAGAATCCGCATCCTATGTGAATGCTGGCTTGAGTCCTGGCTATTCCACTTCCCATCCACCTCCCTGCTGTGCACCTGGGAAAGGAGCAGAAGATGGCCCAAGTGCTTCTGTCCCTGTACCCAGGGGGGACCTGGATAGAGCTCCTGGCTTCTGCCTGGCCCCTGCTATTGCTGACATTTGGGGAGTGAACCAGTGGATGGAAATTCTCTCCCTCTCCATTTCCCCCATCCCCAACTCTGCCTTTCAAATGAATAAAAATATTTTTTAAAGATTTTATTTATTTATTTGACAGGTAGAGTTAAAGACAGAGAGAAAAAGGTTTTCCTTCCGCTGGTTCATTCCCCAAATGGCCTCAATGACCGGAGCTGTGCCAGTCTGAAGCCAGGAACCAGGTGCTTCTTCCTAGTCTCCCATACGGGTGCAGAGGCCCAAGTAGTTGGGCCATCTTCTGCTATCCTAGGCCACAGCAGAGAGCTGGACTGGAAGAGGAGCAACTGGGGCTAGAACCGGCGCCCATATGGGATGCTGGTGCCGCAGGTGGAGGATTAACCTAGTGCAACACAGCACCGGCCGCTCAAATAAAAATCTTAAAAAATAGAAATTACTTCTTTTTGTATTAAAACTTATATACTTCCTCAGCAACTAATCATAATTTGTTTATATCTACCATCCTTCTTAAGACAAACAATGAGATATTTTCTATTTTATATCCTAACAATTAGGAACAGGTTGGATGAAATGTAAACTTTGCCTTTTATTGTCTTGTTAAAGCATCGGGGAGCATAATCTAACTGAAAGGGTGGCATTGTAGTATTTATCGGTCAAAGCTGAAAAGGTGAGCTGTCAAAATTTTGATAGATTATTTCATAGTTCCAGGTAGACAGATAAGGATCGTATTTGGCAATGTTAGATATATTATGCTTTAAAAACATTAGCATTATGTAACAGCTGTAGTATTAGTTTGTCTCTTGTAAATTCATTATTTAATTGCTGAGTAGTTGCTACCTTTTTAAAAAATTCACTACAGTACTCTTTTTGTCTTTATGATAGAAATATACACTTTCAAAAAGCAGGTATGAAATTATAAGAAAATCAGAAAGCATGTACATAATTCTGTTCAGAGACAAGTACCATTTTTCCAGATTGTTCCCTATGTGAGTCCACTTGCCTAAACATTTCTACAAATAAAAATTCTCCTCGGCATTTGAAACTTGTATTTTTTCATTTAATGATCATGCTTTAACATTTCCTACAATGATATATACATACAAGTGTACACATAACAAAATGTAATCCTTAAAATCATACTTGTGTCATCATTTATGAGAACCTTGTTTGCATTTCTAAATGTGTCTCCTCTTCCTTAGGTGTTGTATTCTAATGAGGGAGAGTAGTAAATCAATTATATAAATTACTATGCAATGTGCTTTGAAGTAAAAATAGAGTAGGTTGAGAAGATGGGGCATGATGGAAGTGGTGAGTCTAAAGTAAGGTGTGGACCATGTGGTCATGAAAAGCCTCACTGTTGAGTAACATGGGAAAACTTGGATGACAGCTGGCAGTGGGACATTAATGGAACCAAGAAAGAACTTTCCAGGCAGAGGGGACATCCAGTTCCAGAGTCCTGGGGCAGGAGATTGTGGTTCAGATGCCAAAATGGGTGGAGATAAGAGATTGGAAGGAAGCATGGATCTCAGTGAATGGGGCAGAGTGCTACAGGCCAGATGAGGTAGATCGGTAGGCCACAGAAAGGGTTACAGTGGTGAGATTTACTTTTGAAAGTGTCACATGAAAGATTGGATTAAGGTGGTGGAGTAGGGAGGGAGCTTGCTGCTCTAGTCTAGGAGAAGATAGTCTTAAAGTAGAGAGTTCAGTCTCAGGGAAGAGTTAGGGAGAAAACAGCAGAGGAGACTACACAAATTGGAAGGACACAGTGGAGCTACGTGTACATGCACAATTCAGGATCCCAGCAGCCGAGAGCCTCTAGACCAGCATTGGAGAATGAGGTAAGACCAGACTGCAGCAGCCCAAGACACTGGTGAAAAAAACTGCAGAAAGAGCCTAGAGGGAAACTGGCTTGGAGCCCACTGGGGGATAGTGTACTTGTCAAACTAGAGCACAAAAAAACAAAGTGGGGGCACATTTGCTCTCTCCCTGATCACCCTGCAATGGTGTCCTGTAATAAGCTGACAGAAAGCAGGTGCCATTTTGGACATATGTAACAGTTGCGCCAGCTTCTGTCCAGAACCAGCAACCAGCCAAGCTGCAACGACTGAGTCTGGTGGGGAGAACAGACGGGGCTGAGTGCTCAGGACCATGAGAACACTGAGGCTGTGTGGGAGTACTCAGGGTTGTGGCTGGGACTTTGGGCAGTAACTGTGGGAGGCTCCACATAGTCAGGGCTCCTTGGTTACCTGGAGAGGGACATTGCTCAGGAATCTGAGCTTACACTGAAGACTGCATGTATCCTTTGTGTGGTCCTCGTGGCAAAGGAGATGAGTAATATACCCACTGGGGTTAGTGCCCAGCCACTGGTCTCATTCGAATAGAGGAGCTCATCTGAGTCTATGCTGACAGAAAAGAACAAAACTCCCCTAAATTAAAAAAAAATCTACCACACCAAACCTGGATGTGTCACCTCGGACATGCCCTCCAAACCTGGATGTGTCACCTCAGACATGCCCTCCACCCTGGAGAACTAAACAGAGCTCCCTGGCCACAACCATCACACACCTCTAGGTATTCCCTGAAAGCAGCCACTGCACTAATCCACACAGACTTAGTCTAAAGATAAAAGCTGCTACAGTGAAAAACCAAAGAAGAAATCCACAAAAGCTGAATAACAAACATGCCAATTCAAGAAACAAGAATAAGGAAGACAGCATAACACCCCCAAAAGAATGCAACACTTCAGTGCTAGATTGTGAAGAAAATGAGATTGAAGAAATGCCATAAATGAAATTCAAAAAATTGATCATAGGATTACTTAGAAGTAAAAAGAAGCAAATCCATGAAGAAGCAAATCTCCTGTTAAAAGACACAGACTGGATGAATGGATTAAAAAATAAAACCCAAGTATTTGCTGCCTACAATAAAAACATCTCACTAACAAAGGTGAATGCAGACTGAAAGTGAAAGAATGGAAAAAAATATCCATGTTAACAGAAACCAAAAAACAGCTGGTGTAGCCATCCTAATGTCAGGCAAAATAGACTTTAACACAAAAACTGTTAGAAGAGACAAAGAAGGGCACTATGTAAATATTAAGGGATCAATTCAACAGGGTGATATAACTATTATAAACATATGCAAATAATTACATGGCACCTGGCTATTTAAAAGAAATTTTAATGGATCTAAAGAGATAAACTCAAATACAATAGTAATGGTGGACTTCAATACCCCACTTTCAGCAATGGACAGATTAACCAGACAGAAATTCAGCGAGGAAGCAGTACTTATAACACTATAAACCAAATGGACCTAACATATCTACAGAACTTCACTTCTCATCCTATAGTTGCAGAATACACATTCTTCTCAGCAGTGCATGGAACTTTCTCTGGGAATGACCACAGGCTAAGTCATAAAACAAGTCTCAGGAAATTCAAAAATTCGAAATCCTACCATATGTATTCTCGGGAACACAATGCAATGAATCTGGAGATCAGCAACTCGGGAATCTCCAGAACGTATAGAAACACATGGAGACTGAACAACATACTGCTGAATGAACAGTGGGTCATAGAAGAAAATCAAAAGAGAAATTAAAAAGTTTCTGGAAACAAAGATGACAGTACAACATATCAAAACTTATGGGATACAGCCAAAGCAGTGTTAAGAGGAAAGTTTATAGCAATCAGTGCCTACATCAAGAAATTGGAAAGACACCAAATAAATGAGCTATCAGTGCATCTCAAGGATCTTGAAAAACAGCAAACCAAACCCAAAACTAGTAGGAGAAAAATAATTAAAATTAGAGAAGAAGCCTTTTGAGTTTGCCGACTTTGATCTTATTCTGAATAAGATCTTATCCGAATAATAATCTTATTCAGAATAATTTTGATTCTCTTGAAATCTTAATTATACTTGATTATTTTGAAATCTTAATATGTACTAAATTGATCTGTATATAAAGATAATTGAAAATGAATCTTGATGTGAATGGAATGAGAGAGGGAGCGGGAGACGGGAGGGGTGTCAGTGGGAGGGAAATTATGGGGGGGAGCCATTGTAATCCATGAACTGTACTTTGGAAATTTATATTTACTAAATAAAAGTTTAAAAAAATTAGAGAAAGCAAAATTGAAAGAAAACAATACAAAAGATCAGCAAGAAAAAGAGCTGTTTTTTTGAAAAAATTGAGACCCTAATTATTCCAACTAACCAGAAAAAAATGAGAGAACTCAAATTTAATGAAATTAGAGATGAGAAAGGAAATATAACAGAAATAAAAAGAAATCATCAGAAATTACTACAAGAGGTGCATGCCAACAAACTGAGAAACCTAAAAGAAATGGATAGATTTCTGGACACATACAACCTACCTAAATTGAGCCATGAAGACATAAAAAACCTAAGTAGAACCATTACCAAGATAGAAATTGAATCAGTAATAAAGACTCTACCAACAAAGAAAAGCCCAGGACCAGATGACATCACTGCTAAATTCTATCAGACATTTAAAGAAGAACTAACTACAATCTTCTCAGGTTATTCAAGACAGTTGAAAGGGAAGGAATCCTCCCAAATTCTAAGAAGCCAGGATCACCTTAATTCCTAAATCCAGAAAAGATGCAACAGAGAAAGAGAACTAAAGACTAATTTCCCTGATGAACATAGACACAAAAACCTTCAACAAAATTCTCACCAATGGAATCCAACAACACATTAGAAAGGTCATTCACCTGGACCAAGTGGGATTTATCCCTGGTATGCAAGGATGATTCAGCATTTGCAAATCAATCAATGTGATACATCACATTAACAAACTGAAGAATAAAAGCCATATGATTATCTCAATAGATGCAGAGAAAGCATTTAATGAAATACAACGTTTCGTGATAAAATTCTAAGCAAATTGGGTTTAGAAGGAACATTCCTCAACACTACCAAGGTAATTTATGACAAGCCCACTGCCAGTTTCCTATTGAATGGGGAAAAGTTCTTACTGAGATCCAGAACCAGAAAAGGATGCCCATGCATAATTGCTATTCAGTATAGTCCTGGAACTTTTAGCTAGAGCCATTTGGCAAGAAAAAGAAATCAAAGGGATTCAAATTGGGAAAGAGTAAGTCAAGCTATCCCTATTTGCAGTTGACATGATTGTATAGGGAATCCAAAAGACTCTACTAAGAGACTATTGGAACTCATAGAAAAGTTTGGTAAAGTAGCAGGATATAAAATACACAAAAATCCGACAGCCTTTGTATACTCAAACAATGCCACTGCTGAGAAATTCTAAGAACAGTCTCATTCACAATAGCTACAAAAAGAATCAAATACCTTTGAATAAATTGAACTAAGGATGTCAAAGGGCTCTATGATGAGAATTGCAAAACATCAAAGAAATAGAAGAAAACACAAAAAAATGGAAAAACCTTTCATGTTCATGAATTGGAAGAATCATTATCATCAAAATGTCTATTTCTTCTGAAAGCAATTCATAGATTTGGTGCAATACCAATCAAAATACCAAAGACATTCATCTCAGATCTAGAAAAAAATGATGCTGAAATTCATTTGGAAACACAGGTGACCTTGAATAGCTAAAGCTATCTTATGCAACAAAAACTAAGCCAGAGGCATCTCAATACCAAATTTCAAGACATACTACAAGGCAGTTATAATCAGAACAGCTTGGTACTCGTACAAAGACAGATGGATAAACCAATGGAACAGAATAGAAATGCCAGAAATTAATCCAGGCTTCTACAACCAACTTAAATTTGACTAAGGAGCTAAAAATCAATCCCTGTAGCAAGGACAGTCTATTCAATACATGGTGCTGGGAAAACTGGATTTCTACATGCAGAAGTATGAAGCAGGACCCCTACCTTACACCTTACACAAAAATCCATTCAAAATGGATTGAAGCCTAAATTTATGACCTGACACCTTCAGATTACTATAGATCAAGACATCGGCACAGGCAAAGACTTCTTGGAAAAGACCCCAGAGGCACAGGCAATCAAAGCCAAAATTAACAAATGGGATTACATCAGATTGAGAAGCTACTGTATGTACTACAAAAGAAACAGGAAAGTGAAGAGTCAACTGACAGAATGGTAGGAATTATTTGCAAATTATGCAACTGATAAAGGATTAATAACATATATATATATATATATATATATATATATAAAAGAGATCAAGAAACTCCACAACAATAAAACAAACAACCCAGTTAAGAAATGGGCAAAGGACTTAAAAGAGGAAATCCAAATGGCCAACAGACACATGAAAAAACGTTCAGGATCACTAGCCATCAGGGAAGTGCAAATCAAAGCCATAAAGAGGTTTCACCTCATTCCAGTTAGAATGGCTTTCATACAGAAATCAACAAACAACAAATGCTGGTAAGATAGTGGGGGAAAAGGTATCCTAATCCACTGTTGGTGGGAATGTAAATTGGTAATACCACTATGGAAGGCAGTTTGGAAATACCTAAGAAATCTGAATATATACCTACCATATGACCACTCCTGGGAATTTACCCAAGGTAAATGAAATCAGAAAACAAGAGTTATCTGCACCTCCATGTTTATTGGAGCTCAGTTCACAATAGTTAAAACATGGAATCAACCTAAATGCCCATCAACTGAAGAGTGGATTAAGAAATTATGGGATATGTACTCTGGAATACTACACAGAGGTAAAAGAAAAAATTGGTTATTTGCAACAAAATGGGTGAAATCTAGAAAACATCATACTTAGTGAAATAAGCCATTCCCAAAGGGACAAATACCATATCTTCTCCCTGATCTGTGATAATAGAGCACCTAAAAGGAAATCTGTAGAAGTGGAATTGACACTTTGAGAAGCAATGATTTGAACAACCCTTGTCTTGACTGCTGAGGAACAGATTTTTTTTTCTTCACACTATGTGTTGAATTCTTAACATAGTCATATTTGTAAAAAGTCAATTGAAAATAAGTCTCAGTAAAAAATAGTGTGAATAAGTGAGGGAGGAAGAAGTTTCTAACTGTAAAGCTGTATAATTCTGCATACATTCCTATGGACTATCTACTAAGGGTACAGTTGAAAAACTTGAAATGGAACTCCAAATACCATTAAGCTGGGTGATTAAAAATGCCATCTTATATGTTAAAGTGGTCATATAGATAGGATTAAGTGTTAAAGAGGTCATATAAAATCAAGTGTCTGGTAATAACAATAGATATAATTAAAAAGGAAAGAATGTTCCAACATGAGAAGGAGTCCACACTGCAGACTGATAGAATGACAATTGCATTAAATTGCACTCTGACCTCAGAATTAGCCCTTAAGGCATTCTGGTCTGGCAGAAAAGCCCATGAGAACATTTCAGGCATGGAAAACAAAGACACTATGACAAAATATATTCTACATGAAGGATCTCTGTGAGTGAAGTAGAAAGAAGTGACCATCAAAGGAAGATACACTTTTCTCTGAAGGGAGAACTTCCACTTTGCTTATGGCCTTGTCTAAATACTGGTGGAGCTTGTGGATGATTTAAAACACTTCCATATCCTTGGCAGCTCATGTCAAGAGCCTCGGGTGATCACTGACATGTTACATAAGAATGTTAATTGTTAAATTAACAACAGGAGTCACTGTGCACTTCCCAAGCAGGACTTTTGTCCTCAATGAGTTGTATTATGAGAATTAACAGTAAAGCTTGTTCTCAAGCAGTTTTGTGTGTGTGTGTGTACATGGAAATTGTTGAAATCTTTATTTAGTATAGAGTTGGTATTCTGTGTATAAAGTGAATTGAAAATGAATCTTAATGGAGAATGGGAGAGGGAGGAGAAGGTGGGGTGGGATTGGGGGTGGGTGGGTGTGTGTGGTGCGAAGAATCACTATATTCCTAAAGTTGTACTTATGAAATTACTCATTATGTAAAAGGTTTCTTTGAGGAAAAAAGTGTCATATTGACATAGCTTTGTGTCTGTGTTTATATATGTATTAATGGATATTTGACCTTCAAAAACTTAATGAAAAATGGTATTTAAAAAATGTATTTTTCACGAATTTCTGAGGTTCCCTTGTATTTTCTGCCTTTGTCTGAACCAGTTTTCTGAGGAGGAAAGTTCTCGGTTTTAGGTGGGGTCAGCTGTGGTTGGGCTTCAGGAAGACTCTGGGTCTTGCCTGTTCGTAAACCGAAGCCCCTTCCTGAGGACAGTTTGCTGAGTGATAAATGGCTTAGCACAATGTTTTAGAAAACTCCTGTGTTCACATCACAGCAAGGGATTTAGGGTGTTGATTCTTGTGAGGTGGGTACCCAGTGTTCCAAAACAGAAGGGTTTGAAGTGGAGAGAGGTCCCTGGGAAGAGCAGAGCAGTCCCTGATGACACACACCTGCCAGGCCGCTCAAGTCCACATCAGACACACACTCTGGCCTGTGATTGGACTGTAATTATGGGTCTCGTTTCAAAGCATGCTTCACAGTAGTTCCACGAGTTATGGAAGAGGGCCTCCATCATGGAGAATAGGAGCATCTGTTGAGCCTGGGTGCCAAGTAGTGGGGCCTCATGGTCCCATTCATTACTTCTCTCCCTTCTCCCAATTTCTCTCCAAAGAGTTGCGAAATCATTCACATGCCAGATGTTTGAGCTAAAATACATGCTGTTTGACTGCCTTAAAATTGCAGCTTTTAGTTACCTTTTAATTTGAAGCCCAGAAATAGTGCTGTAACCACCTGTTTTATATTCTGTTAATTGTCATTAAAAAAAAAAATAAGTACCACTCCACTGCTGGCAGTCACCATTTATGAATGGATAGTTTTCCAGATGGTTGTTTGTTAGCCATTGGTGTGGAACTGTTCCCCCCCACCCCCATAGAAGAATTGGACTGGCTGGATAAAGCTGCAGGCCAGTACAGAGTCCGTGTAATATGTGCCTGCAGGGTAGTGTGCAGCAGACAGAACTGCAGAACGTATCATGGGAAGCTGTGTTTCCAAGGAAGCCCTCTGGGAAATGTAGATGACCCCTGCAGCATAAGCAGACCCTTTGGGAGCGTCTGGGGATAAAGTCTAGATGGCATTTAAGGACCTGTGCAGTAGAATATGCTAGAGTGTAAGGGAGCAGACTCCATGCCTGGAGTAGTCTCAGTAAATAGGAAATGTAAGGCCCAGTAGGCATTTCTGCCTCTGTGCTTCTGTCCTGATACAGATTTGGTTCTGAGCTGGTTTCTTCCTCATCTTGCTTCTCTTCCTTTACCTAAAGCCTCAGTTAGTCTGCCTGCTGCTTTTCCCACTAGTCCTCCCATTGTGTGGGATTGTATGCGGATTTCTGCATGGCAGAGATCTCCTATTAGCTAACCTAACCCTTTCTTTTCACATACTTGTAAACCCAGATCCAAGAAAGTTCAGTCTTGACTGAAGTGCCTTTTATCCCTGAAACAGACATGCAGTTAATGCCCATTTTGAGTTTCTGCAAGGCATTTTTCTACTAGTGACCGCGGGAAAAGGAGTGCATTCTTGTTCCACGTTATCTTTCCACTTAGTTCAAGGGAAAGACACCTGGTGGAGTGAACTGTGACTGGATCACATTTCAGGTTCCTGCCTGGTGGTGGACTTTCCTCACCGCAGTTGGGTCAGGTGGGCTCTGAGGTGAGCTGCAATGTGGTGTGCCCCAAGGAGAGAGGAGCAGTGAAGCTGGGGTGCGGAGAGGGGCTGCTGCTTATCAGGTCAGGCTCCTAGAGCCAGCGAAGTGTTATTCCAGTGGGAAATAGAAAGTGATACAGTTGCTCTGATTCTCTTTCCCTGTTCTCCACATCAGTGCTGTGTCCTCTATCTTGTGTGGTGGACCTGAAAAATCTACAGTGGGAAGAGAATTTGGACTGAGTGGGACCGGGAGAAAGGAGAGGCAGGTTCTCCAGGGGCCTTGGGAATGGCAACATGTCCCTGGGCAAGGGTCCGGTAAGGGCACTCCCAGATCGGGACTACCTTCTGTTCAGTGATCTGACATTTAGACCTGCTCATAATTACCTCCCCTCCGGAAATGGAAAGAAATCATCGACTTCAGCCTCCAGACAGAAGAGGGGAAGGTTTTCTTTGGAAGGCGGTTACGGATGTAGAGTTCGCTCAGGCAGCCACTGTTGTGATGGGCGAGATAAAAGGCATGGGCCGCAGAGCAGGAACCCAGCAGGCGTGTTACAGGAGAGAGCTTCGCCCTCGCTCCGTGCCTTCATCTCTCTCTCTGGGGTTATGCTCTGCCTTGGGGAGTGGAATTCTTAGCACATGAGGCACTGGCCGGCAGCATCCCTCAGGCTTCAGTCTGGTATGGACGAAGAGGAGGGGATCTGTGCTGTCTGGCTCACTCTGCCTGTGGGAGTGAGTACAGAGAGGCACTCAGATCATTGTGTATCAAGAATATGGTCAGAGGGTGACCTGCATCCAAACAACTCAGGGTAAACGGGGTGGTTGCTTAAAGTGTGGATTCCTAGGACCCCACTGCAGTTGGATTCTTGATATTCAGCATCAGAAATCTGTTTTAGAAACAAAGTTGCTCAGCTAATTCTGAGCATACAGAAGGGGTCTTCAGAGAGTACAGGGAAAATGTGTGTCATGAAAAAACCATGGATTTAAAAAACATTTCATACCAAAATAAGCTTATATTTCAATTCTGTTTTCCATAAACTTTTTAAAAAGATTTTATTATTTATTGGAAAGGCAGGGTGAGAGAGAGAGAGCGCGCGCGTGCGCGAGCACGCGCCTCTGTCCGCTGGTTTGCTCCCCAGATGGCTACAATGGCCAGGGCTGGGCCTGACTGAAGCCAGGAGCTTTTTCAAGCTCTCCCACATGAGTGCAGGGGCCCAAGCACTTGTGTTGGGCCATCCTTTGCTGCTTTCCCAGGCACATTAGCATGGAGTTGGATCAGAAGTGGAGCAGCTGGGACTTGAACCAGTGCCCGAATAGTATGCTGGCGTCACAGGTAGTGGCTTTTCCCATTTACCACAACACTGGCTCCTCCATGAACTTCTAAAAGTTTTATTTTTATTTACTTGAAAGGCAGCACAACAGATGGAAACAAACACACTACAATATTCCATTACCTGGTTCCTTCCCCAAATGTCCTCAACAGCTGGGACTTGACCAAGCCAAAGCCAGGAGCCTGGAACTCCACTGGAATGTCCTGCATGGGTGGGAAGGACTCAGATTCCTGAGCCATTATCTGCTGCCACCAGGGTGTGCATTAGCAGGAAGCTGGGTCAGAAGCAAAGTGTTTTCCGAAACGCAGACACTTGCCATACGGGATGGGATGCAGGCACCTCTAGTGGCAACTTAACCACTCTGTACCACCCACCCTTCCACAGACTTTGAAATACCTGAGGAACTAAAGAGTGAAGGTAAAGAACTTGCTTGGGTTGTTTACTGCTTAACTCCTAGCATTGAGAACAGTGCTAGGCACACCCAAGCGTTGGGTAGGAGAGTGAGTTCTTAGGCCAGGTTTTCTGGTTCTTATGTATTAGAGCATATTGTTATTATATATACTCTTATTTTTATTATATTCTAAGAATATCTGTGATGGGTTAGGATCTCTAAATTATTTGAACTTTAGAATGTTGATGTGCTCTGTTTTTTATGTCACAGAGGTTTGTTTTATATTATGTCTGGCACAAAATAATGTTTAAAGACTATACATTGAATTCCTGGATTTCAGTTTTGGTGTAAATAAGGTTACTTTAAAAATCAGGAGATTTTGTGTTGCATTGACCTTCATGTTTGGGCTTTTTTGAAGACCAAGTTTCCGGGTTACTGTTAGCTAAGTTAAGATGAAGCTATCTAGAAATGCAGGGTGGTTTTATTTGTGCCTACGTGTGATTATGACTCTTATCCCTCACCGCCTGCAGAGAGTAAAGTGTGTACTTTCTAAAAATACTGCTATTGAAATATCCTGGGTCCCCAAGGGGGTTAAATTGTGAGCAAACAATAGAAGTGGGCTGTTGTCTTTCCTAAAGTTTGAGATCATGTGGATTTGAGTGCATTTTTCTTTCCTTCACGGTTTTAAGAGTCTGAAAGTACCACTTAAAATCTTGTGAATCTTTTCTGTTATTTTTTCACTATACAGAATATTCAGTGCTCCAAGTGTCCTTAGATGCTGTGTTCTAATATTATTTTATTTTTAAATCAGCTGAAAATGACCAGCCCCACTCCCCTTTCTGTTTCTTTCGAGAAAGATGATGCAGAATAGAAATGGCTGGTATGTTCTTTTAAGAGACCCATATACTCTCCAGTTAAGGAATAATAGTTTGTCTTATCACATTATTCCCAGGAGACCAGTGTTTTCAGATTAAGGTAAACCATGTACAAATGGATAAACTGTTAGAGTTTACTTTAGTATTATTCACTTAACAAATAGTATGTGAGTGCCTTCACAACGCCTGGTGCAGTGCTAGGCTCTGGGATACAGACATGAGTGATATCATTTTTTTTGTGATGTTTATATTTCATTTATTTGAAAGGGAGGGAGGGAGGGAGAGAATGAATCTCTTCGTCTGTTGGTTCACTCCCAAGTGCTGGCAATATCCAGAGATGAAACCAGGAGCCCCAAGCTCCATCTGGGTCTCCCACATGGGTAAGCAGGGATCCAAGCACTTAAGCCATGATCTTCTGCCTCCTTGGTATATGCCACCAGGAAACTGGATTGGAAGTGGAGCAGTCAGGATTCAGACCAGGCACTCCCATATGGGATGGGATCCCAGAGTGGCAGCTTAACTTGTTGTGCCACAACATCTGCCTTGCATTTTCTGAATTTAGTAAGCTCATTTTCTAGCAGGGCAAGTGGGCAACTGGCCAACTGGCCATTAAAATAAAGGGAGGTAAATGCATAAGTGGTATCACTGGCTTTAGTGGGAGCACACAAAATAGAGGCAAAGCTAGAAGTAAACTGTAGAGGATTAAGAATTGCGTAGGGTAGGGAAGGATGCTGTAGGCAAGAGAAGGTGCTTTGAGGAGCTGTGAATTTGCCATACTGTAGCAATGTGAAGCAGTTCTGTGTGGCTGGTGTGTCTGCAGCCAGGTCATGAATAATTTTCTACATCTGTCTTAAGGACCCTTCATTTTATTCACTGACAGAGAGTTGTTGAAGGAATTTCTAACAAGTGAATATCATCATCAGGTGGAAGAACGCTTTGAAAGCTATGCAAACAATGGCTTGAAACAGAGCAGTCCTAATGAAATAAGAGATTAAAAGGGACTCAATCTAGGAAAAAATTGTTAAAGCAATGATTTTTTTTGAAAAAGCACTAAACCATAATTTTTGAATGTGTCAGTTGTTTTAAGACTGAACACATGTTAAAATTTTGGTTTTAGCAGTAAGGGTCGTGGAACTTAAGACTATGCCTCAGAGTTTTAAGAATTGTCGATTAATATTTCTCGGGGTGCTTTAAACTTTAAGTTGTTTAGTTGTTTTCCAGAGATTTATGTGCTGATTTATTGCTGCTTATCAGGAATTTTTGTGTTTGTAGTATGCCCTTGGAAGTAATTATAGTTTCTTGGAACGGTTTTCTCTCTTAATCCCATGAACTCAGATTTGTGTTTCTTGCAGAGTTTTGGTATTAAGTTGTTTTGTTTTGCTTTTCCTTGCCATGTGCCTTTACAGTCTTGTTAAGGCAGTATGTTTACAGAGAGTCATGTAAATACTCTAAATGAGTAGAATGTCAGGAATCTTGAAGGAAGAACTATGAAACTAAAAATGTTCTATGTTTAGTTTGCTTTTAAAGTTGGTCATTTAAAATAGACTATAGTTAGGGGCTGGCATTGTGGCGTAATAGGTTAAAATAGACTGTGGTCAAAAATGAATTTATAAATTCATCAAGGTCTGTATTCTTAATTATATCTCAAATCCTTGTAACATGCTCTTTGTACATGTATTTACCTGTGGATTTTCTTTAATTTGTGCTTAAGCAGACCAGTATCAAATCACATATACTTAAAAAACCCAAACAACTTATAAACAACCGTGAGGCAAAAGAGAAGGCTAGTGAAATAGAAAAAAAAAAAGAGAGAGAAAGAGAGAGAGAGAGATAAGAACCCTCTCGTCCTTATACCAGTTTCCATTGAGACATTCTTATTTTATACCTTTATTTATTTATATAGGCTATAATTCTTTATTGTGCAATATTCTCTAATTTTGTCCCTTGATCTTTTGCTATAGAATTTCATATGTTTAACACATAGCGTATGTGTTATCCCTTTTATATATTTGCTTTTCCAATCAGACATTTAAAAGGTTCAAGAGCAGGACTTTGTCTCCTTGGTCTGTGTGTTCCTAGAGTCTGGGACCTAATGAACCTGAATTTACCAGGTGTCCATAATCTCTTATCTTGTTTTCCCATCTTTTGACCATTACTGTGTGTTTTTTTTTTTTTTTTAATTTGACAGAGTTAGATAGGGAGAGAGACAGACAGGTCTTCCTTCCATTGGTTCACCCCCAAGTGGCCGCTACGGCCGGAGCTATGCCAATCCGAAGCCAGGAGCCAGGTACTTCTTCCTGGTCTCCCACGTGGGTGCAGGCATCCAAGCACTTGGGCCATTCTCCACTGCCTTCCCGGGCCACAGCAGAGAGCTGGACTGGAAGAGGAGCAACCGGGACTAGAACCTGGCGCCCATATGGGATGCTGGCATCGCAGGCGGAGGATTAACCAAGTGAGCCACGGCGCCATCCCGGACCATTACTGTTAATTTATTCCTTGGATAGTCAGCAAAATAGCACTGATAGGCACTGTGAAATAGCATAAATTGTGTCCTTTCCCTCTATCTCATCTGCTTTGGGATGGTCCTTTAATTTTTATTATTATTCGTTTTTATTTGAGAGGCAGATTTACAAAGATAGAGAGGAAGAGGGAGAGGGGCAGAAACAGAGGTCTTCCATCCACTGGTTCACTCCCCAAATGGCCCCAATGGCCAGGGTTGGGCCAGACCAAAGCCTGGAGCCAGGTGCTTCTCCTGGGCCTCCCACTTGGGTGCAGGGCCCCGAGCACAAGGGACATCTGCTGCTGCTTTCCCAGGTGCATTAGCAGGGAGCTGAATCGGAAGTGGAGCAGCCAGGGTTTGAACCGGCGCCCATTTGGGATGCCACTGGCTACAGGCAGTAGCTTTATCCACTATTCCATAGCATCAGCCCCCAAGCCCTTTTCTAATATGAGTTATTGATAACACCTTCTTTCCAGTCCCTCTACCACCAATGAACAAGACTCCATGTCTCTCAGTTGTCCTCCTGCTTCCCCTTGTTCCCTAATAGCTGTGTATTGGCTTCCCTCTGCATGTAGGGCAAAGATAAAAATCTGTAACAAGTTGGGCCAGTTCTTCATACTTTGAACTCTGGTCATATTCTCATCACCTGCAGGATTACCTCTGCCTGTTCCAAGTACTGTGCTCCTGGGTTAAAAACAATCAATGAGACCGGGGTTTTCCAAAATGCGGCGTTCCCTGTTAGTCCCTGCCTTTGTACCTCTTCTGTGGGCATGTTTACTGAGCAGGATGAATCAGTTAGTCCTTCTTTCCTCTGTGCTTCATAGCAGTTTGTACATTCAGCAGTTACAGCTCTTACCAAAACTTGAAGTTTCTGTTCGAGTCTCTCCAGCTAGACTGAGTTTTGCAAAGACCCTGACCAACTTACGTTACATCCTTAAGGCTGATCACAATCCTTGGCAATTGGTAGGCATTCATGATAGCATTTAAGCTGGAAATAACTGGTTTGTATAGGATTTGGAAAGGATAAAAATAAGATAGATATGAACACAGATTATATAAATATATTTAAACTATGAGATACTTCAAAAAGATCACGGAAAGTAAAATTAAATGGTAAGTATGTTGATGCAAAAAAATTTGAAATTTATTTTTTTCATAATACACATTTTCCATGAATATTTTTAAGAACCTTTGCATGAATTTCAAAAATTTTTTGCATAAAAATACACTAACCATCTTTTCATTCCATTTTTCTGTGAACATTTTGAAGTACCTTCATGCATGTGTGTGATAGGCAGAGTTATTTATTATGACATAGGGTATTTGTGGGATATTCGAGACCAAAGACAATTGAAAATGACTCTCTAGAAAATCAGGTTCTTAAATGTCGTCAGGGATTCATTTGGATCTAGACATGCCTGCATCTGTTTTGAGTCTGATGAACCTGTATGTGTATAATTTGCCAAACAGAAACAACGCTGAGCATGGGCTTTGAACAAGATCAGATACTGGAGAATCTGTATAGACACAAGATGCCAGCATGCCAGCACTTTTCAAGGTTATAATAGGTGTACATGGGTGCTACTTTGTTTATGTGCCTCTTTGCTGTGATAGCGATTGTCAGAATAGGAAGAGCTAAAGAACAGAAGCACAGTCAACTCACAAAAATTTGAGTCCTGCATGAGCATTTTTGAGTGTATTTCAAGATTCAAATGTATATAGTGTTAATATAACATTTGTGTATGAATCTTTGAACATTGTGGACAAGGGACTGTTCTTCTTTTGGCTTAAAATACAGAAATTGTACAAGTTTACTAATTCTCTTTTGATTTCAGACAAAACTGTGGTTTGTATTTTTCAGTGTTGAAAATGAGCCCAGGAGCGCAAGTCAGAAAAAGGAAAATGTACTTTCATCAGAAGCAGTAAAGGTATAGTTTGAAATTAAATTATTTCAAGACGTTATTTCAACTTGCTGCTCAGTTGTCCTTTTTGATTGTAATTGTAGATTTTAAAAAGAATGCCCTGTGTTACTTTGTGTGGAAATCGATCCCAGCTGTGTTCACACTTGAAGTCCTGAGGTGGGGGCAGGGCATGGGGCGGTCCAGCCAGAGGAGCATAAGGAGGGTTTGCTTGCTCTGCCGTTAACCACCTGAGGCGCTAAGTTTCCATCGTTTGCCCATCTGTAAATCAAATTTCATGACCTTGCTATGGTCTCTTTTCCTTCAGATGATATTAGATTTCTTGGTAGTCTACAATGGTACAGACATCTAAAAATGCTTTTGTGGGTAGAAGTTAATAACATATCCATACAGGTCACTGCCATGTGATGAAAGTATTTTGGCAGCTCATCTGCAAGCCAAAATTCAGGCATAGGTTTTTCACCACACCCATTTTTCTTGAATTTTTAAAAACACCTGCTGTATGCATTGATTTCAGTTTCATTGGAATCAAAATGAACATCTTTTAATTATTTTGGCCATGAACTTTTTAAAAGCACCTACATATAAACTGACCTTCTTTGGTTCAACAAGACAAGCATGAAAAGGGATTAAGCTACGCACCTACCCACTGATCTATGAGTGGTTGAAAATTCTTGAAAACCATTGACAATTCTGACTTATTTATAGTACTTTTCCTATTAAATATTTCCAATGTCCAGGTGTGTGATCACCTTTTGGTATACAATGGTGGCTTTTGGTCACACATGCTTTCTTTTAATGCAGTTTATGACAGTCAGTCAAGGAGAAAGTTTAAACTTTTCAGGAATTTTTGAGTAAATTACTTTGGTCAGCAGAAGGCTCCAGAAGTCATCTGAATTCTTCTTTATTCATGATCCCTTTATAAGGTCAAAACGCATTAAAAATGGCAAAGATAAAGTTGCTTTAATTTTTTATTCCTGCCTTCTCAGTTATAGTAAAAAAAAAAGCAATATCTACTGTATTGAAAGAAAAATGCTGGGATCACCTTGCTTCATTACTGCCTTGTGAGTGTTGCTCCTCTGGCCTGGTTTTACCACATCCTGCACCTTCTTGGCTTCTGCAGCCAGTTGGTAGCCAACCTGCTGCTTTGCTGTTGCATGGTCTCCGTGGTTTTCTTCCTCTTCACTTTTTATGTGCCTTGAGTGGCCCCAGTCAAGATGTTCACATCTAACGCCTTATGTGACATTTTGCCCTCGCGTTTCCTTGCTGTCAAGGCTGTTACTCCTGGGATCTCAAACTTTGAAGTTTCTTTGGTTATCAGCCCCTGACATTCCATCTCCCAATCTGTCATTGACTCTATACCCACTCTGGAGCTTCACCGTACCTTCCTGCTTTCTCTTCTTGGTTTCCCATTCAGCTCTACCTGTAGGTCTGCTATTTCAGCTGCACTTTCACTAAAAAAAAAGTGCAAAAAAGTGCAGGCTTCCAACTTGGACACATTGACCCTTGTATTTCCAATAGTCCTGCTTTGCCACCTACAGAGAGTCACATTAGCACAAAACAGCTTTATGGATTCAGTAAGTGTGTGTGGTGGTAAATACAGCAATTGTGCCTCCATGCTCTCTCTTTTCTATCCATTCTTAGTATCTTAGTTTAACTGCCCAGAATAATTTTCTTTTCATCTCTGGGTCCCAACATAAATACCACTCATAGTTCTAGAACTGTTTCTTTTCTGATTTGAGGCCCATACGGTTCCTTATACCTTGGTGCCCTGGCTAGCTTATAATGGAAAGGGAAGGCATCCATCATGGCATTCTCTCTGGAGTACTTTGAGCATTTTGGCCCACATTTCTTGTTTTTTCAAACCTTCTGCGAAAACTAGTAAGATTTTCTTTTCAGTTTAGCCACACAGACCCAGCTCTCAATTGAAGCTTTTTCATTTAGCAAGTGGCATGAAGCTTGTTTGTTTTCTGTGTAATTAAGAGTATTCTGAACATAGAATTCCCCTGCAATTTGGCATCTTACCATGCTTCCATTTGCTAACTTGAATTTTACAGTGCCTCTTGTGATAGGCAGGAAAGGGAAAATATGCAGCATTTTTCTCTTGAATCCAAATCATAGCAGATTTGTTTAATAAACGTGTTTATGTATGTAAGCATTTTGTGTTTGACTTTGAGATTCCCAAACACAATGCCAAAGATTGTTGGTTATAAGACAGTTTTAAGCAACAAAAATGTATTGTTTTTTTTAAACATTTAGAGACTATGCTACCAATTATCTAAAACTTTCATGTGAAACTCTGGCTTAATCAATCTTCAATTCTTAATGCTTTCTAATCTGACTTCTCTCTGTCTTCTCTCGACCATGGAAAACCTGGTACTGTGCCAGAAACACGTGCCAATAAGTAGTTAGAGAGTGGGTGAAAGCAATCCACTTAAAGTCATCAGTGACCTTTCGCCACATCCCGTGGCCTTTTCTTAGTTCTTAATGAACTGAAACACTTGACTTCCCAAGTCCTGCTGTCCTCACAAATTTCCTTTGGTCTATCTTTGCTCCATCTTTCGCTGCTGTGGCACTGTCCTCTGTTGCTTCTGCTTCTTCCCCTGACCTATCTACAATGTGAATCAGAATCTTTATCCCTTTTCATAGTCGACGAAACTGGATTTCAGGGATAATTCACTTGACAAAACTCACCCTGCTAGTGAGAGGAAGCAAAGGAATTCTGAGGCAGTTCTGTAACCATAATTCTTCTCCTTTGTGCACTAAAGTTATAAGCTGCATTCATAAAGTGCATTTATCAAGAAGAAATCCTATTAAAACCAAAAGTCCTACAGCATAAAAAGAATTAAGTCTTCTCAAAAATGAATTATGAGCTAAATAAAATGATTAAATCTGGAACATAGGTTATAAATTCCCCAGCTCAGAGTCCCCAGAATTGATGATTATTTCACTTGTTCTCCATAGCTTGGCATCTGCTTTATATAAAATCTGAGCTCATTTTAGAATTGGTGCCCATAATTAATTGTACAACTTTCGAGAAGGCTCTGGAATCTTTTCTTCTTTATAAAGATTGATTGATTGACTTGAAAGGCAGAGTTAACAGAGAGAGGGAGAGACAGAGAAAGTCTTTCATCTTCTCATTCACTCCCAAAATGGCCAGAGCTGGGCTAGACTGGAGCCAGGAGCCAAGGGAGTCATCCTGGTCTCCCACATGGATGGCAGGGCTTCAAGCAGTTGGGCCATCTTCTGTTGCTTTCCCAGGTGCATTGGCAGGGAATTGGATTGGAAATGGAGCATCTGGGACTAGAACCAACATCCATATGGGATGTGGGTGCTGCAGGTGCCAGCTTAACCCACTACACCACGGTGCTAGCCCCATAACACTTACTTTTCATCTAAGTAAATTACTTACTGCAAAGAACTACATTAAAAAATTATTTTTGATTGCCACTGTTTTTCAATTGGAAGAAATGGAAGAACAGTAGCTCAAGAATATCTCACTGAAGAAAAGTGGTCACTAATTGTTCTTCACATGGATGCCTATGTTGAGAAGATGAAACTTTGTAGTAAGGTTAATATACTACATTTTTAAACACCATTATGACTCCTAATTTCTACAAGATCAACTTTTTATTTTTATTTTTTTAAGATTCATTCTATTCATTTGAAAGGCAGAGTTTTAGAGAGGGAGAGAGGGGTAGACACAGAGAAAGCTCTTCCAACCTCTGGTTCACTCCCCAAATGGCCTCATAGACCAGAACTGGGCCAGTCCAGAGCCAGGAGCCAGGAGCTACTTCCAGGTTTCCCATCTGGGTAGCAGGGGCCCAAGCACTTGGGCCATCCTCCACTGCATCCCCAGGCACATTAGCAGGGAGCTGGATCAGAGTGGAGCAGCCGAGACGCAAACTGGCACCCATATAGGATGCCAGTGTCGCAGATGGCAGCTTTACCACTATGGTACAATGCCAGTCCCCTAACATATTAAATTTATGCTTCAGTTCATGTTTTGATTTTTATGTAACTCTTATTTCCTATTAGTTCTTTCCAACTGTTTCTTAGCCAGAGGTGAAATAGTGAAATTTAAATGCATTAAGTGTGTTCTTACTTGGAGGAAAATTAATTATTGAACTAGTTTTTAAATAAATTATGGCCTTAATAAATGCTTGGTATCTTTTTTTTCTCAGTGATGCAGATAGTGGTGGCACTCTCTTATCAGCTTAACATAGAGATTTTCAAACTGCTCTTTTTAAAACTTAGGGGTGCTTTTTTGTATTTGCAACCCTATGTGCGAATATAAATGGAATAAAGCACAGGTCTTTTGTTGGTGGTGGGAATGCATTGTCTGGAGCCTCTTAGTTGGCTGCTGCTCTTCATCTCTGCCAGCTTAGGCACCTTCTTGGAAGAGCTTCAAATTACATTTGTGGTGACAAAACACCAAACACACCCTTTGGAACCAGACATATCTGGGAATAAACCCAGAGATCAGAAGGTGGTAGCTTTGTGACACTGAACAATTTACTTTACCTCCCTGAACCTTGATTTACTAATGGGTAGTGGGAGTGTTCAATCTTTGTTTAACTGAAGTCTTTTTTTATTTAAGATTTTTATGTATTTATTTGAAAAGCAGAGTGACATAAAGAGAGAGGTAGGGGTGAGATCGAGATCTTCCATCTGTTGATTCACTCAACAAATGTCCCAAGTCAAGAGCCTGGAACTCCATCGGGGGCTCTCACATTTGTTGTAGGGGTCCAAGTACTTGGGCCGTCTTCCTCTGCTTTCCCAGGCACATTAGTGGGAAACTGGATCACAACCAGCCAGTACTTGAACTGGCGATCTGGTATGGGATGCCCGTGTAGCAAGTAGCACTTTAATCTGCTGTGCCACAATGCTGGCTCCTCACAGAAGCTTTCAGAATTAGCAGAGGTAACGTGTGATGTGCTGCACATTCCCTACGTCATGTACAAAGTAGATACTTAGATAGCTGCCTTCTTTCCTTATAAAGTCTCACTAAAACTTAGAAATAAATCTTTGAGGTAAATAAATTTTTAGTGATTTATTCTGGGTCATTCTCATAGGAACCAGCTATTGGAAAGAGTGATATTGAATAGCATTTGAAGAAAAGGCATACAAGAAGGCATGCAATAATGAGCTACAGCCAGAAGTGAAAACCCCTGCCTTTCTATAGTGAGTGGACGCTATCATGAAATAGAGATCGCACTGTGTGTCACTATGTTGTCCAGATGACCAGACCTGTCAGTGTAGCTGGTGCCAGCCTGGGGCCCTGAGATCTCCGAGTCCTTGGATAGTGAATGTGTTGTAAGGTATCTGGATTGACTTGCAGCAGCTTCAACCTGCTGTCGACCCAGAAAGGTCCTACATTGTGGGATAATGGAGAACTTGTGAAAATGAAAACTGAGTATGAAGGGTTTTGTAGATATTCTAGATTGTTAGAAAATTTGCATCCACAGGTGTCAGATACTGATTTTTAGAATATTAGACAGGCCTCCAAAAAGCTATGCAAGAATCAAAAGCATTTTAGTCTGGCGCAGTGCTTTACTGAGGAAGTCCTTACACTATAATTGGAAGAAATGACTTTTTCCCCATGTAATGTCATCTGTTTTCTTTGTTTTCTCATCTAAGAGATCTTACATATGACAAAGTGCACATTTGTTCCTCCAGCTCAATGTGTATTCCTGAGCTTCAGGGTGATAGAGCTGATTCTTTGATGGACCTTTCCTCCCAGATGTCATTGGCTATAAGATTTGATACATCCTAACTCCCTTCTGTTTCTTTATTTCCTATTTCAGTAAAAGGTACCACCAAATTCTCCATACCCATTCTTTTTTTTTTTTTTATTTTTGACAGGCAGAGTGGACAGTGAGAGAGAGAGACAGAGAGAAAGGTCTTCCTTTGCCGTTGGTTCACCCTCTAATGGCCGCCGCGGCCGGCCCACCACGCTCATCCGACGGCAGGAGCCAGGTGCCAGGTGCTTCTCCTGGTCTCCCATGGGGTGCAGGGCCCAAGCAGTCGGGCCATCCTCCACTGCACTCTGGGGCCACAGCAGAGAGCTGGCCTGGAAGAGGGGCAACCGGGACAGAATCCGGCGCCCCAACTGGGACCAGAACCTGGTGTGCCAGCGCCGCAAGGCGGAGGATTAGCCTGTTGAGCCACGGCGCCGGCCTCCATACCCATTCTTGACAGCTGGGAATGGTTCTACTATTTTGTCTTCTGCCCATTCCCCTAAGCCCATCAACAACATTCCCTTCCAGTCCATATCTATGACTGTCATATAACTGATATAACTGATTTTTCTTATTTAGATCATCAATTTTAACCTATATTTTTTCTTTGACATATATAGCAGATGACTGTCTTGAGTTACCTATGGTTAAGGACACTTACTTGGTGTACTAAATAATAATACAATTCAATTCCTTTATAAAATTATATGAGATGAAAAAAAATGAAGGAAATACCATGGATCTAACCAATTCCTTTCTGGAGCACTTTGAAAAGGGGAAATTTCGGCCAGCACTGCGGCTCACTAGGCTAATCCTCCGCCTGCAGCGCCAGCACACCGGGTTCTAGTCCCGGTTGGGGCACCAGATTCTGTCCCAATTGCTCCTCTTCCAGTCCAGCTCCTTGCTGTGGCCTGGGAAGGCAGTGGAGGACGGCCCAAGTGCTTGGGCCCTGCACCTGCATGGAAGACCAGGAGGAAGCACCTGGCTCCTGGCTTTGAATCAGCACAACACGCTGGCCATAGCAGCCATTTGGAGGGGTGAACCGGTGGAAGGAAGACCTTTTTCTTTGTTTCTCTCTCTCTCAAAAAAAAAGGGGGGGGATTTCAGCTTTTAACTAATTTTAGTAACAAATTATTTATAATGTCTCAGAATTGATCACAAGACTAGTGGATCATTAAATTACAAATAACAATGTTCTCTAATAATTCTTTAATCCATGTTGAGTGGATTTTTGTGTAAAGTGAAAGGTAGGGGTCTTGCTTCATGCTTCTGCACGTGGAAATCCAATTTTCCCAGCACCATTTATTGAATAGACTGTCCTTACTCCAGGGATTGGTTTTGGGTCCTTAATCAAATATAAGTTGGCTGTAGATGTTTGGATTGATTTCTGGTGTTTCTATTCTGTTCCATTAGTCTATCCATCTGTTTCTGTACCAGTACCATGCTGTTTTGATAACTACTGCCCTGTAGTATATATCCTGAAATCTGGATTGTGATGCCTCTGGCTTTGCTTTTGTTGTACAAGATTGCTTTAGCTATTCAAAGTCTCCTGTATCTCCATATGAATTTCAGCATCATTTTTTCTAGATCTGAGAAGAATGTCTTTGGTATTTTGATTGGTATCGCATTGAATCTATAAATTGTTTATGGGAGAATGGACATTTTGATGGTGCTGATTCTTCCAATCCATGAGCATGGAAGATTTTTCATTTTTTGGTATCCTCTTCTATTTCTTTCTTTAAGATTTTGTAATTCTCATCGTAGAGATCTTTAACATCCTTGGTTAAGTTTATTCCAAGGTATTTGATTGTTTTTGTGGCTATTGTGAATGGGAATGATCTTAGAAGTTCTTTCTCAGCCGTGGCATTGCCTTTGTATACAAAGGCTGTTGATTTTTGTGCATTGATTTTATATCCTGCTACTTTGCCAAACTCTTCTATGAGTTCCAATAGTCTCTTAGTAGAGTTCTTTGGATCCCCTAAATAAAGAATCATATCATCTGCAAAGAGGGATAGTTTGACTTCTTCCTTCCCAATTTGTATCCCTTTAATTTCTTTTTTTTGCCTGATGGCTCTGGCTAAAACTTCCAGAACTATATTGAATAGCAGTGGTGAGAGTGGGCATCCCTGTCTGGTACCAGATCTCAGTGGAAATGCTTCCAACTTTTCCTCACTCAATAGGATGCTGGCCATGAGTTTTTCATAAACTGCTTTGATTATATTGAGGAATGTTCCTTCTATACCCAATTTGCTTAGGGTTTTCATCATGAAAGGGTGTTGTATTTTATCAAATGCTTTCTCTGCGTCTATTGATTAAAGTCTTAAATCTATGATCCAACACTATCAAATTATTAGAGAACATTGGAGAAACCCTGCAAGATATAGGTACCAGCAAAGACTTCTTGGAAAAGACCCCGGAAGCACAGGCAGTCAAAGCCAAAATTAACATTTGGGATTGCATCAAATTGAGAAGTTTCTGTACTGCAAAAGAAACAGGAAAGTGAAGAGGCAACCAACAAAATTGGGAAAAATATTTGCAAACTATGCAACAGATAAAGGGTTAATAACCAGAATCTACAAAGAGATCAAGAAACTCCACAACATCAAAACAAACAACCCACTTAAGAGATGGGCCAAGGACCTCAATAGACATTTTTCCAAAGAGGAAATCCAAATGGCCAACAGACACATGAAAAAATGTTCAGGATCACTAGCCACCAGGGAAATGCAGATCAAAACCACAATGATTTTTCACCTCACCCCAGTTAGAATGGCTCACATTCAGAAATCTACCAACAACAGATGCGGGTGAGGATGTGGGGAAAACGGGACACTAACCCACTGTTGGTGGGAATGCAAACTGTTCAAGCCACTATGGAAGTCAGTCTGGAGATTCCTCAGAAACCTGAATATAACCCTACCATACAACCCAGCCATCCCACTCCTTGGAATTTACCCAAAGGAAATTGACAAACACAAAAGCTGTCTGCACCTTAATGTTTATTGCAGCTTAATTCACAATAGCTAAGACCTGGAATCAACCCAAATGCCCATCAACAGAAGACTGGATAAAGAGATTATGGGACTTGTACTCTATAGAATACTATACAGCAGTCAGAAACAATGAAACATTTGCAACAAAATGGAGGGATCTGGAAAACATCATGCTGAGTGAATTAAGCCAGTCCCAAAGGGACAAATATCATATGTTCTCCCTGATCGGTACAACTAAGCAAGCACCAAAAAGGAAACCTATTGAAGTGAAATGGACACTATGAGAAACAGTGACTTGATCAGCTCTTGTCCTGACTGTTGATGTACAATTTAATACTTTATCCCTTTTAGTATTTTTTTTTTGTTCTACTTAATATTATTGGTTGAACTCTGTAATTAACACACAATTATTCTTAGGTGTTTAAATTTTAACTGAAAAGTGATCCCTGTTAAATATAAGAGTGGGAATAAGAGAGGGAGGAGATGTACAATTTGGGACATGCTCAATTGGACTTGCCCCAAATGGTGGAGTTAGAATCGTGCCAGGGGATTCCAATACAATCCCATCAAGGTGCCATCTCACCTACTCCAAGTGATCAATTTCAGTTCACAATTGATCATACTGATAGGTCGAAGAGTCAAAGGGATCACATAAACAAGACTAGTGTCTGCTAATACCAACTGATAGGAAAAAAAAAGGGAGAGAACGATCCAACATGGGAAATGGGATACACAGCAGACTCATAGAATGGCAGATGTCCTAAACAGCACCCTGGCCTCAGAATCAGCCCTTAAAGCATTTGGATCTGGCTGAGGAGCCCATGAGAGTATTTTAGGCCTGGAAAGCCAAGACACTCTGGCAAAAAAAAAAAAAAAAAAAAAAAAAAAACTAAATAAAAGACCTCTGCAAGTGAGATCCCAGTAGAAAGAATGGGCCATGAAAGAAGGAGGTACCTTTCTCTGAAGGGAGGAGAGAACTTCCACTTTGACTATGACCCTGTCGGAATAAAATTGGCGAACCCTAAAGGCTTCCATAGCCTCAGCAACTCATGACTAGAGCCTAGGGAGATTACTGATGCCATAAACAAGAATGTCAAATTGTTAAGTCAACAACAGGAATCACTGTGTACTTACTCCCCATGTAGGATCTCTGTCCTTAATGTGTTGTTCAATGTGAATTAATGCTATAATTAGTACTGAAACAGTATTTTACACTTTATGTTCTGTGTGGGTGCAAACTGATGAAATCTTTACTTAATATATACTAAATCGATCTTCTGTATATAAAGATAATTGAAAATGAATCTTGATGTGAATGGAAGGGGACAGGGAGCAGGAGATGGGATGGTTGCAGGTGGGAGGAAAGTTATGGATGGGGGGGAAGCCATTGTAATCCATAAACTGTACTTTGGGAATTTATATTTACTAAATAAAATTTTTTTAAAAATTACAAATAACATATTTTTTAACCCATAACCACCTTAGGCAGGGTAAAATACTTTATAAGAAGTCCTCCAAAAGTTTCTGGAAAATACATACTAACAGAAAGCATGCATGAATTTAAAATTTTTCACTAAAATAAACTTACTGTTTATCCCATTACCCCATAAACTTTTTGAAATACTGTTGTCTGACCAGTTCACCTTGCCTCTTCCTGTTTTTTGTTGAAAAAATAACTGATAAAGATACAATGTTGTCTTTTAAGCCAAATTGCTCCAAAAACATAAGTGGTCTTCAAATATTTGTAAAAAATTGTATATAATGAAAAAGTAAGAATTTCACCTTTTTTGTATTAAAAGTTATCTTCTTATTCCAACTTCCATGAACTTTTTGAAGTCTCCTTGCAAGAGTATGGTTTATCTTTACACCTTAACATTAACCATAAAATCCACTTATTGAGAAATATTGTTGACACAAATTTCTATCAGTAGTCACTGTGGAATTTAATCAGACAACCCATTATAATCCAAATCCATATGGTAAACATCAATATAATTTTTGTTTTTTTGTATCACTTAAACTGTAATTCAAGATACAGTCAAGAAGTCAAGATAATAAAGTATTTTCCCAGAAACTGAGGTGATTTCAACTAAAACAAATGTGCCAAATAATATGTGGCAGCCAGATGTCTTGATGGAATGCAAATTAGAACTCTGTAGGAAGCAGGGTTTTAGTTTCTGAATGCCATATTATAGTAACTTAATAATTTAGGTAATAGTCTCTCTCATGATGACAGGGTATGAAGTTGTTTGCCTTCACTTAATAGTGACGGGGAAGACATAAGATGTCAGGGATATCGCTGGAAGATGATATATGCAATTTTCATTCTGGGAAACTTTAGTTGTAGTGATAACTTTCCAGGCAAAGAGTACAAAGGATAAATGGTTCTAGTAGTAGCAACAACAATGTGCAAGAGACACTGTAGTGAGAGACAGGGAGACAATGAATGAGAATGCACATGATTCTATTAGGTGTTACACTTGTGAGTGGCAAGAAATGAAATTAGAAAAGGCCACAAGGTCTTGATCCACCAAGACCTCGAATGCTGTGCTAGGGAGATTGGATTTTATCTTGAGGGCAACAGTCAGTTGAGGGCTTTAACAATGATCAGGGTTGACTTCCGTAAACAGCTCTGGCCTTTTTCTAGGGAATAGACTTGGGGAAAACAAGAGTAGAAGCAAGGGAACTAGGCTACCATTGACAGTATTCTGGGGAAGGAGTCATGGTGTCCTGGTTTTTTTTGTTTTTTTTTTTTTTTATTTTTTTTTTTTATTTTTTTTTTGACAGGCAGAGTGGACAGTGAGAAAGAGAGATACAGAGAGAAAGGTCTTCCATTGCCGTTGGTTCACCCTCCAATGGCCGCCGCGGTCGGCGCGCTGCGGCCGGCGCACCGCGCTCGTCCGATGGCAGGAGCCAGGTGCTTTTCCTGGTCTCCCCATGGGGTGCAGGGCCCAAGCACCTGGGCCATCCTCCACTGCACTCCCGGGCCACAGCAGAGAGCTGGCCTGGAAGAGGGGCAACCGGGACAGAATCCGGTGCCCCGACCGGGACTAGAACCCGGTGTGCCGGCGCCGCAAGGTGGAGGATTAGCCTGTTGAGCCACGGTGCCGGCCTGTCCTGGTTTTTTGACTGACCGGAACAAGTGGAGATCTTGTAGTTTATAAAAAAATAATAATAATAATAAAAAGTAAGAATAGAGACACAACATGTTCAGGTTCTGCTTTGTTTGTGTTAGGTTTGAGATTCCAATAAAGAATCCAAGTGGAAACTAATGTCTGGTTGATAGGGAAATACACAGGCCCAAAGCTTAGGAGCTTAAGCTGATCTGGGAACCATCTGGTTAGTTGAATTTGTGAGAGATGAAATCTCACAAGAACTTGAAGGTAAAGCAGGCCCAGGCTAGTAATCAGAGGAACGCGTTATGTAATGGATGGTTACAAAGAGGTGAACTCGAAGGAAACTCACAGAAGGGAAGTCTCAGACTAATGTTATAGAAGCCAAAGGAATAATGATTTAGGAAGAAAGTCAGTACCACTCTCTGCAGACATGTCAGATAATATCAGGACAGAGAGAAAGTTCACCCTGAATTCGTGAGTAGGACCGTGTCTGAGAGATTGTCATTAGAGCATGATTAAGGAGGAATCTGGGTTGCATGGACTTGAGGAGTGATGGGGAAGAGAAAGAAAAAAGATGATGCAAGTTCGTAAGTCCGCTTTAAGGAGGTTGGTAGTGAGGAGCGAAGTCTTTGGACACACACTGTGAGTGGGAGAGACTGACACAAGGGCAAACAAGCCAGTGCGGTTCCTGAGGAAGCACCAGGGGTTATGAACTGGTGTCCTGGGAGGGGCATTAGCCTTGGTGGATGGGATCCTTCCTCCTGTGCTGGGGGGGGGGGGTGAAGGAAGCTGGCCAGAGGCCTGTGTTGTGCTGCAGGCAGAGGAGAGGCGGAGTCAGGACAGTGAGGGGCCTTCTCGGTGAAAGAGGGCAGAGCCCTGTGCTGAGTAAGGCAGTGCCACAGTGCAGGAGGTGGCTTTAGGGCTGTGGGAAAGGTTGGAGAAAGCAGCTGTGGAAAATCGGGGCAGTTGCAGGCTGATTTCCAGGTGAAGTTAGTGTGCATTGTTGGCAGCCTAAATCTTACAGCTGTGTGTACACCTGCTGCTTTTTGAAGCAGAAGCCCTTCACCAGTGTGGGAAAGGTACACTGGATATGGTCTGGGCAGGGGTGACCAAAGAACAAGAGACAGCAGCTTGAAAAATCTTGGTCATGTTGGAAAGCTGGATAGAGAAGACGTGAACATTTGTGGGGACTCAAAGGGACACAGTAGGGACCAGAGGACAAGAGGTGAGACTGAATGCTGGCGAATGCCTGAAATTCAGAGTTAGAGATGAATAAGAAGTAAAGACAGCGGCCAGGGCTAGCCACAGGGGCAGGTGGAGGGGAAGTGGAGCTCATTAGAGCTGAGTGTGCTGAAGTATGGGAAGGAGGGTGTCACAGTGCTCTGAAGGCCTGGGGTAGAAAGGAGGAACAATCCCTGTGCTAGAGACAGTAAAGGCAGAGTTGCCTGGTGCTTCCCTGTTGCTCACAGAGTGTTCACTGGGTGATGTTCTGTTGACCATGCTCACTATGCCAGTCACTGCATTGGCATAGCACCCACCGCCTGCTGCAGGCTGGTGGAAGAGGTGACAAAACAATGCTGATTAGATCTACAAGAATTCTTGCATCACATAATGTAGGTCCTGCAAGAGCAGGGGTTTAGAAGTATTTCTTCACTGTTATCCAAACACCCACAATAGTGTGTTCTTCATTTAGCGAACGGGTCAGTACTTTAAGGTTTACATGGACTCTGACTGCTATGTGGCACGCCTAGTTTTAGTGTGTTGCTGACTTGGGGTTGCCTTCCCCAGAAACGCTCTTCAAGTCTTTATTTTGGGAGCCTCAGTCTGAGCTCCACCCTGACAGCCCCCATTCAGCTCATTTTCTCTTCTCTCTGCTGAAATCAGAGCGCCGTGTTAGACCTCACTCATTGTTTTCTCCATGGAGTGCCAAGTGCCAAGGCTTTAGCGACTCTTCTTCCTCCTTGACTGGGGAGAGAAAGTGTCCCTCCTCCTCCCACGGCTAATGCCTTCCCTTTATTACGGGTATGAGAGACTGTTTGGGCCTCTTTATCTCGTCATCTTCAGCCTTGTCTTCTGGAGCTGCATCCATCTTTCTCCTGCAGAAGTCACTCCTTTTCCAGCAAGTATAGCGCTGGTCCACAAAACAGGAGCAAAAAGCCGCTGCTTCCGTCTTGGAGCTTAAAATGTCACCTTTGTCTTTCCTTCTTTGTACTTAAAAATCTCTCACGGGTTCCCTGCTATTCCTTGACTGTTTCTGTTTCCTTGTACCCTACTCACTGCTTCACAGCTTGACTTTGGGACTGGGCTCAGGAATCCCTGGGCTGGGAGGACTATTTCTTTTGCATTCCTAGAGATTTTCCATAGTCTTCATTCCTTTATTTATTCCAACAAATACTTGAGCACTGCGGATCGTCTGACACGTTTCTGTGTGCTAGGGATACTGCAATGAATAAAACAGGCAAAACTCCCTACTCCAGTTGGATTTTACTTTTTAGAAGAAGAAACAGATATTAAATATTCATGGGTGTGTGTGTGTTTAGTGTGTACGCATTTACTGGCAAGTACATGGAGGTTATTAAAACAGAAGGATAGTGAGCAGTTTCAAAGTGCAGGGGTTTCCTAAGTTACTGAGAGGGGAATCTTTACATGAAGAGCTGGCTTTTAAGGATGGTGAGGCGGGGTGAGTCACCTACAAGGAGCTATCTGGGAGGAGACCATTCTAAGCAAAGAGAAGAGTAAAGGAACAATTGCCGAGGTAGGGCTGTGCCTGATGTGTGTGAAGATCAGTGAGGAGGAAGGGTCCTGTCTCTTGATCTGGCAGTGGCAGTTGGTATTCTTTGCTCCATTTTGGAAGCTTTCTTCCGTTTTTACCTGTGGAGACCAGGATTCTGGAAGAAGTTACCTGACTGCTTTGGGCCTCGTGCATCTCTGTTGCTGCTGATTTCTTCTTTTGTTTGTACCTGCTTTATAATCTCGTTTACCTTAGGGCTCTTTCATTGATCTCCTTGTCACTTGAACAAACTGGGTGGCCAAATTGCATTCTTAAGCTGTGCATTGGGTTGCTTACCAGCATCTTGACTTGTACACCACCAGGGTACCAAAATTCGATGTGGTTGATAGCTAAATATTTTGTTGCCCTCCCTCTTCTCTTTCATGGGCCCTAATTCTCACCTGTCTTGGTTCTAGCCTTCTTCAGCCACACCCTTCCCTTAGTAGACATACTGCGAAGTTCACTGTCTTTGTGCATGTGATACCTGGTGTCTAGGATGCTCTCTTCACCCTTAAGGAGCAAGCATAAATTTTTACCTCCTTCATGTAATGGTTTCTCCCCATCCCAGTCAAGTTAATTATGTCCTGCATTGCATATATATCTACTTTTCTTTTTTTTAAGTTTAATCTATTTATTTGAAAGTCAGAGTTACAGAGAGAGGAGAGGCAGAGAGAGAGAGGTCTTCCATCCACTGGTTCACTCCCCAATTGGCTGCAACGGCTGGAGATGCGCCGATCTGAAGCCAGGAGCCAGGAGCTTCTTCCAGGTCTCCCATATGGGTGCAGGGGCCTGAGGAGTTGGGTCATCCTCCACTGCTTTCCCAGGCCATAGAGGAGAACTGGACCAGAAGTAGAACAGCAGGGTCTCGAACCAGTGCCCACATGGTGTGCTTCAGGCCAGGCTGTTAACCCTCTGTGCCACAGCACTGGCCTCAAATATAGCTAGTTTTAAGATGAATATTTTGCTGGACTTCAAACTCCTGGGAGGTTGGGACCAAATTTTATTCTGCAGTGCACTAATGATACCCCAGATTTCCCTGTATGGGATACATAGCAAAAAGGAGTAAATGGAAGGATAAGTTTGGGTGAGGGAACTGTTTTATAACTTATTTAGTGTAAAGGAAGAAATTAAAAATTTCTAGATGCACATGTTTCATCAGTAGCATGCATACGCTGTGTGCAGAAAACCACGTCTTTGAGAACTTTGGAATTGCTCTGTTGTTAGTGTTTGCTTGAATCCTGAGTGCTTTCATTCTGTTCACTCACTGGAACAATGGCAGACAGGCCTGTTGGCTAGTGGATGGGGACCCCACCTAAGGAGGGCCTGTGGCAGGCTGAACTTCGTTTTGGAGTAGGCTGAGGACCAGGTGCAACTGCTTTAGATCAAACTTAAAATGTTAACTCTGAAACTGGAACTTATTGTAGGTGTTTGCTTTAAATGGCCATGTTCTTTTCTACAGGTTTTTGTTTCTAAATTTAGAAATGTTTTTATTGCTAAGGGTAAGTTCTTGTTAATTACCAATTGAAACTTTTCAAAAGATTTATGAGGGAAAAGTTAAGTAACTGAGACACTTAAGGAAACTACAAAAAAATGCTCTTTGGTGTATTTACAATATAGAGAGTTTAAAATAGTGAAGAAGCTAAAAGTTAAGAGTAAGGAGAAACATGATTTTTTTAAATGATATGTAACTAAAAAGTTTAAATGTGACAACTTCTTTTAGGTTACAAAACATACCGCCTATGTAGAAAGAATCTGTTACATTTTGAAAGGAAATGTCAAGTAAAAATCAGAATTTACTGAAATCAATAGTATTTTTGACAGAAATTACTTGTCTTAGTTTAATAATGTCAAAAACTGTAATCTCCTTCTTATCTTAATTTTCCTTTTTTAGATCATTGCCCCAAGCTTATAAAGCTCTTTTGTAAATCTCTAAAGCATTTTAATAATACTTTTGATATTCTAATGAGCAGTCTGTATAGTTCACTTGGATGAAGTGGCTAAGCAGGATGATACTAGTTACAGGTAACATTATTTTATTCAATGTTCCTTATGACCCAGGGAGAAATATTGTAGCTGGAAATTACAACAAATTAAGTGTAATACTTAAAAAGACATACATAATATATATGGGTGTGTATCTTTCATATACATAGCATTTTTAAGAAACTTTCTAGCATATAATCTGTTGATAGACTGTTAATGCTGCCGCTGTAAGGAGTGGTCTCTTCCAAGGAGCCAAATGTTGGCTGGCTGAGGTGCAGCCAAGAGGGATCATATTCCAGTAGAAACCCATAAAAGATGAGGCTTGTGGGGACTCTAGAGGCCAGTGTGATTCTTAATGTACTCACAAGTTATAGGAAGGCATAGAATACACAATGTTTACTCAAAAGTATCCTCTGACACCTAAGAAAGGAAGGAACTTAAAATACTGATTACTTGAAATTGGTTTACAGAGCTCATAGGTCCTACATGCTTCTCAGTCATTCATGTGCTAAATTGTATTAGTGGTAGTGGAATGCTCCTTTAACTTGTTTTGAACTTGGATGGAGGAAAACATGGAATAAGGTGGACAAATGACATGGTAATTAATGGCACTCTTGCTTCCTGAAGATCCGTGTCTTACGAAACTTTGTCCTGTGAACTTACAATGCCCTACCATGATTTTCCCTTGGCTTCTGATCTTTTCCTGACTCACTTGAGCTTTTATTTTATAAGGATTAGTGAGCATGACAGGTGACAGATACTGTTAAACATGCATTCCATTCACAAGTATGTGAGTGAGCATGTTTGGAAGGCAAAATGGGTTGGCCCATAAGCCGGAAGCTTTTTGAAATCCAGGAGAGTGTGAGGTGGAATGCCAACCTGCTCCTTGCTGCAGCTCAATTTTTTCCTTTCACGAAGGGCATGTGAATGTGAGTTTGTTTCACCAGCAACTTATTATGTGTGGGTAAAATGCACCTGCACACCGCAACAGTTGAATGTCTGCAGGAATGTTCAGCTCTGTCCACGATTTGCTTGGATGCATTGTCAGGATTTGATGTTTCACCAGCAAGGGGTAACAGTGGGCTTTTTCTCTGAATTGAAGCACTTGTTACTATCTTGCCTTCTTGAGGAACAGTTTTGCATTATATGACAGTGTCGGGGTTAGCACACTGCTGAAATGCTAAGGTCTACTTAGGGGCTAGTTATGTAAGGTACCAAGGGTGTTCTCCATTAGCTCTATTACAACGAAGGGCAACTGAAAGACACATAAGATTTGCCACGGTATGTCCCTTATCTCTGTGTACTGACCTCCCACTCTTCATTTTTGTACCTGAATATCTAGTCATAGGAAGCTCCCTTAAAAGCTGGTGCCTCACTAAATACACACACATGCAAGAATCACACTGGTACTTTGGAGGTTCCCTTCAGAAGGTGCGCTTCTTGTAGGAAGCGTCCCTCTGGCTGTATCTTCTGTCCTCACCTCCGTCAACCCTGGACTGGTTACCCCTGTCTGGTCCCCACGTGTGCTGCACACTTCTCTGCAGCCTGTACTCCACAGCTTCAGTAAAGTCTTGCTAACTGTGCTCCCAGTAGATTATACAGAAGCTGCTCAAAGAAGCAGAAGCCGTAAGTCTGATTCTTAAATGTGTCCCGGTGTCTAGCGCAGAGTGTGTCATGTCTTATTTTTCAGATGATGACTTTTTGTTATTCTGTATTTTCTTTCCAAAGATTTCCCAAAGTGAGGACACAAGGAACCATGCGGAGAAGCCAATTACTCTTTCAACACAGGAAGATTCCAAAAAGCCAAATGACCTTTCCAGTTCCACTTCCGATACCAAAAGCGGAGAAGGTGACAGACAGCCAAAAGAAAGCTTCTTTCAGTTTCTTGGTAACTTATTCAATATCTCAGGAAAATCGACTCCTAGTGAAGCCAAGCAGCCTTCTCTCAAAGATGACCATGATAAAACCGAGAAAGATTTACAAACGCCCAGTGACCCGCGTGAGGAAGGGGTCAAAAGGGAGCGGGAGAGTGTCAGTGGCTCCCCGGGGTCCCAGGCACTTCCAACAGAAGAACAAGAATCCAACTCCAGTGAACTCTCAGATGCATTTTCTTTGGATACCACACATGACAGTGAACAGGAAACCAACGATTTACCAAAGTAAGTTACAAATGTAATACCAGCGATTTACCAAAATAAGTTACAAATGTAATTGAGCCTCACAATTGAGTTTTTCAACTAATTTCTAATCCTGTTAATTGGAGAAATCAGGAAAGGTGTTCTGTAATGTCTTTACTACTAGGTTAAAAATGGTCTGATTTTGTGTATCCTGCAGGTAATCTAGGGTCCTTTGGGCTATTGTGTGGGTGGTACTAATACCTTTCGGGTATTATGTTTGTCGTAGTATAAAAATGATTTCTTTTTTAAAGATTGATTATGTATTTGAAAGGCAGAATAACACAGAAGAAGAGACAGAGCTGGATACCTTCCAACTACTGGTTCATTCCCCACATGGCTGCAATAGAAAAGGTCAGGGCCGGCCAAAGCCAGGAGCCAGGAACCCCACCCTGGTCTCCACATGGGTGGCAGGGACCCATTCAGACTGGTGCTCTGATATGCAAAGCCAGCTTTCCAGGCAGCAGCCTAGCCTGCTGTTCCCAAAATTATTTCTAGCTTAAGACTTGAATGGGAGCGTTTCCTGTGTGTGAGTTCCTCCTGTATTCAGCAGGCATTGTGTAGGGTTTGTGCATCTTTGGAGACAAAATGGTCCTAATGTACTGTTCCCATTCTGTCATCTGTTTTCTTTGTGGAATCCTGTTAAAGGGGCTAAAAAATAAATTGGGTGTATTCTTGAAAGTGACTATATGAATGCAGAGGATTTTATGCAGCTCTAAGAAGCCAAAATTTGACATGACTTTACTAGTGTTTCACCACCTTGTTTTCTTTGATCAAACAGGTATCAACTTGTTTCGCCCTTTACTAAAATGAGATTGAAGGAATATTTTTCTACCCAAGAAATGTTTGTAACCACATTGAGTCCAGTAGACATCGTCAGTAATGTTAACAGTGTTCATTCACAAGTAATTAAGATGTGTTTCTGTGGATTTTAACAGAAATTAGAACCTTTACATAGCTGGCCAGTTAGTTGGTTAAAGTGTAGTGCTAATATAACCTCTACCTGAAATTTTATCATTTTAAAGGATCATCAGTAATACAATGGTCATATATGGATAATAACTCACATTTTTTTGTGCGTGTGGTTTTGAAGCATGTTCATATGTGTGTGTTGTCAGTTAATTTCTCATAAGACAGACTTATGAAGTAGTCACAGACCCATCATACAGTTGTGAGAACTGAGGTCTAGGTAGAGTTTATCATCTAGCAGATGTTATAGATGTACTGATTAAGTTACATTAATTGAAACAACTTCACAACTGATGTTGGATTTGCTACACATTTCATTGCAGCAGAATAGACATCTAGAAATAGATCCTCATATCTTTGTGATTGTTTTAAAGATTTATTTTATTTATTTGAAAGAGTTCGAGAGGTCTTCCATCCTCTGGTTCACTCCCAAATAGTTGCAACAGCTAGAGCTGTGCCCATCCGAAGCCAGGAGCAGGAGCTTCTTCCAGGTCTCCCACATGGATGCAGGGGCCCAAGGGCCTGGGCCATCTTCTGCTCCTTTCCCAGGCCAAGCAGGGACCTGGATAAGAAATGGAGTGGCTGGGACTTGAACTGGTGCGCATATGGGATATTGGCACTGCAAGCTGGGGATTTAACCCACTTTGCCACGGCGATGGCCCCTATATTTATGATTTTAACCATTGGTTGAGGACATTATATATTCTTATGGAAAGTTGGTTCACAATTGGGAGAAAAACCTCTGCTTCTCTAATTTTTTATATTTAAATAAGATAGAGGAACAAAAGTTGAAAACCACTGTGTGCAAGTTATTAATTTATTTTGGTTAGGAACAGTTTTCTCAGCATAATAGCAATGGAATGTACCAGAAAGAGAAGATCAATAGATTGGGTTACTCCCTTTCAAACACTCTTATGTCAAAGAATACAAACATGGTAAAGTTAAGTGGCAAACGAGAAAATCATATTGCAGAAAATACGACAGAGAATGCATTAACTGATACACAGTTTAGAAACTCACCAGTAGAAATAAAAGGGGAAGTCAAACAGTGTCAACTAATTACTCAGGAGAAATATAAGTACATAATAAGTAAGTGGAACAAAGTTTATTTTCATGGGCAATCAAAGAAATGCAAACAGAATGAGAACTTTTTCCTGCTACTCAGTTGATAAGAGGAAGAATCAATGCTCTGCACAAGCTGAGGTTCACAAGGCTGGCTCTCAACACCTGCTGGGAGTGGGGGTGTAGCCGGGCAGTGTGTTGTAGCAATTTAGTTGGCAAAATCTATTAAGGACCAGAGGAAGCTGGTAGATTATTTCAGATGATATAAAAGGGGCTATTGAAATGGTATTTATAGTAGGATATGGTTGGAAACAAGCGTCCAGCAGCAGGAAAGAAGCTAAACTGTGGTAGACCCGTGATAGTTTGCCCAAGCAGCGCTGCTGTGCTGTTGGAAGTTGGTTCTGGGGCAGCAGCAGCAGCATCTAGAGGGGCACATTATCTGATTCAGACCCACAGATCAGACTCTCTGGTGTTGGCCCAGCGACCTTCTAACACATGTCCAGGTGGCTTTTTGCATGCATTTATTTGAGAGCCAGAGTTTAAAGTAATTTGAAATGATGGGGATGTTGAGGCTGTTAGGTGAGAACTGGATGAAATGGAAAGTCTGTGCTTTTTCTCTTTGGTTTGGGATTACTTTGATCAGGTTTATGTCTTTGGTACTGGACAACAGAAGATGACGGAGGACGCTTTGTCTGTTTGTTCTGAGTAGTAAACCTCTTCTTTATTAATAGAATGGCTTGAGGCAGTTCTCCAAAACTACCTCAGCCAATAAATGTGATTCTTGATTTATGTGGAAAAGAAGAGATGACTGGATCCTGGTGTGAACGATACACAGGCTTCCTCTGAGCCTAGCTGCAGAAATCCCAGTTTATCAAGTTTATTTGCAGTTTTAGTAACTTCCTATTGACATTGTCAGTTTATTGAAGAATTATAATTTACAAGATGAATACCATTTTCACAATAGTTCATTTTGATTGTATGATTAGGGGCTGCTCACATACGGTTTTAGATGTTATTTAAATATTATAGAGAGAGAGGGCCATCGCTATGGCTCACTTGCTTAATCCTCCGCCTGTGGCACCGGAATCCCATTTGGGCCCCGGGTTTTAGTCCCGGTTGCTCCTCTTCCAGTCCAGCTCTCTGCTGTGGCCCCAGGAAGGCAGTGGAGGATGGCCCAAGTGCTTGGGCCCCTACACCCGCATGGGAGACCAGGAGGAGACACCTGGTTCCTGGCTTCGGATTGGCACAGCACCAGCCGTAGCAGCCATTTGGGGAGTGAACCGGTGGAAGGAAGACCTTTCTCTCTGTCTCTCACTGTCTATAACTCTACCTGTCCAAAAAAAAAAAAAAAGTATTATATAGAGAGAATTATTTACTAATTTGAGAGTCTAAATTTTAAGTATTAAGGTTTTTATTCTGTGATATGAGTGAACTAAAAGTAAGGACATACTTTTTTTTAAATTTAGATTATGAGATTATTTCAAATATAAAATATAATTCAGATTTAAGAACCTATACTTCTGAAATTATTAGATTTGTTTCACTTATAAAATTTCAATTTTATTTTTATGTGTTTGCTTTTGTTTTATCTGTAATATTTGTACATCTTTATTGGCCATAGTACAGTATTTCAGTGTATGTGTACAGTATAAACTGATCAAATCAGTCACAGGCAGATTAACTGGTGGTTTTCCTTTCTCATGGAAAAATGCCCCTTTTTTCCTTTATAGGTTTTAATAATTAGGGTTTATTAAAATGGTTTAATTTAAACAAATTAATAGTATTTTATAACTATTCATTAATATACTGTCAAACATATTTTGTGATTATCATTAATACAGTTTTAAAAATTTAAACAAATTATTTTCTAGTCAAAGTGAGTTTTAAAAACTCTTCACTAAATGGCATTGTAAATGATTTCATCTTAATTAAAAATAAAAAAATGTTTGTTGTGCAGTTGAATTGAGTTTTAATGTCCATAAAACCTTTTAGAAAATCAATTTGGTAATATTTTGCAGATTGTAACTCATGCTTATGGTGTAATTTATATAAAAACCATTTTTGGATTAAGAAAATTTTAAACATCTATGTTATTACAATCCGTATGTATTTTACAGTTTCATATCTATCATAATGAATCTCTTCTGTCAAAGCTCTCATGATTTTTTTAAAAACTTGTGGATTTTATTTGCATATAAATGTCAAAAGCCATTCCTATTATGGGAGAAGATATGCTTAACCATGTAATTTGAAAGGAAATAAATCATAACCACTGAAAAAATAGGTTATATTTTCCTACAAGTGAATGAGTTATTTTTGTTATGAGGCTAGTTATTATTTTCAGGCTGCTATTAGAGAATTTTCTTTGAACAATGAGACGCATCATTGTTTGACCTTTGTCATACTATCAGGCTTATCAAATTTATCCACAGTAGAGGATAGCCAAATGCGCTATCTGCAGGCTTGATGAACCTTACATGATGAATAGTTATGCCATTTGCAGCAATTAATAAAAACTCTTAAGATTTTTAGTATATTTGCCTGTTAAATATTTGAGATTTTTAAGAATTTTATTTTTTTTTTCTTAAAACTGGATTACATTCTTTTTGTATATAGGATAATTTGTGGCTCCTATGACAATTACATAATACATGAAATCTGTGATCCCGTTTTTCTCTTCAGTTTGTGGAAAATACACTTTTCTTATTTTCCATCTTTTTAAGAAGTTTATTCACTTAAAAGGCAGACTAACAGAGATCTTCCATATCCTGGTTCATTCTGCAAATGACTGCAACAGCTACTGCTAAGCCAGGCTGTTGCCAGGAGCCAGGATCTCCATCTTGGTTTTCCACATGGGTAGCAGGACTCAAGTACTTGAGCCATCATCTGCTGCCTACCAGAATGCAAATTAGGAGGAAAATGCATGGGAATTGGTGCTGGAGTTAGAACCCAGACACTCTGTAATGGAATACAGTCACCCAAAGTGGCAACTTAACCCATTGTTCCACCGTTGCCATCCCTCTAATTTTCCAAATTCAGTTTGCTTTTAAACTTACTGTCTTGGCATTTCTACTTTATATACTGGTGAAAATTCTAAACATTGAACAGTTTTATGTTCTTAATATTATTCCATTGTGGTGACTCATTTACAACCTGTGAAAGAATGAGGTAGAAATTTGACAATATTGACATAGCCAGCCTTTTAAAGAGTGTCAGGAGTGTAGCTCATCAGTACCTGAAGGGATTAATTATAATACATGAAGTTAAGCCTGCAACTTCGATTTTCAGTGCTCTAAACATAATATAATTTAAAAAAAAAAAAAAACCTTTCTTTCTCCTCCTCTCCATATTTCTGACCTTCAAATAAATAAATCTTTTAAAATAATATAATTGTTTAAAAATAATATATATTCATTAAAGGAATTATATTTAAATATTTTTTTAAAGAATTTTTTATTTGAAAGAATTACTAGAGAAGGAGGGGCAGAGAGAGGTCTTCCATCCGCTGGTTCACTTCCCAATTGGCCGCAGTGGCCAGAGCTGTGCCGATCCAAAGGCAGGAGCCAAGAACTTCTTCCATGTTTCCCGTGCAGGGGCAGGGGCGCAAGGACTTGGGCCATCTTCTACTGCCTTCCCAGGCCATAGCAGAGAGCTGGATCGGAAGTAGATCAGCTGGGACTCGAACTGGCGCCCGTCTGGGATGCTGGCACTGCAGGAGGTAGCTTTACCCGCTGTGCCACAGTGCCGGCTCCAATATTTAAATAATTTAAAAATTTATATTAATTGTTTATTTGAGAAACAGACATATAGACAGGCAGACAACAGGGAACCTGCATCTGTGGGTTAACTCCTCAGAGGCCCGCTGTGGCCTCAGGCAAGATTAGCGGCTAAAGAAGCTGGAGACTCATTTCATTTTTCCACTGAGAGGAAGGGGCCTAACCCCTTGAACCACCATTGCTGTCTTCAAGGGTATGAATTACCATGAAGAGTTACAGAAGGAAAGGTTGTGTGTGTGGTGGTGGTGGTGGGAGGGGTGGAATAGATCTTCCATTGCTGGTTCAATCCCCAAATGACCACATGGCTGGGCTAGGCCAGGCCAGAGCCAGGAGCTGGGAGCTTCATCCACATCTCCTACATGGGTAGCAGGGGCCCAAAGACTTGGATCATCTTTCCCAGGACTGGAAGCAGAGCAGCTGGGACTCAAACTAGTATGGTTACAGGCAGCAGCCTAACCCATTACGCCACGATGCTGGCCCCAGATCAAGTTTTCTTATGGCAAAGGAGATTTTTACTTTGTTTTTGTCATGTATGCAAATTTAGTGTTGTTAATGTTACTGCTTTAAAGTTGGGGGTTAAAATATATTTTTTAAGATATTGGGATATTGACAATTGCATTTCCTAGTTATAAATGCAGATTCAATAGTAATGTAATGTTTAATATATCTATAGTAATGATACATTTAATCTGAAAACAAAAAGTAGAACACATCAGGTTTTTCTGTCTTCCATTTTTATAGTTGGGACACTAAAATCTAACTAGAATTCAGAATTTAGAACACTTAAAGGAGTGTTTAGCTCAGCAGCTAAGACTCTTTTCCCACATCAGTGTGTCTGGGTAGGATTCCTGGCTCCAGCTTCTGACTGTAGCTTCTGACCAGTGCAGAGCCTAGGAGGCAGCACTGATGGCTGGAATAAGTGGGCTCATGCCAACCATGAAGGAGACCGGGATTGCAATCCCAGGTCCCGGCTCAAGCCCTGGCTGTTGTAGGCATTTGGGAAGCAAACCAGGGAATGGGGCTCTCTGTCTGTCCCTTTGACTCTGGAGTAAACAACAATCAAAGCACTTTGCTATTCCCTAAGAATTCAGACATTCACTTAAAATAGATTGTTTAGCATTAAATATTAAACAGATTCCATTTTCCAAATAGTGGGTGGAGCAGTTAAAAATTAATACATGACAGGGGCCAGTGTTGTGATGCTGTGAGTGAAGCCACTGCTTGTGACAGTGGCATACTATATTGGAATGCTGGTTCAAGTCCCTGCTGCTACACTTCAATCCAGCTTCCTGCTAATATGCCTGAGAAAGCAGTAGATGATGGCTTGCATGCTTGGGCTTCTGTCACCTATGTGGAGACCCTGACAGAATTTCTGGCTCCTGGCTTTTACCTGGCCCAGCCCTGGCTATTATAGCCATTTGAGGAGTGAACCAATCAGTGGAAGGTAGCACTATCTCTCTTTCTTTGCCCCCACTTCTCTCTGTTGCTCTTTCAAATAAATTAATTAATTCAATCTTTTTTTTTTAAAAGGCTAAGATAATTAAGATACAGTGTTTTTCCAGAAGTTGCCATGAGCTAGTAGGGAAAATAAATAGGTGCATAGATCTTTATAATTTAATGTGGCAACTGCTATTCTGTGTGCACCTGCAGGTGAGAGACTAACTGCCCATCTTTGTAGTAAGGGATTGAGTGTGCAGTAGAGATCATTTGAGCTGAGTCTGGAGGACATTAGAATTTTACTCTCAAATTAATTTCACACTGGAAATAAAGGACAGAAGGGTGGTATGTGTGAAGTGCATGTGGCATGGCTCGAGAACTCCCAGATGTCGGCTGTTCAGTGAAGTTGGTTGTGAGGGCTTTAGGAACTTTGCGCCAAGATTGGTTGGTGTCTCAACAACAATAAATAAAATATTAAGTTAAAAAGTTCATGGAAAATGCATATTATGAGAAAACATGGATTTCAAGAACTGTACCAAAATAAACTTACATCTTTCTTTTTTCTGTTGATATTTTAAAGTACCCTTGTGTGTACTGAATGCTTACTGTGGGTTAGACTTCTTGCCATGCCTTTTTCTTTCTTTAACACCTTTCTAACTTACAGGCCAAAAGTTGATGTTCAAATTCACATCTGAGAGTAAAAGTGGACTCTCAGTATGATGCACTGAGGCAACAGGGAAATCCCAGTGATCCATCGACTTGTACTAGTATAAGATCCAGGGACAATGTGATTCCCTAGGGTTAGATGTTCCTTTGAGATCAGAACTTAGAGCCTAAGCCTGGAGCTTCTCAGCCTCTGTGTTCTCCATTAATCACCCGCAGAGATACATAGGCAAATAGGTAAGAAGGGATAGTCTTAAGGACCTCAGGCTTCCTACTTGATGTTCTTGATGTTCACATGCTGCTTGTCAGGTTTTTGTTATTTTTACATCTATTTTATTTACTTCAGTCGTGGAGTTGGAGGGAGGGAGACACAGGGGAGGAGACAGATCTTCCACCTGCTGGTTCACTCCCCAAATGGCCGCAACAGCTGGGGCTAGGCCAGGCTGAATCCAGAAGCCTGGGCCATCTTCCTCTGTTTTGCCAGGTCTGTTGGCAGGGAGCTGGATCAGAAATGGAGCAGCTGGGGCTCAAACAAGTTATCATATTGAATGCCGGCATTGTAGACAGTGCTTTAACCTGTTATACCACAATACTTGCCCCAGTTTTTTTTTTCTTTTCTTCAATAAAGATAAGTTTATTTAAAGCATTCTAGGATTTTCTCCCCAAACCAGTACATATTTGCTGAGATTACTGTTAAGTGTTATTAATTCGATTTCCTGATAATCCCATGCTGTTTCTTTCTACAGAGAAATTGATGGTAAACCAGAGAGGCCTTCAGTAACATATGCGACCTATAGAGGCCCTAGACACATTAGGAAATTGTTAAAGCAACAGACCTTGTTGGAAACTGTGAATCCATTGGACAGAGAAAGTGTAAGCTCTGACTCTAGTACACACACACACATTGGTCCTTGCAGTGAGGTGGAGGATGGGATGGCGCCATCACTGTCTTCAGCTGCAACAGACATTTCTACAAAAGGATATTTGGGAGACTCTGCTTGTAGCCAAATAAGTGTCAACACAGAAAACCATCTGACAAACAACCCAGGACTTCAAAATACTGTTTCTTCTAAGGGCGTTTTAAATAAAAATGATCCCGGGGGACCTGAGCGAAGTCAGCCGTCCCCTTCTGCTGTGACTGACTCCAGCTTTGCTGCTGGAGCATCTGACCCCCAGCAACACTTAAGCTGTTTACCGGTTTCTCAGGCTGACAGAGAAAGTGCGACACTGTTGACAGGAAGTAACAACAGCAAAGTCACTTGCAGTCCAGCTGTTCAAAGGGAGACGACAGCAGAAAATACTTTACAGGAAAACAGCTCTGTGATGAGTGAAGGGACATCAGTGAGGAGAGAGGAGCCTGTTGGGCCTCTGGTACCTACTGCTTCTGGTTTCTCTTGTAGCAGATCTCATGGGGGCGACACTGGCAAACAGGGAAGTTCCGATTTGCCAAGTCCAAGCAAATCAGTGAGGCGCGAAGACCTGCAGCTGCCAGAGAGTCAGTGTTCTGAGAAGCCAGCCGTAGACAGCTCATCAGAGCAGGCTGCCAGTCACACCAGCACCATTGCTCCTCAGAGACATGCTGTGGCAGACACAGAGCGTGTCGATGGGGGAGAGAGGTTACCTTCCCGAGACTCACGGAGCAATTTGACTGTTACACAAACCAGGCAAGAAATGGACAGTGCTTCGACTGGTGAACCCACAACTCCAAGTCACATAAAAGCTCCAGAAGATGAAATTAAGTCATTGCCTGAGGATGCTGCCCTGTTATTTCCAACAGAAGCCAAAAAGCCTGACATTAGGCCACAGGACAGAAGTACTCACATGAGAATAAACCAAAAGGATCCTGCCCCTGTAAAACACATCAGCGAATCAGCAGTGGTAGCATACTTTGACAATGAAGTAACACCTGAAGTGGATTTAGAACTTAATAAAAATCACATTTCAGAATCTCCTCTTGGCTCTGAGAGGCCTCAGCAAACAAAAGTATCACCTGATGCTAAAACATCTGTTATCCTCGACTGTGAAAAAGTAAATGTCAGAGCTTCACCCCCTACCTTTGTTTCTGAAGCTGATGTGCTGAAGGCGTTGGCCGTTCCTGCTTTAAAGAATGAGAACTCTGCGCACACTGAAACTGGAGGTGTCGGCGTCGTTGGTATTTCCTGTGGGCCCAGTAAGCATCAGGAAGAAACTGTGGCAAATCATGTGGAGGTTGCAGACAGGAAAAGTTCTGTTCACCTTGACCGTGCGCCTGCAGTTCTGGAATCCAAGGAAGTTCTTCATGATCATGAGACAAGCAAGCTTCCTCTGGGTCTCGAAGCCAGTGACACTCGCTTATTTGAGGAGAATTCATTGAGCACTGCATCTCGGAGCCTCTCCGAGGACCCCATTTCCTTTTCATCTAAAGGCCCTGAGAAAGCAGAACCAATGCCTTCAAACACTACAGCAAGTCAGAGCAAAATAGAGACCTCTAATTCCTTGGAAACCAAAAATGGTGATATTTCCATAGTTTTATCGAAAGCTGAAGGTCATGAACAGAACACTGTTTCTCTTGAGTCAGATTCTGGAATATGGAAAACTGTAGCCTTGTCTGAGATACCTGTTTCCCAAGTAGAGCCCAGTGACGTTTCTCAGGATAAACTTTCTTCTTTTCCATTTGAAGTTACAGATTCGCCAGCAAAGCCTATTTTATCAGAATTAACTGCTCCAGAGGTTGAAGAGGGCAAAACTCTTCGATCAGTGGATCCTAAGATTAAAGAGAAATGCTCAGATGCTGTCCCTAATGGTCAAGCTGAGGATTCTCCTTCTGCTTCCAAACGTCAAAGTGTACAAGACACAGAGCCAGACTCCTTGGCTTATCTTCCTGTACGACAGGAGCAAGTCACTGGGCCAGTGGCACAGAATCATGAAGCAGACACTTGTGCGAGTCGTCCTTCTTTGGGCATCTGTGGGAATAAAAAGACTTCTGGTCCCTCAGAAATAGCAGAACTCGGCTCAAATAATGTTTCCCCCAAATTCCAAGAAACTGATAGCACAAAAGTAAATTTGCCTTTTCTAGGTTCTGATGTCAGTTTGGAAAAAAACATTTTTGCATGTGGGGATTCAAGTCTTCCTAATGCACCTTCTGTCCTGAGGTCAGAAAAGAGAGAGAACACGCATTTTCTAACTGGAGCTATCCATAGTGTGTCTTCTTCCTCTGGTCACCCTGATGGAGTTAGTGAGGTCATAAGGTCACATAAGCCTCAGGATCATTTTGATTCTGGGCAAGTTACCAGAGACCTCACATGTGAAAGTGCTCCCTTAACTGACCTGCCGTACCCTAACAGCTCTCATCTGGAATTTGAAACACCTGTCCCAGCAGAGGCAGTGGGGACTCCATTTCAGGAACATTTGGGGGGTTGTACTGGGAGAGCAGCTCTTGATTTCTCAACTACGGCCCAGTTGGAAGGTCCCATGGAAGCAGAGCCTGGAGCAGTTGCTGGGGCTGCAGCGTCAGTTAACAGCTCAAGCCAGCAGTGTTCTGAAGCCTCTGCTGAGCACATAGAAGCAAGGAGAAGAGCACATGACCGACTTCTGGGCCTCAAGAGTGGTTTACTCCAAAAGGCTGATACATTGATTGGTGAGATTTTTAGTTCTGTCAGGGAGGAACTAAAATCCAGATCCTGCCAAGAGCACATAGCCATACAGGACATAATGAGTACAGGCACGCTGAGAGAAGACATCCCTGAGAAAAACCCCTCAGCAGGGACGCTAGCAGGGGTGCAGCCGACAGAGTGTTTGGAAGAACAGGACGTGGAAATCATGTCGGAAGTCAAGGAAGAAGAGGCAGCCTGTGTCTCACCTACAGCTGGTGAGGGGAGTCTCCTTCTTGGTTCAGACAGAATGGATGTGTCTTGTTTGTTAGAAGATAAAGCTAGGGAATTAGTCAATGAGGTTATTTGTTCAGTCCACAAAAATCTGACAAATGATGCTTTTGAGGATACTGAGTCTACCTGGGGTTCTGAACTTCAGGCTGATGCTTCAAAAATTCTGAACAGTGGAAGTGTTAAGCCACATGATACAGTTAGGGAGTCCTCAGTATCAGGACAGGCAGTAAATCAAAGCACACATGAAATTACTGAAAATAAATTATTAAGTAGATTCTTTTCTGTGAGTAATTTAGTTAGTGGCACAGAGTCAATTAAAGGAAGAGAAATTGTTCCCTACCAAGAATCTCCATTTTCTGGAAATGGAGCTGGACAGACTGACAGTATAAATTTGCAGAGATTGGTTACGGGTTTACCACCTGAGGACACGCCTCATAAAAGGTTAGGTGATAGGGAAGAAACGGATTTGCTTCTCAATGAGGACTGTAAGGAGACAGCAGAAGTAGGGTGTGGGGCTGGTCATAAAACTGGGACAGAAGACAGAAGAACTCTTGTGTTAAATTTTGAGTGGCCCCCATTGCTAAATGATGACATCCACACACCTGGTACCTCAAAAGGCAGTTTATCTGATAGTCTTGTGTGTGTATCTGAAAAAACCTTGCCAGGACATAGTAAAGGCACACCCCTTGTAATGTCAGAAGTAGGGAAAGTACACAAAAAGGATAATGAAGTCAGTATAGGAAATCTCAAGCTTGTACCTTCCATGTTAGAAATAGGAAAAACTAACAAAAAAGATGCCGAATTGGATATTATGAAATATGGGGCCGTTCCTCCTATGTTAGAAATGGGAAGAGAATGCAAAACAGACATTGACTTGACAGTCACAAAAATTGAACCCAGAGCTGGTGTTTTTAAAATGGGAGAAGCATACCAGATGGATGCTGAAAGGTATAGTGACAAAACAGAGGGAGTACCTGTCTCTTTAGGAATGGAAAAAGCCTGTAGGATGGGGGATCCTGAAGGGGGTATTGGCAAAACAGAGGCGATGCATGTTCTGTCAGAAGTGAAAAATGTCCACCAAAAGGATGCTGAAGGGGACATTGCAAAGGCTGAGGTGACACCTATTACACTAGAAATGGAAAGCATTTGCCAGAAGCGTGCTGAAGGAGATGTAGGCAAGACCGGGGTGACGTCTGTTATGCTAGAAGTGGAAAACAACTGCCAAAAAGACATTGTGGGGACTACTGAGAAGGCCGAAGTGGCACCTGTTGCGTTAGAAATGGGAGGCATTTGCCAAAAGGATGAGGAAGGGGAATTGGCAAGGACTGAAGTGAGATCTGTTGGATTGGAAATGGAAAGTATCCGTGCAAAGGATGTGGAAAGGAGTAGTGATAAAACTGAGACGAGACCCATCATGTTAGAAGTCGTGAATATTCACCACAAAGATGCTGAAGGGATTACTGGAAAGATGGAGCGACCTGTTTTGGAAATGGAAACCGTTTACCAAAAGGAAGCTGAAGAGAAGAGTAGGAATGCTGAAACGGTACCTTTTGTGTTAGAAGAGAGAGAGGCACACGAGGAGGCAACACCTGCTGGCCTAGAAAGGGAAACACCTTGCAGAAGGGGTGCTGAGGAGACTCCTAGAACAGTTACGGCCGTGCCCTCCATGATGGAGGTGGAAAGACTGTCCCCAGAAGATTCTGGTGGAAACACTGGGGAACATGAAGGGGTTTCCACAGTTGTAGCTACTGAGAAAACATTTGGAACAGGGCTGGAACTGACAGTTCCACAAATGGAAGCCATGCCTCCTGTACTCGAAATTGAAAAAAGACCCCAAATCTATGCTGAAGAGAGTGTTGGAGAAGTGGAAGAAGAGCCCATTGAAGTAAAGGAAGGTTTCATAGTACATGACAATAGAGTTGCTTCACATTTCAGGGGCTATGAATCACCTACACTAAGTAGGGATTATGAGGGCTATCCTGCCTTAGCTGTGCCAGGTTTTCATCCTGAAGATAACATAGTGAGGCTAGACCAAAGAATGTCTGTTACTGTAATATATGACAGGAGAGACCTGGATTACAGCGATGACAAAGAAGAATCGAATTTAGCCTTTGTTTCTCAGGATGAGCAAGAAAATTCTTCCTTTACTATATTATATGATGAGCCCCTTCAGGACGAAGACAGGTACGCTTGTGCAGAAGTAAGAACGCAGTCTGTCTTGTTTCCTGATGTGTCACCTGACAGTGTACCCATATTGGCATGTGAAAGGTCCGAGAGCAGAACTGACCTTGTCCATCATTTTGAGAAAGATACTAAATCGAGTGAGACATTTGATAGTGATAGTTCAGAAGTATTCTTAGCAGTGGAAGCCAAAAGATACAAAATTTACCCGTTAGCTTTGTCGCCCATTTACGAGGATGACAGCTCCCAGGAGGAAATCTTGTCTAGTGAGGTCTCACCTGGTCACCATGGCTCCACAAAATCAAGAGAGAGTGCAAACCAGTCCTCGTCTGTACTATCACTTCTCCAGTCAGTGTCGGAGCGTTTGAAGATGAATTTTGATGAAGATGACCGACAGCCAGTGGAGGAGGAGGAGGGGGTGGAGGAGGAGGAGGAGGAGGAGGAGGAGGAGGAAGCATTGCATTTAGGAAGTCTGAGAGCTCAAAGGAGAGAGCACATTACCTTGGAGTTACCAGATCCTTGCATCACATTCTACCCTGATGATGACCAGCAAAGCACCACAATTTCTAAGAATTCATACATGTTGTCGAATGAACCTACTACCTCCAATCTGCAAATTGGTTTGTGGCCAGAAAAGACTTCATTTCTACAAAAATCTGACCTTACTTCTAAGCTACACTCTTCTTTAAAGAGTGCTTATCATCAGTATTTGCAGGCTTCCAGAACTCACTTCTCAGAAAAAGGAGCCAGATTTGGTGGGATATTTCAGGAACCAGTGTCAAAATATTTCTGTGTTCAAGACCCCTCAGGCAGATTGAACCCCTACATAGAGGTAAGTTATTTTGATTTTTAATTAATTAAGTAAAGCTTTGGGTTGTGAAATTATCCAAAAGCTTATTAAGAAATCAGTAATTTTTAGATTGTGTCAAATTTTGTTCTTAAAACAAGATTATTCTTTGGAGCATATCATAATTCCTGTATTTTTAGTTGGACTATTAAATTGAGAAAACAAAATTGCTTAGAATTTAAAAGGTATAAAAGAGAAGCAAGTTACTTCACGGTTCTTTGACAATGTATTTTCAAATTAAATTAACAGCATTCTGAATTTCTCAAGGTGCTGTCTGTGGAGAAAGTATCACTTTCCATTAGTGTATGTGTCTCAAGAAAATATTTCTGTTGGGTAGAATTTATAAGGATTTGTCTGAAAGCTTCTTGCTGTAGTTATTTATGTTGTTATTCATACAGAGCAGGGCAGTAAAAAGCCTAAGAACTGAAAAATACTGAAAACATATTTTGAAATTCAATTACATTTTTCTTTGACTTAGAAATATTTCAGTGTCTAATGTGGGATGTTCTTTGAACATGGGACACTTGCCTTTCTGAAATTCCCCAACTCAAGGAACTTTCTTGACCTTGAATGGCCCAAGTAGCAAATAGTAATAGTAATATTTGAATACTAACCAGTGCCTTGTGAGAAATGGTGGGATTTCACAGTGTTTCTTTCATGGTTCCCCGTTACCTACCAAATCAAGCTGAACCTCTTCAGTGTATTTTAAAGTTCCTAAATTCTGGTTTGTCCAGCTTTGTCTCCCCAAAGTTCTGGATAAACACTCTATTTTCTACCACTGGGCTTTTTCTCAAAATTATTATTTTCCTGTAATTCTTTTTTCTGCAGTCCCCACCCCAATCTCCCACATTTTTTTCACTCATTGATGGGTACCAAATCAGATTTAGATAGGTGGAATAAGTTTCTGGTGTTACACATCATAGTAGGGTAACCATAGTTCATAATAGCTTAGTATATAATGTATGAACAAACAGAAGAAAGATGCTCCAAGCCTCCAGTCTTGAAGTATGTCATAGAAGAGGAAATGTTGATTATTAGGTTTTGGTCAGTACAAGTTGTATACATGTATTAAAATGTCACACTGTAGCCCATGAATATGTACAATTAGTGTAAATTTTTAAAAAATGTTTTTAAAGGAATCCTGGCTTTTCAAGATCCTCTCAATACTACTTCTGCCTAGAAGCCTCTTCCAAACCTCCTTGCACTTTCTCCTCGCCTCCATGGTGGTTCTGTTTCCATTACCTGGTGTTTTCTTTGTATCTAACCTGTGTATCTAACTTATTTCAGCTTAGAAGAGTAATTCCCATGTAATCATCCACTTCCCCCTTCTGAACTATGCAGTTTCTGAGGGCAGAGACACACATTACTTTCCCATATATTTGCTTTTTTCTCCCACATTTCTAAGGAAAGACTTGGCTCAGTACATCCCCTAAGTAAATATGTGATGAATTGGATTTAAGACTACTAAGACTATGAACTGTATGAATTTCCACTGTGAAGACCCATTTCTTCCATGTTTATATTTCAGAATGTTGACAAACAAATTCTGAGATGTAACCCAAGACCTGGGAAGGTAAGCCTGAATTTCTTAGGCAAACTAAGCTACAAGGTGACAAATATGATTACTTTTCAGATTAGTTAGTTAAAATACTTTTAACTAACTTACAAGATGATAATTTTACTCAAGGACTTAACATCTAAAATAAAATGAGTCGAATATCCCTTACTGGGAATACTTGGGAGCAGAAGTGTTCCAAATCCTTACTTTTTTCTTTCTTTCAAGTTTTGAAGTATTTCCAAATTTATAATGAGATTATCCGGAGAAGGGACCCATGCTTAAACACAAAATTCACTTGTGTTTCACATACAGCTAATATATATGTAGTCTGAAGGTCATTTTATACGATGCGTTTGATGTCTGTTAGGACTGTGACCTATCAGGAGGCCAGGTGTGAAATTTTCAACTTTTGAGGCCGACATTGTGGCATAGTGTGCAAAGCTGCTGGCTGAGATGCTGGCATTGCATTTGGGCTCTGTTTAAGCCCTGGCTGCTCCACCTCCAATCCAGCTCCCCACTAATGGCCCAGGAAAGCAGTGGAAGATGACCCAAGTGCTGGGGACGCCGCACCCATGTGGAAGACCCAGAAGAAGCTGTTGGCTCCTGGTTCAGTCTGGCTCAGCCCTAGCTGTTGTGGCCACTTGGAGAGTGAACCAGCAGATGGAAAATCTCTGTCTCTCTAACTTCTGACTTTTAAATAAATAACTTAACAATTTTTCAGTTTTTGTGTCAAAAGGTCTAAGATTCTGGTTCAGTTTTTAGATTAGGGATGCTCAACCTCTATTTGCTCTTAATATGTTTAGAATATTATATTTTCTATATTTTAGGACATTTTACAACCATAGATGTGTATTTTTAAATAAATTATTTGTTCAAAAGGCAGAGTTAGAGAGAGAGAGAGAGAGAGAGAGAGAGAGAGAGAGAGAGAGAGAGAGGCAGGCTTTCCATCCGCTGGTTCACTCCCCAGGTGGCTGGAGCTGGGCCAATCTGAAGCAAGGAGCCAGGAGCTTCCTTCAGATCTCCCATGCAGATGCAGGGGCCCAAGGAATTGGGCCATATTCTATTGCTTTTCCAGGCCATAGCAGAGAGCTGGATCAGAAATGGAGCAGCCAGAACTCAAACTGGCACACATATGGGATGCCAGCACTGCAGGTTGCAGCTTTACCCCACTATACCACAGTACCAGCCCCGGTAAATGCATTTTTAAAATGAGTTTTTGTGGTTCCTTCCTATGTGCTCTAGATGGTTATCTATGATCTCCATGGAAGTAGATATAAACAAGAGGTCTACTGTAATATTCCTGATGCTACATCATGGTCCTTTCCAAATGGAGTATTGATAAAAGTTGTAAGAGGCTGGTAAGTAATCTCCAAATTTTTCATCATGTTTTCTGAAATTGTGTCTTCTTACTGTTTATGCTGTTTGCATTTTTTATTAAAGTATAAATACCTTTCCTCTGGGTTTTTGAGATTTTTGAAATAGAGCGTTATAACATGTTCTTTTACTATGGCAGAAAATATAGGCTGTTTTCAGTGCTTAAAACTGTCAGCCACAAGACCTAACGCATACAATCAGTATAATCACTGCTGTCTTATAACTGCACTGTTAGCAGTGTAGGATCTGCAAGTTGAGTTGAATATTAAATGCTTCGGATGAACGAAGCATAGCTTTGAAAATGAGTTCAGAATCTGTGGGATGCTAAGGAATGTGGGGCCCACACAGTTCAAGTCATGTGTACAGCAGACGTGCTCAAGAAATGAAGGATTCTTTGTATGGTCTAAACAGGAGGGAGAATCTCATTAGTTACTATGGACCATGTCTCATGGGCAGGCTGGAGGCAGAGTTTCTTTGTCTAGTGTTTGGGTTACCAACCCAGTCAGTTTCATGTAGTAAGCAATAGGCTGTGGTGTTGTCAGCATATCATAAACCAGGACATGTGTTCTGTATCATCCAGCAACAGGAACATTATGGTAGAAGTTTAATTTGTAATTATTAAACTATTATTTTTAATACAGATGTATAGCTTTGTATATGCATCTATTAAATAAATACATAGATATAAACTTAACATTGTAAAATTGTTTTTATTTCCCAATTGTATGTATTTTTATTCTTAGACTTTTTCATTACTTAAATTAGCCTATGTCATTGTTTGAAAATTAGGATCGTACGCTAATAGTGGAAGATAGCCCAGCTTAAAACATTTAAGAAGATGAAATGGTCTATGACTTTCTATTTTATGTTTCATTTCTTAAAAAATTATAACTGATCATTGCATTTTTATTTGTCTAGCTGGATTTTGTATGAGAAACCACATTTCCAAGGTCAGAAATGTGTGTTAGAAGAAGGTGAAAAGGTATTAAATCATGACTGGATTCTTCAGAACAGAAAACACCCACAAAGAAACTTTGTATTGGGTTCTATCAAACGTGTCTTAAAGGTAACAAACTGTAGATTTCTCCAGTTGTTATTTGGTTTTGTCATGTTGTGCTGTGGCCTAGCAATGCTTAGAAATGCTTGCTACTATTTTATTGACTTTATTCATTAACGTTTTGATAATCTTTTGAATTTATATATATATAAAGTATTGGAATAAATAATACTTTAAAATATTTACTGTAAACTGGCCTATCGAATTATATATATATATATATTTTAAAGATTTATTTATTTGAAAGATGGAATTTCAGAGAGGCAGAAGCAGAGAGAGAGAGATCTTTCATCTACTAGTTCACTCCTCAAATGGCTACAATAGCTGGAGCTGGGCCAGTCTGAAGCCAGGAGCAGGAGCTTCCTCTGGGTTTCCCTCACTGGTGCAGGGGCCCAAAGACTTGGACCACCTTCTGCTGCTTTCCCAGGCCATAGCAGAGAGCTGGATAGGAAGTGGAGCAGCGGGGTCTCGAACTGGCACCCATATGGGATGCCAGCACTGCAGATGATGGTTTTACTTGCTATGCCACAGCACCAGCCCATATCTATGTATCTTTATATAGACAGACAGACAGCACTGGCCCAAATAATTCTATATATCTATGTCGCTATCTATATATGTAGATAGATCAATATATAGATCCATCGATCTATATACATACACATACACACACACAATTGAGAAAATGCTATCTATATGTTTAGGAAAAGAGCCAATATTTCCAAATTATCTTCCTCTAGTGTAGATTGTCAGTAGTTTCTCCTTATCTTCAGGGAGATACATTCCAAGACGCAGAAGATTTCCAAAACCCTAGACAGTACCACACCTTATACTAGGAATCCTCTTAAGGGTCATAGAAAATGGAATTAAAAGATAAGTTTATTTTGGTGCAAAAAATTTTTTGAATTAGATCGAGGAAGGTGTTGTCTTTATTTTCTGTTTAGCAAATACTATGCAATGTTAAGATGAGGGAGATTTACAATAATAAAACATTTTGTAAGAAGTTCTGTGATGATTTACAAGGGGGGTGAAAGTGATTAGGACAGATCTCAGATAAGGACAGAATTGTCTCATTATTAAGATTTCTTTCATGTGGGAGTATGGGTACACATGTGATAGTTAATGGATTTTTTTTCACATTATTGAAACCTATGTACTTAGAATCTGTGAAATGAGGCAAACCCTATTATGATTAGGATCAATGCTATTAAAATTCTTGATAGTTAGAAATATCCTACATAAAAAGTTAAGAGAATACAAAAAAATTCAAGTTATAAAGAGACTTCTGCATGTATTTTGTGAGTCAATACTTCTTGCAAAACTATAAACAAACATATATTTACCAAATGGTTGCATTTGCTTCTGGACTCCATACTGTGGTGGGCAGTGGGAATAGAAAATGCAGATGAGATGTGGCCCCTTATTGCTACTTAAAATAAGAAACAGCTGAGTCAAAGACCATGTGATGTGAAAAGTGCTCTGTGCAGTGGGCACACAAGGGGCACTTCGCCTCTTGGAAAGATGTACCTGATTGGTATCCTGAAAGGGTGAACTGGAATTTGGCAGTATGGGACACGCGAGGGAGCTCCTGAGCGAGCCAGTTCTGTCAAATACAGAGATGACCTTGGTGGCACTACAAGGATATTTCAGATTTCTAAAGTGGCCATTTTTATTGAAAGACTGAATTGTGACCTGTGCCATTCTGCAAATAACATTTGCATGTTCCCCGAAATAACACACTAGAAATTCCTTGAAAGGAGTAGTTAGTTTGTAGGTGGACTTTTCTAAGATTTATGTAACTTGGCGTTTTGTGCCTTTCTTGTGAATATCAGGCACCATGCCAGCCAGGCCCACTGGTGGAGGCTGGGGAGGAATAAGTAAGATACAGCAAACAACCACTTCCTCAACCCCCTAAAAATCAAACAACAATGAAACAAGTTCAGTCTGGTGAGCATGGGTATTTGAATGGATATTTGCATGTCCATTATTTGCTTAGAATATAATAAAGAATAAGTCATGCTTGCATTTTTTAAACTTCCCTTGTTTTAAGAGTCTTTTTTTTTTTTTTGCTTGAAGTGTTAATGCCCACATGTATTAAACAGGTAGCAATTTTTAGTGAGGAAGGAAAATAAAGCTATTGAGCATTGAATGGAAAAGTCATTAGCATTGTTCTAAATGGTAATGATCAAGCATCAAACTGCTTCCTTTTTCCAACCTTTTCAAACTTCTGCCTATTGATAGTTTCATTTTCATGGCAGTTGTTGCCATGACAAATGCAGAGGCCTTTGTCAACTTTATCTTGTTTCATCAACTTAATTATGGTTGCACACATTTGGGTAGTCAAAACTTTAATGTCAGGAATAGACATTTGGCTTAGTGGTAAGACACCCATGTGCCATATTGAAGGATCTGGGTCACACTTTTGATTCTAGCTACCTAGAAATAATGCAGACCCTCGGTGGCAGGAGGTGATGGCTGTAATTGTTGGAGCCCTGCAACTTAAGTGGGAGACCTGGTTTGAGTTCCCAGGCCCCAGTCACTGTAGATATTTGTGGAGTGAACCAGCTGATGGGAGTTCCCTTCATCCTCCCTCTTTTTCTACCTCTCAAGTTAAAATAAATAAAACTTTAATGTCCTTTAAGATAATATTTTCACAGCGGCTTTGCTTTGCTGTGAAGGGTATTACAGTTACCATCAGCCATCAACAATTACAGATTCTACTTAGGTGTCATCTTTGCTTCCAGTGAAATTAATTGGGGGTGGGGTTGACAGTGCCATTAATTTTTTCTCAAATTAGAATAAATGAGTATGGCAAATTACTGTGTATCCTGTATACTTAGCATTTTTTTAAGGATATGACATTTTTCTTTCGGCTTTCACTAATGAACCAAGAGATCTGTTGCTAGATCACAGCCTGGAAGTGTCTTATGTAAGGTGGAAAAAAATATGTATTCTTTCTGGTTTTGTTAAGTGTAATTTATTTCTACCCTGTTTCCCATCCCATATTCCTGCTAATACTATAATGTGGGATACTTCAAAAAAAAAATGTGGAAAATGAAGTTAAGATTACTTCTGTGCCAAAAGATTTTATAATCCATGCATACCAAGAGTCTTCAAAAAGCTCATGAAATTTTGTATTATAAAACAGAGATGCGGCCGGCGCCGTGGCTCAATAGGCTAATCCTCCGCCTTGCGGCGCCTGCACACCGGGTTCTAGTCCCGGTCGGGGCACCGGATTCTGTCCCGGTTGCCCCTCTTCCAGGCCAGCCCTCTGCTGTGGCCCAGGAGTGCAGTGGAGGATGGCCCAGGTGCTTGGGCCCTGCACCCCATGGGGAGACCAGGAAAAGCACCTGGCTCCTGGCTCCTGCCATCGGAGGAGCGCGGTGCGCCGGCCGCAGCGCGCCATCCGCGGCAGCCATTGGAGGGTGAACCAACGGCAAAAGGAAGACCTTTCTCTCTGTCTCTCTCTCTCACTGTCCACTCTGCCTGTCAAAAAAAATTAAAAAAAAAAAAAAAACAGAGATGCATGGATTTCATAAATTTTGTACAAAATCAACTTTTTAAAAAATATTTATTTATTTATTTGAAAGAGTTAGAGAGAGAAGGAGAGGCAGAGAGAGAGAGAGGTCTTCTATCCATTGGTTCACTCCCCAATTGGCTGCAATAGCCAGAGCTGCACAGATCTGGAGCCAGGAGCTTCCTCTGGGTCTTCCTATGTGGATGCAGCGGCCCAAGCACTTGGGCCAACCTCTACTACTTTCCCAGGCCATAGCAGAAGCTGGATCAGAAGTGGAGCAGCTGGGTCTCAAACTGGTACCCATACGGGATGCTGGCACTGCAGGCAGTGGCTTTACCCGCTACACCACAGTGCTGGACCCCAAAATCAACTTTTAGTTCAATTTTCCATAAGTGCTTTTGAATTATCTTTATAGTATAAGCCTGCAAGTTTCAGCAAGATTTATTTGTAAAGTATAACATGACTAGAAAGGTCTGGGGAGGAGTCAGGTAAACTGACTGAACTGCTTACTTTTGCTAGGTTACTGCAAGGTGTCTGTTAGTTGCTCATGTTGACTACCTTGGTCCATGGAGAAATGTCCATGTCCTCCCAAAGATTCTCCCATGAAAAAAACAAAACTTACCCGTGAAGTATTTTTCAGTCTACTTGACCAACAATTGGACTTCTAGTAAAGATAGATGAGAACCTGTGCCTTCTTATCTTTGTCTATTTTCATTTTTCCACACTGTCATCGTGTTTCTGTTGTTAGGCTTTTCCCTTCTGTGTTGTTGAGTCCTGAATGCCTCTAAGCCTTTTCTCTTTGAAAGTACACCACCCAAACATTGTTTGTATAACACAATGCAGAGGAAACTTGTTTGTGTGAGACACTTGGTTATGTATTCTGTTACTCTCTACCTCAGGTCCCTAGGGGAACATTCATAGGGTGTTAGTGGAAATCATGTCACTGGAACTCTATTATAAATAGCATACTAAAGAGCCTCGAAGATTGACTGGTGACTGTTCTGGACATTCTGGATAGTTCTGAAATGAAACTGTAAAAGGAAATACACTGTAAAAGGAAATCTTTCTCAAGCTAGAACCTGGCTATTACAAGAGATTTTCGAGTGATAAAGAATATAGAAGATTATCCCACTTGTTGAGATTGGAGAAACGTCATAGCTACAAGGCCAGAGTAGAGGTGGAGACCGCTGGGAGTCTGGCCTGGCTGTGGAGACGTGGGGACTTCAAGTAGCTCACCAGCATGGTGCTGTGTTGTAAGGCAGACATGTGAATGTGGTGCAGATGGGTCTGGAAGCCAGGAGAATCATGGGGAAGTTCTAACTGGTTTAGTTGTAGAAAGAGCAACTAGTGCTTGACTTGTGGCTGTGACTCTGTCCATGGTCTGGGCCTCACCATGGCCGTGGTGGTGGGAAGAATTGAGTGACACACAAGTGAGATCATAAGGTGAAGCTTGACAGGATGTGGTGACGGTGGGCCCATAATTTTTAAAGACCCGTTACAGGGTGCAGGGTCATATTTCACGCTGCCTTTCTTCAAAACAACTTGCACTGAAGAAAATAGAGTCCCACAAGTAGGAAAACGGATTTCCTTGACCCTCACCTCTGATTCCTACTTCTTTTGTCAATGTAAATTAAATAAACACACTGAAGGGGTAGTGCCTCTCCATTTATTTTTTAATGTTCCCCATGAGATCAGCTTTTATTTAACTCCCTTCCTCCTTTTTGGCTTTGTTATGCTTCGAAGAAGGAAGACTTACAGACATTTGGCACTCAAATAGTTTGTTAACTCTGAATACTGCTTCATGGTGTAAGTTCTTAAAAAACTGTAAAAAAAAAAATCTGTGGAATAATTTTCCCATCCATAATGTTTACATTTTCATGTTATTAGCATATCACCTTAGAAAAGCTTATTTTAAAATAGATAGAAATTGAAACAACGCCTTTCTCCAACTTGGTGTGTGTGTGTGTGTGTGTGTGTGTGTGTGAAGAAAGTTAACTGAACAAGGAGAATAATTGTGACTGGGTGTCCAGGCCATTGAGATACTGGACTGTGTGTCTCCTGAGAACTTAAAAGCCAAATTACTTGTTTTTTTTTTTTTTTTTTTTCAGGATTGCAGCATTCCAGAGATAGAACTTTGCCCACAGTCTGACCCAGCATGTTGTCCTGTCTTCATCCAGCGAGCTGTGCCCAATTTGGAAGAACTGAATATCCCCAAGTCTGTGTCCTTTACTGTGAAGTCAGGAGTGTATGTATCAGTTTTGCTTTGCTGTGGTGATTGATGACCAACAACGGTAGCTTCATTTTCATAAATCAATAGGCAACATGCATATGTCTGAAGTTTTAGCTAATTAATTTTGTTTATACACCTGGATATCCAAGAAAGACAACCGTAGGAATTAAAACAGATTCTGTCTGTCTTTGGATCCAATTAAGGCTTTGATACATGACTTACAGGAGTAGCTATAAAATTCTCACATGGCATTCTTAATAGATAGATCCACTGTCTCTTCACTCCTAGAACTTTGGAATTAAGAAACAAAAACCCTACCTGACCTGGAATCCTGGACCCTGAACTCCTTCCAGGATGCCTAAGTGCTAATAATTACTGAATTCCTCTGCTGTGCTAGCCATATGTCACTTTTCTTTTGGTTATTATTCCTCTGTTTTAATAAGCAGGTGATGCTGTAATTCTTTTTTTTTTTTTTTATAGTCAGAGTTAGACAGTGAGAAATAGACAGAGAGAAAGGTCTTCCTTTTCCATTGGTTCACTCCCCAAATGGCCACCACGGCCGGCGGTGCACTGATCTGGAGCCAGGTGCTTCTCCTGGTCTCCCATGCGGATGCAGGGCCCAAGCACTTGGGCCATCCTCCACTGCCTTCCCAGGCCACAGCAGAGAGCTGGACTGGAAGAGGAGCAACCGGGACAGAATCCAGCACTCTAACTGGGACTAGAACCCGGTGTGCTGGGTGCCGCAGGCAGAGGATTAGCCTAGTGAGCTGCAGCGCTGGCTGATGCTGTAATCTTGATAATAATGAGAGTACCTGCTGTTAAGCATAGATTTGATACTAGGCTTCTCTGGTTCCAAAGGCATTTGTAGGACCATAGTTCTAAGTTCAACCCCAGATTGTCTCATCTCAAATGCCTGTGGATGCCTGGCTCAGCACTGACTTCTCCCTTGCGCTGTTTTTATCTGCTCCAATGAAAGGGGGGGGGGGGATGTTTCTGTGTCTCCTCCAACTGTGAATTAGAACTCTTGGCAGACCTGGTAATTGCCCCATCCATGGGAAATGTCTGTAATTATCCAGCTTGGCTAGAAGATAGATGGGTCTTTTGGGAATCTTATTTAAAATACTGTTCCTAAAGCAACTGGAAGAACTGACATCAATTCTAAAAATCTGGGTCAAAATGTAAAATGCCTAGTAGATCCCCACTCTAATTGCCCCAGTTTAAAAAAATAGTGGAATGTGTTAGAATGGTTTTGAGTTGCCAGTTACATGAATTAAAGATGCCACATGTTTTAGGTGTTAGAAAAATTATAGGAAAAGTAATGCCTGGCACTTGGCAAATGTATTAGACTTAATATGGATAGTGTATCAATGTAAATACCTAGTAACATGTTCAGTGTTGTTTTGGTGTGCTATCTGGTTAATCACTTTGTGTTGTACTAGTGTCAATCTGTGATAGAGAATCTAAATGTCTTTTGCTTACAGAGCCAGACTAAAATGTTGTTATTATATTTTTAAACAACCATTTTTTTCATATTTAGTTGGCTTGCCTACCCAGATGTTAATTTTAAGGGGCAAGCTACAGTTCTGGAGGAAGACCATGGGCTCTTTGAGATTTCTGCAACAGAAATGAAATCACTGCAACCTCTTCAAATGGTAAGCAGATTTAAAAAAAAAAAAAGCAGCAGCATTCTTCCCTTTCTAAAGAACTCATGACTCCACAATTAAATCACTGTGACAATTGCTCATTCATCCCCATCTCCAGACATGAATACGTGAGCAATCTGATTGGTAAACTATATAATTTTGTTTCTTTATATTGCAGAGAATACATGTGATACATTTCTGAATTTACTTGGCCAAATTAATTACCATACATGGCAGTTTCCTTACAAGCATTCTGAAAATTCTGAATATTTCATAAAGTTCTAAATTTGTTTTGTTGATGCTTATTAGAAAATTAAATGTAGTAAGTTATACTCTTCCACTACAGTAATGAATGACAAGCTCAGCCTTAATAATAAATGGACAGTCCTATCAATATTTACTTCCCTAAAGATAAAAGGTGCCTGCAGTAGTTTTATTGTTGTTGCAAGCATTTTTAGTGGCAAACTGTTCAACTAAATGTTGGCTCTGTCAAAACCACTTTTGATTGTCCTGTGCCTTTAAAGAAACAGAAAGCAGGAAAAACTAAGTAGTTTTAAGAAACATGATCCTGTTGAATGGCATTTGAAAGAAGAAAATTAATAGAATTCAGATTTTTTGGTAAGGAATGGGTTTCTTTTTTAATTCAGTACAACTGTGAAATCACAAAGACATCAAGTTTGATTAAAAAGTGTGGAAAGGAGAAGTGGGGTTAGCTCAGTGCTCTAATTTAGAAGGCCCAGATAACTGTAGGAAAGACCACTGAAATGACTCAGTACTGTGCCCCATGAGATTTCTAAATCAACTCGCGGTTCGGTTCTTCAGACACTGTGCAGCAGGACTACATTAATTGGTCACCTGTGCTCAAGGCCTGACACCTGATTTCCTTCCTTGTTGTAGCTCTAATCTTCAGGGTATCCTTTTAAGATGGCTTGCCCCATATACACCAAGGTCAAACAGCCTGGCTTGGTTTTGAGTTGTAGTTCTGTTAGAGTTTAAAATTTACCACAATTTAAATTTGGTATTTAATCTTCACTAGTCAGATTTTAATATAACCTACCTATGTCACTTACTTTCAAATATTTATATACCTAATATTAAAATATCTTGTCATCTTTAGGGAGGACTGAAAGTGGAAATGCCTATGAACTTAAAGGTAAGTCTTGAATGGCTTTTGTAGTGAGCTAAAACGTGTGAGTATTAATCATTAACTGTTGTGTACTATTTGAATAAAGCAGCTGCTTGCTATGTGAGAATAACCAGCTAAAGGATGTTGGGGTGAGGGAAGTGGCTGCACAGGATGTTTGCAGGGGGCCTGCATGTGGGTAGGCATGGGGAGTGGGGTCAACTTGAAATGATGGAGGTCTGTGCCAACAACCCAGTCAAACCCCCAAGTATCTAATGCAGCGTGGACAGTTGATAGGTTTTGTTTTGTTTTGAGTTGGTTTATTTGAGGTCAGGGCTTAAGATAGCATTTAGGTACTCAAGTGGGTGAATCTTACAGACTTGTAGGAGTTATGCTCAAGAAAGATCAAGAGTGATCAGAAGGAGGTGATAGCAGGCTCTTGCCAGATGGATGTAATGAAATGTAATGGATGTAATGAACACGGGGGTGGCAGTTGTGCCCATTTGGATCAGTCACACTGATTGGGTACATGTAGGGAGACACAGAAGGGAAAAGAATTACAGAATGTGTGTGAAGAGAGAGAGGAAGAAAACCAGTGAGATGAGCAAAGATGAAAACAGGCCTCCTTTGACAGCATCCCCAAAGGCAGATATGCAAACAGGGATGCACCTATCCTTTTCTTCCTCAAAACAAGACTAACTCCTCCGACCCCCCCCCCCTTTTTGGGGCTTCTTAATTTATGGAGCTATCATTCTGTCAGTCACACAGATAGGGTCACATGCATTTGAGTGTATGGGTGTAATTCAGAAAGTGTGGAAAATGGTATTAACAGATAATGCACATTTTCCTTGAACTTTTGAAGTACACTTTTATCTAACACCCCTTGACTGTAGGTTTTTTGGAATCAAACATATCAATTTTAAAAAGTACTTATGCCTGGGTTATTGTTTTCACTGTGGATGTGGTCAGAATGGTTTCAGAGCTCCCAAAGGGATTCTGACATGCAGCCAGAGTGGCAGACTACTGCTGTGATAGATGCAGAATTAGCTGTGACACTCTCAGAATGACTCCTGTCAGCCCACCAGTCTGATGAATCGGAGTTTTGGAGAGTACCATGCTTTCTTCTTGGCTGTGTGCAGTCTGATGACTTGTACGTGTATATCAATCCATTGGGTATCATAGTTCATCCCAATCTGCAAACTTTGGGCATTATTTTATGGCTTCCTCATGAAAGAATTGCTTTTAATTCATCATATATAACATGTACTGAACCCAAATCAAACTTTGATCATTTCAAATGCAGCACCCTGTGAAAATATAGTAGTAGAAAACAGCAGATTGGTATGATGTATTTTTTCAGTCTTTATAAAGGTATCAGTTTTTAGAAATATGAATATATAACTTGCTAGGTAAGTGTGTTTATTAGCAGGGGGTCTTATTCACCAAGGCTTTGGATTGCCAGTTGTGCACAGATTACATCATTAGCATAATAGGGCCAAGTGATAGAATGTGGATAGAGTGATGCTGTTATTACTAGCACTTCCGCATACTGAAGGCAGATGGTACTTCAGAAGTAAAGGACAGCAGTGTAATAGAAGAGAAATTCTGCACCAATCCAAATTTAAAATAAGTGGAATGTTGGCTGGCACAGTGTCTCACTTGGCTAATCCTTCGCCTGTGGCACCGGCACCCTGGGTTCTAGTCCCGGTTGGAGCGTTGGATTCTGTCCCAATTGTTCCTCTTCCAGTCCAGCCCTCTGCTGTGGCCCAGGAAGGCAGCGGAGGATGGCCCAAGTGCTTGGGCCCTGCATCCGCATGGGAGACCAGGAGGAAGCACCTGGCTCCTGGCTTCAGATCGGCACAACACGCTGGCCATAGCAGCCATTTGGAGGGGTGAATCGGTGGAAGGAAGACCTTTTTCTCTAATTTTAGTAACAAATTATTTATAATGTCTCAGAATTGATCACAAGACTAGTGGATCATTAAATTACAAATAACAATGTTCTCTAATAATTCTTTAATCCATGTTGAGTGGATTTTTGTGTAAAGTGAAAGGTAGGGGTCTTGCTTCATGCTTCTGCACGTGGAAATCCAATTTTCCCAGCACCATTTATTGAATAGACTGTCCTTACTCCAGGGATTGGTTTTGGGTCCTTAATCAAATATAAGTTGGCTATAGATGTTTGGATTGATTTCTGGTGTTTCTATTCTGTTCCATTGGTATCCATCTGTTTCTGTACCAGTACCATGCTGTTTTGATAACTACTGCCCTGTAGTATGTCCTGAAATCTGGTATTGTGATGTCTCTGGCTTTGTTTTTGTTGTACAAGATTGCTTTAGCTATTTGAGGTCTCTTGTGTCTCCATATGAATTTCAGCATCATTTTTTCTAGATCTGAGAAGAATGTCTTTGGTATTTTGATTGGTATCGCATTGAATCTATAAATTGTTTTTGGGAGAATGGACATTTTGATGGTGCTAATTCTTCCAATCCATGAGCATGGAAGATTTTTCATTTTTTGGTATCCTCTACTATTTCTTTCTTTAAGATTTTGTAATTCTCATCGTAGAGATCTTTAACATGCTTGGTTAAGTTTATTCCGTGGAGGCCATTAGGGGAGTGAACCAACGGCAAAGGAAGACCTTTCTCTCTGTCTCTCTCTCTCTCACTGTCTAACTCTGCCTGTCAAAAAAATAAATAAATAAATAAAGTGGAATGTTAACAACTTATGTTCTGCCAAAGTTGTTACAAACAGCCTCTTTTTGATCGAATATCCATTTTTTAAAATATGTGATTTTCCAACCATTCCTTATCTTTGGGATGTTTTATGTTTAAATTCAAGCATTTTCGCCTCTGTTTTTTAGAGAATAGCAGTAACTACAGAAGCAGTTAGTAGTTGTAAGAAACCGTATTATGTTTCCTCAAAACAGTGGATAATTTATCATTATCCCCTGGAACCTCAGGAGGTTTTCTTATAGGGAAAATTCAGTAAATATAAGGCAAGTCTATATTGTACTCTAAGCAGCAGGACAGACTTTACAAATAAGCCGGGAAGGCTTAAAGGAGTGGTGGCGGCCAGGCCCCACGGGGCCTCTGCTGGCAGCCAGGGCCCACTGCGGTGTCAGGTACCGGCACCTCTCAGGCACACCCATGTCCTCCCGAGCCCAGAGCCTGGTCATTCCCAAGGACCCCGACGTTGATGACGATAAACCGGAGGGTCTTAAAGTGTCTAGTCCCTTCTTTTTTGAAAGAGTTTCTGAAAACCAAGAACCTGGGCCTGTCCAAAGAAGACGGGGGCCCCAACAGAGTTTATCCAAAGGAAGCCTCCAGGCACCCGCTGGGATTTGACCACAAATCCCCAGCCCCCCAAACCCAGGCATGTGGTCTGGACTGTGAGCAGCCATTTTTGGAAGGCTGGTCACCTGCAGATGAGGAGGAGGAGGATGACGACGCCTGTCTGCGGTGCACCGCCGGGCAGATCCGCAACTCCAGGGTCTTGGCCAATGCGTTGCCCTGGGGCACGGAGTTGGCACCGCTCGAGCCCTCACCCCCGTGAACGCCGAGAGACCCCAGCTCGTGGTGGCTCGCTGGAGAGTCCCTGGGAAACGGGCATGTGTGGACGCTGCAGACGAGCTAGGAAACCCGAAAGATGAAAAGTCTACGCCGATATGCAGGCTGACTGAGGGAGGTTTCCAGCAGAAACGGTGAGGACGCTAAGCAGAAATTAGGAAGCAAAGCTTGGTCAAGGAGGAAAGCCACTTCCATGGCCTGGAATCTGTGGTGCAGCACGTGGAGCTGAAGACGGACGAAACGGGCTGGAAAGGCAGAAAATGACGCCACGAAATCGAAACGGGACTTGCCACGGGCATCGGTCTCCAACTGCACGCGGGAGAACGAAGCCCTCAGGTCAGCCTGGGCCAGGACGCCAGCCTGAGAGTGGTGAAGCCAAGCACGGACGTGGCCCCGCAGTACCTCTGTGTGGGTCCTGTGTTGTGGCCTAGCGGGTTAAGCAAGCAGCCTGCAATGCTACTGGCATGTGGAGATTGGCCCAAGTGCTTCAGGCCCTATACCCATGTGGGAGACGTGAATGAGGATTCTGGCCATTGTAGCCACCTGGGGAGTGAACCAGGGGATGGAAGATGTCTCTCTCGCTCTGTCTATCCCTATCCTCTCTCTCCTTTCCCCTCCCTCCCTTTTCTCCCCTCCCCTCCCCAACTCTTTCAAAATAAATAAATAAATCTTAAAACAGTAGCCCTCACCCAGAGTAAGGGTCTGTGTCAGGAGCCTCACTTCAAGACCTAACAGTCTCCTCTGCCCTGTGGGAGGACGGGTTCCCGCCATTCATAGGCCATTTTTGCTGAAAACCTTGCTGCTCTACAGACTCTGATGATCTATCTATTGGGAGAGATTTTTGTAGAAGCCAGTGATTTAAAAACAAAAAAGATTTGTTAAACATGAAAACTGCAGGGCTGGCGCCATGGCTCACTTGGTTAATCCTACCCTGCAGCGTCGGCATCCCATATGGGCGCCAGGTTCTAGTCCTGGTTGCCCCTCTTCCAGGCCAGCTCTCTGCTCTGGCCAGGGAATGCAGTGTAGGATGGCCCAAGTGCTTGGGCCCTGCCCCATGTGGGAGACCAGGAGGAAGCACCTGGCTCCTGGCTTCAGATCAGCGCAGTGCCGGCCAGGGGTAAACCAGTGGAAGGAAAACCTTTCTCTCTGTCTATAACTCTACTAAAAAAAAAAAAAAATGAAAACTGCAGTTCTGCGATAAGACTTTCCGTGACTGGCCCAGAGCGTTGATCTTAAGCCAAGTTCCATCGATTGTCCCTGACTCCCAGTCAGGGGAAAGACTCGAAGCCGTGTCTTTTTTGCCGTCCTCATCGTCCCTCTGGGTCACACTGGCCTCTTGCAGTCTTCAGGGGGTGGCTCTCGTGGTCAGTGGCTGGAGTGTGGAGGCAGCACTAGGTGGACACTGCTGTCTGCCGTGGGGGTCTTGGCAGGTCATAGACATTCCACTGTTGTGAAGCCTTCTAAGTCCACCTCTGTGAGCTTTCAGGTTTGAAAAACCTTTCAGCGGGTGTTTTCAAGGGGCGTGCTGTGAGGCTGAGACTGGAGCTCTGTGGGCAGCCTGAAGGTCTTCCAGCTGCCTCTCTCTCTGCTCTCCTCCACAGGGAAGGGTATAACATGCACCATACACCATTTGGGCTGTTTTTATGTTGATGTTATTTTTTAAAATAAATTTTCATTTCCAACTCCTGTTCCAGTTGACAACTTTCTTGTTCAAATAAATTCCAACATCCAAGAATCAGTTATAAATGAGTTTACTCTCTGAGATGGTCCTAGAATTTGGGTGAGCAGAGCAATATAATTATACTAGAGTGTTCATATGAGAGAAGCATTAAAATTAAGATATTTTACCTTTATGATGATAAGGACTCATATTCCTTGTGAATATGAGACACTAAGTATATATGTTCTTTACTGTTATTAAAGTAATATATGTCCTAAAATATGAACATGACAATTTTTTTATATTTTTCAGGTTATTATTTATGAAAAACCTCACTTCCATGGGAAATACAAAGAGTTTAGTGAACATATAGATTCTGTCCCTAATTTTTTAAAAAATGATGACTTTCATGGAATTGGATCAATTCGTGTCATTGGTGGAGTGTGAGTGTCATATTTTCAATTTTTGATTTAGTAGCCTGTTTTTGAAGATTGGCACGAAAATGCACTAGGCAGAGCAAAAGCAACCTGTATTAGTGTAGAAATATATATCCTTTCTGTAATAGGGTGAGTTAAAATACATCAGTTACTGATGGCTTTCTGTGAACTCTTGTTGGTATCAAAGATTTTAAGATAGATTAAATATAAAACTTTCTAAAGCTTCAACACTTAGTATTTCTAAACACAGTGTGGAAACAGAACTGCAGAATAAAATTAGTTTTTCGCAGGTTATGAGCATGAGTAAGAGTCCAGTTTTTATCCTCTATTCTGCTGATCTTAGATGATTAGGTAGGTACCAAGGACCTTGCTAGTAGGCCCTTCCTCATTCAAGGGGAACTTTGACACTGGTTGCTGTTTTCCCATGAACAGCTATTGAAGAATCCCTCTAAGAACCCTGGGTACAGTCTGGTCACACACAGAAGTATCCCTGATACACTTCAGTCTCGGCAGTACCTGGGGCAGAAATCCCACACCATGTGCAGCCCAGCTGGGATGTGTGTGTGCATTCATGTCCTAGCAGACAAGGCTGTGAAGAGGAAACTTGCCTCATAGTTTATTTGGCATTGTCAACCCAGTGCTGGAATCTGCCCACAACATTTATTGTCTCATTGTTGATACACTGGTTGTCTTGGAAGTTGGGTCATTTTAATTTAAGCATCAGTATCTCACGATGTTTGCTGTAACATATTACAACTTGTTTATACTACTCTACCAAAGGCAGCACTAAAATCATTATATTCATGGGATGTAAATGATATGCCTAAGGTCACTGAAGTGTCTATATTTAGAACTTGGCAATGTCTGACAGTAAGTAACTTGACAGTCATCCCAGCGTAAAGGTAGGAGACTGATGTATAATATATTCCACTGTAATACATAGGTACATCACATCAGTAACTGATCAGATACACTGGTAATAATTTAATTCCTTGTCCCTGAATTTTAGAAAAACTTTCCAGAGCTAGAAGAACAAATATGGTTTGGATGAACACATTTTTGTTGTGTTGGGTTTATTTGTTACATTCTTTGGTTTGTGAACACACATGATTGTTATTAACCCTGCTAGGAAATATTTTTGCATTTCCCTCACCATTTGGGATAAAAATGTTTTTCCTATTAACTAGATCAATTTAAAACTGGTCTACTTCACAAAAAATTATCAGCTAAAATTCAGTATGATGCACATTGCTTTTCTCTTAAGATTTTTGCAACTATTTTATAGAAATCTAAAGAAAATAAGTCTTGACTGTAAAACAGTACACACATTTTTGTTTTATGTGACAACTACAGGAGAAAAATTTAAATGTCCCTTCTCAAAAATGAACAGCTGACTTCAGTGCTTTTTTGCCACTTCTATTTTTTGCTTTGTTTACTGTTTATCTGTTCCTCATTGCTGTGGAATCTGAGGAAAGTGCAACTGTTTATTTTTTTTTTAATTTTCCTCAGATAACATGAACATTTAATTATCTAAGGTTGATAAATAAAGTGAATCTTAAAACTTATTCTGTTAAGAAAATCTTCAGAAGGCTTTTGAACTCTCATTATGTAATAGATTTACTACTTATAATCTGTCCTTTAACATTAAGGTATTTTATACCTTTTATTCCTTTTCCATTCACATATAATTAAAGCATGTTTTGAGTAGTTACATTGCTTTATAAAAGTAAGCTTAGAATTTTGTAAATTTTCTTGCGAATTTTATTTTCACAAATAGTTTAATAAATAACCAGTGTTGGTATCTTTATATACTACACATGAACTAAGATGTTTTCATGTTTATAGGGTTATTCCAACTCAGGTGAACACCCTTTACCCCTGACCAAATCTTACATAGGCTTACACACAGAAAGCAAGAGGGAGCTAATGGTTATTGAACATTATTATTTGTGCTCCATGAAAACAACTCTTTGGACTGTTTTTTTTTTTTTATATATATATTTGCAACTCTAGTTGGGGTAGAGAAAGTAAAAACAATAGTAGGTAGCCCTCCTAGCCTTCTTTTTTGTCAAGCTCCAGAGTTCTGAAGTCCCCAACCCTGGAGCTCAGAACAGGCATCTTTGGAATCTGCCTAGTTGATGGGAGTCCCTCTCTCACTAAACAGTACAATTGAGGCATATTTAAGCAAATCAGCATGTTTTATGAAACATCTATGTCCACGTTTCGTTAGAAACTATTCATAAAAATGGTAAGTTTCTGGGCTGTTGTGGCATAGCCAATAAAGCTGACACATATGAAGCCAGAATCCCATATGGGCTCCAATTTGTATTCCAGCTGCTCCACTTTTTTTTTTTTCTTTTTAAAGATTTATTTATTTGAGAGGCAGAGTTAGAGACAGAGAGAGGGGTCTTCTATCCACTGTTTCACTCCCATATGACACTGGTTTGTGTCCTGGCTGCTCCTCTTCTAATCCAGCTCTCTGCCTATGGCGTGGGAAAGCAATGGAAGAGTGGGCCCCTGCACCTGTGTGGGAGACCCGGAAGAAGCTCCTGGCTTCGGATCAGCTAAGCTCTAGGCATTGTACCCATTTGGGGAGTAAACTGGTAGATGGAGGACCTGTCTCTCTTTCTGTCTGTAACTCTACCTCTGAAATAAATAAAATCTTAAAAAAAACAAGGAACTGTGTTGCTGGAAAATAGTCTGCCACAGTGCTTCCTGTTTCCATAATAGCCACTGATAGAATGGTGGGACCAGCATTTCCACTCATAAGTATTTATAGACGTCTTTGTATACATTTAGGGCACCAATTAGGTCACTGGGGCTAATACCAGCTCTGTCTCATTTCCCAGTTGCTGTTTACTGAACTCTTTTATTGTTTTTTAATCTGGAATCGGTGAGAAGTTTGCTTGATTTAAACCCATAATCATTTTTAATACAGTAGTCATTTTGTGATGGCAGAAAGCTTAATCAGTAAAATAAGAATAATTATCTTTGAATCTCAGTGTGGTTTGTAACTTTTCTCATTGTCAATATGTACGTTCTATTTTCTTTTTCTTCACTTAGCAAACTGTTCTCTGAGTACATTGGGATGGATCAAGTCATGCCACAAGCATGTAGAGAACATTGCTCTGTTGCAGTTCTGTAGTTAGGATTTGTTGGGAAAAGCCTGTGGACTATAAAAGTGATTGATCTGTGAAGCACAGGCCATTTGTCTTTGTATATAAAAATATAGCAAGTAGGTTTTTTAAAAAAAAAATGGAGATGAACACATCTGTGCTTTATCATGATTTTTTTCTTTTGCTTTCGTGACTATAGTTTTCTTGATGTTGACTATAGCTTATTACATTGTGTACCCTATGTACTTCTAGGTGGGTTGCCTATGAGAAGGAACATTTCAAAGGCCAGCAGTTCCTGCTTGAAGAAGGAGACTTTGAAGACAGTAACGCCTACGGGGCATTAAGTGTTCCCATCTTGTCTTTTCGGTACTTACAAGCTGTAAGTTAGCTTCCTTACCTTTCATTCTCTACCTGTTTTATCTTTTCAGGAAAGTTGGGCATGATTACTGATAGAACATGACACTATAAAAAGTTTCTAATGTTTGAAAGCGTCAGACTTCATGGATTATATTGACCGTTTTTCTTAACTGTCATAATTATTATAGAATATTTATATAAACCTTTCCCTTCATTAATTCCATCAGTTTTTGAGCACCTGCTTCACATAGCATCAGATGTTGAAAATACAACGGCCAGGTATTCAGTCCCAACAGCCCAGAGCCGGCAGTCTGGTAGAGAACATAGCACTTTTGTAAAGCTAGAGGTGTTTGACTATGACTGGATTAAGTGCAAAGTGCTTGGAGTACCCAGAAAAAAGTCCAGCTCGTCAGTTACCCCACTGGGAGTAGAGAGAGTTTCATGGAGATGATAGCTGACCTGAAGTTTCACGAGTTAACAAAGTGGGAAATTTCTAGTGAGAGTGAGAGGGGAAAGTAGGTGCTTTTTAGGAAGAGATTAACACACGTTGATGTGTGAAGTCAAGGCTGTAAGCCAGTGGTTCTCAGCTGGGGTTGATTTTAGGACTTCAGGGGCATTTGGCTGTGTCTGAGGAAGGTTTAGATTGTCATTTGGGGTTGGGGTTGACCTAGTGGACAGAGGTGCTGTTAACTCCTACCATGGAAAGGACAACCCCCAACAATAGTTACAGAGCTCGAAATGTTAATAGTGCTGAGGTCGAGAAACTCATATGTAAGTGAAATTGTAGTGTGTTTGGCGAACTGGGGTTGAATAAGGAAATTGGGGACACCTTCAGGAAGTGAATCTAGAGCCACATAGTGAACGTCCTCTGCCATGTGGAGGAGTTCAGACTTTTTTTCCTTGTGTTGACAATGAGCCACCGATAGGTGTTAGATCTAGTTAACATATTAGATCAATGGTTTAGGGAGACCTTTTTGGTGACTATATTACACTTTTTTTTTTTTTTTTTTGCCAGGCAGAGTTAGACAGAGTGAGAATTATAGACAGTGAGAGAGAGACAGAGAGAAAAGACTTCCTTCCATTGGTTCATCCCCCAAATGGCCACTACGGCCAGAGCTATGCTGATCCGAAGCCAGGAACCAGGAGCCAGGTGCTTCTTCCTTGTCTCCCATGCGGGTGCAGGGGCCCAAGCACTTGGGCCATCCTCCACTGCACACCCGGGCCATAACAAAGACTGCCCTGGAAGAGGAGCAACCAGGACTAGTACCCGGCGCCCCAACTGGGACTAGAACCCGGAGTGCTGGTGCCACAGGTGGAGGATTAGCCAAGTGAGCCAATGCATTGGCCTATATTACATTTTTTCATGGGGAAGATAAAGCTGGAGGTGAAAGTTTCAGAATGCTATAACACTCCAGATGGAAACTTATGAAGGCACAGATATTAGAGAGTTCTGAAGATACCAGGGCTGGGCAGGTTGAAGCTGGACGCCCAGAATTCAGTCTAAGTCTCCCATGTGATGGAGGGGACCCAGCCACTTTAGCCTTTTCCTTCTGCCTCCCAGCCTCTGTATTAGCAGGAAGGCAGCGCTGGGAGCCAGACCTGGCACAGGAACCCAGGTGCTCTTGAAAAGGGGTGCTTGCTCCCCAGATAACGTCTTAACTGCGAGTCCAAAGACTTGCCTTCCTAAGTTTCTACCTGGAGTCCTGTCACTTTCTGAACCTTTCGCCTCCAGCTTTATTTTCCTCAATCCATGCAAACTATTGATGTAGTTACCACAAAGGTCTTTCTAAACCAGTGAAAGTCTATCAGTGGCTCATTGTCAAGAAAAATAAAATCTGAGCTGCTCAACATGGCATAAGGACATCGACGAGACCAAATACCTGCCACTCCATGAACTTTGTGAGATACTCTCTTACAGAAAGTTAGGTACTGTGCCAAAGTGTAGAACTGGGATCTAAGGGCAAATCTACCCTGGAGCCCATGGCATTTTATCCATTTTCTTGTTCCAAATGCTTATTAGACTTAAAAAGCACCTTAACAATGGAAAATAATTTCATTTGGTAAAAGGCTTATTAACATGTCATTCGCACCTATTAATGTAGGGCCACACATATTAAAAGATAAGTATCTAATTTTCAGATTATTTATAATTTAAATGTACACTAAAATATTTTCAGATGAAATATAGTAAAAAAGGTCTATATTTATACAACATAAAATTAACACATGTATGGAGGTAATTCAAAAGTTTGTGGGGGCAGCTGGCATTGTAGCATAGCAGTTTTTTGTTTTAAGATTTATTTTATTTCTTTGAAAGACAGTTACAGAGAGAGGTAGAGACAGAGGTCTTCCATCCACTGGTTCACTCCCCCAGATGGCTACAATGGCTGGAGCTGCACTGATCCAAAGCCAGGAGCCAGGAGCTTCCTCCAGGTCCCCCATGCAGGTGCAAGGGCCCAAGAACTTGGACCATCTTCTGCTGCTTTCCCAGGCCATAGCAAGAGAGCTGGATCAGAAGAGGAGCAACCAGGACCAGAACTAGCACCCATATGGGATGCTGGCGCTGCAGGCTGGGGCTTTAACCCCCTGAGCCACAGCACTGGTCCGTAGCGTAGCAGTTTAAGCTGCCGTCTGTGTGCGGGTGTCCCATATGAGTCCGGGTTCAAGTCCCTGTTACTCTACTTCTGATCCAGCTCCCTGCTGATGGACCTGAAAAAGCAATTGAACATGGTGCATAAACTTGGGCCCCTACCACTCACCTGGGAGACCTGGATGGTCCATTCCTGGCTGTTGCAGCCATTTAGGGAATGAACCAGAGAGTGGAAGACCTCTCTTTCTCTCTCTCTCCCTCTCTCTCACTCTAACTCTGCCTTTCAAGTAAATAAAATAAAACTTGAAAAAGCTATCTTTCTTTTAAAAAAAAAAGTTTGTGAAACAGTGGAATTAAAAGATAAATTTTTGGGGTCTGGCATTGTGGTGTAGTGAGTTACATCAACATCCCATATGGGCACCTGTTCAAGTCTCGGCTACTCCACTTCTGATCCACCTCCCTGCTAATGTGCCTTGGAAAGCTGCAGAAGATGGCCTAAGTGCTTGGGCCCCTTCACCCATGTGGGAGACCTGGAAGAAGCTCCTGGCTTTGGTCTGGCCTAGCTCTGGTTGTGGTCATTTGGGGAGTAAATCAGCAGATGAAAGTCCTCTCTCTCTCTGTCTCTCTCTAACTCTGCTTTCCAAATATTTTTTTAAAAAGTAAATTGATTTTGATGGCAAAATTTTTTGAAATGCACATGTAGTTTTTTCACAGAATGCTTTTTCCACTAACTTTTCGAGGATCCCTCACATGTATCATGAAAATACTTTGAAATTTGCTGATCATGTTACATTTTGTAAAATTACACATTACCCAGATAGAGCATGTAGTCTTGTGACTTTGCTACACCTACAGAAGTTAGTAGGTAGAGCTGACGTGAGAAAGCTCGGAGATACCCTGGATGTGTTGAACCTGGGGAAGAGTGAAGCACTGCAGCAGCAGTCTCAGTTGAAGTGTAATGTGAAATAAACAAGAGGACACATAGAAAAACTGCAGAATGTAATACGGATTCCACATGTCCTGGCTTTAGTGTATGGAACACTGTGGATATACTAAGGTCAAATACCGGACATCTTCCTTAGGGATACAGGGATCTGTGTCCTGGAATACTTTGGAGAGGTTCCTGTTTCCACATGAGTCATTCAGAGCTGTTGACTTGAGACTTTAAAAAAAAGAGAGAGAGGACCAAAAGGAATACAGCAATATTTGGGCTCTGGGGATTAAGGAATTTTTATTCCTTGGCGTCCTCAATAAAATTTGCCTGGTGTGCTTGTACTTTGTCAGTTTTATACTAGCTTAACATTTGGATTTGGATTTGCTTTTGTTATGATTTTCAGTCTTGGGTGTCTCTTTAGGGCTCTAAAACTAGATGGTATGCAGTCAAGACCTTGCATTGTCCTCCTGGGAGCACCAGATCTCCACTGGGGCCCATATCACACTACCCACCAGGAGTTGTAGTGCAAGAGCTCAGGGGCCTGAGAACTGAGGGATATTATGAAACTTAAAAGTAACCCAATTACTGATCCTTAAGACGTGTCTTTGGGCCTGAAGCAACTACTCTAACAGCAGGGCGTGCTGCACTCAAGAGTGTGCTAAGCTATCAGAATGCCTTAAAATACAAGATTGAATGCAATTTTTAAAGTTTCCCACTATTTTTCATTCTTCAGCATTAGAACTCCACTTAAATCTGTGGGACTTGCAGCGTTACTGTGCCTAGGAAAGTAAGGGTGGCCATAACTTACTAACCTCTTTGTGATTCCTGAGGCTTGTTCTGGTCACTTCCGGAGCAGGCAGTTAGAAGTTTTTATTTTAGGAATTTATCTTCTTTGCATGTTCTATACCATTGTTTCTGTGACACCTCCTACCCCACCTGTAGGGGTACTGCCGTGTGACTAGGCTCACATGAGCCAGAACATGTGAGTTGCTCCCTTACTCTTGCTGCCGCAGCAAGGTCTAGAAAGCAGGTGGTAGTAAGATGGAGAATTCCAGAGTCACCAGAGTGGCGGAGGAGAGGTTCCTGTCTTCAAGAGGGAGCTTAAAGAACCACCTACCCCTGGCTTACGGTTCCAGAGCAGGACCAGACAGGGCCCCCACAACAAATCCTCACAGTCACTCTGAGCCAGTTAACACTCTAGCGTGGTTGGAAGGAGGAGAAGCATGTCTAGGTGCCTTGGGTGATGGAGGCTTGTGAGTATATAACCAGGTTTGCCAGTATGGCACTCAGATTGTAAATATCTCAATACTCTAGTTGGGACTCTTATTCTTGGGACTTTTCGGGGACTTACAGGCTATTAAAACTTTGTTCAGGGGGCCGGCGCTGTGGGGTAGCAGGTAAAGTCGCCGCCTACAGTGCGGCATCCATATGGGTGCCGGTTCAAGTGCTGGCTGCTCCACTTCTGATCCAGTTCTCTGCTATGGCCTGGAAAAGCAGTAGAAGATGGCCCAAGTCCTTGGGCCCCTGCACCCACGTGGGAAGACCCAGAGGAAGCTCCTGGCTTCAGATCAGCTCAGCTCCGGCCACTGTGGCCTTCTAGAAAGTGAACCAGTGGATGGGAGACCTACCCCTCTCTCTCTCTCTCTCTGCCTCTCCTTCTTTCTCTGTGTAACTCTGACTTTCAAATAAATAAATAAATCTTGAAAAACTTTCTTCTTCTGGAAAGTGGCATTATAAAATGTATATGTGTACATGTGTGTAAAATAGCTTTTCACTATTCTGAATGATGCATCTTTGCATATAAACAGTTCATTTAGTTTCTTCAGGAGTCTTAAATGGGAATTTTAGGGTCAAAGAGAATGAGCAGTTCTAACTGGTTTTCATATATTGCTAAATTACTTTCTCAAATAGTTATTTAATTTGTATTCTACGAACAATGTTCTCTAATCAAACTGGATTTTTATTTATTTTTTCATAATTTATTAGAGAGGGTAAAAGAAGACAGAAAGAGCCCTCATCCTCTGGTTTACGCTCCAAATGTCCACAAGGGCCTGTGGTGGGGCTAAATGTGGGAGCCAGGTCTCCTATGTGAGTGACAGGAACGCAATCACTTGGGCTTCATTGCCGACTCAGGAAATGCATTAGCAGGAAACTGGAATCAGAGGCTTGATCTGGGAATTGAATCCAGGTACTACAACACAAGACTTGGGCATCCAAATCTGCATTTTTTTTCAAGTTTTTATTTATTTGTTTGAAAGGCAGAATTACAGAGAGAGAAGTAGAGACAGAGAAAGAGATCTTCCACCCAGTGGTTCACTCCCCAAAAGGATTGCAGTGACCTCTGCTAGGTCAGAGTAAAGCCAGAGCCTGGAGCTTTTCCAAGTCTCCCACATGAATGCAGGGTCCAAGCACTTGGGCCTTCCTCTGCTGCTTTCCCAGGTGCCTTAGCGGGGGGCTGGAAGCAGAAGTGGAGCAGCCCACTGAGCCACAGTGCCTGCCCCCAAATCTACACCTTAACTGCTACGCCAAGTGTTGCCCCAGAAACTGGATTTTTAATCCTTAATTTAATCTTAAAGAGTAGAAATTTTGTCTAATTACTTTAATTCAGATTTAATTTGTTAGTGAAATTGGACACTTGCATGTATGTTTTTCATGAATTCCCTATCTTTAGCTGGTTTCTCTATTTGAGTCTTGAGAGTTTTTCTAAGATGTCTGTTTTAAATAAGTTACCTAACCTACCAATCTTTTTCTAATAATGTATTCTTATTTTGATTTTTTAATATACAATTTTAACTATTATTTATTTTCAATTACTTGAAGGAGTGACAGGGAGATTCTATTTCTTGATTCACTACCCAAATTCCTACAATAGCCAGGGCTGGGCTAGGATGAAGCAAGGAGCATGGAACTCTTATCTGAGGCTCCCACAGGAGTGGTAGGGGCCTAAACACCAGAGCAAATATCTGCTGCCTTCCAGGATGCATTATCAGGAAACTGGGTTAGAAGCAGAGTAGCTAAGATTGGAACCAGGCGCTTTGATGTCGGATGTAAGGTTCCACGCAACAGCTTAACCCCTGTACCCACAACATCTGCCCCAAATAATTTTTAAGTGAATGTTACCTGTTTTTTATATTACATTTCAGCTCATCAGTCATTTCCCACATTGCCTACAGTACATTGTTTAGTTTTGTTTCTTGTAAGTTTTGGTCTTTATGCACAATGAGAATTTAGTCTCCTTTATAAGTAGTATTACACAGGATAGCTATTAAGTCCCAGCAATTTACCAGTTTTTGACCAGTTTTCACTTATATAGAAAAGATTTTCCTGTTTAAAGTAAACCCAGGCTTATTTTTGTCTTTAAGCTGTTTAGAAGTAGTGACTATAAAATTGTTTCCTGTACAATTTAAGATTCTTCCTGGCATTATATGTGCAAAAGTGATCTCAGTAGTGTGTGACTTGTGCTCAGACATAGCAGTGCATAGCAAAATGCTTGTTCTCTTAAACTTCCTCTTCCTATTTTTTTTTTTTTTAGAATTTTATAGAATCTTCTATCACACTGTTTGAATCTGACCTAGAAAGTGGGAAATTTATTGATATTACAAACCGGGAAATTCCTGACTTAGAAGAAATTGGCTTTGGCAGTGAAACAAGATCCATTCATGTTAAAAGTGGAGTGTAAGTTTCCCCTATGTTAAGAACCTTCAGAGACTGGTATTTAAAAGTATTATTTGCTTGATTGTTCTCTTTTCCCCTCCCTCACTAGATGGGTTGCCTACCAGCAGAAGTTCTTCTGTGGAGAACAGTACATTCTAGAGAAAGGGAAATATAAATGCTTTTTTGACTGGGGAGGATCCAGTACTATAATTATGTCAATACGACCTATCCAGCTGGTGAGTGAAATATGAAGCCAACCCTCATCAGTGGCATGTAATGGCATATTAAGTGAGTATGGGAATGGTCATTTTGAAAGTGAAACTGTTGAATTATGTGTATATGTATAAATCCAGACAATGAGACATAATATGCATTTGTGTACACTGCATAGAGAGGTAGTGTGGATAGTAGCACATGAATGAGACGATGCTGTAATTTGAACAGTTCACTCAACAGCTTTTATCTAGCACCTCTGCTGTGTCAGATATTCTGCTGATCACTGAAGATAAAAGATTGACAAGACTCCCCTGACGGGTCTTAGTCTCGAAGGGGAAGCAGATCTGTAGACAAGTAAAGACGGTGTGCCTAGGCAGGGCTGAGGAGTCAGGGAGAGGAGCGGGCCTGGGCAGTAGGGGAGGGTCAGGGTGTACTGAGTGATGTTTTAAGGATAAAAGCAATAGTTTTCAGGCAGAAAGGACACTCCACAGGCACTCCTTGTATGGAATGTTAGGAAGTTGTATAGTATTTGGATAACACAGAAGAATAAGAGTACCCATGAGATAATGATCACAGATTCAAACTTTGTCTTTCAAAGGGGCATTGGGGCACATTTTTTTCCCTAGCTATTATTCAAAATGAATTAGTCTTAAGTGCTAAAATTATTATAAGAAAGTCCCGTATGTTATTTGAAGGTCATAGCCAGTTTTAGGAATCTAGTAGTTTTCTCAGAGCATTCAAAATTTGTTTTTCAAAAGATATTTTCAAAACATTTGAAAAGACACCTCAGATTACATGATTGCATGGTTTAACATGTTTGAACATGTTTTTCAGGAACCACTTGGGATAAATGAGCCTCCACATTTGGTATGTTGAAAAATATTCTTCACTTACCATTGTTACACATTTTACTAAAAGTGTTCATTCCCTTTCTCAAATCTTTTCCTTTTCCTCAGATAACTTTTGTGTGTATTGGCACCATAAGCAGGAGAGTGTCCATCTTTGTGGCTGTCACACAGCTCCTTTTGTGTTACGTGACAGAGCTGCAGCTCTGACCACTTTGGGATCATTTTGAACCTGTGCCTGCCTGCCTGTCTGCCTGTCTTTCTTTTTTGCTCTTTATTTCAGATTGATTATTTATTTGACATTTATTTATTTATTTGAAAGGTAGAGTTACAGAGAGAAGTAGAGAGAGAAAGAAAGAGGTCTTCCATCCACTGGTTCACTCTTCAGATGGCCACAACGGCCGCAGCTGCACTGATCTGAAGCCAGGAGCCGGGTCTCCCACGTGGGTGCAGGGGCCCCAAGACTTGGACCATCTTCTACTACTTTCACAGGCCATAGCAGAGAGCTGGATCGGAGGTAGAGCAGCCAGGTCTTGAACTGGCGCCCATATGGGATGCCAGCACTGCAGGTGGCAGCTTTACCCTCTATGCCGCAGCGCCGGCCCCATTCTTCCGTGTCACACTCTTACTCGGCATAGCACAGCTGACTGTAAATAGAACAGAGAGTGTCTTCACCTGTCTGTCCTGCATGTGATTTCTAATACCTGTATCAAACGTGCACTTGGTGAAGTGGAAACCCTACCTTTTCACTCACAGTGTGTTCATGGTTTGAAGGGTAGTGGGCAATACTCTGGAGCCTAATGTTTGTTTCTCCATTGAGGGCTAGAAGTTGTGCCTGTTTTATGCTACTAATGTCTCTAAGGTCATTAATAATCCCATCTATCAATAACAAAACTGAGATTCAGAATTTAAGTAAGTGCCATATCACAGTTAGAGGTAGCACAGTAGACCTCTCCCAGTATTTGACATTGACAAAACCAGATTTTCAGGGTTTTTCAAAGACAGACATATGAGCAGTACAACCATGGAAAGAAAAGGCAATCCATTGCCTTCTCTATTTCATTTTGAATAACACATTCATAAAAGTTACTGCCAGAAAGCCAGATGTAGTGATTAATTGTAAATATTTGGCATTTGCTACCTTTACATAACACTGTCTTTTTCTCTGAAAGTGTGTGTTTTTTGTATTCATGTCAGTGTTTATATATCTCAGATGCACTGAGTTTAACTAGGCTTCCATTCACAGGGCTTTGAGGTTTTATTTTATGATTAGCTCAGGCCTGTTGGGAACATTTCCCTTCTGAATATAATTGACTTGTTGTATTTAGAGCTGTTTCCTGCCAGATCTTTATTTTGGACTTGTGGAAACTCCCCACTGTGGATTTTGACAGTGCTTTTTCACATGATTCAAAATAACAGGAATAGATAAAAGAGTTAAACAGGAATAATTTCAAGCTGCAGATTGTACTTTAAGGACAGATGAAAAGTCCCATTCTTGTAAGCTCTGGTTCTCTGCCTCCCTCCCTCCCAGGTTTCTTTGTTTGTTTGTTTCTCTTTTAATGGATTTCCTTTTTGGGGGCAGATTGTGGGAGGGTTTTCTTTATAGTATTTCCAGTCCAACTTGGAGGGACAGGAAGCAGCAGCAGACGCCCAGTGCCATGGCCCCTACTTCACTTTTCTGGGTTTGCCTCAGTTCCTGCCTTGTGAACCACATGTTTCAGACAGGTTTATGATAAGCGGAGATTGGATAACAAACATACCACGCCCCTTTAGTTTACCCAGAATAAAGCTCCTGTTATTTTCAGTGGCCTCACGTTGGGGCGTTGTCCTTGTCTATATAGATGTAAGCAGAGGTGTCCTGGCAGATGGCCTGATGTTCCATTCAGTAACTAGGGAGTGTTTTCTCCTCCTCAGGTGGCTGTGCCGGCCAGGCCTACAGATGCTCGGCTCCCTTGGGGGTACTCATGTTCCCCTTCTGTGAGAGATAAGGAGTTCAACCGAGAGAGGAAGTTTTTATTACGATGATTTTAAAGGGAATTCCTCAAGCAACTCAAGAGGGAATAGGCCAGAAAAAATGTGTGCACAGAGATTAATCTCCATTGTGAAGGTTATGGTAATGAAAATGTTGCTGGTTAGTTGTAAACATCTCGTGAGGAGCTGGGTCTTCTTTGGGATTCTGAAGGAACACTGCCTTTTATCGTGGCGATTATTTTTCTAAAAAGCTAAAGATGTCACGGATTCTCAGCTCAAGACTCACTGGGTCATTATAAATGTCATCATTAGCAGGTGGCAGCTTATTTTTTTTTTTTTTATTTTTCTCCTAAGCAAAACAGAAACCAAACAGAAGGTGAATTGTCTTCATATTGTCATCATCTCTCTCTTAATGAGTCCTGAAATCTTATTGGACTAAACCTTGCAGAAGTGAATTTCATTTCCAGGGGAGGTGTGAGTCAAGCGCCATTCTCTGGAAAATTCTAAGCAGTTCCCACCTTTGACCCAACCAAGCACCTGGCATTCCTAGAATTTTTTCAAGTAAATTAGCAAATTTCCAAATTTTCGATTTCTTTAAATACTCAGACCCTGTTCCATTTTATACATGCTCCCAGCCAAGGAAAACATCTGGATCTTGTCTTAAATTGAATACCTTAGTCACCCTGAATTTTACAGTGATGACAGTTGTGTGGTTACTGTCATGCGTGGGGAGAGTAAAGTGACTTTTATGAACGATTAGTAAGATGCAAGAGGAATAGAAAGAAAACACTTTCGTGTGTTTGTGTGTTGGGGAGATACTGTGACCAGCTTATAGAATCTAAGGTCTGGAAATAGGAAGAACTATTTAAATATAGAAAGCCTTCTTTGATCAGGGAAATAAAGTTATTGTAGGATGCATAATTGCTGTGAGAAGTGCATAATACTACATTGTGCGGAAGGTGTGATGTCATAAGGAATGGAAACAAGGCTTTTCTTTGTTTAACAACTCTCATGTTTGTATGAGGGAAGTCTAAAGAGCTGCCGAAGGGGAAAGAAAGTTTCTCATAGGAATTATTTTAGTATTGGAGTAAATAAAAGTATATTAAAAGATGATGGAATAAGTTTTTGAGCCTGGCTTCTGTGTTTGGTCAGTAATTAACTTTGGAGGTTTTTAGTTTCTTATATTGGATGAGAGACCTATTGCCACATTTTATTTGTGTTTATGATAAGTGAGAATTACACAGTGAAAGGCATTTATACAACATCATTATAAAGTGGTGATTTCTGCCTCACAGGGTAGTTCTAATACAAGTGAAAAGTTACCTTTCACACCAATGGGGTACCTCTGCCTACCTCTATACACTTCCACATGGGGGATGTGTAGGGGTTAAGTCACACTGCCACATGGCACAGAGGGGTGGACGTGGTTTGAAAAGTATTCATGCCTTATATATTGATCGTTGCCTAGGCTCTCAGCAACCTGAGTTGATTTGTACATTGTTTTTCTCCATTGATCTGGAAGGAAAATCAACATAGTGATGTACCCAGTTAGTTTTTTTTTTTTTTTTGAAAACTTAATTTTACTAAGGCACTGTCAGTTAATTTTATCTATAGTTGAAACCATAATTTAATTGCTATAATTAGTAAGAATAAGGTTGGTTTCTATGTGAACCACCCGCAGAACATTATTATGAAAATTGTTCTAGACTGAAGCGTTTACAAGGAAGTCAAAATGAGGTGTTACATTTGTGGGTTTGTTCTGATTTTGAGTGAACTATACACTGCATCTCACTTTGGGGTTAGGTAGAAATAAAACTCAGATAAGTATTAAATTCAGGTTTTTAAAGTTTGGGCAAAAAACATTTTAACCCAGCAAATCTAAAAGTTACATTATGACAGATTTTTTTGTTTATACTTGTGTGAATTTTAATTATTTTTGGATATGAAGACAGACTAAAAGTTAGAGATGGCTAGTGTGTATACTTATCTGAGATAATGATAAACCTGCATTGTCAGTAGTCCAAAAATTGGTGTTTTAATATCTTCATGGTACAGCGTTGAAGTATAAATCTTACACTCAGCAATATAAAATTAAATAATTCAAGTAGCTGCGAGTACAAGTCATACAAAGACAGCTGTGGTCGCCATTCTCCTATGGCTGTTCTGGTTATTACTGTGAATTAAGATAACATTTGCAAGCAAGAGAGATTTTGCTGCATTTTTGGAAGTTAAAAGTGATTTACTTTGTAGTTTCCTGTTTCACAAACTTTGAGTTAAAAATGTACTTCTGTCTTAACTTCGGACTTACTGCTGCTGTCCTCTGGATCCAGCAGAAGGACTGGGACAGGAACTTGCTGGATCGCATCTCCTTAAGGCAAGGAGTCCCTTGGTGCTTTAATGGGCCAACTGCGGCGTGATTTCACAATAGAAGTCATGTTGCACAAGCCGTGGCTGCTCGGGGGAAATTGGTTCTTCACCTCTTTGGTTTCGGCTGATCCTTGACATCAGACCAAGCAGAGTCAGAGCAGAATGAGACAGTCAAGAAACAATTTCACTGAGAGAACCCTTGGGAAACTGGAGGAGGTGAACATCCACTGCTCAAAGAAGCGTTGTTCTCCATGACAGCGCAAGCAGGAGAGAGGACAAAGCTGCAGACCCTTCATTACGAAGCATTCTCAGCTACAGTCAGGCCTGTCAGTGCAGGGTGGACCCCGGGCCCATATTATTCCAAGTCTCCAGTGGATTATGAAACACTCATTCGGTTCATTAATTGTTTCTTTCCTATTTTGTAGATCCAAGGCCACGAGAGTTGTAAATTATTATTTTTCTGGTCTAAAGGGACTTGTGGTTGAGATTTCCTGGATTTTTCTTGATAGAAGGGACCAAAGTAGAATCATAGCTATTTTGAACTATAAGCTGTGCATTTAAGATATCCTTAACAGAAAACTGAAGCCTATAAGCTGAAAGACCCACCAGAGACATGTTTCTCTCTTCACACTGATCCCATCATTATTATCTCCTCTGTCATCCGCTTCTGCTCTCCTAGGCACGCATGTTCCCTCCTCTCCTCCTAACTGGGAGTCAGGAAAACCTGGGAGAAAGACGACACACCAGCTGGTCCCCAGAGTAATCCAAACCACTTCGTTATTTAGCGCTAAATTGTTTCTTCTTGTATGCATCTCATCTCCCCAGAGTGGATAAAAGTCATTTGACACAGTGGACAAGGACCACATTTAGTAGTCCTTGATTCTGTAGGTAGCATTGTTTTGTGGGCACTGTGCCCACAGTATGGTGCACGAGTTGGATGACAGTGGTAAACAATGGTGACCTCCTTCGCTGAGAAAAATGTAGGAAAAACAGTGTGACTTTAAGATTACCATCCTCAACATAGATAATCATCCTCAACATAGATAAAATACCAATCTAATATTTTTGCAAAATTTTTTAAAGTACATGAAAGTAAAGGTTTTTATTTGCCTATGATGATGTAAAAAATGATGTGTTTAATTATCATTGTGTTGTTCTTGCAGCTCAAAGCATTCAGTAAACCTGGGTTCCAAGGTGAATGTATAGATTATACAAATGAAATTTTTCATTTGACTTCATTCACACCACGTTCTTTTAAAGTTCTTCGGGGTTGGTATGTATGTTTATTGAGTGTTTTCTACTGTTACTTAGTAACTGAATTTCTTTTAAAGTTACAGAGGTTTGCCTTGTTTTCTGTTCTGCATGCAAAGTGAGTTTTTAAAAAAATGTAACCATTGCTCAACTGCTAACTTGCCTGTAAATTTGACTCATAGTGGAATATAGAAAAATGCAATGGGCGCCTTCTGATGGCTTTGATTCTCATTGTTCCCTTTAATTGCTTTCTAAATATTTTGAATGTATTTTATGGGTATAGCATGGTAAAGAATGCCGTAAAGAGTAACTATTCTTTTTGTCCTTGTAAGACACATTACTTGTAAATTTTTTCAAAGGTTTATTTTATTTATTTGAAAGGCCAAGTTACAGAGAGAGAGAGAGAGAGAGAGGGAGAGAGAGAGAGAGGAAGGGAGGGGTAGAAAGGGATCTTCTATTCACTGGTTCACTCCCCAAATGGCCACAACAACCGGGGCTGTGCCTGGCCAAAGCCAGGAGCTTCTTTTTCTCCCATGTGGGTGCAGGGGCCCAAGGATTTGAGCCATCTTCCAGTGGTTTCCCAGGTGCATTATCAGGGAGCTGGATCTGAAGTGGAGCTGGGACTCAACCGGCACCCATATAGGATGCTGGCATCATTGTGCCTTAATTCATTATGCCACAGTGCCAGCCTCTACTTCAGATTAAAAAAAAAAAAAACTTTTTCATGTTTGCTTAAAGTACTCATTATTCCCATTTCACAGATGAGGAAATGAGATTCAGAGTTAGTTTTTCGAAAGTTCACAAACCAAGTGCCAAACCCGGGATTGCTTTGGTGTTCTGTTTTTTTGTTTTGTTTTGTTTTTGTTTTTTTAACTTTAAATACTATATTTTGGCCAGCTCCACAGCTCATTAGGCTAATCCTTTGCCTGCAGCGCCAGCACCCCAGGTTCTCGTCCTAGTCGGGGCACCGGATTCTGTCCCGGTTGCTCCTCTTCCAGTCCAGCTCTCTGCTGTGACCCAGGAGTACAGTGGAGGATGGCCCAAGTGCTTGGGCCCTGTACCCACATGGGAGGCCAGGAGGAAGCACCTGGCTCCTGGCTTCGGATCGTGCAGCACACTGGCTATAGTGGCCATTTAAGGGGTGAACCAACAGAAGGAAGACCTTTTCTCTCTCTCTCACTGTCTAACTCTGCCTGTCAAAAAAAATACTATGTAAGGGAAAACTGTTGAAATCTTTACTAAACATATACTAAACTGATCTTCTGTATATAAAGAGAATTGAAAATGAATCTTGATGTGAATGAAAGGGGAGAGGGAGCGGGAAAGGGGGGAGGGTTGCGGGTGGGAGGGAAGTTATGGGGGGGAAGCCATTGTAATCCATAAACTGTGCTTTGAAAATTTATGTTCTAAATAAAAGTTAAAAAATACTATATTTTCCTAACTGTAACAATATACTGTATCTTTCTCACATGTGCAGAAAACTGTATATGATTCTCTATGGTTTCTAGATAGTATATCTCTATCTAATAACCCAACAAAATCTCCCTTTTTCTTTGAAAAATCTCTGCTTTGTCAGCGCTCCTCCTTGCTCTTCCTGGGTCAGTAGAAAGGGTCTCCTACTTGAATCTCCCAATTACTCCTTACTACAGTGTCTTATTTTCCAGTGTTTACCACAGAGTGATCGTAGCCCAAGCCTTTGTAAGATCCAGTTTAATACTTTTACTAATCGGCTTTAATTTCCATGGCATGGCCGTTCTCTAGTATCACAGACCAAGCTCAAACTTCCATTTTCATCCTTTATCATCAGCTAGTTCTCGTATTCCTTGTTCATTCTTTGTCTTTATCCTGTGCCTTGTTTCCCCCTCTTCCAACAAGTTTATTTAGCCATTTGTTTCCCTCCTTATCTACCCCAAGAGCCTACAAATTGGTTTTCTTTCTTAAGGCCAAATGGTAACTGTTTTGGACCTTGTAGTCTCTAGAGGCTCTGTCTTAGCTACTCAGCACTGCCATTAGATTACACAAAGCAGTCATAGACAGTACACAGATGAACTGTGTTCCAATGTAATTATGCACATTGGAATTCAAATTGTACCTAATATTTACATGTCATGAAATAGCCTTTTAATTTTTGAAAACCATTTAAAAATGTAAAAGCGTCTCTTGCCTTTGGGCTGTATGGAAACAGGCAACGGGGCCCATTTGGCCCACCAGCTGTAGTTTGCTAATCCTGGTCTGTAACAGATTTTAGATCTCTGCTAACCCTAGCCAGCAGATGCTATTTCGTTGGCCTATATACTACATTAAATGAATTTTTTTATATCACTATTTAAGTGTAGGATATATTACGGAAGAATCTGTTTCTGTCTCCTTAAACAGTCAGATCTTTGATGGCTCCAGGAAAGCTTTTGTCTTTGGCAATACTTACTGGTATTGAATAGACGGTGAGTGGGTGAGTGTGCACCCAGTGTGCCACATCCACCGTCATACCCAATATTTTTTTTCACCCAGTCTGCTACTCATTTGCATGACCTGCTTAATATCCTGCAGGTATGTAAGTTTGTTATCTCGCTTATCTACATAGATCCTTTAAGACTTAGTCCATCCCCATTCCCTCAATAATCCTCTTGATTAGCCATAATTCAAGCAGTCTTTTCCCTCTCATATTTTCTATAGCTGTTCTGCTTTGAGCCTCTTTGTATTTGTTCTCACAGTTGCTACACAAAGGATATGAGAGCTTTGCAGTATTAACACATATTATATAGGGCACCATAAGTTAAAGAGATTACCTGCAACTCTTTAATAAGAAATATGTACCAAAGAATTGAAATAATTTTATCACTATTATTTGGTTCTGAGTTTCTGCTCCACCAAGAAGAAAGAAAATGACTTGCAAAATATATTTTCATTTTTGTGTCGAGGGCTGACTTTCAATAGATCGCAGCGAGGGAGCTGCTATGCTACTTACGAAACCCCGACTATTTTCATTTTTTGAAAAAAAGCATTGACGTTTTCCTGGGGAACCAATTTTTCTGACATGAAGTTCAAAACAAATTAGTCACACATGTTTCTTCATGTACAAATTGTACAATGACAGTTTAATAAAGACTATAAGAATCATGGCATTTGTGTAAGTACCTGGAGAGCTCTAGATGTGAGCCTCACTCCATTACTTGTGGCTGTGTAACCTTAGGCAAACTGGGTCGACTCTGAACCTCTGTTTCCTCATCTGTAAAGGGGGGATGGCAATAATATCTGCCTCAAAGAATTCTTAGAAGGACTAAATAAATTAAAGGGTTGGCTTGGTGCCTGGCACTTTGAAAACTTTTGATAAGTGTTGGCTGCAAAATACTTATTACATAGAAGACGTGACAGTACAGTATAACGTCACCAAACACTGCTGTGGCTATCCAAAGTTAACCAGGTCTAGCTAGAATATAGCACCTGTGATCTGAAGGGCTAGAACTTAAAACACACCAAAATTAAAATAGCCAATCAGTTTCTCCCTTAGGCTCCTTCTTTTCAAAAGGAATGCCTTATCTGAGCTTTTGATGAATACTGGATTGAAGATAACGCACTGTTGAAGGTTGCAGCAGTTTCCATTAGATACCAGTTGAATAGATGACAGATTTTATGTGACTGTGTGGCTTTAGGGGTGTGACTTCTGTACCCACCATGGCTGAACACAAACTCATGATGAAATAAGATACAAAAACTTTTAGCTCTCCTGAAAAAGAACTTCTAATTCATTCAAGTATTCATTAATCACCATAATTTAATCCCATTTTTGATGTTGCTAAATGAAAGACTATCTTTAGCTAGAATCCATGTCTTCTTCAAATTTCATCTCTTGCACTTAATAGATAGGGGAATCTTGGACAGATATCTAACCTTTTGGATTCTGTTTTGTTGCCATAAAAGTAAGGACGTGTTCTAACCTGTAACATTACTGAGGACACAGTGAAATCATTTATGTAAAGTTACTAGTCTAAGGTCAAGCACAAAGTGGCTGTTGGTTAGTGATAGCTGTTTCCTTATTTCTATTGTGCTGGCTAGCACCATGACCTCTTCCACGGGGTTGCTGAGACTGCACTGCCAACTGTCTGCAAGTGACTGACTGTCACATTGCTTGTTTTGCAGCTGGCTCCTGTATTACCAGGAGGATGTTTGTGAGCATCAGTGTGTGCTGGAAGAAGGCCTGTATGCCGACCTCACCTCCTGTGGCTGCCCAACATCAAGAGTCACAGCCCTCAAGCCCATCGACTATGTAAGTACTTTGCTGAATACATATTTATGAGACCCTTTTCTTTGTCCAGTTTTACCACTGGATGAAAATACAAAGCTGGAAGAAACGATACGAAGGAAAGTATCAGATAATTGAAATGTAAAAAATTTGAATAATCTTGCCAGTTGTAAAATTAAGGTTCACTCATGAATCTAACCAGAATGCAATATTTTTATTTTTATTTTTTATTTATTTATTTTGAAGCAAGTATGTATAATTCAAGAACTAAGGCAACATAGGCCTGGGTTTAAATGCTTGAAATTTGATACTTTAACTAGTTTGGGTGACACTGGCAAAATGACTTGATTTCCTAATTTACAGCAAATAATAGTGAGGCCCCTGTAATATTAAATGAAATAATGCATGTAAAATACCCTGCACTTGATGAGTACCCTATCAATGTTAGCTATTAGCACCATGGATATTATTGTTATAACTGTTTAACTATCAAAAACGGTAACCTGACCACCTAAATTATTCTGTTAGGTAAGTCACGTGTGATTTGCTACATGTTACTTTAAGGCATGGATCACCACTGATAGAGATTTTAAGCCTTTGGGGCACCAGGGCTTTTCTGCCTGGTGTCTGCAGAATTGTCTGGGTCACTGTGGAACCCCGCATTTATGGAGTAAGTGGTGGTTCTTTCCAACAAAGTTGTTCAGAATTTCAGGTCTCAGGAAAACAGGGTCACGGTTCTGGGGAATTAGTTCCAAGCCTCTGGTCAGGGGAGGTGGTGAGGTTTAGGGATATTTTTGAGATGCTTAGTTAGGATGATTCTGAGGACATGGCTGGCCAAAGCTTGCAATAGATGGAGGGAAGGAGTGACTCAGATCTTTTGCCTAGAACTGACTCCTGGGATAATGACCACACTCAAGATCTTTGATCTCAACCTAGGCAGTGTCATCTTATTTCACAAGGCATTCCTGGATAGAGTATTCTGGGCATCAGGCTGAAAATAGAGTCTTGGCCCACGAACAAGAATATTAATAGTCCCTGGTCTCTAAGTGGCCCTGTAGATGCCAACTTGGAAAGAATAAGTAGCTGGTGATGCTTCTTATCTGTTACAGGAAAACTGGTTAGACAAAAAACATTGATCTTGTCACTTTCCACAGATTTTGATAACTCTAAAAAAAATAGGAAAGAATCTACATTTACTGGGAAAGCAACTGTCTTAGTTTTTAGTGGTCAAATCAATGGACAGGTACTGATTTGATACTAACAGCAGAAGCGTTCTAAGTTATGAAAATGCCATCTTGAAAGGATTTTACCAGAACTCTTAATTCAGGAAACTAAACCAGCTTAATATCTAGGGAGGACATTATAGAAATGAGGTCAGAGTTAATGAGTATTACTATTTTTCTTTGAAGAGTCACAATTTTACACATTCAGGAAATGTAAAATGAGTAATTAAAATCTGGAATGAAAATACACAGAGAGAAACATTTTTCTCTATGTTGTCATGTGCATTTGCCTGTCCCTAGATGCATAGCCAGGCAGTGTGGGTGAAAGTGCCTGTTGGGAAGCGCTCGGAATCTGTACACGTCACTCCAGAACCTGCGGAAGCGTGTCTTCAGTTTTGGAAGGGCATCATATTACTTTTCAGATGCCTTTTCCTGGTATATTTTAAATTGTTGAAAGGTCTTTGATGCAGGAAGGCGTCTTGGGGCATCAGGTTGGTGTTGAAATGGAGTTAGGATGAAGTGCGGTCGTCCCAGCAAAGACTCACAGATGGACCATACAGGTGCCTCAACGAGCAGTATTACCTCGGTGACATGGGCCATGCTTCACCCTGGAGGTGAAGGGCCCTGGGCCCTGAGCTGAGCAGAGCTAGGGAGACGGATAAGGTGAACCTGAAGGTAACCTGTACTAAATGGAGTCTAGTGACTGGGGGCTTGAGCACTGTCACAGGCATTTGTCGGCTTCTCTGGGAGAACACGGGCAGCTGAGTTAGGTGTCACAATGCTGAGTGGAAGATTTGGGCAGAATACAGTAAATGTCTTGTTGAGTTTACGTTAGGCTGATGTTCTCCACTGAAGAGACTCCTCCCGTTCCCCTGCTCACATCCTGCGGCATCTGTCTCCTTTATACAGGGCTGGATACTCTCCACCCCTTCTGCTCCTCTGGTTCCTTTTGCATCCCCCAGCCCCCACTCCGCCCTCCACATACACACTGTATTCTTTCTTGGGGATTGCTAGACTTTTTTTTCCCTATAAACTTGTTAGCACCACTGCCTGTGCCTAGGTTTCTGCATTCATTCTTAGAAATGTTTCTGCCCAGCTGAGTTGACTGTATATATGCTTGGCTAATCCTTTGCTTTTGCTTTTGCTAGTTAGAACCATAAAATTCTGAGGTTGGGGCCTGCAGCTGGGATTCCCAGACGTGCCTGCCGTGACTTAGTGCTTCAGCATCGTAATGGTGCAATAGTGAAGAATGTTAAGGCTTCATCTTCAAATAAGATCGGTATGTTTTGCAAATGACAGTTTGCTGCAGGCTAACTTGCATTGGTGCAGTCATGGGTTACAGTCCAGAGGAGCATGTATGCATAATTTGCAGTGCGGCAATTATTTTAGAATGAAAGGGGCATAGTTTGCAGTTCTATTTCTAACTAATGTGACCTTGGAAAAATCCCTTAATTTTTCTGGGCCTCAGCTAACTCATCTGTAATAAACTGTTAGAGAATGAATTTTCAGATCTTTGACAGCCTTCATTTCTTTTGCAAATAAGTATTCATATTTCGAATTGGGCATGAAAAAGAATCCAGCTTTAGAATTCACATAATCTGAGGGAAGAAGATCATCTACTACCTTTCACAATAGTTCCCTGAATCTGAGGGCGGGTACGATGGCATACGCGGTAAGCCAGGCCCTGTGGTGCCAGCATCCAAGATGGGCAGCAGTTTGTGTCCCAGCTGCTCTAAAGCACCTAGGAAATCAGCAGAAGGTGGCCCAGGTTCTTGGGCCCCTGCTCCCCATGTGGGAGACCCAGAGGAAGCTTCTGGCTTCAGACTGGCCCAGCCCTGGCTGCGGTGGCCATCTGGGGAGTGAACGAGCAGATAGTGGATCTTCCTCTCTCCCTCCTTCTTTCCATCCCTCCTTTTTTCCACTCCTTCTGTATCTCTCCCTTTCAATAAATAAATATATCCTAGGGGAAAAAATTAGTTCCCACAATCTCAGTGATGGATAACAAGAGGGTTTTTTCTCTTCGTCTTTTGTTTCAGCCGTTTTAGGACAGTTGTTTGACGTCCATCCCAGGCTGCAGTTGGTTTTTAGGGACACTTTCAGTCTATACTGTTTTTTTGAGACCAGGCCCAGTGGGAGCACCTAGTTGGGGACAAACCTATTTTCATGATAGAACAAAAGAGGGAAAGAGACCCTGACCACAGAGTCACATTTGAGACTTCATGCTGTTGCCAAAAACATGTCCTAAAACTAAGTTCAGCATCCCTGGGGCAGGGCTGAAGCGGCTGGAGTAAATATATCCGAACAGTAATCTACTCTACTTTAAATGTATAAACTGAAAGAGGTGTTCTCTGTTACCAGATTCTGGGTTTTTAAGCATTTTGTGTTTATTCTCTCTGCCGCTGTACCAGAGCTAACTCAATTTTAAAAAATCATTGGTACTTCTTTTTAGTGCAGGTGATTCACTGGCTGTCAAATGAAATGTGTGGTAGATAAGCAGAAGGGCCTGCCTCTGCATATGGTCCCCAGTTCCCTTTCAAAATGCATTCAGAATTCCAAAATCATTGATTAATTTAATACTGTAAAATTTAATCATGCCACGACGATTCTGTGTAAACATTTGAGAAAAGTAATACCAAGTTAAGTGGCCTTGGGAAAATGAATGAAGTCCCAGCTTTTCGTCAGGCTCTTCACAGGATATGTAATTGTATTTCTGTGTTTGATAACACATCTAAGTATCTATTTTGGTTCACAGTGGAGTGAGTTGTTATTGATTTGTTTCTCTTTAAGATTTTCACCAATTTTGGTTTAGTAAGTGTTAAGCAGTGATTATAAGATGACCTTTTACGACAGAGGGATTGAATATTAGGCTTGATGGAGCCTGTTTTTTTTTTTTTTCCTTTAGTCTGAAACCAGAAACCAAAGACTTCTATATTTAGAAATAATTATACTGGTGTGAAAGAGCAATATGGTGACAAAGTGCCAGAGATGATGACTGGTACATGAGCGTAGGGTTCTATCAGTGAAAAAACACGACAGATTCACAATTTGGGGGAAGAAAGTTTAAAGTTACTCTTTGTTTGGTTGAAGAAGATTTAAGGTAGTTGGATTGTTTATGATAAATACCAGCAGTGCTCCACAATGGCAATGCTGAATATGCATTTTATATTTATTTGCTCAACCTCAAGTTTTAAGCGTCTACTGTATACCAAATATTGTGTTATATATACACTGAATGAATATGAATTTTAAAAAGAATTAGCTGACATAGTGAACTCGTGTTGTCAAATCCAAATCTCATCTTCCTCCTGGTCACTGAAGTGTAGATGTTGCTCATAGATCTGCTTCTGGCCTTTTCTCTTTTGTACTTGGAAATTTCTATGGTCATACCTTCAGTTCTCACCTCTGTGGTGTACATGATGCCCAGACCTTTAGAGGAAGCCACAGTCTGTTAATCCTTGAGCTCAATTCCCCAGACTCCAGGTGGATCTTCATCTGCAGCCTTCTTAGTCTTGTTCCTTTCTCCCTCATTTGCTTTCAAAAACACCATTGTTACCCCCATCACATGGCCAAAAAGTCGTCTTCATTTTTGATTCTCCCTATTTCCTGATTTCCAGCATCCAATCAGTAGCTAGGTATTGGCTATTCTGCTCCTTTGATAGGTCTAAAAAGTGTCCCGTCTTTTCCTTCCCACTACCATGATCAAGTCCAGAGCTTCATTCTGTCTTGAACTGTTGGGATGGCCACTTAACTACTCCTTTCACCTCTTGCCTTGCAACTTGGAGCGTATAATCTGATGAATTCCAGACTTTCTCATTATAATTGCTAAATCTTCTTCATGTATCCCATTCACAAAGCTACATCCTGCCCCCATTTTCCTCAGCTTTCTCCATTTGTGTTGCTAATGTGGAAGCACAGAATGCATCTTTGCTTTCCTCCAACCAGATCTTTTAATGTCTGAATTAAAGGCTTCAACTGTAGGAAGCGTTCAGCGATCCTTATATCTTAAAGTGATTTTTATCTGCTGCAAATATTCTTCGCACGTCAAGATGTTTTCTCTTTCTACCTCAGAAGTACTGAGCCTATGAAGTCACTGAGAGCAAAGATGTAGATATATTGTGGCCTTGAACTGTCGCTCTGTCCACTCTGCTTAGCACAGTGCCATAAAGATATCAGCAATCCATAGTGTAGTAAGTAGACTAAATTAACTTATTTGGGCCTTAAAATACAGTATTTATATAAATTCCTTGTTCTACTTCAGTTCATTCTGTATGAGAGGTAAGAAGTTTGGACTTACGGTGAGCTGTGTGTCTTACCCACTTACAGTATTTTGATTGTAGTTGTGGGCATTGGGAGATGGTAAGGGGAGACCCAAGTTAAAAAAAAAAGGTAATTTGCAGTTGCTGGCTACCAAAGAAATACTCTAAAGTCAGACTGTGTATTAAAAGAAAAAAGGGCACATACAGATGAAGTCAGGGTACATGAGCAACTGTTGACAGACCTAAGAAGGTGGTAACTGCGAGTTTCAGAACACTCTGTAAGGTGTTTAAGTGTTGGCCAAGTAACATGTGGGGTAACCTGCTTCTATGGCATTTCAGTGGGAGCAGCAGTCTGCACGTTGCTGCTCTAATGTGTCTCCATGGTGGTTTGGCATGGAGGTTTGGCTTCTTTGAAGTAATAATCCAGTCCTGGCAGCTATAAACTGGCAGAGCCAAAGAAACACTGCAACAAGGCTGTAGAAAAGCTTCAAATGAAACTGTGTCAGTGATGACATAAATGTTCTGAAGAAGTGGAATAGGAGTTGGCAAGGGAGTGATTCATTCCGTGCAAGGCAACTGCATTAGAGGTACAAGGAGGCAGTAAATCCAGCTGCAGAATGAGAGGAGGCAGTGAGTTTATAAAGCAGAAGGATTTGGTTACTCTTATACTGTGTGGCCTAATCCATATTAACTCTTGTGTACGTTTTGAAAATGAAGGCCAACAAGTGCCACAGTAAACATCACGCTTTCTAGTGAGACATTTGAAATATTTCCCTTTGAGTAGAAGACAAAAGGTCTCTACCATCACCACTTCTGTTCACTAGGATTCTGGAGTCCCAGCCAGCTTAACAGGATCAAAACAACAACAAAAGGTTATTGGAAGGAACAAAATTGTCGAGTGTATCAACAGATGAATTATGAGGGCTAAAAGATGCTGGATGCAAGATAAGTAAACAATTAAACCCTAGGAATAATGCTAACTCAAGGGAGTGAGTCCTCCTAAAGAAAATTAGTTTTATTCAGGGACTTAAAAGATGAAAAGAGATAATTTTGTCTGAAGGAAAAAAAATATAAGAATACAGTGTTCCCCCAATTGATATGATTCAAAGAAAATTATTATTTTAAAGTTTTATTTAGTTCAAAGACAGAGACAGAGAGCGAGAAAGAGAGAGCAAGCAAGAGCAAGCGAGCAAGAAAGAAAGAAAAATATCTCCTGTTGGTTCATTCCCCGAATGCCACAACAGCCACGGCGGGGCAGGCCCATGCCAGGAGCTTTCAGTTCAATCCAGGTCTCTCACATGGGTGGTGGTGCCCCAAGCACTGGAGCCGGCACTGTTTCTTTCCAGGGTGCACAATACCAGGAAGCTGGAGTCTGGAGTGGAGCCAGGACTCAAACCTTCCATAAGGGGTGTTGGCATCACAAGCTGTGCTTTAAATGACAGGCCAAATGCCGCCCCCTTGTTTACAAGGATTTGCCTGTGTTGGGGTTAAGGGTAAAAAAATGACAGACATCCTAAAATTAAGTTGTATATTTTAAAAAGTCCAGAATAGTCGAGATAAATTTTTAAAATTTGCTTATTTCTTTTTTAATTGTACATATTTATGGGGTACAGTGTGGTAATGTGATACACATATATAAAGTGTAACGATCACATTGGGATAGCATTTTCCATTTCCTTAAATATTTATCATTTGTGTTGGAGCCCATCAAACTTCTCACTCTGGTTCTGAGAATGTTCCTTTCTTCTTTAGCTGATACGTTCTTCTTAATTTTTTTCCTAGCAATTTGTTGTTGTTCAAAGATTTATTTGAAAATCAGCATGACAGACAGGGAGGGAGGGTGTGTGTGTGAGAAAGAGAGAGAGATTCCATCTGCTGGTTCACTCCCCAAATGGCTGCAATGGCCAGGATTAGGCCAGCTGGAAACCAGGAGCCCAGAATTCCAATTGGGTCTTCCACAAGCCCATGTACTTGGACTATCATCCACTACATTCCCAGGTGCATTAGCAAGGAGCTGTATTGTAAGCAGAGCAGCCAGAACTCGATTCAGTATCGCAAGCAGCCACAACACCAAGATCATTTCTAAGAACAATAGGTAAGATCACTTATCTTTCTCTCTTTCTCTCTGTACTGCCTCATACAATAGTAGTTATTGTGGTAGGTATTGGTGCCAGGAAAGACAAATGGAGAAATGGAATAGGGTAGCATAGAAACTGACCTACATAATAATAGCATTTGGAAGATGCCAGAAATAGCATTACAATGGAGCTATTATGACTACCAAATAAATGGTGCTGAGACAGTTGAAGATAGTTACATAGAAGATAGAAATCTACTTTACTTTAAACCTCAAATCTACTTTACTTTAAACATAGAAGATAGTTAGAAATCTACTTTACTTTAAACCCCAAGTAAGTTCTAAGGAATTAATGACAACCTAAAGTTGAAAAGCAAACTTTACAACTTAGAAGAAAAAAATGGAAAGCTATCCTAATGATATTGAATGGACAGGTCAATAAGAAATGGTAAAATGCACAGGTCAATAAGAAAAAAGGTAAAATGCAAGCCTATTAGTTTCCTATTGCTGCTTGTCTTAGTCTACTTCCTGTTGCTATAGCTGAATACCACAACCTGGGTGATTTTTAAAAAAGATTTATTTATTTATTTTGGATGAGTTAGAGACCCAGAGAGACTGGAGGGGGGGAGGGGTTCCTCCATCCACTGGTTTATTCCCCAGATGGCTGCAACAGCCAGAGCTGAGCCATGCTGAGGCCAGGAGCTTCATCTGGGACCCTTATGTGGATGCAGGAGCCCAAGCACTTGGGCCAGCTTTCTCTGCCTTCCTAGGCACATTTGCAGGGAGCTGGATCAGATGTGGAGCAGCTGAGACACAAACTGGATCTATATGGGATGCAGGTGTTCAGGCAGTGGCTTTACCAACTTTACCACAATGCCGACCTCAACCCGGGTCATTTATAAAGAGGTTCATTATTTAGCTCACTCTGAAATTTGCTTGGAAGTATGAAGTTCTCCAAATTTCAGCTCTGAAGCCTGGGAAGTTCAAGATCTGGGGCTGTCCTCTAAGTGAGGCCCTTGTCAAGGGCTGATGTTGTGGCACCGCAGGTTGATCTGCCTGCTATGCCCACATCAAATTTGAGAGCCAGTTCAAGTCCTAGCATCTCCACTTCCAAAACAGGTCTCTGCTGATGCAACTGGGAAAGCAGTGGAAGATGGCCACGTGCTGGGGCCGCTGATACCCATATGGGAGCCCCCAGTGGAATTCTAGGCTTCTAGCTTCCATTGCTGCCATTTGGGAATCTAAACCAGCAGATAGAAGATCTCTCCCCTGCACCACTCGCCCGTGTGTGTGTGTGTGTGTGTGTGTGTGCGTGTGTGTTTGTGTAAGTATAACTCTGCCTTTCAAATAAATAAATCTCAGACAAAAGCTAGCTAATTAGAGCCAACAGTCCATTAAAAAAAAAAAAAAGCTTGCATTCTCGATACCTAACTTTTGGGATTAAATTTCACCATGAGTTTAGGTAGGGACATGCAAACCATGGCTCTGCTGGAACAAATTACAAATTTCTTAGGTTAGAGCTACAGGAGTTTACTGCATAACAGTGCTGGAGAAATGGGACTCAGAAGGGTAAAATCAAGCTGCGCTGGGACTGAGTTCTCTCTGGAACCTGTTCCGGGGTCTAGAGGCTGCCAGTATTCCTTCACTCCTGTCCTCTCAGTATTAAAAGTGCTTCACTCCAACCTCTGCTCTCTGTCCTTTCTCTATCACTGACCCTCCTGCCACCATCTTGCAGGGCCCCTTTTAGCTACATGGGGTTCACTTGGATAGAGACTAATCCCCCATCTCAGGATGCTTAGCTCTTTTTAAAATGTATTTATTTTATTTAAAAGGCAGAAAGAAAACTCCCATCTGCACTTTCACTCCTCAACTGCTTGTAAAAGCTAAGAGCTGGGAACTCCATCCATGTCTGCCACCTGGGGCAGGGACCCAAGCCCTGGGGCCATCAGCTGCCGCCTCCTGGAGTGTGCATGTGCAGGAAGCTGGAATGGAGGGGAAAGCTTGGACTTGAACCTGCCTCTGAGAGAGGATGCCGGGAGTCCCAAGTGGCAGCTTAAGCAGTGTGCCAAACACCCGCCCTGGGAATGATCCTTAATTCTTCATCATATCTGTCAGGTCTCCTTTTACCATGTCAGTGAACACAACTGCATTCACAGATTTCAAGAGGCTGAACATTCTGGAGCAAGAGCACTAATTAGTCAGCCTCCCATAGCAAATCACAGACTGGAAACCTCTGTCTGCAGCTCATATAAACATGCACAGAATAGAAGACAAACTCAGAGGAGTTGAGAAAAATTCTTTTCAAACACTGGCAGAGGATTAAAATAGTTCATAGGAGAGGGAAGTCTGGCTAAGGACATAAAAAGGGTGTTAAACCTCACTAATGATAAAAAATACAAACTATACCAATAATGAGGGGACATTACCTTCCTTTCCATACAGTTAAAAGTGTGACAATACTAAGGTTTGGCTTAATTACAAGGAAGTGGAAATATTCATGTACAGCTAATGTAAGAAACATCAATTAAATTAAAACAATTTTAAGAAAATTAAAATGTTGCAGCATTGGTGGGTGCAACTACAACACACTCATATAAAGGATTGCAGCACGGTAGTCCTAATAAACGGAAAACCCTGTGCACGAGCAGTCAAACACAACTGCAAGAAAAGCAGATTGCTGAAGATGTCACAGTAAGATACATTTCCACACATTTTAAAATGCAAGGGATGCGTACCATTAATGGAAATCTAAAAATATGAGCTGGAAGGAGTCCCAACTTTAGCACAGTGGTGCGCCCTGTTGGAGGGATTACATTTAGTTGTACTTGCTGTGTTTCATTTATTTAGGAAAAAATTGATAACACTGTAAATTTAAAATGTAAAACTACTGGGTATTGAGCATATGGCTATCTACTATGTTATTTATTCTCTTTGATATGTGTTCTAGGTTTTTTTTTTTTAAAGTAAAAGCAAAGGCCAGCAAGAAAGTTAGCTCTATAGTGAAATTGATGTGTTTTTTTAAGCTTTTATTTAAAGAATATAAATTTCCAAAGTACAGCTTATGGATTACAATGGCTTCCCCCCATAACTTCCCTCCCACCCGCAACCCTCCCCTTTCCCGTTCCCTCTCCCCTTACATTCACATCAAGATTCATTTTCAATTCTCTTTATATACAGAATATCAGTTTAGTATATATTACATAAAGATTTCAACAGTTTGCCCCCACATAGCAACACAAAGTGAAAAATACTGTTGGAGTACTAGTTATAGTATTAATTTACAGTGTACAGCACATTAAGGACAGAGATCATACATGATTTTTTTTAAAAAATTGATTTTCTATGCAATTTCCAATTTAACACCAAGATTTATTAATCATTTGCAATTATCTTTATATACAGAATATCGATTCAGTATATACTAAGTAAAGATTTCATCAGTTTGCACCCACACAGAAACACAAAGTGTAAAAATACTGTTTTAGTACTAGTTATAGCATTACTTCACATTGGACAACACATTAAGGACAGATCCCTCATGAGACGTAAGTACACAGTGACTCCTGATGTTGATTTAACAATTTGACACTCTTGTTTATGGCGTCAGTAATCTCCCTAGGCTCTAGTCATGAGTTGCCGAGGCTATGGAAGCCTTTAGGGTTCGCCGACTTTGATCTTATTCTGACAGGGTCATAGTCAAAGTGGAAGTTCTCTCCTCCCTTGACTGTTGTTGTACAATGTAATACTTTAAACATTTTAGTATTTTTTTTTCTAGTACTAGTGGTTGAACTCTGTAATTAACACACAATTATTCTTAGGTGTTTAAATATTAACTGAAAAGTGATCCCTGTGAAATAGAAGAGTGGGAATAAGAGAGGGAAGAGATGTACAATTTGGGACATGCTCAATCGGACTTGCCCCAAATGGTGGCGTTAGAAACGTGCCAGGGGATCCCAATACAATCCCATCAAGGTGGCATGTACCAAGGCCATCTCACTAGTCCAAGTGATCAATTTCAGTTCACAATTGATCACACTGATAGGTCTAAGAGTCAAAGGGATCACACAAGACTAGTGTCCGCTAATACTAACTGATAGAATAAAAAAGGGAGAGAACGATCCAACATGGGAAGCGAGATACACAGCAGACTCATAGAATGGCAGATGTCCTAAATAGCACTCTGGCCTTAGATTCAGCCCTTAAGGCATTTGGATCTGGCTCAAGAGCACATGAGAATATTTTAGGCATGGAAAGCCAAGACACTCTGAAAAAAAAAAAAAAAAGACCTAAATGAAAGATCTCTACAAGTGAGATCCCAGTGGAAAGAATGGGCCATCAAAGAAGGAGGTACCTTTCTCTGAAGGGAGGAAATTGATGTTTTTAATACAAATGAAAGAGGCTCTATGAGAAAGCTTATCTTTTACTAGGGAAGAGTTAGGTTTGGGAGTCTGACAGAACTTGGTTCAAGTCCCGACTCATGGGCATGGTTTTTGACCACTCTCAGCCTCAGCCTTCTCATCTGATAACATGTGGGGATTAAACGAGCAGGTACAGAAGCCTCTATTACATGGTAAGTACTCAGTAGGGTTGTACCAACTCTAGGACAATAGTTAATTCCTATTTGCTGTGCAGCACTAAACCTTCATAGGCTGCAGGCTTTAATGTTTGTTTAATAAACCAAACCTAGAATATTCCAGATTAAACGTTTTAGAGATTTATAAGCCTTCAATTAAATTTTTATTATTTGGAAAAGCTTTTCGCCAGCAATCTGGCATTTCTTTGGAATTAAACAGTGTTTGAGGCATCCATTGTGGTTAATTTCCTTTCATTCTGTCCACTGCATTTACTTTTTTAGTCTTGATTCATTTGGCAAAGACTGGGGTGATGTACGGTTTTTTGGCTGTACAGATGTGGCTGATGACAGAATATTTCAGAAATAATGTTATATTTGCAGCCTAACCTATTAGTATGACCCTGAGGTACTATCAACACCTTTTCCTTGTCAGTGGTGATTTGAAACCTGAAGAAATGTACACTGCCAAAGTGCAGGTCATAGGGATTTTCTTTAAAAAGAAAGACTTTATTTGAAAGAGTTACAGAGAGAGGGGGAGAGAATCTTATGTCCACTGGGTCACTCCCCACATGGCTGCAACAGCCAGGGCAGGGGCCAGGCATTGCTTCCAGGTCTCCCACATGGGTAGCAGGGCCCAGGCACTTAGGCCATATTCTGCTACTTTTTTCCAGGTCATTAGCAGGGAGCTGGATCACAAGTGGAGCAGCTGGGATGCAAACTGGTGTCCACATGGGATGCCAGCACTGTAGCTAGTGTCTTCGCTAACTGTGCTACAGCACTAGCCCCAGTCTTAATTTTTTTATGTCAAAAATTAGTACTTACTTAGATTTTACAATTTTATCCGGGGGCCAGCACTGCGGGCAGAGTGGGCTGAGCCTCTGCTAAGGCACTGGCATCCTATGTGGGCACCAGTCTGTGCATGGCCTGGGAAAGAAGTAGAGGATGGCACAGGTGCTTGGGCATCCACATGGGAGACCCAGAAAAAGTTCCTGGATCCCAGCTTCAGATTGACCCAGCTCTGGTCGTTGCACCCATTTAGGCAGTGAACCCGCAGATGGAAGACTCCCTCCCCCTCTCCCTCCCTTCCACCCTCCTCCCCCCTCTTTGTAACTCTGCCTCTCAAATAAATAAATGCTTAAGAAATGTTTTATCCAATTATATTGAAGATTTGTTGATATAAATGTAGTCATCCTAGCAGCTTGAAGTAGGGTCCCAGTGCTTCAAATTCCAGTGGCAGACGTGCTTGTTAAGGCTATGGGTAGGTAAGAATAGCTAACAGAGAATAGCTAACAGAGGTCTTGCTTACCAGGTGAGCACGATGAAGTCAAGTGTAATACCACGCCTGCCAATCACAACTATTCCACATTATACAATTATTGGTACTTGGAACGTGCTAGAACAGGAACATATGGTTATTATGAACAGTCTCTGGGACCAACTGTCTAGATTCAAATGCTAGATAATCCACTGTCTGTGTAACCTGTGTTGATTTTTTCGTCTGCAAAATGGAGATACTGATAGTACCCATGTCAAAACTAGATTATAAGGACTAGGTGAGTGAGTGCAATTCTGCAACCCTAATCTGAATGTATTTGGGAATATGCAACTTTCCAAACTTTAAATAGTAATTGGGTTCATATGTAGCCTATAAGGTAAAACCCCCAGCATGATTCTGGGCAGCAGTCCATAATTAGGCACACTTCTGTTTGTATAGTGAAATCTGTGCATGGCTGTACAAATTGGATAAACATTATAAATAGCCATTATTGAGATTGAGTTTTGGTGCCAAATGAATTTTTAAAATTGTTTTTACTTTTATGTTTTAAAACAGAAAGTGTTCTTACATCTGCTAGTTCATTCCCCAGATGGCTGCAGTGGCCTGGGCTGAAGGTCCGGGTCCTGGCCCATCCAGGCTCTGGCTGAAAGCCATCCAGATTTCACACACGGGTGGCAAGGACCCAAGAACTTGGGCCGTCTTCTGTTGCCTTCCCCCAGGCATTAGCAGGAAGCTGTATTAGAACTGGAGCGGCCAGGACTGGAACTGGCACTCTGCCGAGATAGGACACCAGTATCACAGGCTTTGGCTTTGCCTGCTGGGCCCCTCTTCTGGCCCCAGACATTTTTGTTTGTAGAACACTCTGGGTTTCAATGGAGAGTGTGTGTGTGTGTACGTACACGTATCACTTATAATGCCTGACACATAGTACTCTCTATGTTAGTTATTGCTGTTATTATCACTTAAAATACTATTTGAATTAGTAGGATGAAGAGGAATAAAGAGTGTTTTCTTTAATGGATGTTAATGTACTCAATTTTTTCCAAGTATTCTTCCTCTTTCATCACCACACTCTCCTTTGGAGATGGTATCCACTTTGCATGGCCTAGCAGGAATGCCCTCTCACTGAGGACACCCAAGAAGAGCCTTAGTCCCAGATGCTTGGCTGTCTTCTCAGTTAACATGGACATTACTAGGGCTCAAACTGTCATCAAATTCTCTTGGTTGAAATGGTTCTTGCAAGTTTCAGATTACTCTGTTGTTGTCTTTACTGGTTGATAGCTCTTCCCTCTTTCATGATTGAGAAAAGGTTCAGAAAACATAGGATTTTGAAGTAGTTCTTCTGAATGATTAGCTCCTGACCACCCCTCACCATCCTGCTCGGATCAATACTGTGTTGACCTTCCTGCCAACCTCTAAGTGATTTATAATCTAAGTATATTTATGAATTAAAACTATTTAAAATAGAAACAAATCAAGTTAGAGTATATATCAAAACTTTAGAGGGGGAATGACTGAGTTTAGAAGTAATAGCTGTTCTCAGATGAAAAAAATGTTTTATTACACAAGCAGAGTTAGACAGAGAGAGTAACTGTTTTTCCTCATTCTGTCAGCATCATTATTTCTTAAAATATATAGGTGTTTGAACGTTTTTTGTTGGCCCCCTTCATCAAACTTCATCTTTCTGTACGATAAATTTCTAGATGTGGAATTACTAGGTCAAGGGAGTGAATTCAATGGAGTTGCAATGACATTTTTTAAAAGCCTTTGTGGGCATTCTCGAAAAAGAAGGAAAGGGTGTAGAGGTGCCATTTTCCTTGAGGAATGCTTAGCATTTAAATTCCATGCTCATAATAGGCTTGTCATTTTCCCTGCTCTGGGACATAAAACAATTGCATCATGTGGCCTTCAAGTGCCTTTACTGGAGGCGATGGTTGCTGGTAGCACACCAGGCTCTTCACTGGGCTGCTAATCCCAGGCTCCACGCCTGTCAGCCCTCTTCATCAGCTGTAACTCAGCCAGCAGCTTTGAGGGTGAAGAGGTTAAAAAAAAAATCCCAACAATGAAATCAGGGGCTTAGCAGTGGATCCTGACTACTGGCTCGTTTTCACTCACTTTCAGTTCGTTGTGTAAACTCTTGGGATGCTTCCAATTTTCGAATTTCAGGCAGCGTTAAGAGGCAGGTAACCTTGCCCATGGTCACTTCCTAACTCCGTGACTGGAGAGGAATTTCTGGTCCTGCAGTCACTGGTGTTTCCTGAGGGAAAGTCACTGCCCCGGCAGCCTTTTCCCTCTCTGCTGCCGCCTCGCTGCACACAGTGATTGTTTCATTCTTTTCCAGGACCCCGGAGTTCCTCCTCCTGCACTATTTAAACAAAAGGGATGGAGTCCCTTGTCCGTGCCAGCTGCCTTTCCAGTGCCCCTGGCTACCGTGCTGGAAAGTTTAGATGCACGGCAGTTTGTCACAGCAGAAAAGTCCCATTGAACAGGCGGTGTCGGTCAGGACCTCCCCGGAGCAGCTGGGTCTCACGTTTCCGCATCTTAAATGGAAGTTTCTCAGCATCCCCTGTCTGTCTTTCCTTTCAAAGATGAGTTCATATTTTCCAGTGTGCTCCTTTCCCTCGCCGCTGAGTCCCAGCCGGAAGGAGACAACCGCAGACAGCCTGTCTCCTTCCCTGCAATCCTCCCTCCTGCCCCGCAGTGTCTGTACCACCCAGCTTCCCACCGGACCCACCAGCATGCCGATGGGCCACTGCCCCATTTCCCTCCTTCGCTTCACCCAATTCCTCTTTTAGGAAAATGCTCCCTGTACCTCGATCAGTTTCTCACCACTGCTCACTTCCGCCATTTCACTGCAAACAGCCAGCGGGCTCCGGATTGCCAAAGGCAAACGGCCTCTTCTCAGCCACCCTCTTCCTCCTCATAGGAAGGATTTGATGCTGTGAGGAAAACTTTCCCAGTAGTTTTACTTCTTCTTTATTTATAGTCCACAGTGTGGGGCCTGCACTGTGGCCTGGTGGGTGAGGCCACCGCCTGCAGTGCCGGCATCCCATATGGGCATCAGTTCCAGCCCCAGCTGCTCCACTTCTGATCCAGCTCCCTGCTAATGTGCCTGGGAAAGCAGTGAAAGATGGCCCAAGTGCTTGGACCCTGCACCCACATTGGAGAGCCAGAAGAAGCTCCTTGCTCCTGGCTTTAGGCCAGCCCAGCTCTGGCCATCACTGCCATTTGGGGAGTAAACCAGCAGACTGAAGATGTCTCTCTGTCTGCCTCTTTGTAATTCTTTCAAATAAATATTTTTTTAAAAAAGTATATTCGCAACATTTTTAAAAAAAAAATAAGTTGATTTTGTTGTAACAGTTTTTGAATCCATGCGTAGTTCTCATAATATGCATTTTCCACAAAATATGATCTTAGCAATTTTTCATAACTTTTTTATCACTTTTTTATAGCTTTGTGGTATTTTCTACCAATGTACTGTAGCTTAGTCAGCTCCCCTCCCCCCCCCTTTTTAAAAGACTTCATTTATTTATTTGAGGGGTAGAGTTGGAGAGAGAAAGGTCTTTTGTCTGTTGGTTCACTCTCCATATGGCCACAAGGCTGGAGCTGAGCCAATCCAAAGCCAGGAGCTTCTTCCGGGTCTCCCAGTGCAGGGCCCCAAGCACCTGGGCCATGTTTTGCTGCTTTCCCAGGCCATCATCAGAGAGCTGTATCAGAAGAGAAGCACCCAGAACAGGAACCGTCACCCAAATGGGATGCCAGCTCCCTCTTGATAGGCATTTGAATCATTCTCTTTGCTCTTTCCAAGCTGCCGTGAAGAATAACTTTCATGAGTTGTTTTGCTCCTGTGTGCGGGTATATTTAGAAGTTATTGGCAAGAACCAGTTGCATTTTGTCTATTTATTTACTGTTCTTTGACCATCCACAATCCCTGCTCTTAGTCCTCTGATTCTCCTCAGCAAGTTAGATACTTCAGCCCAGTCTTACTCCTTAGTTCAGAAGCCTTCAGGGACTCCCCATGGGCGCATTTCCCTGTGCTGTCGGCGCTGGAGGGGAGGCAGACAACTGGATCCACAGACACAAGCCGTGGAGCAGTCAGCGTTGTCTCCGGCTGGACTCTGTTCTGCTAGAAGGGTCTACTTGGCTCTCCACTCACGTGCCCCATGTGTCTGTGTCTCCCCTGCTTTGCACAGAGTACCTTCCAGCCCCTGCAGTGCATCCTCTGAGACTGAACTCACATGCCGCCGCAGCCGTGAAGCGCCCTTGATTACTGCTCCCTTCTGCTAAAAATAGTCTTGCCTTCTGCTGTGCACTGTTACAGGGCATATCCTTTTCTACCGTGGATTACATTACAGTTTCTGTGCATTTTTCCTTTAGCTACTAGTTAGTAATGGCCCAAACACAAGGATGGTGCCTTCTTCTGGTTTCCTGTCCCCTAAACACCTCTTAGCATGGTGCCTTGCATACACTAATGAATGCAGAAGGGCCACGTTCTTTCTCTTCTTCCCTGAAGTGATGGAGTGGTGAATATGCAGAACTCACCCCATCCCTGCTCATTCCAGTTTTTTGTTTTGTTCTGTTTTTTCAAAAATGACTTTTCCCCCTCCCTTCTAGGAATGTTTTTACAAGCTTGGAGCCATGAAGTCTTCCTTTCCCAGTGACTGTTCCTATGACCTGCTGGGAAATGAGGCTGCTGTGCAGTTCCATGCTTGTTCTATCGTCAGCCAAAAGTACTGGCAGGACCAATATGTTGTCCACATTGTAGCACAAGACATAATACGTCATTTTAAACCAGGTGTCCCTTTTTATTAAAAAAGATTGATCAATTTGAAAGGCAGAGTTAGAGAGACAGAATCTTCCATCTGCTGGGTCACTTCCCAGTTGGCCACAATGGCAAGGGCTGGGCCCGGCCAAAGCCAGGCACCAGGAGCTTCTTCCAGGTCTTCCATGTGGGTACTGGGGCTCCAGCACTTGGACCATTCTCTGCTACTTTCCCAGGTACACTAGCAAGGAGCTGGACAGGAAGTGAAGCAGTTGGAACTGAAGCCTGTGCCTGTATGGGATGCTAGTGTTACAGGTGCCGGCTTAACCTCCTATGCCACGATGCCAGCCCCAACCAGTTGTCTGCTTTTATTGGAAGACTGACTGCTTTTCTGATAACTTCATTTTTTTTTAATTTTTTTTTTTATTTTTGACAGGCAGAGTGGACAGTGAGAGAGAGAGACAGAGAGAAAGGTCTTCCTTTGCCGTTGGTTCACCCTCCAATGGCTGCCGCGGACAGCGTGCTGCGGCCCCCGCGTCGCGCTGATCCGAAGGCAGGAGCCAGGTGCTAGGTGCTTTTTCCTGGTCTCCCATGGGGTGCAGGGCCCAAGCACTTGAGCCATCCTCCACTGCACTCCTGGGCCACAGCAGAGGGCTGGCCTGGAAGAGGGGCAACGGGGACAGAATCCGGCGCCCCGACCGGGACTAGAACCCAGTGTGCCGGCGCCGCAAGGTGGAGGATTAGCCTGTTGAGCCACGGCGCCGGCCGATAACTTCATTTTTAATACAAATAAAAACTGCTAGCAGAATCTAATCTTGTGGACACCGTTCTGACTATATAGTATCTTTAAAGGTCGTAGTACTACATCCTAGGCACTTATGAATGTAATGTAGCCAGGGTCCCCTGCGTCCATACAGGATTGTCAGTGCACTGGGCCTACCCCGTGTGACGGTGCTTTCTCTTTCCTGTGCTGTTAGGTTTTTGAAGAGCCCTCCATCAGCCTCTTTGCACTGGAACACTGTGAGGGAAGAGAGCTACATCTCGAAGAGGCTGTGAATTCTGTCCTGAACAAAGACTTGCATTTCTACACCCAGTCTGTTTGGGTAAAAAGCGGACTGTAAGTATGGGAGAAGAGTTTTGTCTGCTTTGGTCACTGTTTTAGGACAGAGTTGCACAGTTGCTGTTGGGATCTGTTGGTATTTGTAGCCTTCTCTGTCAGTAGACTAACAGTAGATTCTGTGTCAGTTGGAGAAGACTGCCAGCCACCCGGTAGGTGTGTAGTAGCAGTGGCCTGGGGGAAGAGCCCATTGGAGAGGAGGGCTACCACCCTGTCACAGTCGGTTGACCCCAGGACCTTACCTGGTGCCACTTTCCTTCCAGGAGAAAGTCCCTTAATGCAGCAAGTATAACCAGTTAAGACGATCGTCTGCTAAGGCAGGTGACTCAGGGCAGACGAAGAGTGCTGTGTATTTTGATTTGACAGCTTGCTTCTCCCGGAGTGCTTCCCTGCGTGGCACTCATTTTTCATTCTGGAGGACACCTGTGGACCTGGCCTGCTGGCCAGTGATGCTCATACATTCAGATTATCAGTCAGGTTGCGTGAGGCCTGCCTGTTAAAATTTGGGAAGTTACCTTTAACAAAAAAAATTGGGTTTTTTTGACAGGCAGATTTAGACAGAGAGAGAAAGGTCCTCCTACCGTTGGTTCACTCCCCAAATGCCCACTACGGCAGGCGCGCTGTGCCAATCCGAAGCCAGGAGCCAGGTGCTTCCTGCTTCTCCTGCTCTCCCATGCGGGTGCAGGGCCCGAGCACCTGGGCCATCCCCCACTGCACTCCCGGGCCACAGCAGAGAGCTGGACTGGAAGAGGGGCAACCGGGACAGAATCCGGTCCCCCAACCGGGACTAGAACCCGGGGTGCCGGCACTGCAGGTGGAGGATTAGCCAAGTGAGCTGCGGCACCGGCCAAAAAAAAAAAAATTTAAACAATGATTACCTAAAGTGGGTATAAACTTGCATACTTAGAACAAACATGGTGAGAAGCCTGCCAGAGAGCGGCCATGAAATGGAAGCTGTTTACTTCCTGGGAAATCTGCCTCTCTGGCCATTTCTGAAGAGTGTGGCAGATAAGCCAGCCCTTCCTCCTGCACTGCTGGTGTTTTTGGTACCAGGAGCCAACTGAAAAAACACATAGCTCTCAGTGGTTGGTAGAAAAACGGCTGCTTTTATTTAGGATGGCTTATGAATTATGTGATCATTAACTCAGCTTGTTTAAATATTTGGGGGCTAATGAGAGATAAAGCCAATAATTGAAAATGAAGTCAACTATTACAATATCTGGCTTTTATATTATTCACATAAGAGTTTAAATTTCCTTCTGCAAAGCATTTCACATGGCTTAGTGTTTATTAAAATAAATTGATTTACTCTAGCTAAGCTAAGGTTCTGGTGTATTATTTCCCAATTAACGAAGTCCATTTGATCTAAATTCTACATCCTCATAATACAGGACTTTCACAGCACTTTTATACATTTCTTGTCTTTATATTCTTGAGTGAAACTAACACTTGACTCACCTCCAAAAATTTCTCACCTTCTATTTCACTCTGTTCTCAAAAACTGGTGCCACTTTACCTTGACAGTGTTAATGTCTCCTCTTTGGCTTATTATCTACCTTCTGGTCCAGAATCTATAGAGACCGACATGCAGATGAAGGAACAGTAGACCCTCTCTGGGAAGATGTTCCTGGGCTATACAAACGGCTGGCAGGATCCTGCTTACTGCACAGCCGGCTACCTCCAGGGACAAGCTGTGTTCTTTTTAATCCCCTTGTTATGTCACATCTTTGATCTGTGATGGTAATGAGGGCTGCTTTAGTGCACCATCCCACACAGCTTTTCCAACTAGGGAATTCATTTAAATCAGTATCGATGCAGTTACTTAAAATCTTGCTTAAATTTTCTAAATGCAACTTCCCTAGCCATGTGAAGAACCTGTGATGCTAGGGAAGCAGCTGAGCCTCTCTGTGGCCCTGCTGACAACCCCTGCACCATGCTGATGGTTCAGCTGTGTAAGTTTGCAAAAAAGGGGTCCAGGGAAAGCCTTCTAGCCAGAATTTGCCCATGCCTGATCTCGCTTGTGGATAGCAGGGTGGATTTCCCCTAATAATTGTCAACTTAGGTACACAATCTTTATCCAGAGTTTTCATATACCAAACTTGGAATCTCTCCTTTCTCCCCTCAACTTTATGAAGCTGATGTCTCTTCCTGCATTAAGTGAGATGCATGTCCCTAAGGAATACTGCCCTTTGAGTTTTCACGTGGAAAACCGGTCTGAAACCACTGCCCTAGCAGCACCACAGCAAACCTTTGTAGCTGTGTCGTGAGCCCTGGACCTGCCTGCTCCTGAGAACCAGCCCCTCTGAGTGCAGCAGCTCAACTGCAGGTTATCCATTCCTTGGGTCAAGGCAGCCACTTCTTTCTTAAAGTGCTGTCCGCAGTGACCTTCAGTCTCGCTGAAAACGCCAGGTCCTCTTGGTGACCCAAGTTTATTTTCCTCAGCCATCCAGCTTGAAACTGCCTAAGGCAAGGAGCAGTCTGCTTTTTTCTGTCAAGGGCCAGGCAGTCCTTTCAGTCCAGGGGTATCCCTCGCTGTCAGAACTGCTCAGCCTGCTGTGAGGGTGCAGAAGCAGCCATAACCAATCTGTGAAGCAATGGGCTTGACTGTTTTCACTAAGTCAGCCTTGAAATGCCAGATCCTGACCTCAAGGCCCTGTACACCTTTACACACTTTAACACAGGCAGAGTGGAAGCCAAGAGTGTCCGGGAGGGTCTGCAAAGAGGCTGGGCCTTAGAGTGACAGGGAGATGGGAGACATCTGTGGATCTCTGCAAGTCTACAGGGCCATGGGGATGTTGAGGGCGTTGTAGAAGAAACGTCTGGTGGGGTCACTGGAGATTCATTGTGAGGCCGTCAGGGACGTGTGATGATGCTCCTAAGGGTGGGAGAATGGTTTTCTGTTGGGTAGGAGTGGGAACTTAGTTTATCTTTGCATGTTAAAATGCTTTGAAAAAAGGCCAATTGGGGAGTGAACCAGCAGACAGAAGACCTCTTTCTCTCTCTCTCTCTGCCTCTCCTTCTTTGTGTAACTCTGACTTTCAAATAAATAAATTAATTTTTTTTTAAAAAAAGTGTTATCAAAGGAACCTGCGATTTCCGGAACTGGAGGGAGCCTTGCATTCACTTTGGAAGTAAGGGAATCAGCAGTCAGATTGGAACCCAGATCTTCTAACTCCAGTCCCATGATTTTTCTCCTACATTTCTCTGCTGTTAAGAAAAAAAAAGTGTAATTTTTTTTAAAAAACTGCAAATGTCTAAGTTTCAAAGAGCACACCCTGAAGGTGTGATAGCAGGTATCTTTGATAAGAGAATGCTTTTGTGTTTTGAAGTACCTCACTTTTTTTTTTTTTCCTGCTCTCTTACAGGTGGATAGCTTATGAAGGATCCAATTTCTTAGGGAGACAAATACTACTTGAGTCTAATGAGATTCCAAACTGGACAGTGTACAGTGGATGGAAAACAATTGGTTCCCTGCGTCCTATGAAACAGGTAGGAAAAGACTGGTAAGATCCAAAATACCTGAATTTTCTGGTAGAAATGTCATAAGCCACAGCGTCTGAAATGGTAACCTTTAACTTAGATTGCCATTTATATAGCAGGAAGAACATATTGTGTTGGAGGAGTCTTGTAGATTTTCATCAGTTTATAAAACTGCATCTAAATCAACATTGGATTTTAGGTTTGAGTCCCAAGTATTACTGGCCATGTTCCCTTCCTTTCGAAAACAATGGAGACAGAAATGAACTTTGATGCTACTCCAGTTTCACTTTTTAAGTATTTGGAATTTTTTTTCCTTACTTACATAATACTCAGGATGGATTCTGGCAATTTAATTAACATAGTATGTACTGCACACCTACTGCCTGTCAGTCTTTGTTCCAGCTTCCCACAGCACTCAGTGTGGCCTGTGGGATCTGCCTTCCCGCTGCTTCTCCAGCCTCATCTCTCAGCCCTCTCCCCACCCACAGACGTGCCACGTGCAGCACATGTAGCTCTCCCACTCAGGCTCTTACCATGGGCTGTGTCCGCTGCCTGGAACATGCTTCCCTCACTGTTGGCCTGTGAGCTCCTCCTCATCTCTGAATTCAATGCAAGCCTCCTCATGATGCCTCCCTCGCCCTGTCTGTATATCCTGAAAGACATGGTTCTTTTTCTATGAGATACCCATAGAAAGACACCTGGCTCACTGTACTGAAAACCTCATGAAGGTAAAGACCATACATATATTTTGCTTATTGCTGCACACTGAGTGCCTGACACAATGTCTCACACATTGTAGATATTCAGGGATTATTTACTGAATGAAGAAATGAATGTATAACTGGATGAATAAGTATTTGATATTATACAAAGCAAATGATGATATACATAATTTCTACCCTTTTTTCATTCATCTTTTTTTTTAAACTTTTATTTAATATAAATATGCAAAGTACAGCTTTTGGATTACAGTAGCCTTTTCCCCCACATAACTTCCCTCCCACCCGCAACCCTCCCATCTCCTGCTCCCTCTCCCATCCCATTCACATCAAGATACATTTTCAGTTCTCTTTATATACAGAAGATCAATTTAGTACATATTAAGTAAAGATATCAACAGTTTGCATCCACACAGAAACACAAAGTATAAAGTACTGTTTGAGTACCAGTTATAGCATTAATTCACCTAGTACAACAATTAAGGACAGAGATCCTACATGGGGATTAAGTGCACAGTGACTCCTGTTGTTGATTTAACAATTGACACTCTTGTATATGGCATCAGTAATCACCCTAGGCTCTTGTCATGAGTTGCAAAGGCTATGGAAGCCTCTGGAGTTCGCCAACTCCGATCTTATTTAGACAAGGCTATATTCAAAGTGGAGGTTCTCTCCTCCCTTCAGAGAAGGTACCTCCTTCTTTGATGGCCTGTTCTTTCCGCTGGGATCTCTCTCTCAGAGATCTTTCATTTAGGTCTTTTTTCTTTTCTTTCTTTTTTTTTGCCACAGTGCTTGGCTTTCCATGCCTAAAATACTCTCATGGGCTTTTTAGCCGGATCTGAATGCCTTAAGGGCTGATTCTGATTTCTACCTTACTGAGCTTAAATTTTTATTGGGTGAAACACATCCAATTCACAGCTAGTGTTTGGCACAATAATTAAGATGTTGCTTGGGATACCTGCCATCTTTTATCAGCTTGACTGGGTTGGAGTCCTGGCTCTGCTTACTAATCCAGCTTCCTGCTAATGCACACCCTGGGAGGCAGAAGTTGATGGCTCAAGGACTTGGGTCCCTGCCACCAACATGGGAGACCCATATTGAGATCTGGGCTCTGGACTTCAGCCTGGCCCAGCACTAGCTGCTGCAGGCACTGAAGGAGTAAACGAGAGGATGGAAGATCCTCTGTCTTGCAAGTAAAATGAAAATAAAGTGTAAAGCATGTCCAAAGTAGTAACATTAAAAAAAAAGTGATATGTAAACATCAAAAACCACAGGCAGGGCTTGGTTCAGAGAGGGGAAGTCTCATTGTGTTTGGCGGGGGCAAGAGTGTATAGAGGGTAGAAAGCTCAAGTGAGGTCCTTGGGTGTGAGGTCCAGTGGATTTGCTGTTTCTACCTCTTTTTAGAAACACTTTCTTACTGGATTTGGACTGTAGTCCTTTGAAGTAGGAATTATCCCCATTTTCTAGTTGGAAAAATAAGGCTAGGAGGTAAAGCACATTTGAGAAAGTTGTATCTGAGTGAGTGAGTGAACCTGAATGTGTTAGTTTCTAAAAATCTTTGTATATAAAGCACCCACACTCTTCTTCCCTCCAAAGTAAGGTCAGCCTTGAGAGTACCACAGTATATCCCAGGCACTGAGCTAAGTGTAGCCCGGGGAATGTAGGTGCTGAGGCTCAGAGGTGCTGACTTCACAGAACATTAAACAGTAGCCAGAAACTGTTAACCTGACTGGTCTTCTCATCCCTGTCATATAAACATGAACACACACACACACACACACACACACACACGACCTAGCTCATTGCCACAACTCTTGGCCTATGCTGGCTGTGCTGCTTGTAAGCAGTATGACCTTGGTGAATCACTTCATTTCTTGGCACCTTGGATTTCTTTGGTGAAACCATGATCACACTGCGTCCGTCTCATTGTGAGGCTTAAGTAAGATAGTGGATGTCCAGTTTCTGCTGTAACAACTGACTCATTTTCCTGTGGTGATAACATTTACATTTATTTTGAAAGTGTTATTTACAGTGCCACTTGGGAGAACCAGAGGCACTCTTCTGAGGGTTACTAAATCCTTAGTGTCTTTCTTGGGCATGGGATTGCATGACCTCTGCATTTTGCTTTTTCCTCCCTTGTAATCAATCATCTGGGAAGATGGATAATTCTACTGGAAAGCCATAGGAAAAAGCAAGGTGTAAAAACAGGAATTCCGTTTATTTCTTACTAACTATATAATAATGCAAATCCTATTCTGTTAAAAACTTCGTAGCCAAGCTTAACACTGACAGTATTTTCCTCAATTTTGAATGGTGTTTCCTCCCCTAGGGAAGGATGTTCCTTCCCACTGGTCAGGATCCTCAGACAAAGGAAACTTATGTAGCCTCTAATTTTACATGGAAGTTTTTTGACAATGAAAATGATCCTTCAAGATTGATTTATTTGAAAGGCAGAGATAGAGACAGAGTAAGAGAGATTTTTCCATTTACTAGTTCATTCCCCAAATGTCTACAAGTAAGCCTGGGCTGGGCCAGGCCAGAGCCAGGAATTCCATCTGGGTTTCCTATGTGGGTTGCAGGGACACAAGTAGTTGGGATGTCATATGCTGCCTTCCCAGGTGCATAGCAAACTGGACAGGAAATGAGTAGCCAAGACTTAAACTGGCACTTCAATATGGGATGCAGGGGTCCCAGTGCACTGTGCCACAGTACCTGTCCCTAAAAATAGGAGTACATTGTGTCTTAATTTAGGAAGCACATGATTCCTACTCTGATTAAACATTTAAGTGTAAAATATGTCAGTAGATTTTACTGTTGACTACTTAGGCCACAGCTTTGAAACTCAGCAAAGGAATTTTGGCTTTCTAAAATGGTAGCTGGTAGATCACATTTAGGGTACTGGTATTGCTTTAGCTCGTATTATTTAGAAATTCAGAGATGATTAAAATGTGATCCTCTTTCAGGTTGGGGATTTGGAAATCACCAAGGTATTTACACCACCTATCAGTGTTTTCCCATATAACAACAAGGGAGTCAGACTACCAATGTGTAACAAGGGTAATTAATTAGCATTTTGCTTGAGTTAATTGATTACAACTCTGATGTTTGGTCCTAAAGTAATTGGAATCCTGTCATCTGTGAAGGGCATACCTGTTTTCTTACATGTACAAAGTAGTGAAACTATAATAAAGACATACTTAAGCTTCAAGAATTAATAATGGTTATAAGACCAAGTCGAGTTACAGAAATTTAAGTACATTATGAATGTGGAAGGTGTTTAGAAGCATTTAAAACATTCTGCTAAACCTTGTTCACCTGCTTTCAATGACCAGTTTGCCCTTCTTTTTGCTTAGGTGCTCAGAATATTTAGTCCTTAGGAAAGCTAAACAAGCCAGCAATTTACCAAAATTCATCAGACCTCATGTTGATCTAAACTGCAAAAGCAAACTATTCACATGTGATCTTAACCATAATGCCAGGTTGAATTTACCTAAGCACTTCCTTTTCTGAGTCAAAGTCTTAGTAACAGACCCTTTGTTTTTATTTAGCCCAGGTTCTCATTGGGAGCCCAGTACCCAACCAAAGGTAGGGATATTGGGTGTCCTGTGTTTTGCTTTATTAGGGCTGGAGGCCTATGTCATGGACTAGAAAATGGGTTCTGTTGAACTTTAGTTATGTGCCCTACTCTTTAACTGTCTTATACTGCCATCTTTGAGATTAGTTTCTTATTCTAGCATAGGCCTTGGAACATTCTGGTTAAGAGGAAGGGTTTTATTATAAGCAGATATGGCTTCCTCCATTCGTTGTTAACCTTATTTGTAAAACTAGGGTCATAATTACATATTTTTTAATGTATTTTACTTGCAAGTCAAGAGTTAGAGAGAATAGAGAGTTCTTCTATCTGCTGTTTCACTCCCCAGATGGTGACAACAGCTGGCGAAGCCGAAGCCAGGAGCTTTCTCCAGGTCTCCCATGTGGGTAGCAGAGTCCCAAGCACTTGAGCCATCTTCAGGTGCTTTTCCCAGGTCATTAGCAGGGAGCTGGGTGGTAAGTGGAGCAGCCGGGATTCCAACTGGTGCCCTTATGGGATGCCATGTGGTATCACAGGTAGCAACTTTATTCTCTATGCCACAACACCAGCCTGTTATACTAAAAGGGTTGTTCTGGTTATTTATTCTGACAAATAACAGCAGCACAGAAAGCATTTATCTTACTGATTTACATATACTAAATTAGTCATAATTATTAGCTTATTATCCTTAGACACAAGTTCCAGATTAAATATTTTTAAAATTCCTGAACATATTCTAGGATAAGGGACAATGTCCTTGGTTACCCAATTTTTAAAAATTGGCATGAATAAACATAGTCTTGTCCTTAAAAGAAACATGAAGATTTATGTAAACAAGGGTTGTCTCTGGGGGCGTGGCATTGTGGCTAAAGCCACTGCCTTTGACACCGGCATCCCATATGGGCACCTGTTTTGAGTCCTGACTGCTCCAGTTCTGATCCAGCTCCCTGCTGATGACCTGGAAAAGCAGCAGAAGATGGCCCAAGTCCTTAGGCCTCTGCACCAATGTGGGAGACCAAAGAGGCTCCTGGTCTTGGACTGGTCCATTTCTGGCAGTTGTGGTCATCTGGGGAGTGAACCAGAGGATGGAAGATCTCTCTCACTCTGTCGTCTTCTCTCTATGTAAACTCTGCCTTTCAAATAAATGAACAAATCTTTAAAAAGTTGTTATTGCCAGCCGGCGCCGTGGCTCAACAGGCTAATCCTCCGCCTTGCAGTGCCGGCACACCAGGTTCTAGTCCCGGTTGGGGCACCGGATTCTGTCCCAGTTGCCCCTCTTCCAGGCCAGCTCTCTGCTGTGGCCTGGGAGTGCAGTGGAGGATGGCCCAAGTGCTTGGGCCCTGCACCCCATGGGAGACCAGGAGAAGCACCTGGCTCCTGCCATCCGATCAGCGCAACGCGGGGGCTGCAGCGCGCTGGCCGCAGTGGCCATTGGAGGGTGAACCAACGGCAAAAGGAAGACCTTTCTCTGTCTCTCACTGTCCACTCTGCCTGTCAAAAAAAAAAAAAAAAAGTTGTCATTGCTACTGAATCTCTCAGCGGTCTCGATTTTTCAGGATCCTCCACAGCAGTATTGTGACAATTAACGTAGCTCAAGACAGTATGCCTGATTACTGTACTCATCTTTCTTGAACTCTAAGACCTTTGCAGGTATTTATTCCACACCCCTACTGTCCTGTGCCAGGCTGGGACACTTGAAGGACTCATCAAGTCCCTAAGTTCTCATCAGCTGGCCATCTGCCACTTATAATTCCAATGGATGCAATTATTGCTTTTGACCGAAAATACTTTCAACGAGGACTTTTCAAAAAGTGTAATAGATTGTACAATTTAAGTGTTGAATTTATCAGTAAAATTATTCTATGTATTTGTGACAGGGAATAACAGTGAATGAGATACAATTAAGCTGGTAACCTCTCAGCTCTCCTTCTTTGTAAAGACTGATTTGCAGATTCAAAAAGTTATTTCTAAATGGCTGTTTCTTCCAACATAGCCTGCTGTATACATCAGAATAAAGAACAGAGCCCAGGATGAGTATCTGACAGTCACTGGAAATATAACTGACCCAAGGGCAACTTCCGTGTGCATTTCCCCCTACAGTGGAAAGAACACTCAGATCTGGCACTACTGTCGAGGACTCTTTAAATCCAAGGTAAATAACCCCTCACATGAGTACCCCATTTTTGGTCCTTGATTTCCTTTTGGAAACTAGAATATTGCCAAGTTAACCAGCCTGATAAAATAACGCAGCTTCCTAAAAACAGTTCGTTGTATAATTATAACAAAACTGATATATGTAATAAAATTGCATTGAGTGGTTTTTAACCTAGAAAATTCAGCATTAGTGAAAACATAGAATACATGTCCTCTGTTTCTGAGAAACATCTATACTTTTTGCTGTGAACTATCATGGCTATCAAAAGCCCTCGTTTAAAATTTATGGCAGGTATCATTTACTACACCAAAATGATTTTAAAATCGATTATGTAAGACTTTGGATCTGATTGCACAGTATGCTTTGTGAGACATTCCTTATTTGATGGCTCAAATAAAATCAACTAGGTGATTATAAACATGTTGAAACCTTTCCATTTGCAAAATACACAAGGAGGTATTAGAATGAAGCTGTTATTGGAAGGTCCACTCCCCAAAGGGCTGCAATGGCTGGAGTTATGCCAGTCTGAAGCCAGGAGCCAGGAACATCATCTTTTGGGTCTCCAACACTGGTGCAGAGAGGCCAAGTACTTGGGCCATCTACTGCTTTTCCAGGCCATAGCAGAGAGCTGGATCAGAAGTAGAGCAGTCAGGACTTAAACTGACCCCCATATGGGATGCCAACACTGCAGCCGGTGGCTTTACCTGCAGTTCCACAGCACTGGCCTCAGGTGCACTTGTTTCTAAGTGTTCTCATTCTTTTATAAGGTTGAATGCCTACAGCCTCCACACATACTATGTCAATGTCTAAGTTTGGGTACCTTTCCATTAGGTTTAACTTCTAAGTTATCTGGGGGAACGTCCCATTAGAAGTACAGTACAAAAGGATTTTCTTTATCTTTTGATAACTAATTACATGAGGGAAAGAAATTTTGTGTTTTGTCAAGATAATCTCATGTAATTTCTATCTTTGGGCTTAGAAAACTGAATGTTAAGAGTTGATTTTTAATATCTCTTAAGTGTATATTTCTGCTAATCAAATATTAAATATACTTAATATGTAATAAATATATTTAAACATTAAAAAAAAGTAGAAATTAAATTCTATGACTCCTCTGTTACATTTGATGCCATAGAGCACTATTTTAAACACACTTAAAACTGCGTTTTATTGTTTATCACCCATGGATTATCTACTTCTCATAACATGGATTATATACTTCTCAAATATGAAAAGCAAAAATTTAGAAGAAATTGTCTGGATATCTTTAGCACATCATCCTGTGTTTTTATAAGAAAACCAAGCTCAGTGTAATAAATTTTAAATAGGGATTTAACGATTTCAATCCAGCAAGCCTTTATTGAATAACTACTGTCAAATGCAGCCATCCTTTTAAAAACAAGTACTTCTATTTCAGGGTTACTTCTGTTTCACCTCCCCTGAGCCATAAGGAAGACTCAAAACATGGTTTGCTGAAATTATTATATATAGTATTTTTTGGGTGAGACACAGCCACTTAATGTCTGTGATTTGTTCACCTGAAAGGAAAGGGACACAATCCAATTTGTTCTAGCAAACAAGGTACTGACAGTTTATTTCTGAACCCTTTCAGGCCAGTGATACATGCCTCGATGTGATTGGTGGCCGGGACACACCTGGAGCTAGGGTAGCCCTATGGACTGAACATGGGCAGTTGAGGCAGAAGTGGAGACTAAATAAAAATGGAACCATCAGCTCTTACCTCAGTGATCAACTTGTCCTTGATGTCAAAGGTGGGTCATGGATAACACCCAGTGCTGTTTATTTCCTGAATATCAGTTTAAGTTCCAAACCTCCTCCTCCTCCTCCTTGGTAAAAGACCATCTCATGTATTAGAGAAGAAAAATCATAGTCATTTTATAGTATGTTTGGAAATGGTTAGGATATGCAGTTCTGCAAACAGCTATTTGGATCAAGGAAAAAAAAAAAGGCTTAGGTGTAGGTTTTTGTTCATTGGTGCAGTTGTAAAGTTTTCCTTTGCTACATGGGCTCTGAGAAAATTCCACACCTGAAGCATCGTAAACCATAGAATAAATGTCCATTTCTGAGAAACATCTAAACTTTTTGCTGTGAACTCTCACGGCTATCAAAAGCCCTCAGTTAAAATTTATGGCAGGTATCAATTAAATTTGTTTGTGAATGCAACAAAGACAAGGCCAATATTATCCATGGCTATTGCTTTAATTGGTTTAGTCACAGCCACTGTTGGTGTAGGAAGAAAATCACAGTACCTGACATTCAGCCAGAGTTCTGTCAGAGCACTTTGTTCCAAAGAATCACATTGTTAGGGATCAATGCTTATATGATCATGTATTATACCTTTTAATTTTTCAATTTGAGTCATAAGGTCCGATAGGAGGTGAATAATGGCTAAGCCTGTTCAAACTCAGTTTCCCATCTCAGACTGCTTTTTTGTAAAGGACCAATTAATCTACACAGTGGGCTGAGCAAAAGCTCGTGAAAACTGTGAACTTGCTCAGCAGCTGCATGAACAAATAATCTTTTCTCTTGGAATTTCTATTGTAGTAGGAAATTATTGTGACAAGACTCATGTCATTGTAAACCAGCCGCTGGAGGGAGAAACAACACAGCAATGGGACATTGAAATATTGTGAGAATCAACACCATCCCTAGAAGGAGCAAAGGAAGAAGGAACCGCACATCCTTTGCCTTGTGCATGTGTGAAGGAAGCTGCTGTCGGCACACTCCTCTTGGGATCACTGAGCAGAATGAACTCTCTCCAGGTTCCATCCAAGACTGTTGCTCTTAACCATGGAAAAGCTTACAATATCCTTGCCAGTTACTCAGTGTTCCTGTGAAGGAAATGTTAAGGTTTCTGGGAAAAGTTCTCTTCCTGACGGATCTACAGTTGTGGTGAGCAAAGTTCCTGAAATCTGTTTTCCCCCCAATCCACCAAACATGAACCCCTGCTAGCCCATTACAGGACACTGGTTCTGTCACCTGGGCTAGTTATTAACATCCTACTACATGCTTGTATGAGTATAAGGCACAGGGAAACTAATTCCTGTGAGTCATACTTTTGCAAAAAGATGAGTAATTTTAGCACTATCTGCAGATTTATTTACTAAGCCTTCCTGTTAAGCTGCTGCATTCAACCCTGAAGTTTCTATGAGGCTTTTCTGATTGAAGCACCTCATGAATATTTATACTTGTAACTGCTCCTAGGGGAGGGACCTCAGTTTTGTCAGGAAAAAGCCCATGTATTGGAGTGTTTTCTGTGGTCATTGTTTCCTTAGCCCTTCTAGCTAAAAAAAGTACAGAGAACCTGTGGCCAACCTTGCACTCCAACAGTGGTTACCGCCCTATTACTGAGTCTGAGCCCTAGATTTTGCCTGATCTGCCCTCAAGCAGAAGTGCCAGTCAACAATTTTCTTTGCCTGAAGTAAAGGGAAATTTCAAATGTTCAAATTAAAACAAAGTAGTATTTGAGTGATTTTTAAGTAAAGGAGGGGTTGGTTTCTTAAATAAAGGACAGAAAACTTAGTTTTACAATCCCATTTGAAAAACCTTTCATTTAAGCAAAATCAGGTAAGAAATCATCTTTGACTTGGTTTTCATTAATCACCACCACTTGTACCATCACAATTCCCAAGCATTCTTCCTTCCTGAGTTAAACTTACATTGAGCCAGCAGTTCTTTCTCTCCTACCTTTTGACAAAAAGCAGAAAAATGCTCTATTTTTATATAGAAAGAATAAACTCTGTGATGGTTTTTTCTAAAATATCAACTTATATGCACTTTAGAATGTAAAATAACAGTGAATGGTTAGAGACCCATTATTTTGAGTATTTTTATAGACTTGGTCTTCCCATGTAAATACTGGGTTTTTCCCTTAAATCTCAGGCTTTTCTCTTGTCATCTGTTAAAAAGTCCCTTTCCCACAGATGTTGAGTGTCTCTCAATGGTGTGGCAGTATTATTTAATAAATCTTAGGTTACAGAGATAACTTTAACTGGGGAACATGTGTATAGACAAAGGTATAAACCAAGTTATAAATCTTTCTTCTTTGTGTTAATTGTTTAAAATTTTCCTAGAGCTAAGGAGGCTCTTTAAAGAAGTTGTTTCTTCCAAAGAACAAAGACAAGCCAGCGAAAGGACGTTTAATTCTAAATGATCCATTTATTGGAGTTGTGCCTTTTGTACCACACTGGATTAAATAAACTTGTTAAAAGTATGGTTTTTTCACTTTGAGGAATATTGAGTAATTTGCTGTTCTTTCTTTCCTGTGCCCCTGTTAGCACATGTAGCCACCTGTAACAGGTGGGTCTCAAGTTTATAGAAACACAGGTAAGGAAAGTTGAATTCATGGTTTCGACTCTTCAGTTTTTTCCAACCAAGTGCCTTCATGACCATTCCTTCTACCTATTCTATTAAAACAACAGTAGCTACAAAACCATTAAGTCTCTACTTTTTCTTTAGAATGTACAAATAAACAGAATTGGATTGTATAAAGGCGCTAGACTACTTGTATTAAACATTCGGTCCAGAGGGATAAGACCAGGCTTTCCTTTTCCTCATTTGTAGTAAGTTTCAGGTCCTTGACTGAAATAGCTGAACTGTTCCAGATTTGCTTCAGTGCCTCCATGTGTGACAAAGGAAAGCGAAGTCCATGAGACTGCAAAAGGAGCAATTAGGTAATTAAGTGGCACTGCCATTTAAACTTCCCCAATTCTCAACAGATTGATACCTTTCCTAATTATGAAATTTGTCTCAGGTAAGCTATTTTCATAAACTGTAATTATAAAATTTGCAAACTCCCATATAAAAGCTTAGACTTCATAAGAACCATTCTCCTTTATGTAGTAAGTGACATAGGTCTTCTGAAATGCCTCACATTTATTATATTATAGCTTTCCTGTGAGGCCATAGGTCCCAGTTACTATTTTAAAACTGGGGTGTGTGGATCACACCCCTGTCAATCATGTGAAGTGGAGTAGTAAGTCTACTCATCAGCCAGCCACCACCCAGAGCACAGCAAAGCCACTTGTGTTTAGCTGTAACAAACCTCTGTTTCCTCCTCACTTCCCATCATGTGTGTGTCTCTCTTATTCTTTAAGGAATGATAGATGTAAATCATCTTTTCTTGAGCTTCATCCTTTAAAAAAAAAATATTAGAGTTTTCCAAAAGGTCACCAGCAATTGAATACTATAAACAATCTTTTGGGCAAAAAGTTAAGTTCCACGTATAAACAAGGCTACTTTTTGGAAATTTTATGAGAATTAAAATGTTTATATTTCGGAGCAAAAAATTTTTCATACCAAAATACAGCTAATTCCATTTTCCTATGAACTTTCTGAAGACTGCTACTTCTATATAGCAATTAATGGGTGCCCTACATCTATCCATTAGAGCATCTTCAGGAACTAGATTTAATTGAAAAAGTAACAATTTACTCATGAAACACTCAACTTCTTTTCATCATACCTGATATCCCTAGTATAATTTGAGAATTTTCTTGAATACCAGCTGTGTGATCTCTAAAAAAAATTGTTTCAGTTACAGTAGTCTCTCAAATAGTTTTAACTTCCCTTTCCTTACCCACCCTCCTGGCCTGCAGTTCCACTTATCATTAGTCATTCCTTGTTACCCCTTAGATAAAGGCCAAAAACCTTGGTCTGACGATGTCTCAGACTAATTGATTATCTGAAAAACATGGGAGTGTGTATTTGTGAGGTTTTATATGTATTATACACCAGGTATGGCCCTGAAGCCTAGAACATTTGGTTAGGGAAGAGAGACACATAAGTACCCTTCTCATCCTCTGCATTATCTCCCAAGAGTATGAGAGCAGAGTGAAGCGATGGGCTATGAGATAATTCCAAAAACCCACAGGATTGTACTCAAGAACTTCTAAAATATAAACATAGACTAACCCAGATCAGAGGAATCCCCAGAATTTAAAATTTTAAAACTTCATAGTTGATTCCATGATAGCCAATCAGTTTTTGGAACTGCTGGGCCAAGTGGCAAGGTCATAGAATATAGAGTTTTGTCAACCACATATATTTGATCTGTGCAGAGGACTCATGAACAGGGTCTGCATTGTTCTAGAAACATCAGCAGGGCCTGTAGCAGGGTGGGAAGCAAAGGACAGGCATTAATCACAAAAGGAGAATGAAGGAGGGTTCAGTGGGGATGAGAAGGTTTCAAAAGGCCAATAGGGCCGGCGCCGTGGCTCAACAGGCTAATCCTCCGCCTTGCGGCACCGGCACACCGGGTTCTAGTCCTGGTCGGGGCGCCGGATTGTGGCCCGGGAGTGCAGTGGAGGATGGCCCAGGTGCTTGGGCCCTGCACCCCATGGGGAGACCAGGAAAAGCACCTGGCTCCTGGCTCCTGCCATCGGACGAGCGCGGTGCGCCGGCCGCAGCGCACCGGCCGCCGCGGCCATTGGAGGGTGAACCAACTGCAAAAGGAAGACCTTTGTCTGTCTGTCTCTCTCACTGTCCACTCTGCCTGTCAAAAATTAAAAAAAAAAAAAAAAAAGGCCAATAGGCAGGAAAAGTCGGAATCGACACATTGAGATTTGGGTATTTTTTGGCGTGACATGATGGCATTAACCTGTGAACACAGATGGATTCCTGAAGAAGAGCAGGAATCTCTGGCTAATCTGATAACCCATGGCTTGTGATGCAAATTCCCTGAGGGGAAACTTCCTCTGTGGATACTCACAGATTGGTCCTGATCTGGTCCTACTGTGAGGATGATGTGGTCTCTAAACCGCAGGCTCACTGTGCTGTCCAGTCGTGGTAACTCTCCACCTATAAAACCTCAAGGAGAAAGCCAGCCTTCAGAAAAAGGAAACCAGCAGCTTCAAACATGCTAGAAAGGGCCATTATTCAAGAAACGGCAAATTGACTGCAAATTTGCCAGTGAATCCAAACAGCACCCTCTCCAACACAAGTATTCACATAGCCCAATTTGATGTATTAACAAATGCAGGTTATATCCTAGCTCATTCTTAGAGTGAAGGCAGACACAATTTGCATAAATAAAGTTACTTATGACACCTACTTAGTGTACTTATTAAGACCACTGAAGCCAGATAGTGATCACAAAAAGCAGGCCATGGTACCTTCTGCACAAAACACTCCTCCAGTTTGTCTTCTACACATTTTTTATTCCACATGTGCACTATGGAAGGGCCCCTGAGTTCAGACTGTACCACCCTACCAGTTACCAGTTGTGTGACCATGGTAAATTATTCAGCATATGTAGGTTGCATCATTTAATAAGCTCACAGACAGGACAATCTACTATTTTCTAAATGGGATTTAACAGAGAAAAAGCAGCCACTGAAAACAGATTAGCTGTACAGGGTCATGAGCATGGAGAAAGAGGCTAGAAGGATCATAACTTTACTGAATATACAGGGTCTTCTAAAAAGTTCATGTAAAATGTGTATTGTTGGGGGTGGCGCAGTGGGTTAAAGCCCTGGCCTGAAGCACCAGCATCCCATTTGGGCACCAGTTCTAGTCCCAGCTGTTCCCCTTCTAATCCAGCTCTCTCCTATGGTCTGGGATAGCAATGGAAGATGGCCCAAGTCCTTGGGCTCCTGCACCCATGTGGGAGACCCGGAAGAAGCTCCTGGCAGCTCCGACCGTTGTGGCCATCTGGGGAGTGAACCAGCAGATGGAAGACCCCTCTCTCTCTCTGTCTCTACCTCTCTCTGTAACTTTTTCAAATAAATAAAATAAATCTTTAAAAAAAATGTGTATTGTGAAGAAAACCATGGATGGGTTTTAAGAAATTTTACACCAAAATATTTTTTTCATTCCATGTTTCTGCAAAGTTTAAAAAACAAATTTACTGATTTGAAAGGCAGAGAATAGTATCTCCCATCCAATGGTTCACTTCTCAGATGCAACAGTGGAAGCTGGCTTAAGCCAAAGCATGCACCAAGAACTCAATCCAGATCTTCCAGTGGATGGCAGGGACCCACTGCCTCTCAGCAGGAACCTGCAATTGAGAACAGAGCTGGAACTTAAACTTAGGCCCCTGAATATGGACATTATGCCAAGTGCCCACCCTACTTATAAACTTTTTGAAGTCCCTCATATAATACTTAAGACAAGGAAAGCGTCAGATAATACGTTCTGGGGCATAAGCTGGTACTTGGCAAACCCTGCTGGTGAAACGTTTGCTATTTTGAATACGTCCAATTAAAACTTCCAGGAGTGAGCATTTGGCACAGCACCTAAAACACCAAGACACATCTTGGTATGCTTGCCTGGGTTAAGTTCTGGCTCCATTTCTGATTCCAGGTTCCTATAATGCACACCTTGGGAGGCAGCAGTGATGGCTCAAGTACTTGAGTTCCTTTGTCCACATGGGAGACCTGGATTGATTCTGGGTTCCTGACTTCAGCATGCCCTTATCACAGCTATTGCAGTCATCTGGGGAGTAAAACAGTAGATGGAAGACTTTTTTGGTCTCTTTGCCTTTCAAACCAAATGAAAATAAAGTTGAAATAAAAATCTTCCTAAAAACTAATAAAATATATACAGAATCAATTTTATAAGTGACCGTATAGAGGCTGGTATTGTGGCACATCAAGTTAAGCCTTTGCTTGCAATGCCTGCATCCTATATTGGAACTAGTCTTGGTTGTTCACTTCCAATCCTGCTCTCAGCTAATGTGCCTAGGAAAGCAGCAGAAGATTGCCCATGTGCCTGGGTCCCAGCCACCCATGTGAGAGACCCAGATAGAATTCTAGGCTACTGGCTTCAGCCTCGTGGGCTATTTGAGACTACATTATAGGATGGAAGATCTCTGTCTCTCCTTCTCTGTTACTCTGCCTCTTCAATAAAATAAATCTTAAAAAACAAAAAGATGACCTTATTGATTGTCTATTTCAGATTCTCACCTGATGAGAAAACTTAAAATTACTCTTCTCAGCCCTCCTGAGAAGGAAAAAAAGACAACCCAAGAGCTGGCCTGGCAGTCATAGCCCAGTCTTACTGTTCTTGTGCTAAACACAGACAAGTGCACCAAATACCAGCATCAGACAACTCTATGACCATGACAGACCAAGACAAAAACCACCACCATAAACACATTTCAATTCCAGCTAAAACTGAAACGGCACATACTATGATTTAAATATGGTTTGCCCCCACCAAAACGCATACTGAGGTTTGGCCTTCAATAGGGTGATTAGATCATTAAGAGGGAATGATTGGCTTTTGTATTCCCAGCCCGTCACTGTGCTCCTTTCACATGCACACTCTTACCCCCTCTGCACTTCACCATGATATGACACAGCATATGGCCCTCACCAGAAGCTGAGTAGATGCTAGCTTGACCTCCCTCAGCTCCAGAACTGTATGCCAAAATAAACCTCTTTCCTTTACAAATCACCCAACCTCAGACAATCAGTAATGGCAACAGAACATGACTAAAACACTGTCCACTATAACCACACATCCCCTTCCCTGGCTAACATAAATGAGTGCTGCTTCCGTAACTTTAGCTTCAGACATTCCTCCTGCCTACAATCATAGACTTCCTTTTATTTTCTGATAGCATGGATCCAGAGCCAAGCTTCTGAACTCTCTCCAAAATTACCTAATCAAGCTCAACTCACATAAATTCTTTCTAATGCACTTTTACCATACTGCCCACAGTTCCCAATGGTGTGCAGTCTTTTCCACTGCAACAAGTCAGTAAATGTAACTCTTGAGTTCAGGAATGTGTTCTTGGTGGTCTTTGCTACAGGACACTGACATCGTCCATCCAAGAGTGAATGATGTCATTTTATGTCATTATGACAGCCTAAACCTGTCAAAATTAGCCACTGACTTGAAGATCAGTGATACCCTGGGCATTCTTGTATTTCATCTGCTGATGGCAACATTTTATCCATTCCTGCCTTAAATACAAGATTACTTCAATGTTCAAACTGTAAAACTTCTAAAGATGAACACCAGAGTACTCATAAGTACACATAATATTTCCCACCCCCAAAGACAGGAACCTTTATCTCATCATGCTGTGATACAGGTTTTTTGCAAATGACTTGGGAGATTCAAGATGCTACAGGCTGAAGCAACAAATCTAGTCCAACCACACAGGCTAACAACACATGCAGGTCCACATTAATACTAAAATATTTCAAACTCTGATCTGCTCAAAAAGGAGCCCACCCAGGAAGGCCTCGAATATCCCACATTTGCCCCTAACCACCTAGAAGGGAAACAGCAAGTTGCACCTGGTATTGTCAGCTCTGTTCCATCTCCTACATGGTGCGGGGGTAGCCTGTGCATAATAAAATCCTTCTTCATGTCTGATGAAAGCAGTTCTTTGGTGCCTTCCAGCCGCTCTGCAAGCATCCTTAGGAAACCACTTAATCTTCTGGTTGCAACAGTTGTGCTTTCTGCCTGCTAGAAACACAAAGAACTGTGCATACAGGTCACAGTAACACACAGCACTGCGTTCATTCTGCAAATCACAGGGCTCGGGAGGCCAGCATAAGAGACAAGTGTGGCGCATCTGGGAAGAAGGGTTGTAGGGTCCTGACGAGGTAGCGCTTCATTGCCACTGGCCTTTTTTTCCTCCTTACCAGGAGAAGTTGCCGTGGTATGCCAGCCCGCAATGCCACATCTTCCTTTGCAGCATCAAACACAAGCCCCGAAATGGTGTCCAAAAGGAAATCTCCCCATGAACTAGATTGCGCATGAAGGAAAAAAACAGCAGTGAATATATATATATATATATATATGTAAACTACTCATCATTAATAAACACAGAAGCTACACACTGGTTTCTGATATCCCTGTCCAGGAATTTTGACTTCAATTAATTTCATATTACTCAGTATAAAAACCTAAGGCCTCCATCAACTTCCCTTCCCAGAGACTCATTTGTAAGGTTAAAGGTGGGAAGCTGGGCTTCATCCATGATTTCTATTAAAGACATCAGAAAATTAACCTTACATAGTCCTAAGATGGGAAGCTTAAAGGACCAAATTTTGTTAACTAATGTGTATTTGGAAAGCTTCATAGGAAATTTTAACATTCATTATAAAAAAAAAAAACTGATGTGCAAAAACATCTAATATAAACACATTTAAAGTAAGAGTGAGACCTCTGAACTGTGTAACTGAACAGTTAAATGTTGTTTTCCTCTGTTACTAACAAAGGAGGGAACCCATCGATCAGTAAAATATCCACCACCATCAATAACATCAGCAAAACATATCTCTGGTTTTACTGGGGTAGAATGTAGAAGCCAATGGCCAAAACTAATGTGGGGCTAAGTGCCAGTGTTCAATTACCTTTGCTCTTTCTGGGCTGAGTTAGAACTGGCTCATGCCAGAATGCATGCTAATCTAGGACACATACTCTCCTGAAATATTTCTTAGCCATTCAAAATTTTCCTGTGTCACCAGTGGATCTCAAATTGGCAGCTATGTGCAAAATGGAAATTCACAGTGTGACTTCTGCTTCTCACTCAGTAAGCAAAATTAACACTCGTATACTTCCTTCCCAGAAAAGTGGCAAAGGAAGACAAGTGTCACCTGAGAGCCACATTCCCCAAGACATCCTCTACCTGGCCTCACTACTTTGTCACATAATGCTTCATTGAACTTCCTTCTTTTTTCGAATTTCAACCTGGAAGACACATGCAGATCTCAGGAACACAGTTACATGCTTCCTTTGCAGGGTTACAGAGGGAAGGATGCCACAACAGCATGGGATGTGGTGGCATAGGGAATTTAACAGCAGTTGAACAGTGAGTGCTCTGTGCTCTTCTGAGACAGATCTCAGAACCTCCCAAAATTTAAAAATAATACTTCTTAAGAGGCTTACTTTGTTAAAACAGCCAAATTAACTGCCTCTGTCCCATACAAGTAGCTCCAAATGCTTCAACCACAGAAACTTAACAGGGGTTAGGGAGAAGCCCCAAATCCTCATCCAACCACCAGGCTCAGGGCACAGCAGCCTCTCTGGGAGGCACTGGTCCTCGAGGTACATTTTGCCCATTCTTGCTCCAGCACCAACAAGACACACATCCTTCCTTCGCAGTGCTCATCCAAGGCCCTGTTCAGCAACTTGTTAACACAGAAAGACTTTCCCCAGCCCCAGGTGACTAGGGAAGGGTGGGTGGGACCAGGGGCTGGGAAGAAGAGAGAGAGGCGGGTACTTAACAGCAGAAGCAAATGCTAGTGGATTGAGTGAGAAAGGAGGTTTAAGGAAGAACAGATGCCGGCTCACCATGAGCCTAGGTGTGAGTGAATAGAAGCTGAGCAAGTAAGGGAGGATGCATTAGAAAACCCATTGGTGACAGAAAGACAGATGAGACTCGCAGAGCACGAGGGGTGGCTGGCAGCACTAATGACGGACACTGGAAGCTGCAAGGTCACTCACAGGACCAACCGTGAGGCTGCCAAGGTCCAGAGTGAACTCTAGGCTCCAGCCCCTCTGTCACCTAGCCCTTCTGCTGTTCCCAGGACTCACTCCCTCGTTTGTTGTTGTTCTTGCTAAGCTGGGTTCAGTGTCTTTCTGTTCCTCAACTTTGCCACACTAGTAAACCAAACTAGCCACAGTGACAAGGGTATTTTTCAAAAGAGAAGCCTAATAACACAAGCGTGGCCTTCTACCTGTGGGCAAAGACAGCACTGACCTCAAACCAGGCTCAACTAGTTCCTCCACTAAGTTTCCTAGGCACTGGCGTGAATTTCATACTGAAAAGTCGCATGAGCAAGCAGAGGTATGCTCACTAACCTGTTTGTTGAGTTAGGGCTTTGAAGGCAGGAAGGAACTTGCTGCCCCTTGGGCCTGGAATGTCCTCTCCTGTACTGACCTTCTGACCCACCCCTGCTGACTTGTCCTTTAAGACTCACTCGGTTTTGGTGTCAAGCGACTTTTTGAAACCTTTCCTGACGCCCAGCTTAGCTAACTTAAGTGCATTCCTCTATGTTCCAAGAAGCTCCTTGCAGGCCTCCCACAAAATGTATCCCACTGTTTGGTAACTGTTGACATGCCCGTCTCCCATCCTCTCAGGACTTCTAAAGCACTGATTTCCCCAGAGTACCAGCAACTACCACAGAGTCTAGTGTGTGTCTGAATAAATTAACTAATGACTGCTATTTTTTAAAATGTGATTTGGGGCTGTTATTTTTGGAAATAACTCATACAAAGCCACCGCCCCATACTTGTCATGTGACAAGGCACTTGTTGAAACAGAACAGAACGGTAATGGGAATCATTTCTAGTACATGCATGTGCTTCTTGTTCCCACTGTTCACACTGCCTTTCCTACTTTAATCAAGGACTATAAAAAGTAGAGAACAAGAGATTTCGACTGCCTCTACCAGGGGTGCTGAAGACATTTGGAAGCAAACAGCAGTGATGGTGGCTTCATGTGTCATGCAGCTTGAATATAACTCATGCCAGCAAACTGTACATTTAAAGAGGGTTAAAAATGGGTATGTTATGTGATGTTATCACAATAATAAATAAATGGGGGGGGGGGAGACTGCAAGGCCAGCTTTGCATCACTGACACACCCACGTACCCACAGCTATAGTTCTTTTTTTTCCCAAACCATGGGACTCTATTTGGGCAACTCCCAGGATCCTTAATACAGTGAGAGTCATGACTTGCCCAGGAAGAAGTCCAAACGGGCCACTCAGCACCTGGGTCATCAAAGGAATCTGGAAGTCAGGACGAGAGACAGTAGCCCTGGGGTCTGGATGCAAGCTGCTGGCCAGCTCCCTTGTGTCCCTTGTGAATGTGGCTGCTGTGAGCCTTAACTCAGAGCTATTCTAGGATGCTGGGCAGGGAGGCAGTGGTTACTTGTTCTGGTAGGTGCTGATGGTCACGTGAGTAGAGTGGGCCAGCCCTGGAGGAGTGTCCGCCTGATGAATGGTCCCTCTGGGAAAGTATAACAAATCTCCTGGCTGAAGGAGAAAAGGGGAGAAGAGGTTAGTAAGCCCACCTTCACAGTCCTCTTTGTGGTACAAAGATACATTTCAGCTTTGAGCTTCAGTTCCCCATTCTAGAAACGTCAGCTTCACAGGGCAGTCTGCATGCTGAGTTCATGTGGTATCCAGCTAGCCTAGCTCTACTCTGTCCTCCAGCTTATCAGCGAGAACCACAATCTAGCAGAGGCTTTCACAGTACCTGAAGTCACCACCCCTCTTCTCAAGCTGAGACCAGAAAAACTTGAAACTACCCAGCCCTGACTCAAGGCAGATGGCATCCTGTGCCTGGGAAACCTGCTTCCTGCCTCTCAAATTCTGCAGTGGTTAACAGGAGAGTTTCAGAGCTTCACAGTCACAGCCTCTTACTGGCCAATGATCTAGAAAATGTACTTCATGGCACAAAGCCTCAGTTTCTTTACCTGTAAAATGGAGAGAATAGCCCAAAACCTTACAGGCCTATTGTGATGATTAAAGATGACGCTGTTTCCAAAGCTCTTGGGGCAACGATGGGTGTGTGGTTGTTTATTATTTTACCTACCATCCCTTAACCTCCTCTTCATTTTCTAGCTCTTCCAGGCAGGGCCTCTGTTTCTCATACATCTTACATTCCAGGAGCCTAACCTAGCACCATGCACACAGTCTAGACCAATAAATGTTCAGATGAATGCATGAAAACTGTACAACTCTTATTTGAACATAAAAGATAGTATGAAACTAAAGATGGGCCATTTTCTGAGGCAACTGAGTTTCTTCCAACCTATGCCTTTTCTCTTCCAAGCTGGTGGATTGAAATGGTGCCCCTAAGCTCCTCCTGCCCTGTGCTTCCTCTTCCCTGTTCCTACGGAAACCTATGGGTTCTACGTAAAAAGTGCCTCAGGAGAGGAGGGACTCTTGCGCTGCCCCTCTCCCATCTGCAGCTCACTGGTTAAGACCATCAGTCCTGGAAAGAGAAATCAAGAACTCCCATCCTAAAATAACTAAGATTTTCCTCAAGACCGAAGGCAATACAGGGTACTTTAATAAGTTTGTAGGAAAATGGAATTAGAAGTTTATTACAGTGCAAAAACTTTGAAATCCAAACACAGTTTAATAATTTACATCTTCCATGGACTCTGTGAAAACTCCCGGTATAAATGGCTATCAAAATGTTTTTGCACCAAAATAAACATTAATATTATTTACTTGTTGGGAGGTAAAGAGACAGAAATACAGAGAGTGATCACACACTCCCATCTGATGTTTCACTCCCCAGATCACCTCAACAGCAGAGGGCCAAAGCTGGGAATTCAATCCTGGTCTTCCATGTGAATGGCAAGAACCCAATCACGTGCATCATCACCGGTGCCACTCTGTGTCTGCACTGGAAGGAAGCTGGAATCAGGATCTGGGTCTGAAGCCCAGATGCTCCAGTACAGTCATGTAGACATCCCAACTGGTGTCTCAACAACTATGCCAAATGCTTGCCATTAAACTTGCTTAAATTCCATTTCTCCAAGAACTTTTTGAGTACCCTCATGACTATCATTCACTAAATGACACTGACCAATGCCCTCAGATATACACCTGGTTCACGCCACGAGCACTGACCAATGCCCTGTCCCTTGCTGGAAAGGGAAATGAATCCGTCTTCCTCCCAGGGCCTCCAGAAGGAACACAGTGCTGCCAACTCCAATCAGATCCTATTTGGACTTCTTACTTCCAGAACCATAAGACAATAAATTTCTGTCATTTTAACTCATGCAACATGTCACACTAATACAAAGAATTTGATCGTAAAATCAAAGTAATAGTTTTACAATCTGTAGTTTAATAAACAGGAAACAGACTCTGATAATACCCCACTTTAGGACGTGCAGCTAGTAAGTGACACCAACTGAATTCAAACCCAGCTGTGACAGAATGCAAGAACAGTGTGGCATTTCCATTACAGAAAGGTCTTTACCCTGAGAGCCTAGGTTTGGTAAACATGTGGCACAGGCTACACTGGATTGGTGGGAAAAGGGTGAAAAGGCTTCCAGACCCTCACTGTGGGCCCCACATGAGGGTACTCATGCCTCCACCAGAGGGACTCAGTTTCCTACGGCATATATGGGGCACTTGTACATGACCTCATCTGTAAAGGTCTACAATGGAGACCGCACGTGCGTGTGCACATATACACTTGGAAAACACAGCACTGCACCATGCTTCTCCTTCCAGGAGACTCAGGGCTCCTCTCTGAAGCTCTGTGTAGTACCTGAGTGTCTAATGGGCATCTGCTTCCTCTCCTCCAAGTCAAGGCAACAGCACGAAGCATCCACACCCATGACACTTGAGGACCACAATAAACCCCCAGCTTCTCAGGCAGGGCATGTAGTCAAGTCATCAGCCCAAGAAGCTCAGCTCTGGAGACCAGACATCTTGTCTCAGCCTTTAGCTTATGAAGAGTAAACCAAGTAGTCTATGGAAATATGCTTCACCAGGAGCAGAGGTCAGTACACTCTCTCTGTGAAGGGCCAAATATTGAGAGTAACTGTTTTTGGTTTGTGGACCCTGAGGCCCCTGAGGCCTTGGGGCAGCTCACTGACTCTGCTAGGGCGGCAGGAGTGCACAGAGTGCACACTGGGGAATAGGCAGGCCTGCGCTCCATGCACCTGATTTACAAAAGCAGGCAGCAGGCCAGATTCTGGCCCACTGACAGTGGTTGGGTCACTGCTGACCAAGAGCATAAAACAACCAAGGTAGTTACATTTACTGGTCATCTGTTAGTGGAAGTCCCCTGTGATACAGGCACCACCTGAAGAAGGGAGACTGTTTCTCCCAGTTATTGGCAGGCAAGCAGACTTTAAAATCAAGAAAGATGAGATATTAAGATATAGACACTATTACTTCAAGATGCGAAAACAGAAAAACATATGCAAACACATAAGACTGGTACAATCTTTGGAATGATTTGAGTCTACTACTGTTTTCTTGCCACTACAGGAAATTAAACATTTTTTAAAGAAAGGGAATAAAGATTAATTATGGGGCTATTCCTCTCCCATTCGGTTTTTTCTTAACATTCTCTCCTGCTGGGAACGGCTATGTTCCCATGCAGGCCAGCTACTCAAAGACATATTTTTTTCAGCAGCAAAAAGCCAAGGAACCTACACAGAATCAAGGCACCTGGCTCCCTGGAGGAGATGTTTTCATAATTACTTCTCTTCTGATGACTACCTGCAGGGGGCACAGACAACTGCAACATAATCGGGAGGAAAATGGGTCATATGGGAATTATAGCAAGAGAAAAACTAAGGGAGTCCTAGCTGTGCTCTGCTTAAGCAACTTACAGACCCATGCTGTCTGCTGTCTTACATGTCTTACATGAGGAAAAGCTGCCCCAGGACAAACCTTCCACTTTTACCCTAAAGAAGTCAGTGGGTCACTGAAATTTAATTCATCCCTGTTGATTTTAGACCATGCATGGGGACAAGTTACTTGGGAAAATGAACAAAATACATCTCAGCTCACTGGGCTAAGCACAAACCACCAAGGCTCCTTCAGAAGCTGAACATGATGGTACTGGCCAACTGCAATGAAGAGCCTCCCACCCCAAGATCCACAGGTTCACTCTCAAACTCTGAACCATGAATCTGAAGCTGTCCTAGCAACATAGAAAACCCAGCTCACAACAGCCAGCCCATACCTTCAAAGTGAATTCATGTGTCGGCCTTCCAATCCTATCCTCGGCCTCCACGCTGTACTCCCGAGCCAGAGGCACTGTCGGGTGGTACAGACGCCAGTGTTTCTCTCCTTCCAGTTGCAGGATAAAAACCTATAAAAAGCCGAAAGTCCTGGGAGTATCAGAGAGCTTCCTGACAACTGATGAGCTAAGTGCTTCCAGAATACTAGCCCTGGAAGAGCAAGTTTCAGATAAAAAATACAAATGAAAGATCAGACATACAGGCCAATGTAACACTTAATTTAAGTTGCTACACTAGTTTCCATTTTGAAAATAGGTAATCATGAATACTGATACTGGATCTTCCTTCTTGCAGTTTCTTCAAGCATTGCCTAGTTCTTTATATCCCACCATCTCATTCCTTTAAATCCTCTATCAGACAACTGAAAGCTCATAGTCTCTGACAGGAAAGCTGAGCTTCAGACATTACTGAATGGCTAAAACCCTGAACATTGAAAGGGCTTTGGCAGACAGGAAACTTCAAGTTTCTTATTCTTTATTCTGCCAAGTATATTTTACTGCCCTAATAGAAATATTTTATAAAAACTTTTTTTGGAAAACATTTTGTTATCAAATAGCTCTCAAAGGGGAAAAAAGGAACTTTTTACTAGTAACTCTATGTTCACACCTTGTGTTAGTACAAAAAGCTAGCTATGAAATACCTAAGCTGAAGAGTTAACTTTTTCTGGATGCCACATGAGCGAAATCAACACTTGTCTTGGTGCCAGTGCTTAAATGAAACCAGGACCTTCATTCAAACTGCTCCAAGATTTTCACAAATGGAACAAAATGCATATTTTTGGCAGCTACTGAAGAGCAAAATGAAAGCAGATGGAAGGATAATTTGTGACCTAACCTTATTAAGGACCAGAGTTTGTGAAATTAAAGAAGCCAATCTCACTTTCCTATACATGAAGCCAATGGATACTTATTTCAAAGAAATGTGTGGTTCCTTATATTAGTGAGGAGGGAAGCAATCTCTCCCTTGAGAAGCAGCAGGAAACCAGTTTGGTGGGATTTACTTTGGCCCAACAGTTAGAGGAGACTGGTCATAAAGAGCAGACCCAGGCTCCACCTAAGAGAATAGGAACCGACCCTGATGACTCCATTGCTCTGGACTCACAGTCACTCCTGTCTCACATCAGGCACCTTTCTTCTCTCTTACCTCGACATCATCATAGTGGGGTGGGAGGCCCTGAGATCCTGCAGGGGTTATATACACATTCGAGCCAACCAAGGAGCCGAAGTAACATTCCAACTTCTCCTGGATCCTCCAAAGCTCATCCTGAAGAAAGGGGGAAAAAAAGAAAAAAAAAAGGACAAGGGAGAAAAGTGAAAAACACATTAGAAATAAGAGAAAAGACACTTTCTTGATCACTTAGGGAATCTTTAGTGCACAGCTACTGTAGGCCAGATACTCAGAATTAAGCAGAGCACAAGCCCCATACCTCTGCCCTCAAGAATCTTCCATTCTAGTGGAAAAGCCCCATGGGAAAGACGTGAGCATAAAAATGAGACTGGCAGGGCAGGCAACAGGAGCTCATGAAGGATTTTAAGCAGAATGGCTGATCCGATTTTAAAATCTTGCTGTGGCTACTGTGGGGAGAATCAGTTGTAGAAAAGCAGGAGTGACAAGTCTGGGAGCTACTGAGAGTGGGAGAGGGAGAGGGAGAATTAGAAAAGTCAGGATGCATCGAGAAGCAGCACTGCAAGGACATCTGGATGAAAGAAGGGGTCTAGAAATAGGAGGAATAAGAACATATTCCTAGGATTTTGGCTTGGGCTATTAGCTTCCAGGTTCCACTAAAAAGACTTGCTAAAAAGCAAGTTTTCAGGAAGGGGAAAAAAAAGTTCTGCAGCAGAAATGTTAAGTCTGGGGTGCTAAGCATGAAGTTCTGGCAGAAAGTAAAGGCTGCATGGGGCTGGCGCTGTGGCATAGTGAGTAAAGCGAACACCTGTAGTACCTGGCAGCTCCACTTCTGATCCAGCTCTCTGCTATGGCCTGGGAAAGCAAGAGAAGATGGCCCTGGTCCTTGGGCCCCTGTACCTACGTGGGAGACTTGGAAGAAACTCCTGGCTCCTGGCTTCAGATCAGTGCAGCTCCAGCCATAGCAGCCATCTGGGGAGTGAACCAGTGGATGAAAGACCTCTCTCTCTCTGCCTCTAACTCTGCCTTTCAAATAAATACATAAATCTTAAAAATAAGGGCTGCAGACTAACATGGGGAAATGCCTACACACAGTGGATATTTAAAGCAATGGGAGGGGCCTGCACTGTGGCACAGTGAGTTAAAGCCCTGACCTCCAGCACCTGCATCCCATATGGGCAGTGGTCCGATCCAGCTCCCTGCTAAAGTGCCTGGGAAAACAGAAGTTGGCCCAGGTCCTTGGGCCCCCACACCCTCGTGGGAGACCCAGAAGAAGCCCCTGGATCCTGGCTTCAGATAGGCTTGGCTCTAGCCATTGTGGCCATTTGGAGAGGGAACCAGCGGATGAAAGAACTCTTCTCTACTTCTCCCTGTAACTCTTTCAAATAAATAAAATAAATCTTAAAAATTTTTTTAAAAAAAGCAATCGGAACATAAATTGATAACCCTGAAAGAGGGTATAGGCTGATGGAAGACAGAGAACCTCTACAGAGAGGGAAGAATAGCCAAGTAATGTTCCCTCTCTAATCAGATCAGCTTTCCAGGGCTCCCGTCAGACTGAAGGGACTAGAGAAGAGCTGCACAGACCTATGAGAGAAAGAGATCTGGTTTTTCCAAGGTAGATGAGAGGAGGGGAGGTAGCAAGCAGGCTATGCAGACACTAGCACTTCCTATGTGCCAGGCACTGCTTCTAAGTAAAAGACATGATATAGCCAGATTCAAACCCAGGCTGCCTGGACGCAGGGTTCATATCTTTAAGAAAATTTAAGAAAAGACAAATCACAAAGGACACTAAAGAGAACAAACTTCTATCTATCTGGATGCACAGTGCCTGGCACAGAAGACATGACATCGTAAGAAATATTTGCCAAGCAAACCATTGACCATGGCTTGGGGTCAATTATACCAAAGGACTAAAAAGGGATCTTTAATATGAAAAATACCAGGTAAGAAAGTATTTAGTCAGTATGAACAAACTTTTATGAGACATCTTTATATAGTCCAGTGGGCTTCTATATTTACAGATTTTAGAGTTTCTGCTTAGCACAGGAAAAATAATTTAATGGTATCCAAGTAGCTCCAAAGACTTACCAGAGCTCCCAAGGAGCCTAACTTATTTCAGGCAGAGGCCAGTGGGACCTGGCTCTGTAATTATATTTATACAGTCCTTGGAACCACCAAAAACCAGCTCGCTCTCTTTCTGATGGCCTGAAGGATCCTTCAGGACTCTACGGGTGACCTTTTGGCTCCCAACTGAAGCATCAGGATACATAACTGATGAATATGTCTTTTTTCTTCTAAAAAGTTACCAAAAGCACTTTCAATTGTACAATTCTCCAGTTTCTCCTGGAACTTCAGCTTCTGAATCTGCCAAATGAGGCTACTAGAGAGAGGTTGAGTCATTCCACAGGGGCCAAGCAGTAGTAACAAGAGAAGTGACTTCCTTAGTTTCCTTAGTTATAAGCTGAAGATATTACCGCTCCCACCCTCAGACTGTGGGGAGCAGCATGAAACCACCTGCCTTGAATCCAATCCTCTTCGAGCTGCAAAGCGGTACACAAGTGCCACTGCTTCCCCAAACTAAGCCCAGGGCTCCTGAGATCTGTCGTCTTTACTGTGCGACTCCCCGCTATGTCAAGACAGGGAGGAGAACTCGGAGCAGTCAATGCAGGCAAGTGGAAGTCCATCTCCTGGCTGTGTTAATCAACTCTCCACTTCCCACCCTACAGAATCAAAATTGAATGCTATGGTAAGGCCAGAAGACCAAATGCTTAGTCAAAGGCAAACACAAAATGCTCTTCTACACTTCAAAGAACATCTTTCAAAGTATAGCAGTAAAAAGCCTCAAATCTGGACTCAGTTACCCTTACCAGCTTAAAAGCTATGCAAAAATCCCATCTGTGAATGCGTTTTTCCACATGAGATGGAGACCACAATGGCAGCCCTATTTTAAATGTGAAACGCGGAAGGTGCCACACTTAACACATGTGAAAGTGCATGGTGAACTACAGCGTGCTATAAAAAATGAAAATTGTCATCACTATTCCCCTCACCCCGACCTCTTTATGGATTATCCAAAACATATTGGAAATTTTTTATGGCTCTCTGGTTACTTCCTTGCTCGTTTCAGACTAACTACACTAATGGGGTATACACAGCCTAAAACCCCCTAAACAAAGGACTAACTGCTCTACCAGTCTTAACCTGGACACTAAGGAACTGTCTTTAGGTTTTCTCTATTCTGATGCAAATACACCCATTCCCACACACAAGGAGCAGTAACTCTCCTCATGCTACACAATTTAGAACCCAGGATCTAGCATGGCAGGCTGAGTTCCTACAGCTCACAGGTCTCCCAAGGGCGAATGGTCCATGAGGGCCCATAACAAGAAGTGTCCCGGTCCAGTCTGGGGGCTGAATTTGGACTGAGGAAGCTCATCCTTCCTTGTCTGATAAAGCTGACCAAAGAGCAGAGTCAACAGAGCAAAGGAAATGGGTTCCTGGCTACCCGGAATCTTGGAGGAAGAATATGCAGGGCTTAAATGCACAAGCAGAGAAAAGCACTGGGGCAAAGGATTCTAAAGTCATAGAAACTGGGGGCCAGTGCTGTGGCGCAGCTGGTTAAGTCACCATTTGGAATGCCCACATTCTGTATCAGAGTGCCAGTTCAAGGTCCAGCACTCCACTTCTGATCTAGCATCCTACTATTGCATTTTGAGAGGCAGTGGATGAGGGCTCAAGTGCTTAAAGCTCTGCTACCCATGTGGGAGACATGAATGGAGTTCCAGACTGCTGGCTATGGCCTGGCCCAGCTCTGGTTGCTGCAGCCACTTGGGCAGTCAATCAGTAGATAGAAGACCTCTCTTTTCTCTCTCTCCTGTTGCCCTGCCTTCAAAGAATTAAGTAAATAAGTTGAAAAAAAAAAAACAAAAACAAAACCACACAACCTCACAGAAGTGGCAGCCACAGAGGACCCCACATGAACACCAAACAATTAGTTTCTACCAGTTTATGAATAAATTACATCAACTTCACTGAAACCCTCTATTGTCACAGATCTTAGGTTTCTAAAAATATCTTAAAAGTGTCCTGGAGGGTGAGCATTGTGGCATAGCAGGTTAAAACACAAGTTGGAATGGCTGTAATCCATGCTAGAGTGCGTGGTTCAAGTCCCAGCTCCTCCACTTCCAATCCAGCTTCCTGATAATTCATCTGAGAGGCAGCAGATAATGGCTCAAGTGCTTGGGCCCCGACCCCACTGTAAGAGACCTAGATGAAGTTCCTGACTCCTGGCTTCAGCCTGGCCCAGCTGTTGTACTCATTTGAGGAGTAAGGCAGAAGACAAAGTGAGTGAGAGAGAGTGTGTGTGTGTGTGTATGTGTGTGTATGTTTGCCTTTCAGGTAGATGAAAATAAACATTAAAAAAATATCGTTCCACTTCTAGTCAGGTAAAGAGTTGAGGCCTATTTCAGAATCATTTTATCCATGATGTGTGTTTTCTGAATTCAAATCATGATTCAGTCTAACAAATAATTTCTAAAGCCTTTTTGGGTGCCACAGCCAAAATATTAGCATTTTCAGGACAAATTTAACTTATGATTGCTTCAGATGGAATAACTGGAATCAGGATTTGTCTTGAGAGATCTTAGCATATTTTATTCATCCAGATGAGAAAAGTAGAGGCATCCAACACAAGCCCTAAGAGGCTCTAACAAGCAGCTCTTGAGTTGAACCATGGCAACACAATTGGGAACTGACACAGACTCAGGGGCCAGCAATATGAAGGGACTTCAAAAAGCTTATGGGAAAATGGAATTAAAAAATGAGTTTATTTTGGTGAAAAACTTTTGAAATCCACAAATAGCTGTTTCATAATCTGCAATTTCCCATGAACAATGTGAGGACCCTTGTGCCAGAATTCATTCCTCTTGACATGGACCCTCACTAGCCCCTTTCTCCAACAATGCTGCCATTCTGATTCAGCCATGAGTCACAGAGGTGAGTTTCTGAGTGGAGATAAAGCTTTACGTAAAACTCAGAACAGGTCCTCAACTGTTCTGGGCCATCTTTCACGTAAAGATTTCAAATCTCTAGAAAAGAAGACTAGCTCATGCTAAATCTGCATTTCACAAATATAGAAACTGAGCAGAGGAGAATTATTATTTCCCAAATGTTAATCATTGATACAAAATAAACCATTTTTTAAAGATTTATTTATTTGTTTAAAAGTCAGAGTTACACAGAGAGAGAGATCCTCCATCTGCTGATTCACTCCCCAAATGGCCGAAACTGCTGGAGCTGTGCTGATCCAAAGCCAGGAGCCTCCTCCCGGTCTCCCACGTAGGTGCAGAGGCTCAAGGACTTGGGCCAAACTCTATTGCTTTCCTAGGCCACAGCAGAGAGCTGGATCAAAAGAGGAGCAGCTGGGACCAGAACCGGCGCCCATATGGGATGCCGGCGCTTCAGGCCAGGGAGTTAACCCGCTGCGCCACAGCGTCAGCCACATAAACCAAAACTTTAAATAAATTTTTAAATTAAAATTTTATTATTGTGTTGGAAGTCTGGCATAGCAGTTAACACACTGCTTGAAACACTTATATCCCTTATCAGAATGTCTGGGTCTAAATCCCAGCTCTGCTCCTAATTCCATTTTCCTGTTAATACACACTCTGGAAGGGTCCCAGACAACCATGGGGAGACTCAGTTTAAGTTCCTGGCTCCTGACTTTAATCTGGCTGTTTCAGGCATTTGGGGAATGAACCAGAGGAATGAAGACATTCTTTCTCTATCTGCTACTCAAACCAGTGTCCTAAATATTTGTTAAAATGTTTTAAGAATCTGAACTCAAAAACCAAAGCTATCTTCCACTTCCAGAACTGTGCCCCTCATTATGATTGGTTTGGCTTTATAAGGGTTAAGTTCCTTTACTGAACCCAAACCTCATATGTGATCTGAAGCATCCACTTACATACCCAGATGTAGGCAGTAAAAGGAGGCAACTTCAGGAACACAATCACCTTGATGCTAACATGCCTTAAATTATGACAGGACAAACCAAACAGTAGTGTCTACCTTATACATAACCATAAATCAGCCCTCAAATCACACTCCTACAGGTATAATGCTACTTTAATAACTTTCTAAACTTGCAATACAATGTAGCTTCTGGAGCTCAATGACCTCTAACAAGGTCCAACTGAGTTCCTGGAGGTTCTAACCAAGAAGTATTCAGGAATCTCCTATGTCAGAATGTGCTTAAAGAGAAACAGGAGGCCTGTGTTGTGGCATGCGGATAAAGCCACTGCCTGCAGTGCTGGTATCCCATATTGGTGCCTGTTTGAGTCCCAGCTGCACCACTTTCAATCCAGCTCTCTGCTATGGCCTGGGAAAGCAGTGGAAGATGGTCCAAATCCCTGGGCCCCTATACCCATGTGGGAGACCTGGAGGAAGCTCCTAGCTCCTGGCTTTGGATAGGCACAGCTCCAGCCATTGCAGTCATCTAGAGAGTGAACCAGAGGATGGAAGATCTTTCTCTATGCCTCTGCCTCTCAAATAAAGAAATAAAAAAATCTTTAAAAAAAAAAAAAAAAAGAGAGAAGCAAGATCTCTGTAGCATTTGCAAACTGGCAGGCAGCTTCATCATCATCATCATCATCATCATCATCCCACATATTCACCCTTAGATCTGAGGCCAAATGTTAGCCTTTAATACACACGGGAATTCTGGGGCTGGGGGGGGGGGAGAGCCCATTACCTTAAATCTCTGAGGTTGATGAAACTGAATGGTAGCCCTTTTCTGATCAAAATCTTTCCTCAGTTGAAGAAAGTGAGCTTTGCCATCTTTATTTAAGACTTTCTTCTTCCCATTGACACACCGGCAGACATTCACATCTCTTCCATAGTACATACCCCGGCTGCACAGACTCTTCAGATCTGTGAGCCTGAACAGGGACTGGTAATAGGTGGCCAGCGCAGGGTCATCTCTCTGGATGAGAAGGGGTTTCTGCTCCCAGAATTCCTTAAAAAAAGTGTCTGTCTTGACCGGTGAGATTAGACTTTCAAAGAGATCATGGGGGCTGTCAAAGTTTAAAGTGGAAAGGCCATCAGCCACCTCCACCTTCACCTGTTTACAGGGAACAGGCCCCTCTTCCTTCCCATCTCCTGCAGGCCTTGCTTTCTTTGGCATCGCTGTATCTTCAGACAAGGCAAAGAGGAAATGAAAACCTACCAAAGGAACAAAATACATACGGTTAAGTTTACAAGAAGTGCCAGTATCAGTGTTAGTGGATCATACACACACAACGCACATGACCAGGACAACCTTGTTACTTCCTCCAGGATGTGAGACAGCCTTAAGCCAATGTCCTTTCTTCCAAGATATGATTCAGCCTCAAGCACCACTCAGATTACATATTCACCTAAAGGAAAACATCTTTCTCTTGTACACAAGCACTAAGTCATTATTTACAAGGAGGTATAATTATCCCAAATTAAACTGCAGCAGCAATGTCTAGTCAGGTTTAGTCTATAGCCATTGACCCCAAAAAGTCAAAAATCTTGATGTTGGCTGTAGTCAATATCAGATCTGAAACCTAATTAGATGCACTCTAAGTTACACACATTTGACTGGAAAATAACCAATAGTTGCTCACTGACGGGTTCTCCTCCCTCCAGCATCATCCCCAGCAGCTGTTCAGGAGAAAGCCAATGAGCACTGGACCTGTGGTGTCACCTGGTGGCTGGAGGGAGAAGCTGCCTGCTCCAAGTCTTCACCAACCGACCACCTGAGCCTCCTCACTTCCAAACTGGAACTCATTCATGAAAATCGCCACATTATCAGAACCACCCACCCCACCTCCACCTTTACAAAATAAGTAAAAACTTACTAAGGGCTGAAGATCGAAGGCCAAACCTTTAAAAGGCAGTGACTTTTTATCTGAAATAAGACGTAAGATGCAATCTCAGACACAAATGCTTTTCCAATTTGAATGTGCGCACAGATCACCTGGGCATCTTGTTCCAGTGCAGGTTATGATTCACTAGATCCAAGGCAGGGCCTGAGAGTCTGATTTCTAGCAAGCTCTCACATGATGGTGATGTTCCTGCTCCACAGCACGTTTCTGAGGAGCAGCAGGAGCAACACTCCCAGGCCTCTTTCAGAACTGCTCCCAGCCCACACTCACAGTGGAGGCCTGCCTCATCTGGGTTTAAAAAAAAAAAAACTGCAACTCAAATTACTTGACTTTCTTGAAACTACAAAATACAACTTACTTGAAAGGCAGGGAGGGAGTGAGAGATTATCTCCCACCTATTGGTTTACTTCCCAGATACCTGCAACAGTCGAGGTTACATCAGCCTGAAGCCAGGAGCCTGGAACTCCATCCAGGTCTCCCTCATGGGTGGAAGGCACCCAGGTTCTTGAGCTATCACCTGCTGCCTCGCAGGGTGCACATTAGCCAGAAGCTGGAACTGGAGCCACAATTTGATCTCAGTTACTCCAATAGGGGATACAGGCATCCCAAGCAACTTATTATTCATTGTGCCAAATACCTACCCTTGCAAAATGCTATTCAGGATGAGTATCCCTTCTACTTGGGACCAGAAGTGCTTCACATTTTGAAATATGACATGAGACAAATGCAGGATGTGTCTCCAGTCTAAATTAAACATCCACTTATGTTTCAGACACATCTTATATGCACTGCTTGGAGGTAATTTTACACATTATTTTCAGTATGCCTGTGTTTTGACTGTAACACAAAGTAAGGGGTGGGATTTTCCACTTGTCATGTTGGCACTTGAAAAGCTGCTAATTTTGGAGCATTCAAGATTTTCAGTTTAGGGATGCTCAATTTGTACTCCCTCCGGGAGAAGGACTTTTTCTACCACATTAAAGGATTCCCTGATCCCAAGAAATGTTAAGAATTACTGTACTTAAGCAAATTTCTGACTTATTTAAAATGTTATGATTTCTACTTTGTTATCAGAATGGCAAGAATGTCATTTTCTACTATTTTCTCCTAGGTGGTGGACTGAGCTTGCAGACTGAGTAGGGTTACTGTTATGACCTGGAACACATTAAAATAATGTGCTACATACTGCAGCAATTAATTATAAAACAACTTTTAGGATGCAACCAGATAGAAATCAAAGGAATTGGGAAATAGAATAATCAAAATAAACTCTTAACAGTCTCTTTTTAGCTTCTAAATTACGTATGTGCTCACAAATTACTGTTCTTCAAAAGTTACACAAGACTACAGTAGAAAAATTAATATAAACACTAAAAGCCCACAGGACAAGTGCAAGGGCTTATGCTTGGGGCGGGGTGGGGGGAACCTTTATTTTGGGATATGTGCTCATGTTCTGATATTTCCTATTCTTTTTAAGCCAACAGACCAGCTTGAATTCCCAAACCAAGAGTCAGAGCTTCACGGAGGCAAAGCTTTGTTAGTATTTGGAACTTTTAAGTGAAGCATAAATACAAAAACACATTCACATTCTGTACAATGTTACAGAAAAGAGTCACCATAGCAGGCCTGCCTGCTACCCTTTGCAAGGCCAGCTTGGGCCTTGTGAACTGTGAACTTGGATTTCAGGAGGGTTCTACCACCATTAAGCATAGCTCCCTGTGCCTAAACTATGCAATCTGTCCTGAACCTCTATCTGTTTTCCTTCTGGAAGTGCGGAATTTTGGTTTGTGCCAGAGGCTGCCTAACCAGCCCCAGTACAATCCCTGGGCCTGAGTCTCTCATGGGCTTCCAGGTGGGCAACATCTTACAAATGTGGACAGAACTCCTCGTTGCTGCAGCAATTAACTACATCCCCAGTGACTCCACCTGGAGAAGACTCTTGCAACCTTGCATCCAGTCTCCCCAGGACTTCCACCATGTACCTCTTCCCTGGTAATCGCACTTGGTATCCTACTGCTGTAAATCAGCAATCCTCCTAACAAATTGGGGATAATCAAGACAGTCTTGGGGATCCCAACACATCACTCATTTAGTTTTTAAAACACGTTGTTAGATTGGCTTATTATGTTTGTTTCACTAGTAGTACCCTATAAAGTAATTTTACATTCAGCCATACATCTCTTGTCCTCACAACTGGTCAGTTTAAAATTTAAGAGTTGTAAGAAGTGTGAAGATGCAATTGAAAGGCTTGTTTTCTCTCAGTATAATATACGAATGGGGGACAAGCACATCTCCAGAAACTATGCTAAACAAAGTATACCAAACACTTAAGCCAAAATAAAATTTCACGAGGAAACTTTCCCATCTACCATGACTAACACAATACACCCCAATACTGCATAACAAATGCTTTGGTTGGAATACAAAATTCATTCCTTATACTGCCAAAAGTGACACCATTTATTGTTTCTCTAGGTTCATGTTGAAATGATTTGAGGCTCAGTTCATTAGAACCCAGTTTAGAGATTACTGGACAAACATACTATTCCTGTGATTCTCACACTGCTCACGATATAAGATGAAAATTCCTATGACATGTTTTGGAGGATAGAGAAGACATGACACACCCTATCACATTAAACTTACAAAAGTGTTAAGACAAATCACAGTTACAGAAATAGTAAAAAATAAAAATGCATGTGTAAGACTCGATGAAATAAACAAAAGAATGCTTTGTCTACATTATAGGGCCAACATAATCCTGCATATAAGTCTCACAGACCACCCACACAGAAATTCAAATATTTCTATGAAACCACAGGAAGAAAAGCTTTTGAAAAGTAGCTGTTTCTGGGGCTGGCACTGTGGCTCACTTGGTTAATCCTCCGCCTGCAGCATCTACATCCCATGTGGGTGCCAGGTTCTAGTCCTGGTTGCTCCTCTTCCAGTCCAGCGCTCTGCTGTAGCCCAGGAGGGCAGTGGAGGATGGCCCAAGTGATTGGGCTCTGCACCCGCATGGGAGACCAGGAAGAAGCACCTGGCTCCTGGCTTCAGATCGGTGCATCGCCAGCCGTAGCGGCCATTTGGAGAGTGAACCAACATAAGGAAGACCTTTCTCTCTCTATATATATCTCTATCTGTCAAATTTAAAAAAAAGAAAGAAAAAGCAGGGCTCTCTGAGAATGTGAGAACCTTCAAAAAAAAAAAAAAAAAAGAAAAGTAGTTGTTTCTAGTGAGTTGACTATCAGCATTAAAATGTAAAGAGCAAGCCAAAAGCATCAGTTATTCCTTGGTAACTGCCCCACAAAAATTCTACCAAGAATCAATACTGATGCCCACATCATAGTCAACAAACACCCCCTTCATAGTTTTAAGGTGTCCTAAATTCCTTTTCTACAGTAATGACCAGGAAGTCACACCAGCTTCTTGAAGAGACAGCTATTTGCACATTCCTAGAACTCAGCAAGTATGACACCTGTAAGAAATATTTGAATTTCTCATTTTATCATCTTTTGTCTGTATACAATTGTAGACAAAAATCTCAGAGGCCGGCTCCTTGGCGCAGTAGGTTAATCCTCCGCCTATGGCACCTGCATCTCATATGGGCACAGGTTCTAATCCCAGCTGCTCCTCTTCCCAACCAGCTCTGCTGTGGCCTGGGAAAGCAGTGGAGGATGGTCCAAGTGCTTGGGCCCCTGCACCCGCATGGGAGACCTGGAAGAAGCTCCTGGCTTTGGCCGTTGCGGCCATCTCGGGAGTGAACCAATGGAAGGAAGACCTTTCTCTCTCTCTCTCTCTGTAACTCTACCTCTCAAGCAGATAAAATCTAAAAAAGTTTTTTAAAAATCTCAAAGGCCCACACAAGGTAAATAGATGCTTCCTGCAGTGCGTCTTCTGATGGCTGCTGATTTGGGGATCCTAAGAGGGTTCAGAGAAAATGCCTATCAGGAAAACAACTATAGATTTCACTTTTTTGGGGGACCAAAAATAAACTCACCTTTTAACTTAATTTTCCCCCCAAACTTTTTGAAGTACAGGCCTATCTTAAGAGCTAACAGGTAACTGACATCAGTGGCTATTACACACCAGGGAAGAGGTAGGAATGTTTACACCTGAGCAGGGCTTGAGCACAGTCCGTAGCATTACCAACAAGGCTGCTTAACAAACTTCTGGCTCCCAGGTAAAGCCTACCGGGTCGCCACTTTCACAGGCTGGCACGCTGAAACCCGCAAGGGCATATCCAAGTTCTCCAGATAAAGCAGAAAATCCACCAACAGTGCCCGCCAGCGGACCCCTACCAAACACAAACACCACACATCTCACAGAAATTATCTACTGCTTTTCCAAGGCTACCCAGGCTTACCGAAGCAAGTCTTTTAGCCCCACATAAATGTTTTTTAATCATTGCAGACACGTTCTGTTGCCTACAACTGACTGGCTATCATCCTTTTGGTCCTTAATTTGAGAGAGAAAATGAGCGGCGCCTCACTTAGGTATTTTGGTGACCGGGAGGTTACCCGGGACGAGGGCCCCGCGCAAGCAATGCCATCCTCGTGATGGTGGAAGGAGCTGAGTAAGCCAGGCGCCTCCACCCGGGACGGGAGCCGAGTCATGCGGGGCAGTGGGAAAATCGGGTCCTCTGCACGCCCAGGCCGACAGCAGGGACACCTGCTCCTACGAACCTTCCCGTAGCCGCTCTAGGATGACTTGTGAGTAACGAGAACCGGAAGATGCGCTGTGGTGTACAGGCCAGGAGTGACAGGAGACACTTGGCTCGCCCCGCCCGGACGCCGGAATCTCAGGTTCCCCGGCCGCACCGCGTGGCCCTGGGGCCTGGCCTGAGGCGGGGCGGCGCGGCGCGGCCCACGTGTCGGCCGCGCCCCCGTCCAAACCCCCAAACTGCTCGTCCCAGGCTTAGGACCAAGGGCCTGGCCTGTGTGTTCCTCTCCGAGCCCAATGCGTTCGCGAATCGGCTCGCGCCAGACCCGGCGTTTCCTCAGGGTCCGGCACGTGCGTCCCCGGCCCCGCAACCACAACGCCGGCCAGGCCTGCGCCCCGCCGCGGCTCCCATCCAGACCCCGCCTGCGCCGGAGCTACAGGCGCGTGGCCGGCGGGGTTACAGACCACCCCGGGCTGCTGTAGTGCCGGGAACCCCGCAGAGCAGAAACCCCACTCACCCGGCACGGCCTAGAGCGCGCCGCCGCGAGCGGACCGGGGCGGGGCGGGGCGGGGCGGCGTGCGCACGCTCGGGGGCGGTGCTCCAGCTCCGCGCCCCGCCCGCTTCTGGGCGTGTCCCAGCTCGGACCCCGCCCCTGGCAACCCAGGAGTGCTGCGGTATTTATACATCAAAGGAAAAGAGTTTTGTTCTGCTTGGGAGTGATATGGCTTCCCGTTCCCGGTTCCTTTTATAAAGGAGAAACTGAGGCCCTGAGAAGGAACGCTAACTGCTCAAGTTTGGGGAGCTCAGGGTTCAGTCTCCCCAGTTGTATTTAAAGTATACAGTTCATGCATTTCATATATACAGATTTAGGAACACAGTCATTCTTCTACCCCTCCCTCCCGGCCATGCTGCCACCCTGCCTTCTTCTCCCTCTCCTATTCCTACTCCTAATTTTTACAAAGATCTTTCTCCAGTTAACACATGTAAGGTTAATCCTACACTAAGAATTCAACAGATAGTATGAAGAAAAATCATTGTTCTTCAGTAGTAGAGACAATGACTGTGAACAATCAGCACATCTCAAAATGTCCATTTAACTCCAATACATTACATTTTAGGTTCTCTATTACTTACTCCAGATAAGGGAAAACATATCTTTTTGGAATTGGTTTTTTAAAAATAATTTTTAAAATTTATAAAAAGGGAACAAATTTTATATGTAGAGCACCCTACCCTCCCTCTCCTCCACCCTCCACCCTCCTTAACTTTCTTTTAACTTTTACAATGACAAACATTCAACTTATTTTATCAGCACAGGCTTAACGTTCTACTAAATAAAGAATTCAACAAAATGTAAGTAGAAAAACCACTATTTCTCGAGAATATAGACAAGGACAATAAACAATTATCAGATCTCAAAATGTCCATTTCACTTGTTTTGTACTCAGTATATTAATTACCATAAATCAAGGAAAACATGGTATTTATCTTTTTGGGACTGGTTGATTTCACCAAGCATAATGGTCTCCAGTTGTATCCATTTTGTTGCAAAAGATAGGATTTCATTCTTTCTTAATGTCCCAATAGCATTCTATCCTGTGTATATACCACACTTTCTCAGTCATCTGGGTTGATTGCAGGACTTAGCTATAGTGAGTTGAACTGCTATAAACGTGGGGGTACAGATAACTTTCTCAGATGTTGATTCGTTTCCTTTGGGTAAATTCCCAGAAGTGGAAAGGCTGGATCATATGGTAGAACTATTTGCAGATTTCTGAGGAATCTCCATACTGTCTTTCATAATGGTTGTGCTAGTTTACATTCTCACCAACAGTGGATTAAGGTACCTTTTCCCCCACATCCTCACCAGTATTTGTTATTTTTTTGATTTTTGGATGGTAGCCTTTCTAACTGGGGCGAGGTAAAACCTTATTGTGGTTTTTATTTGCATTTCCCTGATGGCTAGTCTTATCTTGAGCATCTTTTCGTGTGTCTGTTGGCCTTTGTATTTCATCCTATGAAAAATGCCTGTTCATATACTTAGCCCATTTTTTAACTCTCATTGCTTTCTCAAGGACCCTATGACTGCTATGCTGCTTTGTACCAAGTCAAATGTACTTTAATTTGTTCTTGGTGTGGAGAAAAAATTATTTCTGGTTCATATTGAAAATTCTTTGTGATCATGGCTATAGAAACAAAGGACAAATGTAATTATTTAAGTAACTTTGGCCTACCACTCTGTTAAAATTTTTTTAAATCAATTAAACTTAGTAGAGTTTACTTGGGTAAAGCAAATGATTCAGGAATCAGGCAGCCCCCTAGAGCAGGTCCTGAGAACCCCAAATAACAAAATGATCTGTCAGCATTTATAGAAAAATGAAGTTACAGAAAACAACTCAATTGGCTATAGCTTAGTCAACTGGTTACAGCTTCACTAGCTACAGTTTAACAAATTGGTTACAGCTATGTCAATTAGTTGGCTACAAGGCCTTCTGCAACCAGTGAAAGTTCGGTTACTATGAATAAACTCTTCATTGGTTTGGTCTGTTGGACTCAGTGCAGGGGCTGAGTCTGAATCAATGTCCTCTTATAAATATATTTAGCAACTCTCTCCTCTTGACTTACTATCTGGAATGTCTGGATAGAGAAGCACAAATGCTTAGGGTGATCAATGGCATGTCTGTGTCTGGCCTGTGCCTTTGCTTTGGAAACAGTCAAGGAAGATTGACAGGAGGTTGTTATTTTATTCTGTCAAGATGACTGAGACCAGTGGCTGTTTCTTTTTTATTTTTTTAAAGATTTATTTATTTACTTTAAAGGCTTTTATATATATATATATATACACACACACATACAGAGAGAGAGTGAGAAATATCTTCCATCCATTGGCTTATGCCCCAGATAGCCGCAATGGCCTGGGCTGCCAAGCCAAAAGTAGGAGCTGGGAACTCTATCTAGGTCTCCCATGTGTATGGCAGGAGCCCACACACTTGGCCATCTTCGCTGCTTTCCCACACACATTAATAGGGAGCTGGATTGGAAGTGGAGCAGCCAGGACTGGAATCAGAGCTCATGGGAAGCCAGCATCGCAGGTGGTGCTAACTCGCTACATCACAATGCTGGCGATTTCTGATGCTCTGGTTCACCTGAACCAGTGGGAACACAGTACACCTTTCTCTAATCTTTGTTCCAAACTGCTAAGAATACAAGCCTTGAATTACTATCTGCAAGGTGTTTCACAGACTTCTCACTTCATTTTCATCACAGCCTTGTAATTACTTCCATTTTTCAGCTGAGGAAATGAAATGGGGGGAGGTTAGGTAACTTGCTCAAGGTCACACAGCTAGAAATTGTAGAAACACTGCTGGAGCCAACAAGTCAGCTAACCATGGTCCCTTTTCGATGTTACTGCCTCCCATGATCACCAGCAAGCCTCCAGTTGCATTCTCAGCAAAGCAACCCAGGGTTCACATCAAATTTAGGTTTTAGAGAAAACACTACATGTGCACACTCTAAACTACTTGACCTGATGTTGATAATGTACTTTGCTTCTATTTTGACTTCAAAACATTTACTCAAGATAATACAGAATGGACCGGCCTGGTGCAGTGGGTTAAGTAAGCCCCTGTTTGCAACACTAGCATCCTGTATCGTGGCACTGGGTGATTCCCAGCTGCTCTGCTTCCAATCCAGCTCCCTGCTAATGGGTGTCAGAAAGCAAGGGAAGATAGCCCAACTACTTGAGTCCTTGCTACCCATATGGGAGACCCAGATGGAGTTTCAGGATCCTGGCTTCAGCCTAGCCCAGTGCTGGCCGTTGTGGTCATTTGGGGAGTGAATCAGGGATGGAAGATCTCTTTATCTCTCCCTCTATCACTCTCCATTTCAAATAATAAATCTTAAAAATAACATAGAACAATACTGGTGTTACAGGGATATACCCAGTACATGTTTTTTTGTTTTGTTTTGTTTTGTTTTGTTTTTAAGTACTTTGTGTCCAAGGATTAAAATAGAAAGTCCTGGGAGCAGCCTAGTGCAACAGGTTAAGTTGCTGCCCGTGACACTGGTATCCCATATCCCAGCAGGCTCTGCTTCTGATCCAGTTTCCAGCTAAAGCACCTGGGAGGGCATATGGAGGATTTCTCTGTCTCTGTCACTCTGCCTATCAAATAAATAAGTCTTTTTTAAAAAATCCCAATCTCAACACAAACAACCATTTTCCAGGAGATACACTAGTCCTAAGATGTCTCGCAGAACATTCCACATTGATGCCATCTCTGCTGGGAAAGCCATGTATCTTGAGTAGGAGTTCCTTGAATGCAAAATTAGTCTTTCAATATGTTCTGACATTTTCATTATAATCCAGGATACTTAGTATGGCAAACAGAAAAGCCCATGATGATCATTTCCTCTTCCGTGCCTTGCCATCTCAGTGAAAAAACAGGAGGAGGGAGAGACTGTGAGAGTGTAGGGGAGGAATGGGATGGGCATAGCCAATGATCCATTTATTTTGACCAAGATGCTCCTGGCAGCTATCATATTCCTAATGTATTGCAGGCACTGTTTCCAGGTTTGTTTTTGTTTTGTTTTGTTACTTTTGCTTTTGGTCTATTGAGTTTAAAAGTTCTTCCTATATTTGATGGGTGCGGGAGCTGAGAGAGACGGCAGAAGACCGGGAGCAGCTCCATAGCGGCTGGCCTAGTTACCACCACGCCTCTGGGAGGAGCTGCTGCTGGAGTAGCTGCCCCAGCCTTCATCACTGCAGCCTAGAGCAGCAAGGTGTAGACCCAGCAGCCACCTGCCCACAGCAACCTCAGCACCACCACACAAGCCCTGCACCATGAGCAACACAGGGAGTCATGGAACCTGTCACAGGGATAAAAAGTCATTGCAACAAAGATTTTTGGATAGTAAAATGGTTCAATGTAAAGAGCAGATATAGTTTCCTCCACAGGATTGACACCAAGGAAGACATATTTGTACACCAGACTGCCCTGGAGAAGAGTAATCCCAGGAAGTCCCCTCATGGTTTAGGCCATGGAGAGAATGTGGGGATGGATGTTGTTGATGGAGAAAGGGGTGTAGAGGCAGCAAATGCTGCAGGACCTGGTGAGATCCCAGTTCCAGGCAGTAAATGCACAGCACAGCACAGCACACCGTAATCATTGCAATGACCTGCTGAATTCCCAAAATAGTGAGAGAGTGGGGAAAAGAGGGAGGGAGCAGAGGAAGGTCAGGCCCAACCATGTGGTCCTATGGCAGGAGATGCTTCCCACCCTCCAACCTGCAGGGATACATATGGGTGACAACTGCAGTGTTTCAGCTTTCCTGAGTAGGGAGATGTAATGCGGTGCTGAGAGCCAGGACAAGCAGAATATGGTAGACAGGTGAGGCTGAATATGCATCAGGGATAGGATTGGGTTAGGGTTACACAGGGACACCCAGAAAACCCTAAACCTCAAGATGCAAACAGGGGCCTTTGCTGTGGCATAGAAGGTTAAGCATCCACCTGCAGTGCTGGCATACCATTTGGGCACTGGTTCATGTCCCAGCTGCTCCTCTTCTGATCCAGCTCTCTGCTATGGCCTGGGAAAGCATTAGAAAATGGCTCACATCCCTGGACCCCTGCACCCATTGGGAGATCCAGAAGAAGCTCCTGGCTCCTGGCTTTGGCCCAGTTCCTGCCATTGTGGCCATTTGGGAAGTGAACCAGTGGATGGAAGACCTCTCCCTCTGTCTTTCCCTCTGGCTGTCTGTAACTCTGCCTCTCAAGTAAATAAATAAATCTTTAAAAAAAAAAAAAAAAAGGATGGCAAAGAAACAAAAGTAGCTGAGAATTCATCCCGCCTGAAACTGAACAGAGCAAGGCTGAGTAAATGTCAGCAACCATCCCTATTGTCATCAGGCTTAATCCTCCAACAGGAAGAGATGAATATGAAATTCCAGCAATAAGAAATAAACCAAAGATCGCAGCTGACACTCTTAAGTGCTTGCTTTTGGCCCATTGACCAGATCACTAGAACTGTCTGTACTATCTATGGAACATGGGGTTTTTATTTTTGGCTAAGTACATTTCTTTTTGGTAATGCCAAGATTTTTTTTTAAAGCCTAGTTTTTCTTTTCTTTTTTTTAATTTATTTGACAGGTAGAGTTATAGACAGTAAGAGAGAGACAGAGAGAAAGGTCTTCCTTCTGTTGGTTCACTTCCCAAATGGCCACTACGGCCGGTGCTGTGCCGACCTGAAGTCAGGAGCCAGGTGCTTCTTCCTGGTCTCCCATGCGGATGCAGGGGCCGAAGCACTTGGGCCATCCTCCACTGCCTTCCTGGGCCACAGCAGAGAGCTGGACTGGAAGAGGAGCAACCGGGACTAGAACCCGGCATCCATATGGAATGCTGGTGCCACAGGCAGAGGATTAACCAAGTGAGCCATGGTGCCAGCCCCAGAGCCTAGTTTTTCGCAACACATCCTTTAAAAGTTTTAAACTATTTCATATCTGGTCAAGTTGAGATTGTCAACAACTTCATTTTTAACTTGCAATACAAGTTTACAAGTTGATTTAAAAAAAAAAGTCAACAATCTGTATGTACCTGCTCATAGAGGTCATAATTATAATTTTTTTCTTCCAGAGGACAGGAAGCAGGCTCTTATTCACTCCTCAGGTTATCCAAAGGGTTATTAAAAAGTCAGTTACTGTGTGTCTGTAACTCATTTTCTCTTGAAAATAATGTCCCAGATGACTCATCTTCCCCAGATCTGTCCAGGGCAGCCTGCAAAAGCCTTCTCCTCACTCCCACATCCCACCACCCTAGCTTTCTAGATCAATAGACTGGAGATCCTCCTCTGGATGCGGAACAAGACAGGCGTGAGAAGAGAATTCCTTCTATACCTTGTCTCGGACATAAACGCTGAAATACGTATCCCTGATTCTTAGAGAAGTAAGTTACAAACCTGCAGAGGTATTTTATGCTCATACTCTGGGTTGCTTTGTTGAAAACCTCTTTTCTTTCTTTCTTTCTTTCTTTCTTTCTTTCTTTCTTTCTTTCTTTCTTTCTTTCTTTCTTTCTCTCTCTCTCTTTTTCTCTCTCTCTCTTTCTCTCTCTCTCTCTCTCTCTCTCTCTTTCTTTGTCTTTCCTTCTTTCTTTCTTTCAGCTTGGTAGGCTGCAAATGTGCGACCCATTCTATCCCCACATCCCATCAGATGATGCTGGGTACAAATAATCTGAGAATTACAGTGTGTGGATGTACTTTTTATAGTTACTAGAAGTAACTTGACATTGGGAACACATACAAACTTGGACAATTTTCTCTTTGCTAATGCTGTTTCCTCATTTACAAAGTGAGATTGCACCAGACATACTGTGATGCCCTATTGCCTTTTTTCTTTAAAAGATTTAATTATTTATGGCCGGCGCCATGGCTCAACAGGCTAATCCTCCACCTTGTGGCGCCGGCACACTGGGTTCTAGTCCCGGTCGGGGCACCGGATTCTGTCCCGGTTGCCCCTCTTCCAGGCCAGCTCTCTGCTGTGGCCCAGGAGTGCAGTGGAGGATGGCCCAAGTGCTTGGGCCCTGCACCCCATGGGAGACCAGGAAAAGCACCTGGCACCTGGCTCCTGCCATCGGATGAGCGCGGTGCACCGACCGTGGCGGCCATTGGAGGGTGAACCAACGGCAAAGGAAGACCTTTCTTTCTGTCTCTCTCTCTCACTGTCCACTCTGCCTGTCAAAAAAAAAAAAAAAAAAGATTTAATTATTTATTTGAAAGTCAGAGTTACACACAGAGAGAGAAGGAGAGGCAGAGAGAGAGAGAGGTCTTCCATCCGCTGGTTCACTCCCCAGTTGGCTGCAAGGGCCTGAGCTGCGCTGATTTGTAGCTAGGAGCCAGGAGCCTCTTCCAGGCCTCCCATGTGGGTGCAGGTGTCCAAGGACTTGAGCCATCCTCCACTGCTTTCCCGGGCCAGAGCAGAGAGCTGGATCAGAAGTGGAAAAGCCAGGACTCGAACCGGCACCCATATAGAATGCTGGCACTGCAGGTGGCGCTTTACCCCCTAAGCCACAGCACGCCAGCCCCCCATTGCCTTTCAAATTCCATAAGCCTAAGGGTCTGTGTACTAATTTCCACAAGGCATTGGAAAAAACATCATTCTGGAATCATTCATTCTATAAATGCTGATAATCTTGCAAAATGATTAACATTTATGTTTTTGTGTTTAAATCTTATTTTATGGTGATACTGTTTGCACAACTCCAGGAAGCACACTTATTGTTTCACCCTATGTGTATGTTACTTCTTGTGTCTATATTTGCTTTTGTCTAGAAAAGATCTAAGAAATTTCTTTTTTATATATGATTCTAATATTTGTGCCCCCATTATTAATTGCCCTTTTTAATAATATCAGTAAACCGAGGCATAGTGTGGTTAAGACACCTCTTTGAAATTACATAATCACTGGATAGAACTGGCACAAAAATCAAAAGCCTATTGTTCTCGTTTGGGCTGCTTTAACAATATATACTAGGAAGGCCAAGATTAAGCCTCTGGCAGATTCTGAACTTCACTGTGTCGACTGACAGTCCCCTGTCTGGTTCATAGATGACACTGTTTAAATGGGGCAAGGCGGCTGTCTGGGGCCTCTGTTATAAAAGCCCTAATCCCATTCATGAAGGCTCCAGCCTTGTGATCTAACCTCCTCTCCAAGTCCCATCTCCCTGCGCCCCACTATTATTGACACTGGTGATTCAGTTTCAACATATGAATTTTGGGAGGATATGAACATTCAGCATAGCACCCCATGCTGCCTTACAATTATTAGTTTCTTTGGGCCTCTTTTTCTGCATCTGTAAAAGTAGTTAGCTTTGCCTAACCCACAAAGTGGCCATGAACCTCAGGTGAGATAGAGTAAGTAAGATGGTTAAAGCTGTAAAATGCTATTCACTTGAGGGGAATTATTGTTCAATTCCATACAGCATCCTGGACGTGGTTCTGTAGAATGAATAATACGATTGAGCCTTTTACACATGTTTCACTTTATTTATGAAACTCACTAAGGCACTTTGAAATTGATGTAGTCGTGTTACCATGGACTTACCTTGGGTTTTTATAACGTTAGAAACATCAAATTTGTTTAAGAATGACCTTGGCCAAAGTAAGTCTTCCAAGATTATAGTTAGGGTATATCTCAGAGAACTTAATAATAACTTGAATGAAGTATGCCATCACAGTAAAGAATTATATTTTACATATTTTATGTAACCATGGCTTGCAAACTGTGTGAGAATAGGAAATGTACTTTCTTCAATTTTGAAAACTAGGAAAGAGTTTTGCACAGAGTATTTACTCAATGTGTACAAAATGGAATTGGGTTAGCATTCGCAGTTTCTTTTCTTACTTACTAGCTAATTTCTTTCTTTCCTTCTTTCTTTCTTTTTTTTTTTTTTTTGGACAGGCAGAGTGGACAGTAAGAGAGAGAGAGAGACAGAGAGAAAGGTCTTCCTTTTTGCCATTGGTTCACCCTCCAATGGCCACTACAGCCGGCACGTTGCGGCCGGCACACCTAGCTGATCCGAAGCCAGGAGCCAGGTGCTTATCCTGGTCTTCCGTGGAGTGCAGGGCCCAAGCACTTGGGCCATCCTCCACTGCACTCCTGGGCCACAGCAGAGAGCTGGCCTGGAAGAGGGGCAACCGGGACAGAATCCGGTGCCCCGACCGGGACTAGAACCCGGTGTGCCAGTGCCGCAAGGCGGAGGATTAGCCTATTGAGCCATGGCGCCGGCCACTAGCTAATTTCTTTTAGACTCCATGCATAAAAAAAAATTTGTCAGACTGCATGATTGTTTTTACTGAAAGATACCACAGATCTCTTTTCCCCAACATTCCAGCACGTGCAGGAGAAAATCCTAGGATACTTTTAAAAGTGTGTAGAAAATGAAATTAAAACATAGTGTCTTTTGGTGCAAAAAATAAATTTGAAATCCGTGTCTGCAAGGAAGTCTTCAAAAAGATCATGCAAAATGTATACTATGAAAAAACTGTGGATAGAACAATTTTTTTTTCACCGAAATAAACTCATCTTTTAATTCTATTTTTCGGTGAACCTTTTGTAGTATCTTTATAAAGCCAGGGTTTTCCCAATGACTTTCTCCTTACAGAGATGTTTTATTACTTAACACATTACCATAGCCCTGAAATAGACTTGTCCATGAGTTTCATAAAAATAAGATACACTCTTGCAGAGGTGCTTTATGTTCGTGCTGTTTGGGTTGCTTTGTTAAAAGGTAAGCAAGCTCCGACTGAAAGTGTTTCCCAGAGGACCAACAAAATGTATAGATGGGTGAGAGAAACGAGCATCATGATGGTATATTACTTATTTTCTTTTCAAATTCATCACAATGACTAAGGACCAACTGATTGATCTCCCAGGTGGTTGAAGACAGGAATTCATGGGTCTATTAATGAATTTTTAAAAACTTTCAAGAAGAGAAAAAATATGCCTTTTTATACTATTTCTGAATATAGAAAAAGAAAATAACATTGAAAAAGAATAGACTAATGTTATTTATAAAAATAGATGCACGAACTTTAAGGAAATAACGCGTGTTAGGAGTAAACCATGAGGGCCAGCACTGCAGCGTAGCAGCTAATACGGGTGCTGGTTCGAGTCCCAGCTGCTCTACTTCCCATCTAGCTCCATGCTAGGACCTGGGAAAGCTGTAGAAGATGGCCCAAATGTTTGGGATCCTGCACCCACGTGAGAGACCCGGAGGAAGCTCCTGGCTCCTGGTTTTGGATCAGCACAGCTCTGGCTGTTGTAGCCATTTGGGGAGTGAACCAGCAGATGGAAGACCTCTCTCTCTGCCTCTGCCTCTCTGTAACTCTGCTTCTCAAGCAAATAAATAAATCTTAAAAAAAAAAAAAAGAAGTAAGCCACATTAAATCTCGACTTGAACGCAGTTGAAGCCCCACAACTGGAGACAATAATATTTAATACTTATTGGGTACTTAATTTTCTGGGCTCTTTAAAAAAAACTTTCTACTCAAATGCATTAATCTACACAAAAGCCTATTAGGAAGGTACCAGTATCTCTGTTTTGTAAGTGAGGAAACTGAGGCACCAAGATACTAAGTTATTAACCAGAGTTCATAGAGTAATAAGACATAGAACCAAGAATTTAACCTATCCCGCCTCAATTTAGAGTAAGGTTTCTTTCTTTGTTTCTTTGTTTCTTTCTTTCTTTCTTTTTTTTTTTCTTTTTGACAGGCAGAGTGGACAGTGAGAGAGAGAGAGAGAGAAAGGTCTTCCTTTGCTGTTGGTTCACCCTCCAATGGCCACTGCGGCCAGCGCACCACGCTGATCCGATGGCAGGAGCCAGGTGCTTCTCCTGTTCTCCCATGGGGTGCAGGGCCCAAGGACTTGGGCCATCCTCCACTGCACTCCCTGGCCACAGCAGAGAGCTGGCCTGGAAGAGGGGCAACCGGAACAGAATCCAGCACCCCGACAGGGACTAGAACCCAGTGTGCTGGCGCCACAAGGTGGAGGATTAGCCTGTTGAGCCATGGCGCCGGCCGAGTAGGGTTTCTTAACTTTGCTCTGAGTACTGAGAGAGGCTGTGCATTTAGGATATTTTAGAGCAGCCTCAGCTCTACCTGCTAGATGCCAGCAGTATTTGTACTCCTAGTTTTGGAAGCATAAAATATCTTTAGACATCACCAAGTTGGTCCCACGATGACTTCTCCCTTACCCTTGCTTTTATCCTCACACTATACTGCAGGTAAGTACCACCACGTTCTCAATGATACTGTCCTATAGGTCTTACAAACTTCACCCATATTCAGGCTATATAAAAAGAAGATTGGAAATTTAAGAGAATTCTGTGGAGGTAGGTGATTTCTGGACTAGAAGATCATCAACTTAGTGGAAATTTCTGTAGTTTGTGTTCTCCTCCTCCAAACCAAGTGGCATGGACTCCAGAGCTCACACAGTGATTTGGGACGTCTGCAGGAGAGTCCCTGGCTGGCTGCTTGCTGGGCTGTGGAATCTGCTGGTCTGCTTCCAGCTGCTATCAGAGAAGATCCCAATGTCATTAGAAAGCTCTTGGATCCCTGAGATGTGGCACTGGGAGTGTGAGGATGGAATGTGGACAGACAATTGGCTGCTTCTTGCCTGGAGAATCCTGGAGGAGGAAGCTGGCTGGAGCTCTCACAAGAACAGTCTGAGGTGCAGGGCAGAGTGGGCAGCTCTAACACCCACATGACAAGGATCCCCAAGTGTGCTCTGGACTGGCTGGCTCTATCAGCTCAGCCAGAGGGTAGTTGGGTTGGACCATCTGGAAAGTGCCCTGCTAAAGAGGAAAACCAAGCATTAGGAGGCAGTAGTCTCTGGGGCCAACTAGGAAAAGAGACATGGGGTCCCATAAGTCAGTCAGTGATCTCAAGGTTAATTTCATTGCATCTCAGCCCATAGGAATAGGCCTCCAATAGAGCCTTCACCTGCATCTCTTGAAAGCCTTGACCCTTGAACACCTGCCACATGAATAGTTAGTGGGATACAGGGCAAAATAAAGTTATGGAATGCCTTGTTCAAAATACTGTCATTAAAGGCCTAATAACATTAAAGTATCCCTTTCCTTTGCAGTATGAATCTTCAACTCCACAGTGGTATTTTTGTATGTGCTAATAAATGTCATGCTCTAGAACTTGTGCCCAAAGGGTTAGTACCAGTGCTCCAGCAGTGCTTCTCCCTGCCATGCACTCCTCCTTTTGTCTCCTCCTTTTGTTAGTCACCGCACCAACACTGCTGTTTACTGGATCCTTTGGCCACACCACAACCCACAACAGACAGAAAAACCAAGAGATACTGACCTGGCAAGGACAGGTGGATTATCTGGATGGGTAGTGGGCAAGAGGCTTACTCCAACCAGGTCACCCTCCAAACACATTGGTGCTCCCCGTCTAAGAGGGGACTTGGTTGCTACCATGACCAGTTACAATGCTGTGGGATGCATGCTCCATTCCAATCTTCCTTGTGTCTAAGTCTGGACACCTGCCCGGGAGGAGGGTATCTGAAGGTTGGAGAGAGCGGCAATAAAACATGAAATATCCAAAACCATCCCATATGGGGAAGAGAGCAGAACTGTACATGACAGGCCTGGTAGAAATCTCATAGTTCCTTTATTCAATCACAAAAAAATCGAAGATTTATATTTTTATTTTATTTATAATTTCAAGATGTCAACTGCAGGGCATTAAATACCAAAGGAAGCCTGCATTGCCATACATGAAGTTGGGCCTGCCTAATATTCAGAGCACCTCAGCAAACTAAGAGAGCTAAACACGTATGTAAATTAAAAGGATTTTTGCAAATCTTTCTCTTATTCTCTCCAGTCACTCCCTTCTCTGAACCTGGTGGAAGGTATGCATTAAAGAGCATATTCCAGGCATAGCAGATAAAGCTGCTATGGCATAGCAGATAAAGCTGCTGCCTGCAGTCCCGGCTACTACACTTCCAATCCAGCTCTCTGCTATGGCCTGGGAAAGCAGTAGAAGATAGCCCACGTCCTTGGGCTCCTGCACCCGCATGGGAGACCTGGAAGAGGCTCCTGGCTCTTGGCATTGGATTGACTCAGGTCAGGCAGTTGCAGCCATTTGAGGAGTGAACCAGCAGATGGAAGACCTCCCTCTCTTTCTCTCTCTGCCTTTCCTCTTTCTGACTTTCAAATAAGTAATAAATAAATAAAAAGGAGCATATTCTGCCTTTTTTATTTATTTTTTTATTTTTTGACAGGCAGAGTGGACAGTGAGAGAGAGAGACAGAGAGAAAGGTCTTCCTTTGCCGTTGGTTCACCCTCCAATGGCCGCTGCAGCCAGCGCACCACGCTGATCCGATGGCAGGAGCCAGGTGCTTCTCCTGGTCTCCCATGAGGTGCAGGGCCCAAGCACTTGGGCCATCCTCCACTGTACTCCCTGACCACAGCAGAGAGCTGGCCTGGAAGAGGGGCAACGGGGACAGAATCCGGCGCCCCAACCGGGACTAGAACCCGGTGTGCCAGCGCCGCAAGGTGGAGGATTAGCCTGTTGAGCCACGGCACCGGCCCATATTCTGCCTTTTTTCCATTGGCAGTGGCCTCAGTCCAGGATTGAAGCTGACTCTTGGGCACCAAAAACAAATTTGAATCAGACTATGCTTTATTCTGAAAAGCACATCTTTATTAACAATATTTTGTATCTATGTATGTGCAAATGTAGGTGGTTGTAAACATCATGCTGAGTGAAATAAGCCAGTCCCAATGGGACAAATATCATATTCTCTCCCTGATCAGTGACAACTAACTGAGCACCTAAAAGGAAACCTGTTGAAGTGAAATGGACACTATGAGAAACAACGCCTTGATCGGCCTTTGTCCTGACTGTTGAGGAACAACTTACTACTTTACTCCTTTTCGTATTTTTTGTTCTACTTAATACTATTGGTTGAACTCTGTAATTAACACACAATTATTCTTAGGTGTTTAAATTTTAACTGAAAAGTGATCCCTGCTAAATATAAGAGTGGGAATAAGAGAGGGAGGGGATGTACAGTACGGCACATACTCACTTGGACTTACCCCTAGTGGTAGAGTTAGAAATGTGCCAGGGGATTCCAATTCAATCCCATCAAGGTGGCATGTACCAATGCCATCTCACTAGTCCAAGTGATCAATTTCAGTTCACAATTGATCACACTGATAGGTCTAAGTGTCAAAGGGATCACATAAACAAGACTAGTGTCTGCTAATACCAACTGATAGAATTAAAAAGGGAGAGAATGATCCAACATGGGAAGTGGGATACACAGCAGACTCATAGAATGGCTGATGTCCTAAATTGCACTCTGGCCTCAGAATCAGCCCTTAAGGCATTCAGATCTGGCTAAAAAGCCCATGAGAGTATTTCAGTGTCTTGGAAAGCCAAGACACTCTGGCAAAAAAAAAAAAAAAATGATCTAAATGAAAGATCTCTACAAGTGAGATCCCAGTGGAAAGAATGGGCCATCAAAGAAGGAGGTACCTTTCTCTGAAGGGAGGAGAGAACTTCCACTTTCACTATCGCCATGTCTAAATAAGATCGGAGTTGGCGAGCTCCAAAGGCTTCGATAGCCTTGGCAACTCATGACAAGAGCCTCAAGTGATTACTGACGCCATAATTAAGAGTGTCAGTTGTTAAATCAACAACGGGAGTCACTGTGCATTTACTCCCCATGTAGGATCTCTGTCCTTAATTGTTGTACTAGGTGAATTAATGCTATAACTGGTACTCAAACAGTACTTTATACTTTGTGTTTCTGTGTGGATGCAAACTGTTGAAATCTTTACTTAGTATATACTAAGTTGATCTTCTGTATATAAAGATAATTGAAAATGAATCTTGATGAAGAATAGGATGGGAGAGAGAGCAGGAGATGGGATGGTTGCAGGTGGGAGGGAGGTTATGGGGGGAAAAGCCACTATAATCCAAAAGTTGTACTTTGGAAAATTTATATTTATTAAATAAAAGTTAAAAAATGTAGGTGGTCATTTATTAATTGATTACTTAATAACTCAGAGTATCCTAAAAGCTATGGGATCAAAGTTGTCTGCTAGAGGTGAAGGAGGAATAGAATGTATTTGAAGTGATTCATGAAAAATAAAGCCATTTTCTGTCTGTATTCCCAAGAAGTTCAGATAATTCCATTTTTAATATGGGTCAGCAATATAATAAACTTACCCACATTAACCAGTGCGCTCACCAGGAATTCCATCAATATGACTCACTGTATAAAAGCGCTAAATGATACCGTGACAGAATCAAATAATGCAAATACTTTGAGTAATTATAAAAGAGCTAAATGATTTCATGACAGAATCAAATAATGCAAACAACTAAAAATTTGAAATGGGCTGATTATTTCAGCCATGATGACACATTGTATTGATTACTTGGTGACCAACACGCAATTGATTGCTTAGAGGTACACAATCTTTTACACAAATGAACTGTAATCATCTGAGTACATTACTATAACCCAGGACATTATCTAACATAATCAAATCTAATTTATTCTATGGTCAAATCTAAATCTTCCCCCAGGATGTACATTATGGGGTTTCAAGGACATCATTTTGCAAACCAACTACATTTTCAGCTCTACTCTTGTCTTTCCTTTGCCTTATTTTTATTTCCTACTTCTAATTCATATTTTCTTTGTGAATCGCATCTAATTATTAGAGCTTATTTTCAGGAAACCCTCATCTTCCTTCTGTCTACCCGGGTTCATTTTCATTTAGGAGCTCCTTTCTACTGATCCTGAGGCTCCTTTCTACTGATCCATGATTTAACCTAAATATGACTTCACCAAAGACATAACCCAATTAACAAAACATATTTTAAGTTATTCTGAGGTGGTGTGGTTGCTCTAAAAATTTATTTAACACATGGGTTTGTTTTTATAGCACTTATTCGAAGTGTCAAAGTGTAAAACCCTTCAAAGCACCTGCATTAAGATTATTTGATGAAGTAAGAGAAGAAAATGAATGAGGCCAACAGAACTTCCTTCCTTTTTTAGGGTGCCTTGTGAAGTTAGCTCATTTTAGAAATATTGGAACCTATTTGTCATTTTTAAGGGACACAGTCTTATATGTCAAACCTTTAAAAATGTAGTATTTAATAATGGGAAATTTGAAAAGAGATGGTAATGATATTTTAACTTCATCTGCTGTGGATTGCCTAAGACAAAGAATGGTCAACAGCCCAATTTTGTACAAATCTTTTGGGGCATGCTTACAGAAAATAATTTCTGTAATAAATTGCATTGTCCTTAGGATAAAAGTTCTATCATAACCTTCAAATGACCTAACTAATAATGAGACATCACTCAGTGTTTCCTATAATAAGTTAGGTGTTGATATTTTGAAAAGCACAGAGCTTTTTCTCTAACATTGTGAAATCTACTTTTAACCCCATTTTTGACCAAAAAGTATTATGATTCAGCACTGGGTTGAAATGGAAGAACAATTGATAATGTTCTCATAATGTTGAACTTTGAGTCCATGTGTTCTTAGAAAGTAGTGAAGATCAAGAAATCCTTCCACAATTTTGTATTCTGAGAAATGACTTTTCAGCCCTCAAATGTTCCAAGATAAGATGCACCTCTACCATTCCTCGGTGAATACAACTCTTATTTTCCTGCCTTTTTGAAATTCTTAGCCCCTTCTTTTTCTTTGAGACATTTCTTCGATAATGAATGTGCTTCCTATTGCAATAGCCTGAATAAAGTAATCTCCTTAGATATCCAGTATTTTATCTTTCACACTTTTTTTAAGAGAAAAGAAAAAATGTTTGAGTTCTTGGTTAAATGCTAGAGTCAAATTGCTGTTGGAAAATGATATGACTTTGAAATTTAGCAGAAGTTTATAGCACGATGGAGTGTTTTAAAGTAGTGTTTATAGAGAAAAAGTAGGTGGCTACATTCCATAAACAATGTAGTTGGGAGTGTAGCCTTGACTGCTCTGCTTAGGCCCTGCCAGGAAATAACAGCAGCTCCAGGGACAGAATTGTAGTTGAGATAGCAATTTCCTTCCTGCTTTCTCTGGCTTCTTTGAGGGTATTATTTGAGCTAACTGGGATTTTGACTTTAGTAATGATTATAGAATTCAGTTTATTTCCTTCCCTCACCAATCTTCATGCTGAAAATTATATATAGAGGGGCATTGTATTACAGGGGGTTAAAGCTGCAGGAGAATAAAGGACACCAAAAACCATCATGGAAACAAAACCTTCCGTGTGCTTTGTCCTGTTTTGTTCCAGGGAGGCCATTGCTGAGTGCTGTTAACGCTGGTGGAGAGGAGGTAGAGGGGCTGGTTGGGGAGTGGTCTTGGTGCCTTGCAGTTACTCTGCATTGGTTATGCATTTGATCCTCTTTCCTAGTTAACCTTTGGGTTTCCTGTAGTCTGGGTATTTGTCCTTTAAGTTGTACCACCTAAGGCAACAGGGTGCAGAATGCATTCTGTCCACTGCCTGTCTGGGCCCTCCCCACCCTAGTTTCAGCACATTCCTCTGAGAATGTTGTTACAGTCTGCTTGGGAAGATGTCAGTGCAAATGTGAACAAAATGGGCATCGGACTAGACTTGGGTTTGCCACAAGTGGAAGCTGCCTATACCAATTACATTTATTATTAATTTTGCTCTTCATTTTTCTCAATTTCCTGCAGCCTCCTCTGTTGAAAAGCTGGGGATCCTTGCTTCTCTATATTGGTGTACCTTGTTCACGTCCCGGATCCCCCAGTCTGGAGCCAGCTTCCTACTAAAGTGTCCTGGAAGGCAGCAGGTGATGGTTCTAGTGCTTGGGCTCCTGCCACCCATGTGAGAGACCTGGATGGAGTTTCAGGAGCTTGATTTTGGCCTGACTCAGACCTGCCTGTTGCAGGCATTTAGGATGTGAACCAGCAGATGGAAGATTTTTGTCCCTCTCAAACAAAACATTAAAGAAACATTTTTTTAAAAAAAATCCTGCTTGAGACACTTGCACCCCATATCAGAATGACTGGGTTCAAGTCTTAGCTACGTTCCTGATTCCAGCTTCCTGCTAATGCGTAGCCTAGGAGAGAGCAGGTAATTGGTTCCTGTCACTCATATAGGAAACCTGGATTGAGTTACCAACTTCTGGGCATTTGGGGAGTGAACCAACAGATGGTTCTAGTAAAAAAATAACTTTTAATCAGAAAATATGTATCTATAGGGTGTGCACCTGTGATTTAAATAGATGATGACATAATAAAGAACAATAAATATTATTCATGAATACTAACCCACTTGCAAGGTCACAAATTGTGATTTTGTGGCAACTCATATGCAGCTATGTGTAATCCTAGTTATTCCCCTACTTACAAAGATGGCAAAAGCTGGTAGTGGAAACAGCAGTCAATGAAGGGAAAGCAGGGTTTCAGTGAATAGGTCTGCTTTAATTTAAGTGCTCTGTACAGTGATGAAACGTGCACTACAAAGATACAATTTCAGTAATTGCAGGGTCTTAGTCCACCCGTACGAGGTGGACTGGGTCTGAGGAAAGGTAAGTGCACCGCTCGCCTGTTCCCCAGCCTCCCGATCCTGGAGACAATCAGACGCAGCAGGGAGCCGAGTCAAGCAGGGACTCGTTTATTTCGCGTGTAACAGAGACTTTTAAAGCACAAAACTGCAGAGTCATTGGGGCAGGGCATAAGGGCCAACCAATCACTTAAAAGATCATTTTACAGGGCGATTTCTATAGCACTAGCCATATGTCTATACACTTGCTATCAGTTGTCGTCACTTCCCTTGATGTTGCGCAGCCAATTAGCTTTGGTGGGAAACAACTTTGGATTCTGCCCATCTTATTTCCTTTGGGCACCATCTTTGAATTGCCTCGTGTAACTAATTTCCCCACAAGTAATTATATAATGAATGTTCTACTTTGTTTGGGGACTTGGAGAAAGATCTAAGAACAAAAGGTTTCTTTGGTTACAGTATTCTATACTCTATATGCTCCTGGGCAGACAGGCAATTGACTGACATAGCAGGTTCCAGTGGCAAAAAGGGTATTTGAGTATATCTGGAAGTGTCAATCGTTTCTAAAATAATTAATTTTTTTAAAGATTTATTTATTTGAAAGTCAGAGTTAGAGAGAGAGGAGAGGCAGAGAGAGAGGTTTTTCATCTGATGGTTCACTCCCTAGATGGCCACAATGGCCGGAGCTGCACTGATCCAAAGCCAGGAGCCAGCAGCTTCCTCTGGATCTTCCACACGGGTACAGGGCCCAAGGACTTGGGCCATCTTCCACTGCTTTCCTGGGCCATAGCAGAGTGCTGGACAGGAAGTGGAGTAGCCAGGTCTCAAACCAGCGCCCATATGGGATGCCGGCGCTTCAGGCCAGGGCATTAACAGCTGTGCCACAGCACTGGCTCCTCTAAAATACTTTAACTTCTAAGTATTTTTATATCACTAATTGCCACTCAGTGTAGTACCACACACATGAAAGAATGTTAATGTCTCACAGATGGAGCTGGATTAAGTAAACGATGATGTTCCCATTCAGTAGTCTATTCACATCATATAAAACTTAGTTTTCAGGAAAAAGGGTAAAAAGAATTATTAATGGAGGCTGGCATTGTAGTGCAGTGGGTAGAGCCATCACCTGCAACACTGGTATCCCATATGGGTACTGGTTTGACCCTGGCTGCCCCACTTCTGATCCAGTTCCCTGCTAATGTGCCTGGGAAAGCAGTGGATAGTGGCTCAAGTGCTTGGGCCCCTGCACCCATGTGTGAGATCCAGATGGAGTTCAAGGCTCCTGGATTCTGTCTGGTGCAGTGTTAGGTGTGGCAGCCATTTGGGGGAGTGAACCAGCAGATGGAAGATCTTCCTCTCTCTCTGTAACTCAGTCTTTCAAATAAATAAGTACATCTTAAAATAAAAATAGTTGCTTATAATTCAGAGAAAAATATCGAGCAACACATAGCATAATTTAGATCACTTTCCCAATAGAATGTAATTCAGTAGGAGCAGGAAACATATTCATTGTTCACTACTCTATCCCCAGATCACAGCATGGTGTTTAGAACAACATAAATGCTTAAATTAATAAATTAAGTGTACACAGAATAGTCTAATTAAAATAAAACATGTTACACATAGAAGGCCTTTAAGAATATAATAAAATGTTAACTGTTTATTGGGATTTTTAAATTTTTATAAAAGATTTATTTATTTGAATGGGAGAGAGAGAGAGAGAAATCTGTCATCTGCTGGTTCACTCCCCAAATGGTTGCAATGGCTGGGGCTGGGGCAGTCCAAAGCCAGGAGCCTGGAAATTCATCCAGGTCTTCCATGTAGGCGGCAGGGATTCAAGTACTTGGGCCATCTTCTGCTGCCTTCACAGATGTATTAGTAGGGAGTTGGATGGCAAGTGGACAGCCAGGACTCAAACCAGTGCTCCAATATGTGACACTGGTGTTGTAGGCCTGCTGTGCCATAACACCCACTCCATCAATGGTATTTATAATTTTTATTAATGATGTTATTTATTTTCTATTTAGAACAAAAGCAATAAATCTAAGTTGAAACATAGCTTTTCATAGATTTTCCAGAGTAGCCTCTATAAAATAGCACATTTCTGTATTTACACAGTTTACAGAGTTGGTTGGCTTTTTTTTTTTAATCTTAGAAAGCAGCTTATTTGTGAAATCCTTGCCTTTTATCCAGGCTTATCCATCAGTGAACAATCATGTACAGTCTGTTCAGGATTGTCATGAGGAAATGAAGTGAAAATCAAAATGAGTTGGCTGTTGTATGCTGTTTGCCATTCAGATATTGTTCAGGTACCTGTGGTTTCACTCTCCTTGAAATTAGAACTGAAGCAGAAATCTTATGGCATGCTTGTAGAAATGAAGATAACAGGAACAGCTCTGTCTTCACAAGCCATGGATTTGAGAAGAAAACTGGCTAAAATCCTAAGCGCTCATTCTGAATGCTCTCCTAATTCCCCTGAGGCAGTAAACAGATTTTACTTCTCAGAGTTAGACGTATTACTGATGAGCGCAATGCCTGTGTTTTTCAACATTAGCAAAAATCATATTTGATGGGCCAAGAGTTGTGCGTGAATGCTTCTCATAAGGTGTGTGTGTGTGTGTGTGTGTGTGTGTGTGTGTGTTGTGGAAGAGACCCATTCTTCTAACCTCAGTTACCAGATGTACGCCTTGATGTATTTCATTTAAAACACTAAATGAATATGCCCAGGGAAAGCATTAACATCTTCAATCTTGTACTTCAAAGTATATGAAAAACAGCTTTGTCTGTAGAAGCAGAGAATCAGAAATGAACAGGGTAAATTCACTCCGTTCATTGGTAGGTAGTTTCTTTTTTAAAATTTTATTTACACATCAATTTTATATAGAGTTTTTCAACATCAGAAATGTAATCCAACCATAGTACTCTACTAAATAATAACTACAAATTCTCAACCATGTAGGGTATTAATCTATGCTGCATTTTGAAAATATAATCCTAGCAAAATACTTTACCTATTAAATCAAGCTTAAAAACCATTAAATAAATAGTTCCTAAAATGTATTTACTACCTAACTACAATTAAATGAAGAAGCATTCAAATAAATTATATTAGATCAGTTTTGGGCACTATCCTGGAAAAATACATTACTTGCAAAGTTTAAAAAAAAAAACTGGAGAAGTTTTATTAAGGAAATAGAACAAAATATTCCAGAATTAGTATGGTCATAAGGAAAGTCAAAATAGAGAAATAATTTTCCTTTTAATCTTTTGAACCAAAGAGAAAGGGGATTTTTTAGAACCTTTTGGCTGACAACAGAAAAGCAAAACCGATGGTATTGGTAAATAAGAAGGAAATTATTTGTCTCTTCATCTGGTATAAAATAATTCTAATTGTTCAGGTTTATAGTGAAATAAAAAGAAATATATCAAAAGTAATACATCATTTACTTTATTCCTTTTAATTCAATCGCAGCAATTAAAACAGGAAGTGGACTATTTCATGCTTCCCGACAAGGGTTTTTCTCAAAATAGAATCTTTTTCACAAAATACTCCACACAAAAGCATGCACACTGCTGACCTGCAAAAGGAATGCTGATCACTGGAAGGTTTTCTTGCCTAACATACATTTATTTAATACCCACTTGACCTAATTTATTGGTTCAGCCAAAGTTACTACAGATTACTTTGGGATATATAAATTCAATTCATTTTTTTTTTCACCCAGGTAGCTGGAAATCTCTCCAAGGTATTTATAAATTGAGTCCACCTGCCTTCATAGATATTCTCCTCCCTCTATTGGTATCCCTCTTTCAGATCAGCCATGGCACAGTGCACACACCACTGTTTTAATATCAGTGTGTTCATTATAGCTACCAGTGTACCACTTTTGCTAAACTGTGCAGTCAGCAACACAGGAGTGTTATTTCATATTCGCACTTCAGTACATAACACCTCATAAGTACCTAAGAAGGTGGACAAAAACATTTGTTAAATAAAGTAATTAATTAAATACCTCCAAAAAGCTATGAAAGCTATATCATATCTACAAAGTACAAGATAACTAAAATATTAATTTAACTTTAAGAATGAAGACCGAGTGAAGATTAGATCATTTTCCCCCTTGAACCCAATAATACTTGAAACGTAATTGAATAAGATCAAAGACATCATTGGAAACGAGGGAAGTTCTTCCTAGGACTCTTGCCTCTGTGAGTGTGAAAGATAACACCTTGATGGAGAGTTCTTTCCTAAGAAGATTCAGTGGTGTAATATAATCTGGCACTTTGCTGACACTAAGAAATAAAATATCCTTGCATTAATGCAAAGCCCAGCTTTAGTCCAGTTAAAGAGTGTTTTTATTAAGAGAGAAGGACTCAGATGAAGTAGTTTAAAAAAAACCCTTCCCTATGGAAAAACATTTTTTGCCATAATACACATGCCTATGACTCTTATTTATGGAGTCAAAGTCTCTCTCAGAATCTTAACCTCCTAAAATCACTCAGCTTTCAAACCTTCCTTAGGTCAGGAGACCTGACTGGCTCTCTCCCAGTTCAATCTAGTATAGTCCAACCTGCATTTAAGAGGTTTGTATTTTAAACATAATCCAACTCCAATACAAGTTTTATACATTGAAAATTCCTCTTTACATATAGATACCCCAGTAAAACAAATTAAATAGAATATACACAATAGGAAATAAAATCCTACAATAGGTGTCAATAACATGATTGTTTTCCAGAATGATTTGACCAACGTGTCCTCCCAGGGATTTCCTTCTCTTTATGCGAGATGAATCTGTGCTGGGGCTGCCTGTGCATCTTTCCCTCATGGAGTCCTCTTCTGAGTGTAGAGAAAAGGAAGTCTGGTCCATGTCAGCCTCGCTGTCATGGTAACAACCATCAAAGGCCATTGCTTGAACTGCATCAATGTTGTACATTCCAGAAATCTGTCAAAAATACTTTTTTAAGTAGGTCATGAATACAGTTTTATGAATAGAAATTATAGCAAAAATGTAAATCAGCTTTTAAATACATAATTTAAATAGTTACTAAAATGTTTTGTTTGTTTTAAATAGTATTCTAGTTTTGGGTTTGCTGTCTGACTAAAAGTTATTAGAATAATAAATGTAAAACAACCTTTTACAGATCCTGTTTTAAATAGGGATTTAGTAAGGAGTTTATATTTAATTTTTTTGTTTTTATTTATTTCCATAAGATATTTGAACATCATGTGAATGTTACACAATTACAGCCTCAATGTTTTCTAATTTCATTCTGGCCCAATAGACTGTTATACAAAATGCATATTTTCTGTTGGTTTCTGAGCAGTATGAATGGTGTGCCATAGTTTGTGAGTGGAAATTGAATATGATTTATTAGAACATCAATATAAACCAACTGGATTTGTTTTTCAGATTATCTTTTTCTCTACATAAATAATACAGAAGTATGCCTAGTCAGTGTGATTTTGTCCAAAAACAGAACAATATCATCTGGTGATCCACTTATGCTCAAATTGAGGAGGGGTGAGGGAATAATTTTAGCTGCTCTTTTTAAATGCAAATTGGCCCGGTTTTTCTATTTATGTGTAAAAGCACCTACAAATGATGCTAACATAGCCCAATTAAACAACACGAAATAGGCTTGTTTTTCTGAAGGAGTAGATTATCAATGCTTTCTGGCTCCTGTGCCTGACTGAATCTAAACTAAAATTTTTCTTGAAGATTTTCTGCTGACGGAGAAAGCAGTTCTCACTAGTTACACTGGTGTCCAGGAAGCAGCTGCTGCCTACTAATTGCTTTTTAGAAAACAAAATCACTTCTTGAACTACAGGGAAAGTAAAAGATGAACAAATACGGAGAGGCTACTACCAGATGAAATTATTCAGAATTCAAAATGCAGGCCATAGGGTAAATTCTGTCAAAGTGCGTTTGGGGTTCACAGGGATTTAAAAAACCTAATATTTTACTGAATTCAAGAGACATGAAGTAACCAGGAATCCACATTTAAGATGTGTTATCACTTTTTTTAATTGTAGAAATTATCTATAATAAAATGAAAATGAACAAAGTAAACAATGATATCAAGACTGGAAACCTCGAATAGCTAGTGATATTAGTACTTGATTGAACTGTGGATATGGAGATAGAAAAACTTCACAGTCTGCAGGTTTTCTTAGCTATATAGAACAATGAGTGAGCCATTTTCTTTTTTTTAAATTCCTTTAGTGTGTTGAAGAAGACCATCTTCTTTGAAGAACAAGGGTGCATTTTCTTTCATTACGATAATCTAGAACTATCTATCCATATGATGAAATGTCACAGTGTGCAGTATATCAATAGGCTGCTATTTACTCCAAGTTTTATATTGTGGTTTTTTTTTTGGGAAACAGTTTTAGAATTGGTTTTTAAATTTTCACTTCATCCCACAAAGAAGCATATAGCTGAGACATATTCTATCTAAACTGTAGATGTGATTGTTTTAGGCCCTGAAGTCAGGAAAACATTTGGATAAAAGAAGAAATGAAGTCCCTTTCTCTTTTCTGGGCCACGGTCAATACTAGGGATAATTTTTCCATGGCCCTTGTTATTCTCCCAGACTTCAGTATCACGTAGCATAGTAGTTGGGAATCTGTGTATGTGATCAAAGTGGGTGGTGGTGGTAGTGGGTGGCTGTAGTAGTGGGTGAAAATAGTGGGTGGTGATGGTGGCAGGTGGAAGTGGTGGTGGCAGTGGGTAGTGGTGGGAGGTGGAGGTGGTGGGTAGTGGTGGTTGTAGGAGGTGGAGGCATTGATGGTGGTAGAGGTTGTAGATGTGTTGGAGGTGTAGTGACAGATGGTGGTGGGAAGTGGAAGTAGTGGGAAGTGGTGGTTGTAGGAGGTGGAGGTGTTGATGTTGGTAGTGGAAGAGGTTGTAGACACAGTGGGTGGTGGTGAGAAGTGGAGGTAGTGGGTACTAGTGGTTGTGGCAGGTGGAGGCATTGATGGTGGTAATGGTAGAGGTTGTAGATGTGGTAGAGGTGTGGTGGTGGTGGTGACGGTGGGTGGCAGCAGAGATGAAAGTTGTTGATGGTGGTGGTAGATGATGCTGAGTGACAGTAGTAGGATAGGAAAGAAGCTTTTCCTGACTTCATGTTTCCAAAGAGAGGAGCCTCATGGGCCTAATACTTCAGGATCTTCTCTCCATCCTTCAATCACTCAAACTTAGGGTTTGGGAGGAGGTACTAACATGTGTGACTCAGGCTCTTTCGAGTCCTCACTTTGGGATGTGCATTGGTGTGTGGGTTTGTCGTCTGAAATAAGGTAAATGGAGACTATCCAGAGGCACAGCCCTGAATCGTGTAGATTTGCCATAACCAAGAGAGGAAGCACTTCGAAGTTAGTGATCAACTATTTGCCTCTCTTGGAGGCCCCTTCCTGGCCACTCCACCAGGAGGTCTCTGATTTAAACAAATTTTGCTTTTAAATACATTTTGCTTTTCTCTCTGCCTTGTCTGCCTGGAAATTCTTCTTCCATGTGAGACAAAGAACCAAGGTAATCTTTTCTCTGCTGCCATTTCACCCATAACATTTTGGTGCCATGACTCAGCAACTCCAATGTGACTAGGATCCTGCTCGAGTTCAATTCCACCCAGCACTGGATCATCTTGCTGGATGGGTGAGCATGTGGACTGCTCTTGCTTCTGTTTTTCAGAGTTTTACTCTCTTCCATAGTAACTCTCTCATTTTCTCAAAAATACCGGGTCCCTGTCAACCAGTTAAAAGCAACCGGTGTGGCTGCACACAGGGGCCAGGCTTGTTGATTAGGCTAGAGCAATCCCCTGGTGCGGAGACTATTCTAACCCCTCTCTCTTGTAAGGGACTGGGAAAGGGCCTTGAGATGATCGGAGAACTCTGGCCAGGGCACTCCCCAGTGTGCTCTGAAAATCTCTTCCCTGGACCCCAGTCCCTGATGAGACTGTGTGGGCATTGGGCTGTGAATCACCTCCTCTCCATCTTGCATGGATCAGCCCTTCATGTGGGACTGGGAGAAGGCCTTGAGACAACTGACGGATTCTGGCTGGGGCTATACTCCAGTGCTTCCAGAGGCTTCTTGGCTGGACACCAGACCTCGACAGCTGAAATGCTGCTGGGCTCCTTGGAAATATCAAAGGATATATCTCTCTTCCTGTAGAGACACTAACTAATACAGCTAATTGGATTATATTAAAGGCACTGTCAAGATATGAAGTGGTGCTACTGAAACAAATGTCCAAAAGTTACAAAAGTCTAATAATCTTGTTATGTTGTTATCAGACATGATGGTTATCTTAATGAGAAAGGCCGAGGTCTACAAGGGATAAATATTTTATAAAATCTTACAGGTGCTTTCAAAAATACTGTGTAGAGTAAGCAAGTGCCTCTTCTTGTCGGTTAATGAGTTTATAATTTTAAACATGGCTACTTAAAGTCTTTTGTCATCCAGAGTTTTGTATTCTCCAAACACTAAAAATCAGATTTACTGCTCATGGAAGTTAAAACATTGTTGGTTCTGTGTTTAACTACCTCTTCTTTAAGGCTCCAAAGGACTTTTTTCCCTGACTGCTATTGTATTCAATAATTTGGGACAGTTCTGTAAGCAGACAAAGCCAATATCTCAGGTTCCAACTGAGAAAAAGTATGGTTAATTCAATTTTCTAAGAGCAGGAAATAATTTTAATTGATTGATGGTAATTTAAAAAAAACAGTTAAAAATGTTAAGAAGCTATTACTGAAACTGCTTTATTGTTCTTTCTTGTATATTGTTATACGTGTATACATATTGTATGGGAAAATTTATTAAGAGCTGTTTTAGTTGACTTATTGATAAAAGATCGCTCATAAATTTAAACTGCTAAATTAATCAAATATACCTTTTTTGGTTCACTAACTAAATCTCTGTATAAGACTTTAAAAAAAAGAAAGGAGACGTTGTGTGTCCGTCTCTCTGGTTCTCTACAACTTGTTTCTTAGGCATAAGGAGATGGGTGTTACTCACTAGCCCCAAGCACAGAGGCCTCCTTCTGCCCTCCCCTCACTGGAGCACCATACCCTTTCATTTCAGAAGACCTCTTTCCACTGGCCTTATGCAAATGCACGTAGCTCCAGAGGGCGAGCTCTGCATACTGCTCACAGGCAGAATCTACATTTGCTAAGTAAAGATTCCAGATCCAGTCATTATAACATTTGATCTTCACAACAACCCCATTTGATAAAATAGGACAGAAACGACACTGTGATGCAAACACATAATGGAGTTTAGAAGACCTGGTTGGAATACAAAGCTACGAAGTGCTGAAGTTTGGTTCAGCACCACTTCTGACTTTAAAATCACTTCTTCATTTTGTCCTTGACATATATAAATGACAAGTAAAACATTTCTTGGAGATAATTTAGCTTTAAAGGGGGATGCTTAGAATGAAGGTTCCCATGAGGCTGAGGCGAGGATGAAGTGGAGTATTGCTGTTTAATGGGCAGAGCTTCAGTTGTTCAAGCAGAACAAGTTCTAGAGATTGGGTACACAATAGTGCAAATGTGCTTAACAGTCTGAGCTGTACATGTAAAAAGGGTTAAGATGGTAAATTCTAAGCTATGTCTGTTTTTTTTAAAGATTTATTTATTTTATTCAAAAGGCAGAGTTACAGAGAGAGGGAGAGACAGAGACTGAGAGAAAGATCTTCCATCCTTTGGTTCACTCCCCAAAAGGCCGCAAAGGCTGGGGCTAGGCCAGGCCAAAGTTAGGAGCTTCCTCTGGGTCTCCCATGTGGGTGCGGGGGCCCAAACACTTGGGCCACCTTCTACCGCCTTCCCAGGCCATAAGCAGAGGTATTTTTTTCATTTTTCATTTTTAATATAACTTGGTTTTGATGAATGTTCCAGATCAAAAAACAACTTTTATTTGAAAGGCAGAGTTAGAGAGAGAGAGACAGAGAGACACAGAGAGAGAAATATCTTCCATCCACTGATTCACTCCCCAAATGGCTGCAACAGCCAGGGTGGGACATGGCCAAAGCCAGGAGCCAGGAGCTTCATGCAGGTCTCTCACACGGGTGCAGGAACCCAAGCACTTGGGCCATCTTCTGTTGGTTTCCCAGGCACGTTAGCAAGGAGCTGGATCAGAAATTGAACAGCCAGGACTTGAACCAGTGCCTATATGGGATGTCGACACTGTAGGCAGTAGTTTAACCCACTGTACCTCAGCATTGGCCCCAAATTATACGTATTTCACCACAACTAAAACTTCAAAAAGAATGTTATACAGAGCATGCTTACCAACTCAAAAGAATGTCTTCATAGTGGTCCACAAGAAGAGTGTGAAACAGAAATCAGCTATATGAACACAGGCATTGTATGCCGGGTAGGGGCAGCAGACATAGATGTTCTGGAGTCCAAGGACTAGGTGAAGGTGGTCAAAATTGCTTCAGTGCCTCTATCCTAGGCTAGCTACACCTTATGTAAAAACATAACAAAACCAGAAAAAATTTCTCTCCTTATTTATACATTTTTTCCCTGCCATCTTTCACTCTACAATGATTGAAATCATTGCTATTTGCAGATGGGTAATGAACCAGAAGCACTGACATTATCACCTGGAGTTGGATAGAAATGCAAGCTCTCATGTTCTGTCTCCCACCCTCCACCACCTGCCTCTGCCCCCAACAAACCTACTAAAACTGTATTCTAACCGGAGCCTAGGTGATGTGCTGGGCTAAAGCCCCTAGTTGCTGCATACTGGGCTGAAGCCCCTAGTTCTCCTAACCTGCATACACTCTCTGTGGGTGTGTATAGGATATGTACTCAAAGCCATATGCTGTCAACAAAAGAAATGGAAGCATGTGCAGTAAGACAAAATCAGCTCTTATTGGAGCTTTGACCCCAAGGATAGAAAATGAGAGAATGAAGTTAACATTCCAGGAGCTCTGAGTCGCAACGGCAGCTGTGTTGGCTGTGAATCCGTAGGAAAATCACTTCACTGAGGTTCTGTGTCTTTAGAGATAGTAATCTCTGAAAAATCTACACTGGAGAACTCATATGAAGGTTTAGCTTGGAAAAATGACATAAACACATTCTGAAACTCTTTTTCTAGAAGTATGAAAATATTAAATAATATTTGTGTGTATATAAGTGTTCACATAAGAATTTCTTAAACCACTATGAATACATTTCATTAAAATTACATGTATATTACATACATATATTCTTTAGGCTGGCAAACAACTGAATCTTGTTGGTCAGGTGTCTGGAGTATATCTTATGTCATTTCTTGTAAGAACAGGAAACTGGTGCCCAAATCCTTTGTAAAATGAAGCGGATACAGAGTAATCCATCCACATTTATTAAGCAATGTCACAGAAAGCATGTGAGCAGAGATGGCACCTTGTTTCCAGGATATTGTGGGAAGAAGTACCTCCCTGTATGTTCTGCCATTCTTCCAAGTGATAAGGAGAAAAAAAAACCCTGGCTCTTAGTGGTGAGCAACATATCATTTATTGGTTGACAGCACAGCCTTCAGAGTCAAGGAGATCCAGAAGCAAACCCTGATACCCCTTTTGCTGTTTGACTTTTGCCAAGTTATGACCCATCTGCACTGACGTCACTTTTGTGAAATGAGGGTGATAAAATACTGACCTGTCAGATTTACTGTGAGAATTAAATGACATAATATTCTTAGGTGGTGGTGTAATGCCAATATATAACGAACACTCATTATGTGTTAACTCTCATCATGATCACCCACTTGAAAGAACGTGCCTTGTACATCAACTCCTTCTACACAAGAGGTCCAGTCAGGGGAAGGGAACTTAGTAGAAGAAATTCTTTAGTCCTGGCAAAGGTAATGAGCATGCCAAGAAACCAGCTCACAAAGAGCAGAGATTAAAACTCAGTGTTAAATTGTCACCATGCTAAGGCACATGGACTTAATAAAACGAGTCTTTAAAATGTTCATGGAAAGTGCATACTATGAAAAACTACGATGACTTTCAAAATGTTCTGCAGCAAATCAAGTTTACCTTTTAATTCTATTTTCCATGAACTTTCTGAATTACCTTTGTACAGGGCTTATAACGCTGTCAGGACAGGGTATAAATGAGGGCAGTCTTTGGCACACTTTCAAAGGGATCTGATAGTCAGAGCAAGACTGTACCTTCCCTTTCTTCTTGAATAGCTTCCGCTCCTCAACTGTGGTGAGGTAGTTCACGGCTGCATACTCAACGACTGACAGGAACACAAAGAGAGAGCTGACCCACAGGTACACGTCCACAGCCTTGATGTAGGACACCTGGGGCATGGAGGCACTCACACTGGTGACGATCGTGGACATGGTCAGCACCGTGGTGATTCCTGCCATTTGAGAACAGGGACAAGCTGAGCAACAGCACCCTTTCTCTCCCCTTCCTGCCATGTTTCTGGTTCCTATGCTTGTTCTCTAGCAGGAGCATCAGAGGTGACGAGATGGTGCTTCTGGGGCACATGGAACAAGATGAGATTTCCTTAATAAAACACTGGCTGGGGGAAGACCATTCTGTGTCTGCACTAATTTCTCAGAGGGATCCTGCAGGAGTATTGCCTGGAGAGAGAGTATAGAACTGTAAATATTTGAAATGCACACTGGCTGGCATGGTTTTATTTCTTAACTTCCCACTAGGGAGGTGCAAATGGAATCTTTAATGATTTTTATAAGTTGTGAGGACATTTTAATGTCAACAGACAGCGTCCCAAACAGCAGGAAGAGCATTTTGATTTACTCTTAAATGTACAGACACAGCATGTGGACAGCTTTCACCAACACATTTCCATCCTTTCTACAATAATTCTGTGAGGTTCTCATCCAAGGGAGTCCCATATCAAACACAATGACAACTCTGTAGGGCCATTGGATTTCAAAAAAAGTTTTTAGTTTGTGTGATCAACATCATTACAACTTGGCAATTTGACATTCACCTTGGAAGGACCTGGCATCTCACTTTGCCACTGATTTGAACTCTAGAATAAGAAACAAAACTTCTGGTCTAGCTCTTAACATACCACTTCCGTTCATGCCTGATTGAATTTCAGGTTTTCCACCCACAAGGATGAAACATCAGATCAGTGGGTGCCATTTTCATCTCCTGGCTCTAAAATGTACTTGCTGGGGCCGGCACTGTGGAGCAGCAGGTTAAGTCTCTGCCTGAAGCACCAGCATTCCATACGGGTGCTGGTTTGAGTCCTGGCTACTCCACTTCTGGTCTAGCTCCCTGCTAATGGCCTGGGGAAGCAGCAGAAGACGGCCCAAGTACTTGGATCCTTGCATCCACTTGGGAGATCAGGAAGAGTCTCCTGGCTCCTGGCTTTGGATCAGCCTAGCTCAAGCTATTGTAGCCATTTGGGGAATGAACCAGCAGACGCAAGACCTCTCTCTCTGTTTCTCCCTCTCTGTAACTCTGCTTCTCAAATAAATAAAAATACATCTTTAAAATGTACTTGCTACATAGAGATGTGGAGTTTTCATTAACATTACATGGACAAGGAAGTCAATATTATTAAATAAAAAACTAGCTTGCTTTTAGCAAGTATTTATCCTCCACAGATATTTACCTATAAATACTATAATCCACACATTGCAGAAAAGAAATATGAGTTAAGAGTTGCTAAGTAATTAGCCCAAATGTTGTCAGGGGCAGGATTCAACCCTTTCCTTCTGAGTGCAGAACCTGGGATTTTTACTAGAAAACCTGCCACTTTTCATTCTGGACCTGTAAAAGGAATTTCCTTTTGTTTTAAAGATGCTAAACTTTCTATGTAGATGATATCTGAGATGAGATGCTATATATATTGATGTGGAATCATGTCAAGAAGCATAAGGAAGGTATTTAGTGATTATCAATAGGCCAAAAGTCTATTCCCTTCAAGATTTCACTTGTGTAAACTGAAGAAATCCTGAGGTAGTATTCCTACTAGCTCACATCATTAATTCAAAAATTTAAAAATATCTTCTCTTACTGGCTTTCCAAGATATGGAAAGTAGAACTTGATATTTGTTTCAGTAGACAGTAACATGGGCTTAGTGAACAAAGTAAGGGTTTAAAACAAACATTCAAGTGTGCTTGCCAGACAGGTCTCATCATGTATTTGAAATTGATGGCTATTGGGCTAATAAAAAGGAATTGCATTATCTATATTTGCCAGACAGCGATGATCAGTCATTTTCTTTAAAATGGTACTTAGTCCAACTAATTTACTGGAGCTTTATTTATTTTAAAACCAGTATTCTAGATTTCCCTTGTTTTAGACGAACGATGATAATAATAATAAAAAAGAATTAGAGGGGAGTCCAGAGGGATTGTTGAGTAGTAGGGAGTGAATGATGAGAAAACTGATATATAAATTCCTGAGGCAAGGGGACTTGAAGTCAGGAGTCTTGCAGCTTCATTAAACACATTTATTATGTCCTGAGCCGCCCCTCGGAAATACATTAATCTCGACAAATAGCACTCCTTCCAAACCCATTAAAGTTAACATCCCAATAAACGGTTTTTGAATTATATGAAGTGACCATTTAATCAAAGAGAGGGCATGTGTTGGGATTAGAAAATTATCTTCCCACCTATTGATATTGCTATGCATAGTTAGGAAACTGTTATGAGAAAATATTCAGACTGGTCCATTTGACTCAACTCCCCTGAGCCCTTGCAACTTCACCATATTAGATTTTAAGGACACACATGGGGTCAGTTAAGGACAGTCTGGGGAGAATTAGTCATCTGTGTTCCAATGGCCATTTAAGATTTTTTTAAATTAAAGAAAGATTTATCTATTTGAAAGATAGAGAGAAGAGTGAGATATTCCATCTGCTGGTTCACTCCCCAAATGTCCACAACAGCTGGGGTTCAGACAGGCAGAAACCAGGAGCCCTGAACCCCATCTGGTTCTTTTGCATGGGTGGCAGGGACCCAAGTACTTGGCTCATCAGGACCTTCATTTGCTGCCTCCCAGGATATGCATTAGTGGGAAGCTGAATCAAAAGCAGAGTAGCTGGGACACAAACTGGTACTCCAATATGGGATATGGGGTCCCAGGCTGCAGCTTAACCCTCTGCACCACAATGCCCTCCTTTCATTGGCCATTTTTGGCTATACTTCTTAGAGAGTTTTGTTGCCTGTTTGATAGCACTAGGGCAGACAAGCAACACTTATTATGAACCTGTTCCTCCTCTTAGTAGTTGTAGCATAGGAAGTTCTTTTGAAGAGATGGGTTATCTAAATTTGCCATCAAAGGAATCAAAATATTTTCCCTGTATGCCTGGGCAGAAAAATACATTTAGAGATACAAGAGAAAAGAAGATGGGCTGGATACTTCAACATTGCACTATGGCCAGAAACTAACAGCAATTTTCCCACAAAGGTGGTGCCAGCATCCACTATGATTAGAAGTTCTGATAAGCTCTGTGATGGTTAAATGAATTACTCTTCAGTTCCCTAAGTAGTCACTTGTCCAGGCATATCCTCTGTTAGGAGACATTTTTCTCTATGAGACACTACATGTTTGAAAATTGATTGCCTTCCTCTGTCACATCTGTTTTCTAGTAAGTGACTTCATTAATCAGTACAATGTACAGGGAATGGCACACCCATGCATAATGCCCAGACAAGAATGGTGGATGCTGGGAAAAGAGAGGGAAATAGAAACGAGAGGGCATCCTTTAAAAATTTTGTAGTTGTCTCATGCTCTGTCCTCACTAAATCAAATGGAAAGAAGTAATATTTTTGACCCATTGCATTTATATTCCAAATCATGATAGTTATTATCTCCTATGAGAACTGCCTCATTACAATGAACAATTCTATGCTATTCAGCCTCTATTGTTCTTTACCTGAAATATGACAGATGTGAGAGTATCTTACCAGCTAAATGAATCATCCTTTATTGTTTCCAGTTAGTAACTGAAAACAGTTATTGAAAACGTGGTGGGCTAAAACACTGGCAACATAGTGCCAATGCATGGAGCATGAAAGATGTGTAGGGCACCATGCCAGTCACTTCAAGAACAACGATGATAAAAAGGATGGCAATCACGATCTTTGTTTCTCAAGAGCTGCCAACATAGGCTACCCTTGCTCTATAGCCAACTACAAAATAAAAGAAACAAGATATCTTAGACATACAAAGTGGCTCATAGTTGGGAGTGTTCATGTGTGCTGGGAGCTCTCCCCAATGGCTGTGGTCATGGAGAGATAGTAGGATGTTGACAGAGAAAGACAAGTAGGGTGGGTATTCTAGGCCAGGTGAGAGTCAAGACAAACATACAAAGGCCAGATAAGTAGTTAAGCATGGGGACCTTTCTGAGATTAATCAATATCCAAACTGGCTAAAGCTTAGTGTAAATATATATGGTCAGGGACAGGGTTTCAGATTTAGCAAGTAAAAATGCAGGGTATCCAATTTTTATATAAACAATGAATACTCTGTTAGTATAACTACGTCCATGTAATATTTGGAATATATTTATATCAAAACATTATTTAGTACTTATCTAAAATTCAGATTTAACAGAGGGTCCTATAGTTCATCTGGCAATCCTCAGGGGACCCCTGGATTCCAAGCTGAGAGTATTGAGAGCAAGCAAAAGGTAATGACTCAAGTACTTCTGCCCCTGTCACCCATGTGGGAAACCTAGATTGAGTTCCCAGCTCCTGGCTTCTGCTTGGTTAAGTCCCAGCTGCAGGCATTTGGGCAGCAAACCAGTGGATGGAAGATCTTTCTCTCTGTCATGCAAATCAAATGAAAATTAATAGTTTTTTTTTTAAGAACAATTCAAGACATATTACAGTTGATCAGATCTGAGTATTAGACGTTTTGTCAAAGCAGAAATGTTAGCCTAAAATTTCAAGTAAAATGACTAACAGTGTTGGTCAATAATACAGTTTGTGATAAGGACACAGATTTTGGGTTTGCTTCCATAGGGTGAGTACTTGGAATATAGAGTTTTGTTGCATTTGATAAGAAAATCAAAAGTGATCAAATCCTTGAGAAAGAATGAACCACATTTAAGGCGTGGAAGGAAGAAGTAAAGAGCAGGGAAGAGAAAGGAAAGCTTAATGAAGGAGAAAAACTAGGCTAGTTAAGAGTAAAGAGAATTTGTGTATTACTTGCATGGGTGGTTATAAAGCAATAAAAATTATTTATGTTGAAGGGTCCCAAGATGGTGGTATAGAAACAGGAAGATCCAAAAAAAGTTCAAAAGGAGAGAGGATACATGCTGGAGATAGAGCCATGGGAAATTCATGACCAGAAGCCCAGAGACTTCGCAGGTCCATGCTGAAGAAGCAAATAAGAAAAGAAAGAGGCAGAGCCACAAAATAGGGAGGCTGGTGCCAGCCCCCACCAGAATATGATAGATAGGAAGTCACAGGTCCACTGAGCTGCAGACAGCAGTGGGAAGAGGAGCTTGGTAAACTGCATTTGAAGTTCCACACAGGAAAAAAAGAGAAAGTATAGAGGGACAAACAGAGAGGTCAAGCACCCCTCTGCCCATCCACATCCCCTCCCTCCCCCTAACCAGACCTGCAGCCAACTGGGAGAAATCATTTTGTTTGTTTACATTTTTGAACATAAGCAGAGGACTGCTGCCTTTGCACCCCATGCACACTCCCATCAATTGTGGGGGCCTCTTGCCACACACCCCCACCCGGAAATGAGAACCACATTTCAGAGCAATGGAAAGAAGGGGCCATCAAAGAAGGATGTGTTTTTCTCTGAAGGGAGGAGAGAATTTCCATTTTGCTTATGGCCCTGTCTAAATACTGACAGAGATTGTGGATTCAACAAGTTTCCATAGCCTTAGCAGTTCATGTGAAGATCCTTGGGTGATCACTGATGTCAAACATAAGAGTGCTAATTGTTGAATTAACAATGGGAGTCACTGTGCACATAAATTCCCATGCAGCATCTCTGTCCTCAACGAGTTGTATTATGAGAGTTGATAGTAAAACTTGTTCTTAAACAGTTTTTATATTTTGTGTGAATGTGTGCAAACTGTTGAAATCTTTACATAGTATAGAGTTGGTCTTCTGTGTATAAAGTTAGTTGAAAACAAATCTTAATGGAGAATGGGACTGAGAATGGAAGATGGAGAAGGTGGGGTGGCAGTGGTGGTGGTGGGAGGGTGGTATTGTGGGAAGAATCTCTATATTTCTAAAGTTGTACTTATGAAATTCATACTCATTAAACAAAAGGTTTCTAAAAATATTTGTTTGAAAGCCAGAGTGTTGAGAGAGAGGGAGAGAGAGAGAGAGGGAGAGAGAGAGAGAGAGAGAGAGAGAGAGAGAGAGAGAGAGAGAGACAGTTTCCATTTGCTGGTAAACTCTCCAATTGCCTACAATAGCCAGGGCTGGTGCAGACCAACACCAGGAGTTCCATCTGGATATTCTATAAGGGTGGCAGGAACCCAAGTACTTGCACCATTATCTGCTGCCTCACAGCAATATTAGTAAGATTGGTTGGGAAGTGCAGAGTAGTTCTCCAAAATGGAATGCCAATGTCCCAAGTGGTAGCTTAGCCTACTGTCCCTGCATGGTTGGTTATGTCAAACACCGTGGTCTTGGCATCAAGATAGACAGTTTACATTAATTCTCCCATTCAATTCTTACAGTGACTTTTAGACAGTAGAATGATATTAGTGATTTTCTTTTGCTAGTAAGGAAGATGAGGCTGGCCTCTTGACCATTCCACTTGGCCCCAGATTTGGAGAGGATGCCTAATAATGGCAAATGCCTGGGAGAAAGTAGTGCAGGAACTCTGAGCAAAAGCAGGTGGGATAGGCAACGAGATTGCCTGAGGAACCTTCCAGAGGCTCCCGTAGCATAGCACCGGAGTGAGTAAAACAGAGAGCAAAGTGTATTGGAAAAAGACTTGAGGGTGGTAAGAAGCCAAGATCTGGGAGTATGGTAGTGTTGTGAGAATACTGCAGCTCTGTTTACTTAAGGAAGAAAAGAGGGTGAAGGATATTTCTGATCCACGTACGTTTTACTTATATCTTCATAGCAATTTCTCCTAGGGGCTCCATGTGGATAAAAGCAGCACAGAACTTCAGGGGGAGTGACATAAGCAGTGTTTCAGTATTCTCCATTTCCTGAAGACTGTCATGGGACTAGCTCTTACTGCTGTCATCCTCACAACACAAGAACGGGGCAGACAGCTTCAAGAGTTTGACCAAAAAATCATGCTCATCAACTTTTAAACACCGATTGCCTTTCTCAGCTGGTCTCAGGGGCTGTGAGTGTGCCTTCAGTCTGCTCTTTCAGTCTATGCTGCCCATTGCAGTAGTGAGGTCAGGGCACAAATGCTCAAAAAGAAACAATCAAAATAATTTAATTATTCATTCAGGTGGTACTCTTTTCCTTGAAGATATTCCAACTTCAAATGCTTGCAGACATAAAATTTTAACAGAGGAAAGATGTGAACAAATTATTAATATTAATAATTTCTGCCTTTTGAATGATCTTTTGAAGTATGCACATAATTTGTGAACATTAATTTAGAAACCACCCTTTTGGAGTGACTTGTGTGATAATTACAATGATTGTGAACCACTTATAACAATCTTCTCTCTAGACAGAGCATTACAGGTGAAAGAACAAAACCAGATGGAATGAGGGCGCTCTGCCCTGAAGCAGCCGAGAAGGCAAGTGGGATCAGCTCTCAGGTTCTCATTAAGGAATGTGTCATCTAAGTGCTTAGCTTGGCACTTCCCACTCTGTGAGGACTCAATAAGTGCTAAGTGGGTCTGAAATACTTCCTGTAAATCAGTGTGTGTGACAGTGGCATATAACAGGCTAGATGGAGTAGATAATCACCCCTGTGTGGTGACTTAATGAGGCCAGCAATGTCTCTCCCCTGAAATCTCCTGCCAACCAAAGTGCTGTAGAACCTACACTTTGCTGTGGCTGATTCTGATTTTGGCCTTTGTGCCCTATATTTATAATCAATCAGCACTCATGTTTCTGAATTCACATAACATCGCCTCACCCTCACCTCTGCTCTACCCCAAGGCAATTTACCAGCAATGTAATGTGAATTAGTTTGGAGTTCTTCCTTCGGTGATGTAAGGGTATGTCATGAAAAGCAAAATGGACCTGGGTATTTGGGCAGTGAGTGGGGGGTGAGTTTCCTGGAAAGGGAAAAGAGGTAACTTTTTAAACTGAGGTGTTTGTGCTTCATAATGTCACCCTTTCCTTACTTATCATCCTTCCTACCAGGTTGGTCAGCACAGTCTTCATCCCTAAAGTCTGCGTTTCCGAGGAAAGAGCCCAATTATAATTTGCCTCTGAAAGTGCCGAGAAAACTTTAACCTGAATGCATAGCTCACTATCCCTACTAACTCACCACTCTCTTTCTCTCCCCAAGTATCACCATCACCATCACCATCACCATTCCATTTACCTCCCTTGAACTTTCTCCCATATGAACATTTTGCAAAGGTGTGTAAAGATTTACCCAGGGAAACTCTTGCAGGAACAGCTCTTCGGTCAATCCAAAATGAGACCCACGAAAGCATCACCATCAGTATGGCTGGGAAATAGGTTTGCAGTACGAAGAAGAAGATATGTCTCCTGAGCACGAAGTTGATGAAAAGCCGATAGTACCAACCTGGGGAAAAGCCAGAGTATTCATCAGAACAGATTTCCTCACACTTTCCCCCACACTTGAAATGACCTGCTTCCTGGACTCCTAACTCTTAAGGGACACAGAACTTGACATACACACCTCTGTTTATCCATTGCTAGCTGGCCCCTGGGGTTGTCACTCCATCAATATCTGTTCAACTACCTGCACTGCAATCTGCTTAATGATTTGACTCAAAGTTCCCCTGAACTTCCATAGCTGCAGTTTAGACAGTTGCCTTTAAAGAGCTTTCTCCACAATATATTGCAGTATTTCTGCAAGAGACAAACTCTTCAATACATGGCTGATAACTGCATGCAACAGCAAATAAACCTTTTATTAGCTCTAAAAAATGGAGAGAAACATTTCCTCTGAAAGAAAAGATTCACATGAAGTACTAGGTTATAGGATTCCATCCAGAGGATTCAGGAGAGCTGAAAGGGAGCTCATAAATATTTTTTATTTTAAAATATCTTGGATATCATAATTTGTCTATGCAAAATCTATAAAAACATAACCAAATGATGATGCTTCTTTGTATCTTGTTGGAATTATATAGACCCATGCTTTTAATATTGATTATTCATGCTAATCAAAAGCCCCAGTGGTGGTCACACCCACAAACAAGTCTTTTTTTTTTTCTTTTCTTTTTTTCAGTTTTTTTAAAATTTTTTTTCTTATTTAGAATGTAAATTTCCAAGGTACAACTTGTGGATTGCCATGACTTCCCCACCCATACCTCCCCCCCTCCAATACCCTTCCCCCTTACCCACTCCCCCTCCCCTTTCATTCCCATTCAGATTCATTTTCAATTCTCTTTGTATACAGGAGTTCAGTTTAGTATGTGTTAAGAAAAGATTTTAAACCATTTGCCCTCACATAGCATCCTAGAGTGAAACATACTCTTTGAGTACTAGTTGTAGCTTTAAATCACGTTGTACAGCACATTAGGGACAGAGATCCTACATGATATTATTTTTTTTAATTGATTGATTTTTATGTAACTTCCAATTTTTTTTTATCATTTCCAATTGTCTTTCCATACGGAAGATCGATTCAGTATATATTAAGCAAAGATTTTGTCAGTTTGCATCCGCGTAGAGACACAAAATGCAGAAATACTGTTTCAGTCCTAGTTATTGCATTACTTCACCTTGGACAACACATTAAGGACAGATCATACATGGGCCGTAAGTACACAGTGACTACTGTTGTTGATTTAACAATTTGCCACTCTTGTTTATGGCGTCAGCAATCTCCCTAGGCTGTAGTCATGAGTTGCTGAGGCTATGGAAGCCTTTAGTGTTCACCGACTTGGATCTTGTTCTGACAGGGTCATTGTCAAAGTGGAGGTTCTCTCCTCCCTTCGGAGAAAGGCACCTCCTTCTCTGGTGGCCCTGTTCCTTCCGTTGGGATCTTACTCGCCGAGATCTTTCATTTATGTCTTTTTTTTTTTTTTTTCCCAGAGTGTCTTGGCTTTCCATGCCAAAAATACTCTCATGGGTTCTTGAGCCAGATCCTGATGCCTTAGGGCTGATTCTGAGGCCAGAGTGATTTATTAGGATATCTGCTATTCTATGAGTCTGCTGTGTATCCTACTTCCCATGTTGGATCAGTCTCTCCCTTTTTTAGTTCTATCTGTTAGTATTAGCAGTTACTAGTCTTGCTTCACAAACAAGTCTTGTTCCGATTTCTCTTTCCACATTGACTGCCTTTAAAAGAAGCTTAAAGCCAAGATTTAGAATCATCTGTAGGACTTTTCTGAATGCCATTCTGTGATTACCACATACAAGGTTATATATAATACATTAGCCTTGTTTTCCAGTTTTCTTTCTCAAAAAATTTCTAATTTATATTACTTTGCTCTATTTAACAATAACTGCAATGCTAATCTTAATAAATTTTACCAAACTAATATTGATCAAATGGACAAATATGAAACTACAGCTTTTGTGGATAAGTGATAACGTTAATTTTATATGATAAATGCAAGTTATGTAAGACAAAATAATTCAAAACACAGGGATGATAGCTTAAGAACTATAAACAAAAAACTATAAAACAAAAATATTACAAAGTGAAAGAACTTTTTACTAATGCTGGTAGTAATTCTTAGGAAATCCAAGCTGGAAAACCCATTGGACCATCAGGTAAATATTTTAGCATTTGACCTGTGACATTTGACCCACACTGAACTGCTGGACTCTGCTCCTGATATCCTGTTATCCATAGAGTGCTCGTCATTCTTCACTTCTTACCTGGTTCTGAGGTTCTCCCTCACTGTTAGTTGACATATGCTTCAGAAATACCTATCTCATTACCAGGGATAATAAAAGATATACCATTCTAGTATATTCATTCTAAATGTAAAATAGCCATTATTTTTAAAACTACTCATTGTTTTGTCTTAAGCATGTCTAAGTCCCACTTTATTATTGAGTGCAGTTGGAGTTCTGATTATCACTAGAGTATGATAACAGCATATCTAATCTTATGGTTTCATATAATTATTATGACATTAAAAGAAATAAGGAAAACCTAGGAAAGGTATTCATAAAGACATACACCATAGCTTTCTGTTAATTATTAAGTCTGGAAATAAGTTTAGGTAACTGCTTACTTATTTACTCATGATTTAATGAAGAATAATTATCTTTTCTGGGGGAAGGGGGAGGAGGGAACCAGAAAGGAGAAATGTTGCTCTGCCTTGTGGTTTCTCGGGAGGGGAAGAGTAGAAGTGGTGTTGTGATTGAAGCTTCAGACTAGCAGTCCCTTTACCTACCAGGAAAGGAAATACTGCTTTGGAAAGAGGCAGAGTCCTCATTTTTGGTAGCATAACCAAGAATCTGTCTCTAGTTTTGATGTTTCACCAACTTCTGCTTCCCCATCCATATCTGCTCAAGCTAATAAAATGCCCAAGAGTACACTCCTTGGTACTTGTGAAAAGTTCAAACCATTCAAGTCTTGACCTTCAAAAGGGGACTTCCCCCTAAATGTATGACCTAATCACCATAAGACTCCAAAGCCAGGCTCCCCACTCTGATTTCTAAATCTGTCTTCCGTCTTGCTTGGCAGGTTGTGCTGATCTCTCTAGACAGCTTCACTCTGTGAGTAATATATCCCTTATTATGAGTGTGGCATCACCAGTTTTGACATCTGAATCAAATTTGGGGGATGAGTTGATCTACTTATCTCTATCAGGTTACCACATAGTAGGATGAAGGAAATTCATGAAAAAAAAAAAAAAAACTTGAGTATCGGAAGCCAGGAAAATGGAAGAGATGGGTAGTATTGGGGGAAATGATCCCAAGACAAAATTCAAGAAGGTTTCTACATCTGGAAACTGTCTCCAATAACTTTTGATAGTAAATCTTCAGTTTTTATGCAAAGGATCAAAATGATGGTGTTGATGAAGATAGCTACTAATATTTATTGAGCATTTGCCATATGGAAGGCAGTATTCAATGCTAGTTTTTCACAGTATTTGAAATCACTTCAATGTATTAACTTACAGATCCTTACAACTCTGTGAGATAGAGTACTAATGAACCCATCTAAAGATGAGGAAGTTGAGGGTTAGGGAGATTAACCATCTTGTCCAAGGTCACATTACTAAAAAGTGATAAAGCCAAGTTTGAATTCAGGTGCACCCGTACTTGAGACTTTTAGCCACTACATTATGCTGTGATGAAGAATAAGTATTCAGTGCATCCTTTAGGGGAAGAATTCATCTCTTTTCACTTTGTAAATCCACAATGAATGGTTTTGAAGCATATTGACGGTCATGAAGGGTAGACACCCTCCCCTGCATGCTAATATTGCCAGGTGGTGCTGGGTTTTGAACAATGGCAATGGTAGTGTTGAAATAAATGCCAAGAAAAGAAAGTGAGGAACCACTTGATTTAGCAATCAAATAGAAACTAAAGTTTTGTACCTATATTTATAGCTCCTGTGACCAGTGGTAGATATATAGCTGATTTGGGAGTGGTGGCTGTGGTTGTTAAATTTTCAAAAATTATTTTTGATAAAGCTAATATACTTAACAGGATAATAATATGAGAAAGACAATTGAATTTAACTCTCAAGAGACCATTATGTTTAATAATTCATGGAGAATGTAAGGCAGAGCTATCACACACTGGTGAACAAAAATAAGTTTCTAAATGTGGCCTTTCAGAATCTAAGGAATGGTTAAACGAACCCAGATGTAATGATGATTTTGTTTTTTGAATACAACAGTCAAAATTTTTTATTCTTGCATGTTTCTACTTTTAGAACATGTTCTACCAATTCCAAGATAGCTAAATAGGGGAAATACGTTTTTTTTTTTTCAGGGAAGATTAGGAGAGAAGTTGGCAGTAGAAATTCTACAGAAAGAGAGATGCCATGGAGCAATATGGACAATACAAACATATGGCAGCAGCTTGGGACACCACCTGTGACTCCCCTAGCTGGGGTGAAGTGAGCACACACCTCTGGATATCCACTGAAGGACCAGACATTCCATTAAGCCACAGGGGCACATTTCAAAGAAAGAAGTCATCAGAGGAGAAAACCAATAAGTGTTTCCACAAACACCTAAAAGTAAACACAGAAATACAACAAACAAGAGCAAGGAAGACAAGATGACTTTCAGAGGACCCCCAATTAGACTAACAGCTGATTTCTTGTTGGAAACACTGTAGGCTAGAAGAGAATTCAGAGAAGTAGTCCAAGTCCTAAACAAAGGCACTGTCAATCCAGAATAGTGTAACAGCAAAGCTCTTATTTATAATAAAGGTGAAATAAAGACATTCCAAAACAAACAGAAATCGAAGAAATTTGCTACTACTTGTCCATCCTTACAAATGATTCTTTGGATGTGCTATGCAAAAAATGATAGTCATAGTTATGAAAAAATGTGAAGGCAGAAAATTTACAATTAAAAGTCAAAGGAAGTCCAAAGCATAGAATATTTATGGAAAAATGGTAGGACCAAATTGTTACTTATCAATAATAACTTTGAATGTAAATGGCCCAAATTCTCAAATTAGAAGGTATATATTGGATGAATGGAATAAAAAACAGAACACATCTATTTATACTGATGAGAAACACACCTCAGCAATGAAGACACATACAGACTGAAAGTGAAAGAATGAAATAGATATTCCATGCTAATGGAAAGCAAAAATGAACAAGTGAAGCCATACTAATATCAGATAAAATAAACTTTAACATAAAATTGTTCAAAGACAAAGAAGGGCATTATGTACTGAGTAAGGGATCAATTCAACAGGAAGATGTGACCATAGTAAATGCATATGCACCCAATAGGAGAGTTACTGGCTATTTAAAACAAATGATAATGGATCTAAAGGCAGATACAAACTCCAATACAATAATAATTGGGGATGTAGACACCACACTTTCATCAATGGACAGATCAGATAGACAGAAAATCAACAAAGAAACAACAGAGATAATCTGTACTACTGACCAAACGTACCTTACTGATATCTACAGAACATTTCATCCAAAGTTGCAGAATACACTTTTTTTCATCAGTGCAAGAAACTTTCTCTAGGATAGACCATATATTAGGACATAAACCAATTCTCAAAAAAATTTTAAAAATTGAAATCATATCATATATTTTTTTCTGACCAAAATAGAATGAAGCTGAAAATTAACAACTTAAGAAACTCCAGAAAACATGCAAACATATGCAGATTAAACAACATGCTCCTGAATGAACAATAGGTCATAAAAAATCAAAAGGGAAATTAAATAAATTCCTTGAAATGAATGAAAATGACAACACTACATATCAAAACTTAAGGGATATAGCAAAAGCAGTATTAAGAAGGAAGTTTACAACAATTAGTGACTACATCAAGACGTTGGAAAGGCTCCAAATAAATGAGCTATCAATGCATCTCAATGACCTAGAAAAATAAGAACAAAAAATTAGTAGGAGAAAATAAATAATTAAAATTAGAGAAGAAAGAAACAAAATTGAAACCAAAAAACAATACCAAAGATCATTGAAATGAAGAGCTGTTCTTTTGAAAACATAAACAAAATTGATACACTACTGGCCCAACTAACAAAAAGAAGGCAGAAATCCAAATCAATAAAATGAGAGATGAAAAAAGAGATGTAACAACGTATACTATGGAAATAAAAAGAATCATCAGGAACTATTACAGACAGCCATATGCATAAAATTGGAAAATATAGAAGAAATGAATGGCTTCCTGAACACATACAACCTATCAAAACTGAGTCATGAAGACATAGTAAATGTAAACGGATCAATAACTAAGATGGAGATTGAATCAGCAATAAAGACCCTCCCAAGAAAGAAAAGCCCAGAACCAGATGGCTTCACTGCTGAGTTCTACCAAACATCTAAAGAACTAATTCCAATTCTTCTCAAACTATTCAAAACATTAAAAAGGAGAGAAATCTCCAAAACCCCTTCTATGAGGTTAGAAGCATCTTAACTCCAAAACCAGAAAAAGATACAACTTAGAAAGAGAACTATAGACCAATATCCTGTTGAACATAGACACAAAAATACTCAACAATATATTAGCCAATTGAATCCAACAATACATCAGAAAGATCATTTACCTGGACCAAAATGGGATTTATTACTGATATGCAGGGATGTTTCAAAATTCGCAAATCAAGAAATGCGATATATCACATTAATTAAATGAAGAACAAAAACCATCTGATTATCTCAGTGGATGCAGAGAAAGCATTTGATAATATCATTTCATGATAAAAAGCTTAGGCAAATTGGGTATAGAAGGAACATTCCTCAATATGATCCAGGCAATGCATGACAAATTCACAGACAGCATTATATTGAATGGGGAACCAGATAAGGATGCCCACTTTCACCACTGCTATTCAATATATTTCTGGAAGTTTTAGCCAGAGCCATTAGGCAAGAAAAAGAAATCCAATGGATACAAATTGGAAAGAAGTAGGGAGGCAAATTATCCAAATTATTCCTGTTTGTAGATGACCGCATCCGATTTATATGGGAAACCAAAGGATTTCACTAAGAGATTATTAGAAATGATACAAGAGTTTGGTAAAGTTGTGGGGTACAAAATAAACCTACAAAAACTAACAGCCATTGTGTATACAGACCATTCTATAGCTGAGAAAGAACTTGTAAGATCACTCCTGGGAATTTACCCAAATGAAATAAAATCACCACATGAAAGTTATTTGTATCCCTATGTTTATTGTAGCTAAATTTACAATAGCTAAGATAGGATATCAATACAGATGGATGTCCATCAACTGATGACTGAATTAAAAAAATATACTCTGCTATAAAAAAGAATGAAATCCTATCATTTGCAACAAAATGGATGCAACTGGAAACCATTACGCTTTATGAAGTAAGCTAGTCTCAAAAAGACAAATATGTATTTTCTCTGATACCTGGCAGTAAACATAGAATACAAAAATATATGTAGGAATAAAATAGTCACTTTGGGATATGATTGTCATTTTTAGCTGTTGTCTATACTTTTGTGGAACTATGATATTCCTACTTTTTATTTATTGAATATTATTATTAGTGATTTATAAAGGCTGTAAATATATAGTGGATTAAAATTATATCTTTCCATGACTAATAAAGAAGAGGAGGGAGGAAAACACTGGGAGAAGAATAGGGGAATGAGGGAAATGTGGTTGTGTTCTTGGATGTCTGCCTATGGATTGTGTAAAATTGGTTCTCTTTATATTAATAAAAAATTTAAAAAGAACACATTCTTGTCATTAAAAATTGTGTACATTGTCACAAATTTAAAGACAAAAATATTGAAATAAAATGTAAAATTTCTTCAATGTGTACTTATATCTCAGAGTTATTCTTGTTACTCTTTATAGATTGTGCTCATGCAACACACACATATGCATGCATATATTTATGCATATGTACATCAGGAAACTTCAAAACATTTTTGAAAAAAATAGATTGAAGTGCTTCTTTTGGTGTAAAAAATTTTGATGAGGGCAGATATTTGCTTCAGATAGCCACATCCCACATCCATGTATCTGATTTGAGTTGTGGCTCCTCTGCTTCCAACCCAGCTTCCTGCTAATGATCATCTTGGGAGGTAGCAGTTGATGATTCAAGTATTAGGTCCCTGCAACCCGTGTGGGAAATCCAGATTGAGTTGCTGGCTCTTGGCTTCAACCTGGTCCAGCCTGGCTGTTACAGGATTTTGGAGAGTGAAACAGTTGATGAAGATTTCTATTTGTCTTTCTGCTTTTCAAATGAAAATAAATTCTGGATTCAAAAATTTGAGATTATACACATCCAGGATCTTCCTAAAATTCATAGAAATGTGTATTATGACAAAACTAAGTCTAGATTTTGAAAAAAATTTTGTACCAAAATAAACACTTTAATTACATTTTTCCATGAGTACTTTCATATATACATACATATTATATACAAATTCTTTCTTTAAAAAGGTGCAAGATTTATATGATCTTAAGAGAAACCAGAGTATAAATTCTTTCTTTAATAACAAATGAGGAATTATGATGTATGTATATATTATATATGTATAATTCTGCAATTTGCTTTAAAATTTTTTGTGGAATTTAAGGAATTCCTCTACTATCATTACTTTAATTGTACATTCTTTGGGGATACAGTATATTCAATGAGAACATGTAATCAATGTGTATTGATCAAATTGGGTTAGTCAGCATTTTCATCTTGAAACTTTAAAAAAATTTTGTTTAACACTTAATCATGGTACATATTTATGGAATACAATGTATAGTATTTCTTATTTGAAAAAAAAATATTTGTTTGAAAGGTAGAGAGAGAGAGAGAGAGAAAGAGAGAGAGAGAGATCTTCCATATGCTGGTCCAGTCCCCCAGCAACTGGGGATGGGTTAGGCTGGAGCTCGGAGCCAGAAACCCCATCCAGGTTTCTGTGGAAGAAATGTGGGTGGAAGAAATGCAGGCACCTGAGACATCATCTGCTGCTTTCCAGGTGCATTAGCAAGGAGCCAGATGGGAAGTGGAGTAGACAGGAATCAAATTATCACTCTGGCAGTGGATGCAGGTATCCCAAGCAGCAGCCTTACCAACTGTACCACATGAATGCTTCCTGTATATGGTATTTTAATAAAGGTATACAATTTTAAAAAAATTATTGTGTATAATTCTCCATTTCATGCCACACAAAACACATAGAACCTAATTTTATGTTTTCTCATTTATGTTAGGAATCAAAAGGCTATTTAAGAATATAATTACACCTGAATATTAAGGACTTGTAGTTTATTTCAAAGCATCTTTATGAGCAGTAATTTTCTCAATGCAAGTATTCTTTTTGACAATAAAACATGACCAGAACTGCCTTGTAGGGTCAAAAAGACTGAGAAGCACAAGCAAAGAGACACGGGAACCAACAGAACGACTTAGTGGTGAAGTTAGAATCTGGAAGTGAAATTTAACTTCTTCTTCTTCTTTTTTTTTTTTTGACAGGCAGAGTGGACAGTGAGAGAGAGAGAGAGAGAGAGACAGAGAGAAAGGTCTTCCTTTGCCGTTGGTTCACCCCCCAATGGCCGCTGCAGCCTGCGCACTGCGCTGATCCCAAGGCAGGAGCCAGGTGCTTCTCCTGGTCTCACATGGGTTGCAGGGCCCAAGCACTTGGGCCATCCTCCACTGCACTCCTGGGTCACAACAGAGAGCTGGCCTGGAAGAGGGGCAACTGGGACAGAATCCAGTGCCCCGACCAGGACTAGAACCTGGTGTGCCAGCGCCGCAGGTGGAGGATTAGCCTATTGAGCCATGGCGCTGGCCAATTTAAGTTCTTCTAAGTAGGTAGCTGGATGTATGTTAAAGGACATGATATTGTGTTATTGTTCATATTCTGTATAGTAAACTCTTGGATTTCCATGCTTCACATGCAATTACTTTATATTATCATTTAATATTATAAAGTTCTATTCACAACTTGTAATGTGCCAGTTATTTTTTCATAGTTATAATAAGGTAAAAATCCTATAAATAACCTTTTATATGAATATCACTAATTGCATGCATTCCTTTATCAAAACATTAACTTAATACTAAGAACATTAAAAATACTGATACAAATATCTCTGTATTTGTTTATATAGAGAATGACAAATACAAAAAAGATAAGAAAAATATATCAAAAGAATTATTAACTAAAGTTTATCCTTATGGAGTTACAAAAACTTTATTCTTTGAACTTTTCTGCGTGTTTTTCAAATTATCTACATTTATTGATTCATTCGATAATTAGCCTTTGAGCTTGTAGTATGAGCCAGAGATACATCAGATATCAAAACAAATAAATGTGTGTTACTTCTGTAACCAGCAAAAGTAATAAACATTAAAATTAATAACACCATTTGCTGACTCTCAAACAATGTAGACAAATAATGGGGTGTAACAGAGCATTTCTTCTGAAAGTAAACAGCTAAATGGCTATTTGTCCTGGAAAGTAGCTTAGTTCATCCATGATGTAAATTTTGGTTTCCCTATTAAGGATACAGACTATTTAGATGTAACTTCATAACTCCTCTTCAGAAACAGTGACTTGATCAGCTCTTGTGCTGACTGTTGATGTACAATGTAATACTTTATCCATTTTAGTAATTTTTTCTTTGTTTTGTTCTAGTACTAGTGGTTGAACTCTGTAATTAACACACAATTATTCTTAGGAGTTTAAATTTTAACTGAAAAGTGATCCCTGTGAAATATAAGAGTGGGAATAAGAAAGGGAGGAGATGTATAATTTGGGACATGCTCATCGGACTTGCCCCAACTGGTGGAGTTAGAATCGTGCCAGGGGATTCCAATACAATCCCATCAAGGTGGCATGTACCAAGGCCATCTCACTAGTCCAAGTGATCAATTTCAGTACACAATTGATCACACTGATAGGTCTCAGAGTCAAAGGGATCACACAAACAAGACTAGTGTCTGCTAATACTAACTGATAGAATCAAAAAGGGAGAGAACGATCCAACATGGGAAGTGGGAGACACAGCAGACTCATAGAATGGCAGATGTCCTAAATAGCACTCTGGCCTCAGAATCAGCCCTTAAGGCATTCGGATCTGGCTGAAGAGCCCATGAGAGTATTTTAGGCATGGAAAGCCAAGACACTCTCGAAAAAAAAAAAATAAAAAAAAAAAGAAGACCTAAATGAGAGATCTCTGCTAGTGAGATCCCAGTGGAAAGAATGGGGCCATCAAAGGAGTACCTTTCTCTGAAGGGAGGAGAGAACTTCCACTTTGACTATGACCCTGTTGGAATATGATCGAAGTCGGTGAACCCTAAAGGCTTCCATAGCCTTGGCAACTCATGACTAGAGCCTAGGGAGATTACTGACGCCATAAACAAGAGTGTCAAATTGTTAAATCAACAACAGGAGTCACTGTGTACTTACTTCTCATGTGGGATCTGTCCTTAATATGTTGTCCAATGTGAAGTAATGCTATAACTAGTACTGAAACAGTATTTTTACACTTTGTGTTTCTGTGTGGGTGCAAACTGATGAAATCTTTACTTAGTATATACTAAATCAATCTTCTGTATATAAAGATAATTGAAAATTAATCTTGATGTGAATGGAATGGGAGAGGGAGCGGGAGATGGGAGGGGTGTGAGTGGGAGGGAAATTATGGGGGGTAGCCATTGTAATCCATAAACTATACTTTGAAAATTTATATTTACTAAATAAATTTTAAAAAGAAAAAAAAATAACTCCTCTTCAATGTCTAAGAAGAGAGCCAAGTACCTTTGAGGGGAAAGTGTAGCACTGCAAAACAGAGTAAGTAAAGGACCCTAGCCAGGACAGCTCTGAGCCTCAGGGGCAGCTATTGGTACAATTTCTGGCCTGAATCTTGTTTCATTGAATCTGAAATGGTATTTTGTATAGACCCTGTTTAAAAGTGACCAAGAATACAAACAACTATCAGGATATTGATGGAAGGAGATGGAGTGTGGTAGAGGTGATCAGAGAGGGCTGCTTCTATCTTAAGTTAATAAAGGTCAAGTGTAACGTTAGCAAATGCCTTGGGTAAATATTGCCAAATCAAACACATATCTATCACAATGAAGAGTATACAGTGTTTGATTGATTCATTCAGCTGGTTTTTATTGAGGACTTATAATGTGTGGTACCTTCTAGGAGCTGAGGGCAGAAATGGAGAACAAGGCAGACGGATTCTCTGCCCTCTTTCTAGTGAGGCACTCAGGCAGTAGAGAAGTCAAGTGAGTATGTATTTCAGGTAGTGCTAAGTGCAGGGAATGCCAAGAAAGGAGGCTGATTCAGACAGTGTGGGATGGGAATATATTTGCTCAAAGCTCTGAGCAACGTGCAGGAGCTGGTCATGCATTCCAGATAGAGAGAAAAGATCCAAGCAGAAGCCCTACAGATAGAACACAATGGTTGACCAAAATGGCTAGGTAAGATAAGGTGGAGGGGCAGGGATAGTTGGTAATGTCAGAGCATTGGGCAGAGAACATTGAATCTGGTTGTAAGTGCAATGGTAAACACTAGGTAGGGGGACTTTTGGGCCAGAAACAGTTGTGATCTTTATGTTTCTAAAAATCACTTGGCTGTATTGAGAGTGGTCTGGAAGGGCCGAGAGCGGAAGCAACGCAGCTAGTTAGAGGTGGTTGCATAAAGGGAAGAGAAATGATACTTTGAACATGAAGAAGCAGTTGTCTGTGAAAGGACAGGGATGATGCCATTGGCCAAATTCAACATTTGTTTGGTTTCAGGTGTCTTCATATGTTATGGTGCTTTGCAAACAATAGGATATCAATAAATGCCAGTGAGTCATCCATATAAAACACTGTACCTGTGCTGCTATAGAAAGCTAATCCACTGGATGCACTGAACTCCTCAATGAAGAACTGAGAAAGGGAAATGTGCTCTTCAGTATTTAAGGACTTGTTTCCATGTTTCCAATACAGCATTAGATCCTCCTCATTATAGGCATCTAAAACAAAAGAATGACATTCTGGTAATAGGAATATCTCCTTGAGGTCCACAACCACATTATATGCAGTTCTCTATCTCAAGCATGTCAAATGACATGACTATATCAGGTGCTGAAAAATATGTTTGCCAATAGACTGATCACACCCACATCTTAAAAAAAAAATTGACTTGTTTAGTGTAGAGGCTTCTTTTGTGCCCACATGATGAGTTGAAACTGTCCAAACAGCTACCTCCCTTATCTGTGCTCATCCTTTTATAATATTAAGCCAGGACTCAGAGTGATGTCATGACATTGCCTTGTATTCACAGACTCGATTCCAGAATGATAGTCCACCTTGGCTCTTCAGTACTATTGGACAAAATAAAAAAAAAATGGGCCTGGATTGTAAAGATTTATTTTTCTAAAATCAAATTGTGATACAGAAAGTTTCTAATGGTTTTGGAGAGAAGTATCTGTGTAGTAGCTATCCACTGAATTCTCATCACTTTAGACACATTATGAGTATGCTGTTAAGATGTCATCTTAAAAACAGTAATGTATCAAAGTAATTGACAGGGATCTGGCTCAGATATCCTGTGACAGTGCCTTGATTATACGGTTATGTCTAGAGGTAGGTTTCCCCAGGGGAGTCCAAATGCACTCAATTCAGAATTATGACTCATTCAGGAACATGGATTCAAGAGCTTTTCAAATGTGGTGAGCCTGTTATTCCATGCAATAGCATTAGCTTGAACATACCTTTTTAGGGAGCTATTCCTTTATAATCATTGTGGAAATTGCAGACTATGTAATTATAAAACCACTGTTTTTTTTACAGCTTCTCTTCTGAGACAGATACTATAGTCAGCCTTAGGAGGAAAATCCCAAAAAGACAAAAATTTATAACTCCTTTAGACAACTATGTCAAGGTTTTTAAAATACTTGCTAAAAGTCATGTCTGTGAGTATTTGCACACAAATATGTGATGGTATGTTCAGATTATGTGTACTCACTCCATCAAGAAGTAAAACTTACAGCTTTCCAGTTCAAGAGAACAATTTTGAGTGTCAAGAGGAAACCTGGTGAAATCCATAAAGCACATGGCTGAAACTGTTATCCTTTGAAAGAAATGAGAAAAAGAAAATGCAGATCATTTAATGATATGGCCAAATAAACATGTGACATTGAAGCTTTCTCATAATTTGCCTATGTGTGTGCCACTCAAGAATAATGCAAGACTGGCATTGTAAGATTGACTATCTTCAGTCCAAATAACATGCAAGGAAGCAAAACCAGAGGGTGGATGGTTTGCTTAAGACACAGTGTTAGGAGCTGGCACTGTAGCATAGAGGGTAAAGCTACCACCTGCAGTGCATACTGGTGTTAGTTTGAGGCTTGGCTGCTCCATGTCTGATCCAGCTCCCTGCTAGAGTGCCTGGGAAAGCAGAGGAAGATCACCCAAATGCTTGGGCCCCCGCCATCCATGTGGGAGACCTGGAAGAAGCTCCTGACTCCTGGCTTTAGTCTGGCCCAGCTCTGGCCACTGTGGCCATTTGAGGAGTGAATCAGAGGATGGAAGAGTATGGAAGGTCTCTCTCTCTCTCTCTCTCTCTCTCTCTCTCTCTCAGTAACTCTGCCTTTCAAATGCAATATATAAATTTTTAAAAAAGACACTGAGTTAACAAATGAATTCCAGTTCTTATAACTGTTTCTTATCTCACTATTTCCTGGTCACCCCCTCTGTATTTTCTGGCTCTGATGGCTTCAGAAAAGTACAATTCAAATGAGAGGATTTTAAATAGATTAAAATATTTTCTGCTGTTTTAAATATCCAAACTTAAGTAGTCTCTAAGTGTTAGAAAAGTGTAGTAAAAAATCTACAGTCAAATTTTACAAAGCAAATTTACGCAAAGGAATTATCTTTCCCATAGTAAGGGAAAAGCCTGGAGCATTTTTAGTTATAGATCTGTGTGCATAATGCATAATTCAGGTTCTATTAAGTCAAAAGGCTTGCATGCTGCTGAGGGTTCCTTTTTCAAATTTTATAACTTCCTCAATTTTCCTGGCTTCAGGCAGAGGTTGTTGCACTGTGATCTTGCCTCAAAGTAGATACGTTAGTGCCCAAAAAAGCAGATCACAGATGAACAACATATCCCTGAGCATGTCTGCAAAAGATAAAGGCAACAGATGCTCACACCCATGGTGCCCCTGAGTTAGTCAGAGGAGTAGGACCACGTTAGCTGCTGCTGCTCCTCCCTCTTCGAAATGCAGAGTTACACACAGAGGGGGAGAATCAAGGGGCAGAGGGGAGGGGAGAGGTCTTCAATCCACCGGTCCACTCCCAAATTGGCCACAATGGCCAGGATTGGACCAGGCTGAAGCCAGCGGCCTGGAACTCCATCCAGGTCTCCCATATGAGTAGCAGCAGCCCAAACATTTGGGTCATATTTCCACTGCTTTTCCAGGCACAGTCCTTGGAGTGATGCAGCTGGGACTCAAACTGGCACTCATATGGGATGCTGGCATTGCTGGCTATGGCTTAACCATCTGCATCACAACACTGGCCCTGGACTGCTTTATCTTCCATGGGCTAAATTCTACCATCAACGGTAAAACAGCAAAATGCTCAACCAGGGAGGTATCTAGATGATTTTGCATCACAAAGCAATATTCATTTTGGTATATTCCTAGTACTTTAGAGTAGCAAACTACATTTGAGGTTTTTTTTTTTTTTTAATATTTACTTATTTACTTGAAAGGCAGAGTTACAGACAGAGAGGTTTTCTATCTGCTGGTTAATTCCCTAAAAGGGCACGGTAGCCAGAGCTGGGCTGATCCGAAGCCAGGAACCATGGACTTCTTCCAGGTCTCCCACATGGGTACAGGGGTCCATGCATTTGGGCCATCTTCCTCTGCTTTCCCAGGCCATTAGTAGGGTCTGTATTAGAAGTGGAGCAGCTGGGACTTGAACTGGCACCATATGGGATTCTGGCACCACAAGTGGAGGATTAATCTACTATGCCTCAGCACTGGTCCCCATTTGATGTCTTTCAATCCACCTCTTTCACAGTACCCAAGAAGAAACTGATGGTCAAGGGGATTAGGTAGCAGATATAAAAAAGGCTGATTATAAATGAAGCAGGTTACCATGCTAAAGTATCTGCTTAGAAACAATGCAACCTATGCAACTAACACTTTTAGGACATATCATCAGGAGAAAGTCTTATACTTTTAAAGTCACCCTACAAGATTATAGTAGAAGCAATTGACCTGCCAGATGCATACTACCAATGTACGGTCAGAAGAAGCATGAACCAAGGAACACAATGCCTTCAAAGTAACACAATAACTTACAGCAGCTGACGTCAAGGAAAAGGAAATCAAGGAATTGCCTGACAAAAAATTCAACAGAATGATGTCAAGAAAAACATGAGATATAGGAGAATATAGATAGATGATTTAATTAAATAAGGAAGATAATCCATGATACAAGAGATTCAGCAGAAATCATCATAAAAAACAATTAATCATCAAAATAACTCAATAAGTAAACTAAAAAATATAGCTACTGACTCAACAGTGGTGCTGAGCAGGCAAAAGGAAGAATTTTTGAGTTGGAAGACAGGCCTTTTTAAACTAGCCAGATTAAAAATAAAGAAAAAGAAAACATTTAAAAATAAAGCCTTTGAGATTTATGGGACACCATTAAGCAAGCAAACATTTGCAGTATAGGGGATAAAGTGAGAGAAGAAAAGATAAAAGGCATAGGAAGCTTTTCTGAATTCCTCAAATTTTTAAGTTTTGGAAAAGACACACCCAGGTCCAGGAAGCTCAAAAGACCCCTTATAGATTCGATCAAAAAGAATCCTCTGTGAGGCATAATATAATTATACTGTCAAAAATATAAGATAAAGAACATCAGGCCAGTAAGACAAAGGTGTCAAGTCACATAAGAGGAAATCCTCATTAGAGTAACAGTATACTTTTCAGGCATGAAAAGAATGGGGTGATCTATTCAAACCCTTTAAGGAAAGAAATTGCCAATCAAGAGAACTAGATCCAACAAAGGAGAAATAAAGTCATTTTAAGTCAGTTATAAATAATTCACACACTATCAGACTGGCCCTACAAGAAATGCTTAGAGGAGTCCTATGCTAGAAGCCAAAAGATGATAACTACTATCATGGACACATGCAAAAGTATAAAACTCAACAGTAAAACAGAAACACAAAACAGAAAGAGAAGATGATCAGACTCTCAATATAGAAAGCCATCAAATCACAAGAGAGGAAGAAAGAAACAAATGCTATATAAATAACCAAAACATTTAACAAAATAATGGAAATATGTCTTTTTCACATTTGTGATCATCTAGACAAAAGACTAGCAAAGAAACATTAAACTATGCTATGGAACAAATAAACATTAATAAAACATTTCATCCTACAGCTTCAGAATACACATTTCTTTTATCAGTACAGGGAACATTCTTTAGGATAGATCACATATTAGGTTATAAAACAAGTCTCAATAATTTTTTTTTAAAAAGGAATCATAGCATGTTTCTTCTCTAAACACTAGAAGTCAAAACCAGAAGTCAAAAAGAACATGAAAAATTGTACAAAGATTTGGGATTTAAAAGTCTCTTGAATGACTGATGAATTGAAATAAATAAAAATGAAAATATAACAAACCAAAACAGTTGGATACAGCAAAAGTTGTACTATGAAGGAAGTTTATAGTGGAAAGTGCCTACATCAAAGAAATAGAAAGCTTTCAAGTAAACGACCTAAAGATTCAACTTAAGGAGCTAGAAAAGCAAGAACAAGCCAAATTTAAAATTTGCCTAAGGAAAGAAAAAAAAATCTCAAGGTATAAATAAGTGAAACAGAAATTTAAAACAATATGGAGCAGTGAAATGAAGAGTTGTTCTTTGAAAATATAAACAAAATTGACAAACCTTTAGCTAGACTAATAGGAAAAAGGAGAAAACCCAAGAAAATAAAATCAGAAGTGGAAAAAGGAGATATTAGAACTAATACTATAGGGGCCGGCACTATGGTGTAGTGGGTAAAACTGCTACCTGCAGTGTGGGTATCCCACATGGGCGCCAGTTCATGTCCCGCTTGCCCCACTTCCAATCCAGCACTCTGCTGTGGCCCAGGAAAGCACAAGATGGCTCAAGTCCTTGAGCCCCTGCACCCACGTGGGAGACCTGGAAGAAGCTCCTGGCTCCTGGCTTTGGATCAGCTCAGCTCCAGCCATTGTGGCCAGTTAGGGAGTGAACCAGTGGATGGAAGAACTCTCTTGCTGCCTCTCTCTGTAATTCTGACTTTCAAATAAATGAGTAAATTTTTTTTAAAAAAGAACTAGTACTATAGAAATACAAGGAATAATTAGGGACTATTATGAACATCTTTATGCTAACAAATTGTAAATCCTAGAACAAGTGATAAGATTTCTGGACCCAAATAACCTACCAAAATTGAACTATGAGGACAGAAAACTTGAACAGAACAAAAAGAAAAAATTGAATCAATAATATAGTCTCTTAAAAAAGAAAATCATGTGACCAGATTGTCTCACTGATGAATTTTTACCAAACCTTTACAGAAGAATTGACGCCAAAGTCCTGAAAGAAAAAAATCCTTCCAAACTCACTCCAGGGGCTCAGCAATATTCTAACACCAAAACCAGACAACGACACAGCAAAACAGAAAACAATAGGCCAACATCCTTGATGCTCATATATACAAAAACCCTCAAGAAAATACTAGTAAATCAAATCCAACAGCACATTTACATAATTAGGGACAGGGCAGAATAGGGAGGGAGCTTACTGCTCTAGTCTAGGGGAAGATAGAAGTGGTGAGATTGAAATCTCAAGGAGGAATTAGTGGTAAAACTGCAGTGGAAACTCCATGGAAGTTGGAGGGATGCTTTGGATCTACGTGGAGGGTGTGGATGTGCAACACGAGCATGAACACAACACAGGACTCCAGCAACCGAGATACTCAGCACCAGCTCTGGAGAGTAAGACCAGCTCTCTGAATAAGACCAGACTGCAGCAGCCCAAGCCACTGGTGATAAAGCTGTGGGGAGAGCCTGGTGTAAGTCCAGCTTGGATCCCTGAGGGGGTCAGTGTACCTGCCAACCTAGAGGAAAAAAAGGGACATGTTTCTTTCTCCCCAACTCTCTGACAATGGTGCCTTACAACTAGCAGAGAGAAGGTGGGTGCCATTTTGGACATATATAACATCTGTGCCAGCCTGTGTCTCTACGTCCAGCAATCAACCAAGAGGAGACATCTGAGTCTGGCTGGGAGGATTGACAGGGTCTAGGCACCACATAGGACTGTGAGGTACCTCTAGCCTCCCAGCACATCACAGGCTCTGGGGCTTAGGCTGCCTGGGCAGAGTTCCAACAGGTGGCTGGCTATGGGAAGGTGTCCTCTTCTCTGTGGATGAGACAGATTGCCAGGTCAGAGTGAACCCTTGCAATGCTGTGACTGTGGGAGGCTTGTGTGCAGGGACTGGGGAAACACTGTAGCTTCATGGGAGGGTACAGGGTGTGGGCTGGGTCTCTGGGCAGTTGTTGTGGGTGAATCCACAAACTTAGCACTCCTTGATTTACTGGGGTGGGTCATTGCTACTGGATCTGTGCTCACACTGAAGACTGCATGGATACTTTGTGTGGTCCTTATGGCAGGGTGGATGAATACTGTACCCACTGGGGTTAATGCCAAGACAGTGGTCTCCCTGGAGGAGAGGAGGTGAGGATGAGACTATGCCAAAAGAGGTGATCAAACACTCCCTTCTGATATAAAAAGAGATCTACCATGCCCAACTTCAGTGTCACCTTGGATATTCCCCTCACCTTGGAGCATTGAACAGAGCTCCCTGGCCACACCCAGCATACACTTCTGGGTATTCACTGAAAGAGCAGACAGACACTTCAGTAAGCCTCAGAGGCATAGTCCAAAGACAAAAGGCATCAGAGGGAAAAAAAGGCAATACTGAACACGTACCTCCACAAATACCTAAAAATAAATGCAGAAATTCAAGAAACAAGAATAAGAAAGAAACACAGTGCCCCCCAAAACACAACAACATATCAATACTAGAATGGAAAGGTGAAGAGATTGAAGAAATGCCAGAAATGGAATTTAAAAAATTGATTGTAGAATCACTTAGAAATAATTAGAAACAAATCCACAAATTAAATAAATCCACACATGACAAGAATGAAAAAATTTTCCCATGAAATTGAGATTTTTAAAGAGAAATCAAGTGAAATTTTGGAAATGAAGAATTCAATAGATCAAATAAGAAATGTAGTGGAAAGCCTTAACAACAGACTCAGTGAGGCAGAAGAAAGAATATCCAGGTTAGAAGACAGATCTCTGGAAATTTTATTTTACAGTCAGACAAAAAAAAAAAAAAATTAGAAAACTAAAACACAATGTTGGAGATTTTAGGAATTCTTAAAGGCATGTAAAGAGAAAATTGATTAGAAGGCCTTTTTAGAGAAATAATTACAGAAATCTTCCCTAATTTGGAGAAAGAAAGGGATGTCTAAGTACAGGAAGCCCACAGAACTCATAACAGACATGAACAAAAAAGATCTTCACCACAACACATTGTAGTCAAACTCTCCCCAGTAAAACATAAAGAAAAGATTCTAAATTATACACGAGAGAAATACCAGATTACTTTCAGAGGATCTCCAATTTACTCACAGCTGACTTCTCATCAGAAACCCTACAAGCTAGGAGAGAATGGCCAGATATATTCCAAGTCTTAAGAGAAAAAAAAAAAAACTGTCAACCCAGAATTCTGTACCCTTCAAAGCTTTCATTTATAAATGAAGGTGAAATAAAGACCTTCCATAACAAACAGAAATTGAAACAATTTATCACCACTGGTCTAGCCTTCCAAAAGATGGTTAAGGATGTGCTACACACAGAAACACAAACATGAAACTACGAAAGAAGGTAAAGGCAGAAAATCTCCCAGTAAAAGTACAAAGGAAATCCAAAGTAAACAATAGGAGTATTTATGGGAAAATGGTAGGGCCAAGTTGATATTTATAGTCACCTTGAAAGTAAATGGCCTCAATTCTCCAGTTAAAAGACACAGACTGGCTGAATGGATTCAGGAACAACATCTATTTGCTGCCTACAAAAAATACATCTCACCAACAAAGATATATTCAGTCTGAAAGTGAAAGGATGGGGGCTGGTGCTGTGATTCAGTGGGTTAAAGCCCTGGCTTGAAGTGTTGGCATCCCATATGGGCACGGGTTCTAGTCCTGGATGCTCCACTTCCGATCCAGCTCTCTGCTATGGCCTGGGATAGCAGTAGAAGATGGCCTGAGTCCTTGGGCCCCTGCACTCATGTGGGAGACCAGGAAGAAGCTCCCGGCTCCTGGCTTCAGATCGGCGCAGTTCTGGTTATTATGGCCATCTAGGGAGTGAACCGTTGGATGGAAGACCTCTCTCTCTCTATCTACCTCTCTCTGTGTGACTCTGTCTTTCAAATAAATAAAACAAATCTAAAAAACAAAGAAAGTGAAAGGATGGAAAAATATATTTCATGCTAACAGAAATCAAAAAAGAGCTGGTGTAGCCATCATAATATCAGATAAAATAGACTGTAACACAAAAACTGTCAAAGAAACAAAGAAGGCACTATATAATGATTAAAGGATCAATTCAACAGGAAGACGTGACTATAATCAATGTACATGCACCCAATTACAGGGCACCAGGCTATTTAAAAGAAATTTTAATGGAAGTGAAGGAAGATATAGACTCCAATACAATAGTAAGGGAGGACTTCAATACCCCACTTTCAGCAACAGACAGATAAACCAGACAGAAAAACAGCAAGGAAACAACAGATTTAATCAACACTATAGACAAAATGGACCTAAAGGATATCTACAGAACTTTCTTTTTTTTTTTATCTCAATATTTTTTATAACGCTTTTATTTAAAGAATATAAATTTCCAAAATACAGCTTATAGATTACAATGGCTTCTCCCCCATAACTTCCCCCCCACACGCAACCCTCCCCTTTCCCACTCCCTCTCCCCTTGCTTCACATCAAGATTCATTTTCAATTCTCTTTATATACAGAAGATCAGTTTAGTATATATTAAGTAAAGATTTCAACAGTTTGCCCTCACATAGCAACACAAAGTGAAAAATACTGTTGGAATACTAGTTATAGTATTAATTCACAATGTATAGCACTTTAAGGACAGAGATCCTACATGATATATATTTTTTTTTGAAAAATTGATTAATCTTCTAGGCAATTTCCAATTTAACACCAAGATTTTTTTTTCATTTTTAATTATCTATATACAGAAAATTGATTCAGTACATACTAAGTAAAGATTTCATCAGTTTGCACCCACACAGAAACACAAAGTGTAAAGTACTGTTTCAGTGCTAGTTATAGCATTACTTCACATTGGACAACACATTAAGGACAGATCCCACATGAGACGTAAGTACACAGTGACTCCTGAAGTTGATTTAACAATTTGACACTCTTGTTTATGGCATCAGTACTCTCCCTAGGCTCTAGTCATGAGTTGCCGAGGCTATGGAAGCCTTTAGAGTTCGCTGACTTCAATCTTATTCCAACAGGGTCATAGTCAAAGTGGAGGTTCTCTCCTCCCTTCAGAGAAAGGTACCTCCTTCTTTGATGGCCCCATTCATTCCACTGGGATCTCACTCACAGAGATCTTTCATTTAGGTCTTCTTTTTTTTTTTTTCCAGAGTGTCTTGGCTTTCCATGCCTAGAATATTCTCATGGGCTCTTGAGCCAGATCTGAATGCCTTAAGGGCTGATTCTGAGGCTAGAGTGCTATTTAGGACATCTGCCATTCTATGAGTCTGCTGTGTATCCCTCTTCCCTTGTTGGGTCATTTTCTCCCTTTTTGATTCTATCAGTTAGTATTAGCAGACACTAGTCTTGTTTGTGTGATCCCTTTGACTCTTAGACCTATCAGTGTGATCAATTGTGAACTGAAATTGATCACTTGGACTAGTGAGATGGCCTTGGTACATGCCACCTTGATGGGATTGTATTGGAATTCCCTGGCACAATTCTAACTCCATCATTTGGGGCACGACTGATTGAGCATGTTCCAAATTGTACATCTCCTCCCTCTCTTATTTCCACTCTTATATTTAACAGGGATCACTTTTCAGTTAAAATTTAAACACCTAAGAATAATTGTTTGTTAATTACAGAGTTCAACCAATAGTACTAGAATAAAAAAATTACTAAAATGGATAAAGTATTACATTGTACAACAGCAGTCAGCACAAGAGCTGATCAAGTTACTGTTTCTCATAGTGTCCATTTCACTTCAATAGGTTTCCCCTTTGGTGCTCAGTTAGTTGTCACCGATCAGGGAGAACATATGATATTTGTCCCTTTGGAGAACTGGCTTAATTCACTCAGAATGATGTTTTCCAGATTTCTCCATCTTATTGCAAATGACCGGATTTCATTGTTTTTGACTGCTGTATAGTATTCTATAGAGTACATGTCCCATAATTTCTTTATCCAAATGTATGCTTTGAATTCCCTGTGATCTTTTGCTGTGAGGTTCCCTTCGTTTACCTTCTTTCATGTTGATGGCCGTGTTTCTGTGTGTAACACATCTTTAAGCATCTTTTTCAGGGCTGGACTAGTGGCAACAAATTCTTTCAATTTTTGTTTGTTATGAAAGGTCTTTATTTTACCTTCATTCACAAATGAGAGCTTGGCAGGATATAATATTCTGGGCTGGCAGTTTTTCTCTCTTGGTACCTGGGCTATGTCTCGCCATTCCCTTCTAGCTTGTAGGGTTTCTGATGAGAAGTCTGCCGTGAGTCTAATTGGAGATCCTCTGAGTGTAATTTGACGTTTCTCTCTTGCACATTTTAGGATCTTTTCTTTCTGTTTCATTGTGGTGAGTTTAATTACAACGTGTCGTGGTGAGGACCTCTTTTGGTCATGTTTACTAGGGATTCTATGAGCTTCCTGTACTAGGATGTCTCTGTCCTTCTCCAAACCTGGGAAATTTTCTGCTAATATCTCACTAAAAAGGCATTCTAATCCTTTCTCCCTCTCCATGCCTTCAGGAACTCCTAGAACTCGAATATTGGGTTTTTTAATAGTATCCTGTAGATTCCCAACAATATTTTTTAGATTTCTAATTTCCTCTTCTTGTCTTTGGTTTGACTGTATAGTTTCCTATCTACAGAACTTTCATCACACAGTTGCAGAAGACAGTTCTTCTCACCAGTGCATAGAACTTTCTCTAGAAGAGACCTCATGCTAGACCATAAAGCAAGTCTCAGCAAATTGAAATCATACCATGCATCTTCATGACCAGAATGGAACTGTTAGTTAGAAATTACCTTATGTGTGTGAGAGAGTGGCTTGAGGAGAGGCATGCAACAGCCTCAGAAGAATCCTAGTATTTTACAATGAAAAGTCCATGATAACTTCCTAAGTAGCCTTAGTCTTTCCCCCAAAGGAAAGCTCCCCAGGCGAGTCATCTCTCTGCTACACCAAAGAGGGTATCTGGCCTGATAATATTGAGCAAAAAATCCATAATATTCTTCCTCCAAGACAGGAAACCTAGGGGAGGCTCCACTGCCCAGGCCAGAATGTGGGGAGGAATTTTCCTGTTTTATACTCAGCAAACCCTTTGTCCTGGAGGAGGAGGAGGAAGGGAAGGAGAAACAACGGGAAGAACAGGGCACCCTTTCGTTTATAAACCTCAGTCTGAACAGAGACTGCACACTCAACTCTCGGTTCTCTGCTAAGCCGCCTGCTTGGCCTGCCAGGTGTGTTCTCTCCATTTAACTTTTTGCACAAAGACAAGAACCCCACTCATCTCTGCCAACAGAATGAAAATGGAATTACCAACTCAAGAATCTCTAGAACATATGCAAACACATGGAGACTGAACAACAGGCTCCTGAATGAAGGGGGGAGGTTATAGATCAAATCAAAATATTCCTGTAAATGAATGAAGATGACAATACAACATATCAAAACTTAAGCTATACAGTAAAAACAGTTTTAAGAGGGAAGTTTATAGAAATTGGTGCTTATAGCAAGAAATTGGAAAGGCACCAAATAAATGAGCTATTAATGCATCTCAAGGACCAAGAAAACAATTACAAACCAAGCCCAAAATTAATAGGAAAAAGGTAACAATTAAAATTTGAGAAGAAATAAACAAAATTGATACCAAAAAAATACAAAAGATCAGTGTAACAAAGAGCTGTTTTTTTTGAAAAAATAAAATTGATATGCCATTGTCCCAATTAACCAAAAAAGAGGGATAAAACCCAAATTAATAAAACCAGAGATGAAACAAAACATATAACAATAGATACCATAGAAATAAAAAAGAATCTTCAGGAATTAATACAAAGAGCTGTATGCCAACAAACTGGGAAACCTAGAAGTAATGGATATATTTCTGGACATATACAACCTACATAAACTGAGCCATGAAGACTTAGAAAACCTAAAAAAACCAATAACCAAGATTGAGATAGAATCAGTAATAAAGACCCTCTCAAAAAAGAAAAGCCCAAAATGGACCAAAGACATAAATCAATGACATGATGCCAACAAGTTACTAGGGAACATTGAGGAAATCCTGGAAGACATTGGCACAGACAGAGTTCTTGGAAAAGACCCCAGAAACACAGGAAATCAAAGCCAAAATTCACAAGTGGGATTAATTCAAATTAAGAAGCTCTACACTGTGAAAGAAACAATCAGGAGAGTGAAGAGGCATCTGACAGAATGGGAGAAATTTGCAAACTATGCAACTCTTACAGGATTTTATCCAGAATCTATATAGAGTTCAAGAAACTCAACAAAAAAAATCAAGTTAAGAAATGGCCAAAGGACTTCAACAGGCATTTTTCAAAAGAGAATATCCAAATGGCCAACAGACACATGCAAAAATGCTCAGGATCACTAGTAGTCAGGGAAATGCAAATCAAAACCACAATGAGGTTCCACCTCACGCTGTTAGAATATCTTTCATACAGAAATCAACAAACAAATGCTGGTGAGGATGTGTGGAAAAAGGTACCCTAATCCACTATTGGTGGGGATATAAATTGGTACAGCCACTGTGGACACAGTATGGAGATACCTCAGAAATCTGAATATAGACCTTCTATATGATCCAGCCATCCCACTCCTGGGAATCTACCCAAAGAAAAAGAAATCAGCATATGAAAGAGTTATCTGTACCCCACATTTATTGCAGCTTAATCCACAATAGCTAAGATATGGAATCAACCCAGATGTCTGTCAACTGTAGACTAGATAAAGAAATTATGGGATATGTACACCATGGGATACTACACTGCAATAAAAATGAAATCCTTATTTGCAACAAAATGGTTGTAACTGGAAAACATTATGCTTAGTGAAATAAGCCAGTCCCCAAAAGACAAATACCACATGTCTCCCTGATCTGTGGTAACTGATAAAGTACATAAAAGGTAATCTATAGAAGTGAAATTGACACTTTGTGATGCAGTGACTTTCAACAGCCTTTGTCTTGATGGTTGAGGAACAATTTTTGTTTTGTTGAACTCTTAGTGTAGGGTTAACATTAAGTGTATAACGTTAATTGAAAATAGATCTTAGTTCAAAATAAGAATGGGAGTAGGGAGGTGGAAAAAGGATGGAAATATGGATGGGAGGCAGGGTAGTGTGGGAAGAATCACTGTGTTCCTGAATTTTTATATATGAAATGCATGAGGTTCGTAGGTAAATAAAAGGTTTCTAGGTTAAAAAAAAGGACAAAAATCACAGAATAATTTCAATAACACAGAAAAAGCATTTAACAAAATCCAACAATATTTTATAATATTAACAATAAATAAACAGGAATAGAATGGAACTTCTTCAATCTGCTAAAGGGCATCTATGAGAAACCAATAGTGAATATGATACTTAATCAAAATATGATCTAATTGTGAAAAACAACACCTTTACCCTAAGAATGGAAGAAGTTAATTTCAAATTATGTATCTGATAAAGAACTACTGTGGAGAATACATAACAAATACTTATAACTCAACAATGATCATATTCATAAAGATATAATGCAATTTTAAAATGTGTGGAAGATTTGAGTAGATACTTCTGCAAAGAAGAAATGCAAATGGCCAGTAAACACATGAAAAGATGTTCTACATTGTTGGTTATTAAATAAAATCAAAACTACAAAAAATACCATAATCAAGTGGGATTTATCCCAGAGATGAAAGGATAGGCTAGCACACACAAATCAATAAACATAGAGAATCAATAAAATGAGGGGAAAAATCATTCAATTATCTCAATAGATGTAGAAAAAAGAATTCAATAAAAGTCAACATCTGTCGATGTTTAAAAATGCTGAAAGTATTAGGCATAGAGATAAATGTACCTCAAAACAATAAAGAATATATGTGACGAAGTTATATACTATATCTTACTGAATGGCAAAAAGGCAACAATATTCCCTATCATCACTCTTATTCAGTATAATATTTGAAGTCTTAGCCAGAGCAATAAGGCAACAGAAGTAAAATTCAACCAAATAGGAAAGTAGGAGGTCAAATTATCTGGGTTTGTAGGTCACACACACACACACACATACACATACACACACAGTGCAGGCTGCACCAAAAACCACAACTGATAAATAAATTCAGTAAGCTTGCAAGGCACAAATTCAACATAAAAACAAGTAGTATTTTATAGATGAGTAATGAAATTCTTGAGAAAGAAATCATGAAAGCAATACTGTTCACAGTTGCCATAAACTAAATTAGATAAATAAGAATACATATAACCAAATGAATATCTATAATAAAATGATAAAACATTGATGAAAGAAATTGAAAATGACACACACAAATTGAAAGGCATGCATGTTCATGGACTAGAAGAAATAATGTTTTAAATGTCCACAAAACCCAAAGATACTATCACAGGTAATATAGATTTAATGCAATTCCTATGAAAATACTGATCAAATAAAAAGTTTCTAGTTAAAAGAATGAACAAGAAAAATCTCTTCAGTGAATGGTGTGGGGGAAAACTAGATATCTACATGCAGAAATTGAAACCAGACATCTACTTCTCATTCTATACAAAAATCAGCTAAAAAATGGATGTAAGTGTTAAATGCAGTCAAACAATTATGGAAGTACTAGAAGAAAACAGAAGAAATGCTTCAAGACACTGTCTGGGCAGAGGTTTTTTTTGATCTGACCCCATGGCATAGCAATCCAACAAAAAATTGACAGATGTAATTATATATTAGAAACCTGTACAGCCTAGGAAACAATCAACAAAATGAATATACAACATACAGAAGGGGGGAAAATATTTGCAGACTATTATTCTGACAAGGTAATAATTTCTAGAATATATGAGCAACTAAAACAACTCAACAAAGCAAACATCAAAGAATCTGACTTACAAATGGGTGAATGGGGGTGGGCATTTGTCACAGTGAGTAGGATGCTCTTTGGGAAGCCTGCAGCCCATATTTGAGTGCCTGGGATCAAGTATCAGTTTCACTTCTGATTTCAGCTTCCAGCTAATACACAGGAGGCAGCTGGTGATAGTCTAGGTACTTGTGTTCCTGCTACCCACATGGGAGACCCGGAGTTCTAGGCTCTTGTTTGTGGCAGGCATTTGGTGAGTTAACCAGTGGATAGAAATCTCTTTCTGTCTCTCTGCCTTTCAAATAAAAAAAAATTTAAAATGGGTCAATGACTTGGATAGACAACTCTCAAAAGAGGACATACAAATGGTCACCAAGTATATGAAAAAATACTTAGTATCACTAATTATCAGGGAAGTGCAAATCAAACCACAATGAGCCTAGTTAAAATTATTATTTTCAAAAAGATATAGGGTAAAAATGCTGGTAAGAATGGAATGGGGAAATCACATATGCTGTTTGTGGGAATGCAAATTACTAGAGCCTTTATGGAGAACAGTATGGAAATTACTCAAAAAACTAGATGGGCAGCCCTGTGGCTTAATGATTTAAGCTGATGCCTGCAATGCTGGCATCCCACATAGGTGCCGATTCAAGTCCTCATAGCTCCACTTGAAGTCTAGCTCCCTGCTAACTCATCTGGGAAAGTAGCAGCAGATGGTTCAAGACCCTGAGCCCCTGCACTCATGTGGGAGTCCTGGATGGGTCTTCTGGCTCCTGGCTTTGGCCTGGTCTACCTCCTTCATTGTGGCCAACTGGGGAGTGAACTAGTGGGTGAAAGATATCTCTATCTCTCCCTTTCTCTCTCTCTCTCTCTTTCTCTCTCTCTCTCTCTCTCTCTGTAACTCGTCCATTCAAATAAAGAAAATAAATCTTTTAAAAAATATATTTAAGGGGCCGGTGCTATGGTGCAGAGGGTTAACGGCCTGGCCTGAAGCGCTGGCATTCCATATGAGCACCGGTTCAAGACCTGGCTGCTCCACTTCCAATCCAGCTCTCTGCTGTGGCTTGGGAAAGCAGTAGAAGATGGCCCAAGTCCTTGGGCCCCTGCACCCACTTGGGAGACCTGGAAGAAACTCCTGGCTCCTGGCTTCAGATTCGTGCAACTCCAGCCATTGTGGCCAACTGGGGAGTGAACCTCTGGAAGACCTCTCCCTCTCCCTCTCCCTCTCCCTCTCCCTCTCCCTCTCCCTCTCCCTCTCCCTCTCCCTCTCCCTCTCCCTCTCCCTCTCCCTCTCCCTCTCCTTCTCCCTCTCCCTCTCTGCGTCCCCTCTCTGTGTAACTCTGACTTTCAAATAAATAAATAAATCTAAAAAAAAGAAAATATATATTTAAAAAGACTAGAAATGCAACTACTATAGGATCCTGTATTCCCACTACTGGGTATATATACAAAGGAAGTTAAATCAGTATACGGAAGAAACATTTGCACTCATTAGTTTACTACAGCACTATTTGCAATACCCATGACATGGAGCCAACCAAGATGTTCATCCATGGATGAATGGATAAAGAAAATGTGTTGCATACATACATGGAACAGTTTTTAACCATAAAAAGAATGAATGAAAGTCTGTTGTTTGCGGCACAATGGATGGAACTAGAGGACCTAATGTTAAGTAAAGTAAATAAGACAAATACTGCATGTCCTTTCTTACACGTGCATATTAAAAAGTTGATATCAAAGAAATAGAGAATAGAACAGTGGCTACCAGAGCCTGGGAAGGGTGTGGGGGGAGGGGTGGAGAGAGGCTGGTTAATAGGTGTAGGTGTGTAGGTAGATAGGAGGAATAACTTCTCATGTTCCATGTCACAATAGGATAACTATGGTTGATGACAACTAATGGAGTATTTTCAAAATAGATATTAGGAAAAAAGGGATTTTAAATGTTTCTAGCCTACAGAAATGATAAATGTCTGAGGTGATATACAGTTACCTTTATGTGATCATTATATGTTATATGCATGACTTAAAATGTCACGCTCTACCTCATAAACTTGTATAATTGCTATGTATCAATTAAAAATAAAATATAAAATTAAGGAGCTGTTAGAGCAACACTTGTTGGAACAAATGTTTTAAATTTACAAAAGAAAAAAAGTGATTAAATAGCAGTAACTTGGATGATGACTAACTTTCCATGAAAATTGAAGGAGATAGCGAAGAAAATTATCTAACAAACCCAAAATTCCCAAAATTGCTTGATTGGATGCAAGAGGAAAGTGGGCAAGAAAGAAAAGTACCTATAAACTGTGTGTCAGACTCATAAGAATTTCATTTGTCCAGTCAACACATGCCTCAGTTATAGTTAGAAGAGGAAACTATTTAAAAAAAATCTAAAGTTAGAAGGCAGGAAAAACCCCATCTTTTGTTTGTGCCTCAGTTTCCAACATCATGAACCAGACAGCAGTGCTGTGAGTTCAGCCAGCTTTGAGGGTAGATGACTGCTATGCAAGGAAGCCAGAGGAGACTGCAAGCCCTCCTTACCTGAGACTGAAGAGGACATTTCCATCCGGGTGTACTCGCAGCATGATGTTCTCCACAGTTGTGTCATGGATAAAGGATCTTTTAGAATGGACAAAAAAGACATCAGGCACCCAAATCTTTTTGATCAACCTATGATCAAAAGTCATGCTTTTGTTTGTTCTGCTTGGAAAGGAGAGCCTCTCATCTTTCCAGTAATGCCTGAGATAAAAAGTCATTGTAAAGTCCTAGGCAGAAAGAAAAAGAGACCAATCAAAACCAGTAGGTGGTTCAGGAGGACCACTGTGATACTTTAGTGCTAGCACTGATGGACATTGGTGTCAATGACTGAAGAGTTAGTGGCTTCTGTGGAAGACAGTATAGAGATACCTCAGAAATCTGAATGCAGACCTACCATATGACCCAGCCACCCCATATGAAAGAATTATCTTAACCTCCATGTTCATTGCAGCTCTCAATTCACCATTGCTAAGATATGGAGTTAACCCAGGTGTTCATGTTGATTGGATAAAGAAATTATGGTATATGTACACTATGGGAGTACTACTCAGCTGCAAAAATAAATAAATAAATAAATAAAATCCTGTCTTTTCTAACAAAATGGATAAAACTGGAAACCATTATACTTAGTGAAATAAGCCAGTCCCCAAAAGATAGATATCATATGTTTTCCCTGATCTGGGGTAACTAACAGAGTACCTAAAATGTAATATATTAGAGTGAAATGGACATTTTAAGATTCAATAATTGTTTACAACCCATGTCTCTTCTGTTGAGGAACAGTGGTTTTTTTCTTCAAAATATTTGTTGAACTAATTAGTATAGGCTTAACCTTATGAGTGTATTAAGTAAACTGAAAATAGATCTTTGTGAAAATTAAGAGTGAGGAATAGGAGAGGGAGGAGGAAGAAAGGTTGGAGCATGAGTGGCAGGGAAGGTAGGGTGGTAAGTATCAGTATGTTCCTAAATCTGTATAGATGAAGTGCATGAAACTTGTAGAACTTAAACAAAATTTAAAAAAAGAGTTAGGGCTTATATTATTATATTTTCAAGTATGTTTAGTATAAAGCTAATGAGTTGAAGTTTTGAGCTTCTCCTTTACATGGACTCTGGTGAGTGTTGCGAATTTCTAGGAGTTATTGAGCATTCAGGCTGGGGAAGGGTAGTCAGGTTATAACAGGGAGCATGACTATTTAAGCTTGTGGGTAAATTACCTAGAGCTCTCCAAAGAAAGGGACCTGAAACACCACTCTGATTGCTTTTTTATTGGAATTTCCTTTATAAATCTAAATATATACACTTTAAAATAGATTTTATATTCATAACCTTGTATTATTTTTAAAAGATGATCCCCTAAATGGAATAAACTACAGTGCCATAAAATCGGAATATACCAATTATTAGAGCTTTTGGAAGAAAGCAAGTTATCAGAGGTCCTGGGACAAAGACAGTGATCTTCCTCTTGAGAGACAGAATATCATGAAATGGTGCCTCTCAAAGTTTACTGTGTGAAAGAATCACCTGTGAAGTTTGTTAAAATGGCATATTCCCCAGAAGCTAATTCCCAGAGATTCTGATTCAGTACAGGGTGCACTGCAGTTGTAAGAATGCACAGATGAGAGGAAAAAATATATTAGCAACAAACTAACAACCTAGTCGATGATTTGAGTTTCATTTGGTTCTTAGAGATTACATTTAGTATTTTGCCTGTTTTAACAGAAACTCTCCTGGCTTCAACCAAGTCACCAGGTGTGGACAATGATACTATGTTTCACCTTTCATAATTCTTTACTTCTCACCATCTGTTACTTACCACACAAATCCTTGAGCTAATGAATATAAGACGACTTTAGAATTTATTATGCAAAGGATATATCTCAGCAGGCTATAAATAAGTCATCATAATTGTGAGCTAGTTTGTTTTTCCTAGATTCAGAATAGAGGTACATTGTATTATTGCTCTGGCTTAATCTGAGAGCATTAGACATGTATCATTTTGGATTAGGGTAAGGGCAAATAAATAGAATGATTCATTCATTGACATAACATGACTCTATAGGGAACTGTGTGGGTTACAGCACAGAGTGCTTTAACACGAATGTATTTACAATTAGATGCTAAATCTGATCTGAAGGCCACTGGGCAGGTACTGAATTTATGAAGTCAAATAGCAGACATGGCTGTATATCAGTGATAGAGCAATGTCACCACCAGCTGATACTATTACCAAGAGGATTAACCTAGTGTGCCACCGGGCTGGCCCATAACTGACTTTCAAATATATAAATCAATACTTTTTTTAAAAAAAAGATGAGCAGTATTGGGTACTGAAGGGTAGAGACATTGAGAATTTTAGATGCAGACTGGGTCATTCAGAAATAACTTGTATATTATTCCAGAAAAAGGGAGATAAGAGCTGTTCATGTTGTAGGAATGACTAGAGAGTATCAGTACAAATTGCCTTTGGTTTAGGAAAGGGTCAAAATATTCTAGATCAGGCCTTCTGAGTAGAGTCCTATTGACACTCTTCCCTGAGAGCAGGATGGTAAAACAAAGGAAGTTTAATTTAAGGCTTGTATTGAACTGAAATAAATATTGAATTAGGTAATGATGAGGACTAGCAGGATCGCTAGCTGAGTTTACAGACTGAAATGAGGTACAGTGGGTCACAGAAGATTTTTGTTTAGACAAAACTCTGAAATTTTCGTGTCCTGAACTTGTCATTCAGTTAATGCTTTAGAGGAATCCCTATCAATAATGATACCCTTAAATATATATAGGAAATGCTATTTGATCTTATTAATTTCTATTTTCTAGGTCCTGCTCCCTTAGAGATGCTTGCTTTGCTTGTTTTCTCTAATTCTCTTTTCATATTTTATCTTTAATTGTGATGTGCACATCATAAAGATAAAAGATCTAAATTTCAGAACTTTATTCTATAAGTCACTGTATATGCTACAATTATCAGAAATACTGTCATTCCAAAGAGATTCCAAAAGCAACTTTTGAACATTTTATAAGGACACACATGTCAAAAATTCCAGAAAAGTGAACGAAGCCCAGAGGGTGACAGAAATAAAAATGCCTATTAAATGAACAGATTGGAAAAACAACTAACTAAATTTTCAAGATGGAAATGGAGTTTGAAAAGAAAGCAGTTTAACTTTTCTGCATTTTTGGTAGTGGTAATCCTGGGCTTTATTAAACACCAAAAAAAACACAAAACCCCAGGTTGAAGGACAATGAGCACCTGCCTAGGGCTGCAATCACATAGGGCGCCAAGGCCCAGGTGAGATTTCAACAAAGCAGCAGGCTTCAAAGAGAACAGTAAGGCATGGCTTCCAGGCAAGCTCAACAAGGCACAGGCCCTCTCTAGAGGATTCAAAAATTAGACTGCTTAGTACTCTGGGTGGTGGTAGTGGTGGTGAACAAACTAGAATTCAGCTGAATACAAAATTGAAGCCCAAAGGAAAACCAAACCTGGGGCCCGCACTATGGCGAAATGGGTTAACGCCCTGGCCTGAAGCGCTGGCATCCCATCTGGGCAACGGTTCAAGACCCGGCTGCTCCGCTTCCTGTCCAGATCTCTGCTCTGGCCTGGGAAAGCAGTAGAAGATGGCCCAAGTCCTTGAGCCCCTGCACCCACTTGGGAGACCTGGAAGAAGCTCCTGGCTCCTGGCTTTGGATCGGCACAGCTCTGGCCATTGTGGCCATCTGAGGAGTGAACCAGCAGATGGAAGACCTCTCTCTCTCTCTCTATGCCTCTCCTCTCTCTGTGTAATTCTGACTTTCAAATAAATAAATAAATAAATTTTTTTAAAAAAAGCAAATCAAAACATATCCATAATCTGCATCTAAGGATTGGGTACCTGATAAGACCCTTGCCATTAACACTTGGGCATGGTATAATATTGATAGGAAACAAAAGGGGGCGAGTGTTTAGCAAGGAGTTTAGAACACTACTGGGAAGCTTGAGTCTCATGTGAAGTGCCTTAATTTGAGCCCTTTCTCCACTTGTGATTTCAGCTCCTGGCAACTGTGTACCCCATGAGGCAGCAGGTGATGGCCCAAGTAATTTGGTTCCCTGTTAGCCATGTGGGAGACTCGATTGAGTTCCTGGCTTCCAGAGGTTGAGGGTACTTGGGGAATGAACCAGTAGATGGGAGATATCTCTTTGTCTTTCTACCTTTCAAATGAATAAAATAAAAGACACAAACATAATAAATACACCCAAAGGGAGTGATGAAAAAGACAGCACAATTGAGGAGAACAAAATAAGATAGAGTCAGTGAAATATATGAACATTGAGCAATCAGATAAAAATAAGGAAACAGACATTGAGAATTTGAAACTACAAAGACATTCTTTATTTGGCACAGAAAAATAAGCTGAAAGGGGCTAAACAAAACTCTACTATATCACTAAATTCACAGAAGAACAGGACGTCAAAAGAAAACAGATGCAAAGAAGCATGTAGGTGCTTGTGCATGTAAGTTGGTGAAGGTGTTAATTATTCTTTTTTAGGGGGAGATCCTGAAAATTATAGAAATTACTTAAGTGAGAAATTATTTAAATGAAAAATTATGTAGACAGGGAGGTTGGTTCTCAAGTAGAAATAAAGGAAATAAAATGGAAAAATTATGATAGGGGATATTAAAACATAAAAAAGCCAAAATGCTAAAGCCAAGTTAAGGGTGGGAATGAAAAAATGAAAAGGGAAGGCATGCAAAATGACAGAAGGCAGGAAAGGGCTAAAAGGAAGGGTGAAGATAGCAACAGTTGAACAGTTCGAAGTTTCCTGGATAGTAATTCATGAACAATACCCTATGAAAATGCAGCTGCTAGCTGCAAAATAAAATAATCCTAGTCTCTTCACAAAATACAGGGGAATAGGGACCGGCACTGCAGCATAGTGGGCAAAGCCGCTGCCTGCGGTGCTGGCATCCTATATGGGTGCCAGTTTGAGTTCTGGCTGCTCCACTTCCAATCCAGCTCCCTGATAATATGCCTGGGAAAACAGTAGAAGATGGCCCAAGTCTTTGGACCCCTGTACCAACATGGAGACTGGAAGGAAGCTCCTGATTCCTGGCTTTGGGGTTGGCCCAGCCCACTGTTGCAGCCATTTGGGGAGTGAACCAGCAGATGGAAGACATCTCTGTCTTTGTCTCTGCCTCTGGCTCTTTCAAATAAATAAATAAATAAATAAATAAATAAAATATTTAAAATATAAGGGAATAGACAAAAGTTTCTTAAAGTTTTATTCTCATGCATTAAAAAAATCCTTTGTTCGCTGTCACTAATTTTCTACAGCTGAACTAAATTAATGTCAACTGAAACACGTGGAAGCAGTTAATAAAGCCTGGTACAAGGGCCTATTATCTTATGTGTAAGGATTCATAGATGTGATTTCCTACTTTAATACATTATAATCATCTTTATACAGTTATTCTCAGTTCATGTTACACAGATAACTTTATCATAATGTTTTTGATTGCCCACCACTGTAAAATCATTAGGGGGAAAAAAGAGATGAGTAGGAAAGAAATTCAAGGGCAGAGAGCAGGATAGAAAAAAAAAAAACAACCACAGTGCTGTAATTAAGCAAAGTAGGAAAGATAGATAATATACATAATTAAAACGATTTATTAAAACACCCGTGATTTTGACACTATTCAGTTTCTACCCTTTCAGAAAAAGACCAATGTCCCTTGGGGAAACTTACCATGTTAACCTCTGAAATGCTGTCAATGCTTTCAACCTGGACATCTATACCTACTGGCACTGGCGAACCTTTGGAAGAATAGGTAATTTGTTGAGAAATGCAGCACAATCATTTGAGAAACATTCAAAGCAGAGAAAGATCAACAGTCATAGGTTGCAAAGAATTATTTTTCAAGTTTAATGGCACATTCTTCCATTATGTATTGAATCAGTTAATGTACATTCAATCAGAATAAAGGCATATGTGTAATAAATGTTATTCCAGTGATCATAGGTCATTTGCTTGGGAACATTTCAATATTTTCCTTCTAGAGGATAGAAGTGGTGTTCCAGTTTATTTCTATTTTTTATGTCTATTTTTTAGCCAGTCATGACATAAAAAGGAACGACGTTCAGAGCATACAGATTTATACTTCTCACTGTAATGGTCTCTCTTAGAGTCGGGGAGTGTCACAGAGGCCTTGACCCTGGGCAGTGTCAAAACATTTTCTCTCTGGCCAAAAACAATCAACCTTCCCTTTATGTAGTGGTTGACAGACTGGAGGAATGCAGATGATAGTGCAGTGGGTGCTGCCCGCAGATGCCAGAGTCAGAGTGTCCCTTTGCTGATCGTCAGCTACAGCAGGCTGCATTTGGAGAGAAGCAAGCATCCTTAGGAATACGTTTGATGAGAATGGGCTGAAAGTTGGCACTGGAGCAATTGCAGCCAGAAAGCCGCTAAGACTTGTCTGAAACTGGGTCTCTGAATCAAGTTCATGGGCCCAGGAAACCCAAACAACAACACAAGAGAAGCCAGAGTAGACTAAGCTACAGTTTTTCCTAGTGACTCCTGACAAAGGTTTCACCACTTCCTGTGTGAAGGGAAACTGATGTTAGTAACTTTGTCATTTAGTTCTGTGTATTAAATTTGATACCTACATGAGTATATGTTAAAATATACTTATACATAGTCTTCACATGTTTGTTCCCATAAGAAGCTTTTCTCAATTAAACTTCATTGTCTACAGAGTCAACTGTTGTTGAAAAAATGTGACTACTGCCTGAATGGATCCCAGCTGTGTGTTTTGGCCATGGTTCTGGGAGGTAGCAGGGTCAGGCCTGAACAGCTTCCTTTCTGGGCCAAGTAACAGTTGAATGTGCGACATGTGATATAAATGTGCATACAATTCAACAGCTTTTTAAATGCACAATGCAGTGTAAATTGTATTGCCAGTCCCTGTCTCTCCTGTGAATCTCCCATTAATTGCCAATGTTACCTTCATTTTCTAATTGTCAGATTCCCATTTTTGTTCCTTAAGTACTTACCTTCGATGCATTCCTTATTTGGAAAGGTTTCAGCTGGCCATGCACTGGCCTGACACTCAAATATAGCTTTAGGCCTAAGGATACTTTATTTGCATCTGACCCACCAACTTCTTCCTGCCAATATTGGACCCATCACATCCTATAACACTAACAATGACAATTCAATTCATTGTTTAATGGTAACTTGGAAACAACTAAGTATTATTTTTCGTAGGGTTTGTTAGTTTCTTATTTATGCATTTTAATTTTATTTATTTTCCCCCTTACATTACTAGGGTTACCAAAATAACGCTTCATGACAATATCTTGTTCATGGTCCTACCTGGCACTTGCTGGTGAGTAAATCCTTCTGTCAACTCCAATACTCCAACATAACAAAAGATTTGGAAAGGTTTTAGAGAAGTGGCACACGTCTTAGACACAATTTGGAGTCACACAGATCAGAATTTGAACACCCCGTACCATGACTATCACTTGCTCTAGTGTAAATAACATCTCTAAGCTTAGTATCCTTATCTATAAAATCTGAGTGAATGCCCACCATGGAGACACAATTGAGGACCAGATGTGACAAAGTTACCGAACTTAATTAGTGCTTAACAAGTGGCTCAAAATAAATCTCACTGCTACTATAATTAAGCAAAAATGCGATCCTGCTTTTAGGAAAATAAGCCACTATTTCAATTCCACACTCAAACATTTAGACAATCAGTCCACCCTTCACTCAGGGGGTAAAAAAGAAAGATACAGTGCTTTCCATCATTTATTTCTGACAAAACCAGAGGACAACTTGGATGCAGGATTGCGTGATTTGAAAGCAGCTCCTGGCTGCTGCTGGCTATGTTTGCAAGCCTGCGGACAGGCTCCTGAAGCTGCCACACAGGACCTCTGCACACTGCCGCGAGTGTGCCGCTGGAGCCCCGGGTTGCTTGGAGGCCGGCCCGAGAGGCTGGCCAAGGTCCTTTAGGAATGAGTTCCTGTGAATACCTTGGCCATCTTCTTTCCGTCCTCCTCGGTTATCCTGTGCTCGTTGGGATGTGCTCTCTGCTCTCTGTTCCCAAGGAAAATATCCTGGGGTATTGTCTGGTCCTATTCTGTTTCCTTTGAGCTCCATGATCCAGTGGGTCTTACTCCTTGTGCTAAGAACCTGTGGTATTCTTGAGTTCAGAGTAGAGGGTGAGGGGCAAGAAAAGGCCAGACACAGAATCCTAGGATATTGAAGATGGGCAAAAGTTCCCAAGAGCAGTCCTTTCACAGACAAGGAGCAGAGTCACAGGAAAGGTGGCAATCACACAGAAGGGTTAAACATCATGGGATTTGTAGCCACATAAAACCTGGGACACAGCCAAACTTCTGCAGATCTCCTAACTCCTCACACCTCAGTTTGCTAATCTGTAAAACTGAGGAAATAAACATATGGTACCTACATGATAGGGCTGCTATGGGGCTCTGAATAGTCCAGTCCTTAGCCTAACCCCACTCAAATGTTTTAACGACCAACTTATCCTTATCTACTGGATCAGTAGTAACAGCACAAATAATTGGATAAAGACTCAGCCATTAGAGATATAAAGCATATAACATGGAATAAAAAATGATCTCAACATTAACCTTCATGATTTTATTACTAATTTCTCAGAATCAGTAACTGGGTATTAACCAGTAAAGATGAATTAAGGCTTCTGTTTTATGATCTTGCCTTTTTATAATCCTTATATGCATAAAGATGCATCTGGTTTGTATGGAGGCTAGAATAAGGAAGGTTAAATTCAAGTTATTTAATTTATTTGTTTAGTACACTTAAAATACACTATATATTATTTCCTGTGATCACTGCAGCCACTTAGCTGGGTAGAACTGACTTCCGCTCTACTTGACAAATGAAGAAACTCAAAGTCAGAGAGGTTGCGACACTTGCCCAAAACCCAAAGCTAGCTAATAACAGGGTTACAGCCAGGTCTTTTGATTCCCAAGATAGGCCTCTTATTGGACCAGCAGAGCCTGTTCTAACAGCTGTTGTAACTCCAGCCTTTGTCTTCATGAAGTAGCCATATCTAGATGCTGAATTGATTTCACTTTGAAGAAACAAAGAAATGATCATCTCTAAGACTAAAACAAAGCTCTCAGTGATAGGAGATGTACTGGGTAGGAGAAACATAAATAAAGAAAATGAGCTGCAATTTATAACCCAAGTTAAACAAAAAGCTCCCCGAAATTTATATCCTCCTGTTTCCACATAATGAGTCAATTAATCTTCTAATGCTTTATAAAAGTAAAAAACACTGCAGTAGCAGCTGGTTTTAATGTTAAAGCTAATTAGGAAAACACATTAAGGCAGGAGAAGTGCTGAAGTTACATTTCGCTCAAGAGGAAAGAAGTATGTGCATGTGTTTGTGTTCTGGACACAAGAAAGAGAAGATAAATTAAGGCTCGTCTTTCGCATCCTGCAGCCCGATTTCCCCAAGGATGGCCGCTATGAGGGAACAGAGAAATGGGTCGCTGCAGGAGAAGCTGTTCTGACCAGGACAGGCAAAAGGCTAAGAACTACGTTTCACAGGGTGATCAGACTGACACTTTTGAGTGAATTTGTGGATTTTTCTGCCTGACCACGTAGGCCATTTGGTCACGATTTAGCCTCAGTGTATGACTGTCAGAAACATTTCTTAATTGTGAGATGATTTGCCATCTGCCACTAAGTAGCACATTTCAGTTGTATTTTTAATAACCCCACAAGATAGCCTCAGGAAAAATAAATTCAAAAATGCATTTTTCACAGAGGCAGGATTTAGGTCTAGTGATTAGTACATGGCTTGGGATGCCTGTGTCCCATGCCAGACTGCCTGGGTTTGAGTCCCAGCTCTGTCCCCAATTCCACCACCCCGGGGAGACAGGTGGTGACGGCCCAAGAGCTTGGGCCCATGCCAGCCAGAATGGAGATCCAGATGGAGTTCCTGACTTTTGGCTTCTGCCTGGCCCAGCCTTAGCTGTTGTGGGCGTCTGGAGAGTTAGCCAGTGGGTGGAAGATCTTTCTCTTAAATAAATCAATCAAATACACAGAAACATGAATTTTTACTTGGAAAATCCTAATGTGCATCGCTAACAGATCAAGCAAAGTGAAAATGCAAGGCCAACTTTCTGTTACTCTGGGAATGGGATGATTTAGAGGATGAGGAATGAAGGCATGAACATTTTAAGATACAAGAAAAGTGTGGGCTCTTAATGGTTACCTGTGTGCCTACTGCCTGGGGATCTTGTTAAATTGCAGATTTGCTTGGAAAGTTTGGTGCGCACAGGGGGCGGGGCGGGGGCCCCTGTGGTGCTGGGCATCGGCATTTCTGACTCCCTGCTGATCCTGCAGGTGGCCTCCAGACCCTTCTAGTAGCAAGGCATCTCCAGGTTGCTGGCACATCCTAGGACGTTCATTCCTCTCTCAGTCTTTCTAACTTTCAACGGCCTACAGTAATCCCCACAAAAGCCCTTACCTCTAGGATAGGAATTTACTGAATTGAGGAACCTAGCCTGAGAAGAATTGAGGGGGCCTTTGGAATTGGTGTGGAACAACACCACCTTAAGCTGAGCTTCCAACCGCGGCTCTGGAGCACCAGATTCGTCATTCTCGTGGGACTAGCGCCCTCTAGTGTCTGAAAAGATCAATCACTTGGCAATTTTCTCTCACTAAATGGTGGGATTTTACATAGAGACCAAAGCACAAAATACCTGCCTGACGACAGTAGAGGAGGCTATCCAAACTTTTCAGAGAAAAAACAGGCCTTTCTGAAAATTAGTTAAGGGCTCAAGTGTGTTTAGCAGAAAAAGGAAGATACAACAGAGCTAAGTAAATAGTCTCAGAAGGAAATGAAAACTGACCTATTTCTAAACCTGCCTCATTTCAAGGCTTCTAAAATCCTAATTTGAGATCTAATTAGTGTGAGAAATGTTCTGGAAAAAAAAATCAAACTCACCAGGGTTTAATCTGATGCTGGTAGTATACTGCAGGGATTCAGTCTCCCCTAGGAATTTGTTGGACATGCAAATTGTTGGCCCCACCCAGACCTCGTGGGGGTGGGGCCAGGTGATCTGCAATCAGAGCCTCCAGGTGGGTCTAAGGCTGGCTACAGCTGGTCACTCATCAGGATCAGACCCTTAGAATTGTAACCCAGAGCCTTCCAGGAAATTAAGCAAAATCTAGTAAACCAACCTTCAACCTAACAACTGGGGTCGCCATTGTGGCAGAGCAGTTTAAGCTTCTGCCTGCAGTGCCAGCATTCCGTGCGGGTGCAGGTTTGAGTCCTGGCTGTTCCACTACCTATCCAGAACCCTGCTAATGCACCTGGGAACGCAGCAGAGGATGGCCCGAGTGAGTGTTTGGGCCCCAGCACCCATGGAGGAGACCCGGAAGAAGCTCCTGGCTCCTGGGGTAAGCCTGACTCAGTCCTGGTCATTGAGGCCATTTGGGGAGTGAATCACCAGGTGAAAGATCTCTATCTTTCCTCCTCTCTCTGTAACACTTTCAAATAAATTAATTAAAAAAGAAAATACAACAACTACCTTATACACATTTTTATTTTACTGTAAACAAATTCATTCTCTGTGGAAGGAATCCACATGCCTGTGGCACTTTCTTGGTTATAACCTCAACACCCAGCCCTGAGCTCTTTCCCACCCAGCCCTGAGCTCTTGAGGCCCCTGTTACTTATCCGAGGTGAGCAGTTCCTGTTCTACTGTGGAGCAGCCTGCTTCACACCCTCTCCCATACTTCCCTCATCTGCACGTCTCTGAAAAGTTCTCAGTTCAGGATTTATGGAAATGAGGAGCTTTGGGTCAATCAAAGAAGAGGCAGAGTGCATTGAGCAGTAAGCTGGAGAGCTCCGTTTAGCTGGTTGGTTTCACCGCAGCTGTGCCTTGCTAGGAGGCTTGGCACTCGCAGCGATGCAACTATGCTGAACCATGGGAAGAGAAAAAAGGCTTTGCCCCAACTGTGCACCTCTAGCAAGAACTTCTTCCATCCTACTTCCCTGCTCTTGCACCTGGTTCCACCACTTAGCATTGTCATGGTCTGGGCACATCTTAAATTCGCTAAGCCCAAGTTTCCACACTGGGGTACGGAGGGATATGATAGTGCTTGTATGATGGGATCCTTATGGAGATGGAATGAGATAGTGCACTAAAGACTTGGGTCAATGTTAATTGCTAAAAGTGATAAAGAGACGAAAACAAAACAAAATGCAGCACAAGTAGTTCATAGGGAACCATGGCTTTGACACATCAGTTCTTCCAGGAAAGCCAAGCATTGCAGTGCTAAGTAATATTCAGTCCGATTTTATGAATAACAGCATGTAATCCAACTTCCAGATTTCGTTGAAAACAATAGTTTGGTATATAGGAAGATGTATCCATTTACAACAGTGTATATAGTAGAAAAATGAGTTTTTCTGGTCAATTTAAAAATGGATAATTGATCAAGTATTCTTAAGATAAGATCATTCTAATTTTTTTAAATTATCATCTTTGTGCTTTCATCTTAATTGTTTCAAATTTTCAACTCCATTTTGACAGTCAAATAAGTTTAGACATGAGGTTTGCAGATAGAATACTCACCTCCAAATCCAGGTCTCATTGCAAAATCATGTTCCTCTATATGGAGAAGTTGCTTGTGTTTTGGGCGCCACACTTTGGTACTGTCACCTTTCTGCTTGTCTTGTCTGCTGCCCCCCAAAGAGAAAAAATACTTTTGAGCTACTCATGCTTCTAGATATTTTGATTTAGGCTAATCATCTGTGCTCAACATTGCATTTTCTGAAAGAAATACAGAAAAGCTCATTTTCTCTGTTCACATTAAGCCAAAGGCCTGCCAACATTTGCTCCTTATTAAACAAACATGGAACAGCGAAGGCAAACCAGATTTTGGAGCACCTTAAATGAAAAATTGAGTCTGGATTTAATGCATGGAAGGCAATGTTTCTCCAAACATAGTTTTTAGACCTGGGCTATCCCAGTTACCTCAGTGGAGCTAATCAGAATTCAGATTCATGGGCTCCCATCCCAGAGCAACTAAATTAACACCTGGGCCAGCGCTGTGGCGCAGCGAGTTAAAGCCCTGGCCTGAAGCACCGGCATACCATATGGGCGTCGGTTCTAGTCCTAGCTGTTCCACTTCTGATCCAGCTCTCTGCTGTGGCCTGGGAAAGCAGTGGAAGATGGCCCAAGTCCTTGGGCCCCTGCACCTACATGGAAGACCTGGAGGAAGCTCCTGGCTTCGGATCGGTGCAGCTCCAGTCATTGTGGCCAACTGGAGAGTGAACCAGCAGATGGAAGACCTCTCTCTGTGTCTCTACCTCTCTCTGTACCTCTGTCTTTCAAATAAATAAAATAAATCTTAAGAAAAATAAATTAACACCCAAGGAATCAGGGTTTAGGAATCTACATTTCACCAAGTTACTGGTGTGATTCTTGGGTCCTTGAAGCTGAGTAATCTCTGCACCAAGGCAGTGGAAAAGAGTTATCACTGCATGATTGTCAACTGATGAAAGTAGTGTTTGGCAAAGACAAAATGTGCAGGAAACGTGAGAGCAGCCTGAGATTGCAGGCAGGATCTCTGCTGGAGTTTCTGGAACTTAGGGGATGGCAAAGGTGGGACCTGATGCCAGGTCAGTCTGTGAAGTAGATGAGCTCTGTGTTCACCCACAGTTCATGGGGCAAAGGCAATATGGGGAGTGGCCCTTTCTCTGAAAGTGTCCTGTGGTGTGAATAAAGCCCTACCTGGACCTTGAACTTGGGCAAGGTGCTGGACCTCCCTACCCATTTTCTGCCCTGTGACACTCACATCCCAGGGATATTGAAACTGTGGCAGCAGCATATCTGTGAGAACACAACACTTTTGTGAGGGACATGCAAGAGCCTACTCCTGCTGAAGATTGTGCTCAGCTCCTCTTTCCAGAAAAATGTGCCTGTCACCGTCACCATCACCATGGTCAGCAGCTGTAATAATATAAGGCCCCCAGGGCTCTACTAGGTGAATTCTAGTCACTGACTGCCTGACATTCTGTTACACTAATAAAAGTCTAGATGTTGATGTTAATACCTGAGATGAGATCTTTTAACTCAATAAATAAAATGACTTTGATGGGAAGAATTTCAGATCTGAAGTAGCTGGTAGAAGAGAAATGTCCAGGATTATCAAAGCCTAAGATCACCCACTGTGGTCTTCTAATAGGGAAGCTTATGACTGAAGCCTTCAGTGGTTTATAGATGTATTTTTGCCAATGATAGAATTAGGGAGGTTGGGAGAACTCTACTTTGGGGCGAAGGCAATGAATTTGATTTTAAACATGTTAGGTCACTGAATATGAATATGAATAATTGAATACACAGGTTTAATTTTGCTAACAGCTAGAATTTAAGTAGAAAAAAATCTCTAAGGAGCTAGAATGAACTATTTATTAAAAATGATAGCAGCTAGTTTTTTTTTTTTTTAATTAAAGTCCTACTACGTTCAAAGCACCAAGCCAGATGTCTTGTAAACATCGTCTTCCTTGGCATGCATCCCAATCATCTGGTTTCCTGGGCCCTGTGCCCAGAGTTTCTGATTCAATAAGTTCGGGGTATGAGAATTTGTATTTATAAGAATTTCTCAGAAGACCACCTGGCATAGAAAATAGTAGGCATGTAATAAAAGCTAGCTGGTTGTTGTTGTGGTAAGAAAAATGGAAATCTAATTTTAGCTGGAAACTCATGAAAATTTGTGAATTGCTTTGGTAATATTTTATAAAATACAACTAAGTGGCATGTCACTTAAGTGTCTTTGGAGAGATTGGGTAACATAAATCTTAATTAAGACTCCCGAGAGCTCTGATCACAGAGCCTGTTAAGAAATGCTCTCTTGGCACGTGCACCTGTTCTTACCTGAGGGCTTGTCTGATACACAGTGAGATGGTCCACATTTGTCTATTTTTACCTTTTTGTGTGTCATCTATTTCCCTGAATTTGTTGACTTTATGTCCTCTAAAACTTTTTTGAGAAGCAATCTTCTGCTTCACACATTTATTTAAATAGACATCTATAATTTTCATCATACATTTTATAACTTTAAAAACATTTATTTTCTTTATTTGAGAAGAGAGAGAGGAGGGGCTGAGTGCTCCCTTCTGCTGGCTCACTTCTCAATGTCTCAGCAAGGCCAGTTCAAAGCAGGGAGCAAAGGATTCAACTGAGAGTTCCTATGGCTCCAGTATGAGTGGCAGACCCCACTACTTGGTCATCACCTACTGCCTCCCCAAGTCTACATTAGCAGGAAGCTGGAATTGGGAGCAGAGCCAGGATTCACTCCCAGGCCCTCCTATATCGGATGAAGATATCCCAGCTGCTGTGTTAACCACTAAGCTAAAGCCTCCCTCCTTCATAAACTTTAAAAATATTGAAGTATTGGTGCCTTAAAATAAAACTTATAATCCTTTAAATGTATCCAATAAATATATTATGTGTTGAAAAATATATGAATAAGCTCTTTTCAAAAATCGGAAGTTTTAAATTATTCTGTTTTCTTTGAACTTGTATTTGCACCATAGAATTTTATCACCTTGTATGCCTCTTTGTAACAAAAATGTGTGCACAGTGAAACTAACCTTTTTATTTTCTGTGACCATTACAAATGAGGCAAAACACAACTCATATAAATGTTGAATTTCACTGAAAATGTGTTTCTTAATGAAATGACTGTGCATTTTCCTACTTATTTATCAGTAAACATGTATTTACTCATTGCTATAATGAATCTGGATTTATTAAAAGCTCTATTCCTATTTTCTTTTTTTATAGATACCAATGTCAAAAAATTTTGTTCATATATGTATAAGTACATGACACTTGACAGAAATTTTTTTTAGCACTGTTTTAGCAATGTTACTGAATTCTTTAAATTCCTTCTTACTTATTTTTCAACATTTACCCTATATGGTCTATCATCAACAGTTATTATTAGTGATTTATAACCTGATATTAATTAGGTTCTTCCTTTAATTTTGTTGAAAGTAAAGAAAATAGGAGATCAGTCAGTTTGGAAAAGGCTGTGCTATTTAGACTGGAGTAATCTACTCCCTCAATAACATTTATGAAGGTCTCTTAGTACCCAGAAAGTAATCAGACTCCAGGATGTTACACACAGTAAGAGTCAGAAAAAGAGAGAGGTCCACTTTTATTTTACCAAGTGGGACAGAGAAATCAGCAAAGGGAAGGAGTGAAGACCACGGTAGGTGAGTTTCCACAGGCACTAATTTTAAGAAAGAGGTCTTAAGGAAGTTAAAAACACAGAAATAGGTGGTTTTACTATGTGCCCTTAGGGGTCTGCTGTATCTTAGAAATATAGGTGCCCTGGCTTGAAGGCATCTATGGCTTATAAAATAAAGAGAAAGAGACATACCTGGAAAAGTTAATTAAATTAAGACTAAAACAAAGCAGACAAGGGAGATAGAAGCAAATCCTCTTCACAAGGGGGTTCCTAAGAGAGAGTGTCATATTTAGCATAGAGCTCTCTAGTCTTACGCCACATAAGTGTCATTTCAGACTAACGTGTGTCTTTTGCCCTCTCCCCCATTCTAGGAAACGTGACTTCATTTTCACTGGTAACTAAGAAAAAGGTTTTGGATAACTCCTGTCTGAGCAGAGAATTTTCTAGATGTTTCTGTCCTGATGTTGTCAAGCAAAGAAGTCTCAGTCTGCAGGAGGATTTTACGGTGGTGTTCTTAGTCATTGTGTTTTCCAGGGGGCAGTAGGAACATGGAGAAACAGTAGGTGCCAGTCTCAATAGCAGTTCTGGTTTTCCTCTTTGAATTAGGACCCTTTCCTTCCTGGATCACACAAAGGAAACAGATGCCTTGGCTTGTGCCCTTTCTCGGTGCCAGGAAGTCTAATGCTGTGACTAGGAAAATGGGAGTCAGAGGGAAGGAAAGGCTGTCTCAGGGAGATGAAGAAAGCCTCTGAGGACAGGGTAGGCAAATAATTAAAATGAACCAGAGCTGTTTGAGGCAAAGCTAGTGCATGTATTGCATTCTAAGGCACTGGAGTTTGACAAGTAGAGTGAAAAAAAACTCATTTTACTTGTGTCACACTCAGCTGGATGCTTTGTAAAACTGTTTTCCTAAGGCCTTGGAGGTCAAATATTTGATTAATCAACTAGAATCAGGACCTGAGAAAAACTAGGCCTGACATGAACAATTAACACAAGGTGGATATAATTAACAAATAAACATGAACATGTTTGATTGAGATAGTTAACAGTGAGATACCAATTAAAACTATACTCCTTTGTACTTATTAATAAATAACTAAAAGACAAAAAATAACGCTAGTGTCCCATGCTGATGAGGATCTCTGATGAAATGCAAACGTTTGTGTTTTGCAAGTGGTGATATAAATATTGCTAAACCGCTTTAGAAATTAGAAATCTCAGGGACTCAGAAGTTCTTTTTATGTGCTTGAGTAATGCAATTCTGGGAAAATTATAATTTTTATTGGTAAATGAAAAAAGTGTCAAAATAATTATTGGTATTATTTAGAACTGCAAAGTTAGAAATAAATGTTCAACACAAAGCAGGCAATTCTCATTCTTTATTTCAGGTTAATACTCTGTAGTGATTAAAATGCCATTATGATATCTATCAAGAAATGTGGAAAATGCTAAAGAAAACAGAAAATACCTTCTATACTCTCATTTTAAATATGAAAAAAAAATCAGGTAGGTATCTGAAAAAGGTTTAGCAGTGAACACGGAATTGAGATTTTTGGTATTTTTTTCCATGTAAAAATCCATTATTGCTCCTGTGTTATTTGCATAATGAATGTAAATTATCTAGGCCAATTGGACTTGCCATCTGGAATCTTTCCCGAATAAGGACCCGGTCACAGCTCTCCACCTTATCACTGCATTCTCCTTATCATTCCAGAAGCACACTCTGTCGCTAACATTGGCATTTTTCTCATTTAAGCTCTATTATGAGTCAGTGCACACTCAGGCTTAGCTTCCAGTTCCAAATAATGTCGGCAAAAATTTAAAAATATTTTATAGACATTATTTTTTCCTTGAAAAATACAAAACAAGCAAGAATATTCTATTAGATCACATAGATTCAAATCCAAAGAATAAACCAATGGGAAAATCAATTGGTTCAATTTTTGATCACTAAGAAAAGTGGCCTAATTTGGATCCAATGTTACTTGCAGATACCAATGCTTCTGAGACATCTGGGAGAGTGTGTGCTGCGTTCCTGGAGCTTGTTTTGTGACTTTGGCTGAACCAGTCCTGAACTCCGGCCCTCTGGCCATATCCCCTGACTATAGCCAGCCAGCCTTTGCCAGAGACAAAGCTCTGCAGGTGACTCCGTCTGTGAAGAGCCAGGTAGCAAGTCCCACTCCCTTGTTAGAGCACAAGCCCAGTGACGAGGCCCCAGTTTCCTCATGGGTGAAATTAGGAACTGGGGTGCAGACATTCTGGGGCTAGCTCACCTGGTGCATTGCATTAGAGAATTTAGCATGGACAGGTGAACTTCCTGTTTCTTTGGGAAATCAGAAGATCTGGCAACACGGGGCTCCAGTGCCCCTGTTGTAACAGATGCATTGGCCTGACTGCTCCCTTCCCCCCAGGGGAGCACAGAGCCCTGTGGCTGCAGCGCCTGCCATCTCTTCTGCCTCCCTTGAAGCAGCGCTGAGTTTGCGATTCCTAGGGTCCTCCTGGCTTTTATGGATGTTCAGGAATGTGCTGGGAAAGGTGTAACGAGTGGCTGCTCAGGGAAAGTATTGGTAGTATTTGTTTAGTTCCATGATGTGAATACTCCCCCCATGGCCAATGTCAGGCTAGGGATGTGCCTGACAGCGGTAAGGACTCCCAGGATAGTGTGCTGTATTACAGTGTGTTGGAGCATTCCCATTCAGCTCCAGTGGACCCGCATAACATCAAGAGCAGCGGATTATAGTAACATGTAGTAAATAATTAGGAAGTGAGTTTGAACTATTGATTGTTTTTACTTTAAAAGTAGTTTATTTAATTGTAGGTTTATAATTTATCTCTTAATGACATTCATTTTTAATGGCCTATAAATGTCCTGAAAATGTAGTGATTGGTCTTGCAAGCCCATCTGAGCCAACTCCTGCTCTCTGCTGGCCACTCCTTAGGCCAGAGTTGGTGCATCGCTCCCACAGTATCCTTCCAGTGAGTCTGTGTGCCGGTTCCTCTTTGCACGTCTGAGCAGACAAACTTTTTCCCTAGGAAAGAGGGACTTTTGTATCTGCCATAACTTACTTTAATCATACATTGCTCTGTTTTGTTTTCAGGAAACCAGCGAATCATTGAATAAAAGTTTTATTTTTTAAGCTTTGATTTAAAAAGCGGACTCTTTGGATAAAACGTGAGGTTATACTACAAATGAAAATAATAGAAAGCACTTAAAGGCCTGATTCTGTGAAAGCTGCCTCAAAAGAATTCATATGAGGTCAAAGTAATTTTTAACATAAATCTACTTTATAATTTTCAAAGAAAGGCTCTGTCTTCCTTTTGTGTCACTCCATTAGTTCTCTTTTATTATAAAAAATGTAGATTATTTATCAATTGATTCAGTACTTATTCATAATCAGGTTGGGTGTGGGGCAAAGAACAATAGAGTATTCACTTACATATTAAGATATGCAGAATTCTGGGCTCCTAACTCTAGAAACTACCCTGTATAGTCAATTCTGTATTTTGCTCCATGCTTTAAAATCTGCATCAGAGCGTGTTGAGTGACAGCACGGAAATTGGCTGGCTGGATTATTGTATTCTCCCCAGGAAAGTGCCTGGGCACCAATTTAAGTGGTTACTTCTGAACCAGCGTGACCGTTTACTCAATCCCTGGGACCCCAGAGGATTTCTCTTTGAAAAACAAAAGCAGTAGATACAAATTTTAATGACTTATTTGCTTGCATGTGGCTCTAAGGGGCACCTCAGTGAACAGAGACGTGAAAACAAACATGCTTGGCCCCTTGTAGCAGAAACTGAGCGGTTCCCTCTGGGGGAAGTCTGGGCTGTGTAGTTCCTAAAACTTTTCTCTTTCTTTAAATAGGATCTAAAAAAAAAAATACAGCATTAACTTACAAGCACAAATTTCTGCCCCACCACAAAGAACCGATGTTCTTCTCTTGTTCCTTAAATGACACCAGGAAAGTACAAATGGAAGATTTTTCTGCAGCAGCTCTGTTACCAATCACGGGCTCATGTGATGGATTAGGTCCTGTGAGAATCTTTCTTCAACTCACCTACACATACACAAAACAGACTGGCCAAATCTCCCACTGCCTGAATGTGAAGTGCTATTTTGAGCCACCTCCATTACTTTAAAATTAGATAAAATATACTACATGAATGTAAAAGGGAATCTGAAGATAATATGAAGTCTAGCGGTATTACCCTACATCTCCCAGATATTTCCACAGCTGGTTGCCTTGAAGAAGACTCAGAAAGAGTTAAACTAACCAAGACTTCACATTTCCACAGATCTGGGTCTGGAAACAAAGCATGGGAGGAGAGTGCAGGAGGTAGCCCTTGTTTTTAATTGCAGGGCAGGAATCAGGATTCTACTTTCTCCTTCCCCATCCCTTGGTTTTTGGTCATTAAGCCTGAGTCCTCAGAAGGTATGTATTAAAATTTTATGTGCTCTTCCCTGATCTTGTGGTGAATGCCCAATAAATATTCAAGATGTGAAGGCAATCTGGCCACTCATCTGTCACCCCGTGGACTGCCAGGGTTGACTTGATGATGCTACTCATCTTCACCTCTCAATTTCTCCTTCTGGTGCTTGCTGAAAGGGGACGGCTTTTGTAAAACATGGTGTGGTTGTTCAAGGTAGATGGGTGATAGGACGACCAATCTTTCTAGCTTGCCTAGGGGTGAGGGGATTCCTGAAACTTTGATTGCAAAGACCTATGAAGTCCCAGGCAAGCTGGGATGTAACTGTCATTCTATTACATAGCGTTCTCCTTCAGTATCACGTCTAGACATGTTCTTAATTTTCAGTGGCAGATAATAGCAGTGATAGGTTGATAATCAAAACAATATTTCTAATGTATCAAAATTATTCTTCAAAAATAGCTTTCCTGACTTTCAACACTAGCTCATTAACATATAAAACCATATATACCCTACAATCTTTGACATTAAAAGAAGCTGGTGCTTAGATTACCTTGTACTCAAAAAAATTTTAAAGAAGCATTCAGTAAGCACCATTATGAGCAATATATGTATTACTCATTGAGGAAATACATTCCCTGAGGGAGGAGCCCCAAGAACGTTTAAGCTGCTTTTTATAAAAATGACCACAAATGAGCACAGCAAATGCCGGCTGAGGCACGGGAGGCTGCTACAGAAGTCACCAGAGGGGGATTTACTCTGATGAGTGAGTGCCCTCTCTAGGGACAGACACGGCCACAAAGATGGGCTACCGTTAGCGACGTGTTTCTGGGTTCCCGGTAGGTCTGAGGCAGTCGGTGAGCAAAGCTGGACCATCAGCGGAGGGGCTCTGCTACGCGTTTCTTACCGGGCTTGCTCCATGGAGGAGGAGCACTGCTGGTGCGGCTTCTGGGCGTCGGGAGCAGCGGAAGCGTCTGGCATCCATGCAGTCCAGATGCAGGCGAAGGAGACCAACTGGAAAGCCAGGAGCATCTCTTCCAAAGGAAGGGAACGCAGGGGGTTGCGACCAGTGCTGTTACCAAGATTCCCTCTTCTTGTGTCTCTCAAAAAGGATGTGCTAGGCAAAAAGTATTAAGGAAACGAGAGAGACATCGCCCTCAATGCTGTCTTTTGTTGTAGTAGATTCAATCGATTCACATTACCTACTGGAAAATATGTGTCTGGATCATCAGCAATTTAAGGAAATCAGAGCAGATTTTTTCATTTTCGGTTTCCATCCTTCAGTCCCTCTTTCCAGGGAAGGTTCTAACTGCACTGCTTGATCCCCTACTCAATAAACTCCCCGCGGCAATCCTCGGCAGACAAAGAAGTGAGGCTGTCCATTAATCCTCTTAATCCAATGCAATATGATTTGAATATATTTAATGACTCTGCAAAATAATATGCTTAATGAGGAAAAGATGATTAATTTAATCTTAATTACACATGTGAAACCCTGTTCATTTATTCCGTGGCCCCTTTTAATCCAGAGAGGAATCCTTTCCTCTCCAGATACAAGCAGACTGCTGTAACACAAATGAAAAATTAAGTGATTATTTTTGTTGGGTAAGTAATCATATTTTAAGATGACTGTTTATTCCGTTAATAACAAAAGTAGTTTAATTTAATAATCAACCTGATAAATAAAAATAATTTAGTCCTAAGTAGCACATAAAGTACAAGTTGGCATTGTTAAATTATGGCCACACAGTCTCCTAAAGGTAGTCGCTGGAAATATTCCCCCTATATATGCAAAGTATCGAAGAACAGATATGTCAATGAAGTTAAATTTCTCCAACTGGTTTATCATGAAGTGAGAAGCATTCCATCAGCTCACTCGTTAATCAAGAGTAAAGAAAAATGTCAGTTTTCTCCCAAGCATTTCATTTTTTCTTCCAGCATTGTGAAGGAAATTCTTAAATGTCCTTAAATTGAATTGTGTCCTTAATGCCTTGTATCCTGTGTTACTGCTTATTACATTAATATATTTTGATTTGGGCTCTGTCTTCTAGTGCATGTGTTAAAATTTTTGCTATGTTTCTCAGACATGCCTTTCTTTTTGAAAATGCACTTTAGAGATAAGCATTTGATAATCAATAGCATATTGATAATTGATAATCAATAACATATTACGTATTTAAAAATTGCTTTAAAAAGAATAGATTTGAAATCACTACAAATAAGTATGTGAGGTGATGGGTAGCTTGACAGAATTATTACACAAGATGCACTCCAAAATGTGGACAATTATTATTGCATCAATTAAAAATAAAAATGAAAAAATCCACTAAAGAAATCATAAATCTGAAACCAAACACACCCAAACTTATATCATTAATTCAGGCTTTTCTCACAAAATTTCAACTCACATTCAATGGCCTGCTTAGTGTGCAATATGTCCAAAAGTCAATCATATTTCCTCACTGATCCACTTACCACTTTCTCCATTTCAACTGACATATACGTTGTCCAGTCTTGATTAATGTATTTGTCTCTCACTTCTTACCTAATCCACCGTGAATATATATCTAAGATGCAGTCGATAGTCATCATCTTTTGCTTGAATTGTTCTAGTGGTTTTCTTACTGGTTTCCATGCCTCTCCCCTTGCCCTATTTCAGTTAATTCTCAACATAGTAACCAGTGATCCTTTACAAACGTGTCAGCTCTAGTTACCCCTCTACTCAAAATTCTGCAATTGCTACTAATTTCCCTCAATTTAAAAAGTATTCACAACAACTAAGAAGACACCACATAATCCGCCTTCCCGACTTCTTAGGCTTCTGTTCCCCCTCCACCACCCCTCACCAACTCATCTGTTACAGGCACACTGGTCTCTGCTATTTTTCAAACACATCAGACCTGCTACTACTGGGCCTTTGCACTGGCTGTCAACCAGACACATCCAGACATCTATATCATGACATTAAAAGTTTTATATCTTTGCTCAAATATTTATTTAATGAAGCATCCATGGACCACCATTTAAAAAGGGGGGCTCCTTTTCCCCCAGCAACCTGTATTACTAAGTTACCTTATATTCATCCCACTTAGCATTTTATGTAATTTACATATTATGCCTATTGTTCATGGTCTATACAGACCATGATCAAATATATTTCTGCTCTACAAAAAAGTGAACTTTGTTAGTTTAATTCCCTGAGGGTATCTCAAAAACTTATAATAATTTTTGGCATATAGTTATTGTTTAATAAGTATTTGTTGAATGATGAATGATCAGTAACAAATAAAAGGTTATAATAGGGGCTGGCGCTGTGGTGCAGTAGGTTAATTCTTTGCCTGCAGCGCTGGCATCCCATATAGGCACCGGTTCTAGTCCTGGTTGCTCCTCTTCCAACCCAGCTCTCTGCTGTATTCTGGGAAAGCAGTGGAAGAAAGCCCAAGTCCTTGGGCCCCTGTACTCACATGGGAGACCGGGAGGAATCACTTGGCTCTTGGCTTCGGATTGGCGCAGCTCTGACGGTTGAGGTCACTGGGGAGTGAACCAACAGATGAAGACCTTTCTCTCTGTCTCTCCCTCTCACTGTCTGTAACTCTACCTCTCAAATAAATGAATAAATAAAATCTTTTAAAAAGGCTTTAATAAAAAATCATGTTTCATTCATTGAATTCTACGTTTCTTAAATTTTTGACTTCATATTCTTCCTTTTAAAGAACCTATCATACTCACAAATACTCCTCAAAATATGTAGTCTTCCATAACACCCAGTTTGGGAAACTCTGATTTACAGGTTGCTTCGTATTTTACACATCTTCCTTTTTTGTGTCTTATTTTTGTACTACCTTTGATCACTGTTTAACTTTTTAAAAAGATTTCCAGAGAAAGGGAGAGATAGAGAGAGAAATCTTCCATCCATTGGCTCACTCCCTAAATGGTACAAAGGCCAAAGCTGGGACAATCTGAAGCCAGGAGCCAAGAGCTTCCTCTGGGTCTCCCACATGGGCGCAGAGACCCAAGCACTTGGGCCATCTTTGGCTGCTTTGCTAGCACATAGCAGGGAGCTGGGCCAGAAGTGGAGCAGCTGGAACGTGATGCAGCAGCGCCCATATGGGATGTCAGCACCAAGGGTGGAGGATTGACCTACTACACACAGTGCTGGCCCTTTAACTTTTTTTTTAAAGATTTATTTATTTAGTTAAATTACAGAATTACAGAGAGAGGGGGAAAGAGACAGAGAGAGGTCTTCTGTCTGCTGGTTCACTTCCCAGATGGAATGCCCAGGGCTGGGCCAGGCTGAAGCCAAAACTAGCGAGTTTTATTCAGGTCTCCCATGTGGGTGGCAGAGGCCAAGTACTTGGGCCATCTTCTGCTGCTTTCTTCGGTGCATTAGTGAGGAGCTGGACTGGAAGTGGAGCAGCCGGGACTTGAATCAGCGCCCATATGGGATGCCAATGCTGCAAACAGCAGCTTAACCCACTGTGCCACAGAGCTGTTAACTTTTAAGTTCACATTGAAGTACTGATAGCTAATAAGAAATGAACAAGACATTGAAAGAGAATTTCTTTAAGCAATACTGTTGACCTGAAGCAGTAAAGTAGAAGTTTTCACCTTACTGAACTCAGTGTCTCTTCACTGTCATTTAAATCATATTTAATCATAATTAGCATGCCCTGTGTACATCCTTCTGCGGTGTACAAATGAGTCAACGGCGAGAACCCATCTGACCTCTACTGATCGTTCTTAGACTAACTGCTCATGTCAGTATCAACACGAAGGATGTAATAAGAACAGGCTTTTTTTTTTATTATTATTTTTTGACAGGCAGAGTGGACAGTGAGAGAGACAGACAGAGAGAAAGGTCTTCCTTTGCCCTTGGTTCACTCTCCAATGGCCGCCGCGGCCGGCGCGCTGCGGCCAGCACACTGCACCTATCCGAAGACAGGAGCCAGGTGCTTCTCCTGGTCTCCCATGGGGTGCAGGGTCCAAGCACTTGGGCCATCCTCCACTGCACTCCCTGGCCACAGCAGAGAGCTGGCCTGGAAGAGGGGCAACCGGGACAGAATCTGGTGCCACGACCGGGAGTAGAACCTGGTGTGCCGGCGCCACAAGGCGGAGAACTAGCCTGTTGAGCCACGGCGCTGGCCAAAACAGGCTTTTTTTTTTTTTTGGGTAGGGGGTGGGTGATGAACATTAAGGAGAAAGTGGTTTACATAAAATTTCTAGCTTAGGCTGGAAAGAGCTGGCCCGACCCAGAATAAGTTCCTGGTTCTTGACCCAGCTCTGGCCATTGTGGCCATTTGGAGAGTGAACCAGTGGATGAAAGAGCTCTCTGTCTCTGCCTCTCTCTGTAACTCTGCCTTTCAAATAAAATAAATAAATCTTAAAAAAAAATAGAAAGAGCTGGCCCAGGGAGGTCTTATGGTTTCAGTTCAATTACAGTAAGACATCTGTCTCTGTTGATGCTGATTTGTCTCCTTAGCCTTATCTCTTTAGTGTTCTCCTTTGCAAGCCCAGTAAGCTTCTTAAGAAAAAAAGGGGAAAACAACATCTGTCAAAATTAGAAAGTGGTAACTACCAGGAAACAAAATGAATCACAGGGTCACTGGAGAATTTTGTAATGGTTTAAACTCTGCCTTGTATAAACTGTCTCCTGTTCATTCTTCCCTCTGATGAAGGCAGCCAATTTCTATTTCATTGGCAGTGAGCCAAAGAGAAAACTTGGATAGCATGACTATGTCTCCAGTATTAACCTTGAAACATGTAGCTATTATTTTGCCTACAGAGAGAAAACAAAAAGAAAGCCAAGGTCTTATTTAGATTGGATCAAGTACATCTAACAAAAACAATCATAAATTGTAAGGCTCCAGAAATTTCCCAATGTGCTTACAGGATGTCAAGGAGGGAAAAGATCTTGAGCTGGAAAGTGTAGAGTCATAGAATGCCGATAGGGAAGGACCAGTGCAGATCACTTCGACTACCCTGCCCCGCGTTTCTGTGGCTTCTGTCAGTATCCATAGGGGATTGGTTCCTGGACCAGCAAGACACCAAATCTCATGATGCTCAATTCCCTTATATAAAATAGTGTAATATTTGCATATGATAAATATAGTTCTCTGTAACTTACACTTCCTCCCATATGCAGATTACTTGTAACACTAATGCAATATAAATACTATATTAAAAAGCTGTTATCCTGCATTACTTAGGGTACAATGCGAGAAAAAATGCTTTAAATATTTTATTCAAAACAAAGTTAAAAATTTATGAGACAGAGAGGAAAAGAGAAAGAGAGAAAGAAACTCCATCTGCTGTTTACTTTCCAAGTGCTCACAATATCTGGGAGCCTGGGAAGTTGAAGCCAGAAACTAGGAACTCAATCCAGGTCTTCCACATGGGTGGCAATGACCCAGCTACTGGAGCCATCACCTGCTACCTCTGAAGGTGTGCACCAGTAGGCTGGAGTCTGGAGGGCAGTTGAGACAAGAACGCAGGCACTTTGATATGAGATATGAGTGTCCAAATTGGCATACTTTTTTAAAAAAGATTTATTTTATTTATTTGAAAGACAGAGCTACAAAGAGGCGGGGGGGGGAGAAAGGGGGGGGTCTTCCATCCAATGGTTCACTCTCCAATTGACTACAATGTCTGGAGTTGATTCGATTGTAAGCTAGGAGCCAGGAGCTTCTTCCGGGTCTCCCACGTGGGTGCAGGGGCCCAAGGACTTGGGCCATCTTCTACTACTTTCCTAGGCCACAGCAGAAAGCTGGATTGGAAGTAGAGCAGCCGATACTTGAACCAGCACCCATATTGGATGCCGGCACTGCAGGCAGTGGTTTTACCAGCTAAGTCACAGTGCGGGCCTCAATAATTGTCTTAATTACTAGACAAAATTCCTGACACCCAACTATTTCAATATACCATTGGTTGAATCTGTGGATATGGACCTGAGGTTATGGAGGTCTGACCATGGGCGTGATCAATAATTTTTTTTTAAGATTTACTTATTTATTTGTAAGGTAGAGTTACAGAGAGGCAGAGAGAGCGAGAAAGAGAGAGAGAGAGAGAGAGAGAGAGAGAGGTGTCTTCCATTTGAGTTCACTTCCCAGTTGGCTGCAACAGCTGGATCTGCACTGATTCAAAGCCAGGAGCTTCTTCCAGGTCTCCCAAGTGGGTACAAGGGGCCCAAGGACTTGGCCAATTCTCCACTGCTTTCCCAGGCCATAGCAGAGAGCTGAATGGGAAGTGGAGTGGCTGGAACTTGAACTGGAACCCATGTGGGATGCTGGCACTGCAGGTATTGGCTTTACCTGCTATGCCACAGTGAATTTGCTTTTGAGAACAGGCAGTAGGGGGCATTTTGCTATTTCTACAGAAAAATTGCTTTTACACAGAAACTGTTTTCTCCCCCATTTCCCTGAATTATCAGAGCTCCTGCATAGCATCTTTTTGTTCTATTACCCTTAGGTCATTTCTTTTTCACATCATTCTTGGGATGCAGAATGAGCTGTGATGCAAGTGGGGACATGGAAGAATCTTGCTATGCTTTGGAGGAATGTAAGTGGCACTGAAGTGGAGCAGTTCCTATCACCATGTGATAGTGCGATATCACCACTAGATGGAAGCATAGGATGCAGATTCCCAGCCAGACCATGCTATTGTCTAAATAATTTCTCCCTTATGAAAGAAAAAAGCTGCATACAGAATGCTGAATGATTTGCACTTGCAAACATATGCAAAGTGAAATGAAAAGATTAATTACATAATGTTACATGATTATGGAATTCCCCAGTACCAAATCCCATTACTGAGGAAAATGAAATTTAACCAGGATCGATGGCTGACTCATGTTTATTGCTTTCTCTAATAAAACACAAGGCATATTTTGAAGGTTTCATTTCCTATCTAGAACTAAGAACAACATTTTATCTCTGACAACACTAAGAGATTGAGGGAAACATTCTGGCAAGAAAAGTTTCTATCAAAATAAAGTGCCTGGTATGAATAATATTTTGAAAGGACACTAGATAAGATATCATGAGTCTTGAATATAGGACTAGGCTGTAGGACTTACTAAATGATTGTTAGGAAACTTCTCTAACTCTGTGGAGTTCAATTTCTTCTTTTGTACTTATTACAGAATATAGATTGGTAGAGGTGACTATTGAGAGTCCTGATTAAGACTATAATCTTTGGTGTGAGGTTTTCTGGGAGCAATTCCCAATTCTTTCATCTATTCATTGTGTGAAAATTGACAATGATCTCATGTTTTTTTTTAAAAGATTTATTTTTATTTATTTGAAAGAATTACAGAGAGAGGTAGAGAAACAGACAGAGAGTGGTCAGATGGCCTCAACAGCTGGAACTGAGCTGATCTGATGTCAGGAGCTAGGAGCTTCTGTGGGCCTCCCATGTGACTGCAGGGGCCCAAGTTCTTGGGCCATTTTCTACTGCTTTCCCAGACCATAGCAGAAAGCTGGATTGGAAGAGGAGTAGCTGGGACTAAAACCAGTGCCCATATGGTATGCTAGTGTTTCAGGCCAGGACTTTAACCCACTGTGCCATAGCACCAGTCTCCAATGATCTCCTATTTTTATTACTAGGATCTGTTTATTAGAATTATAGTCAAATTTGATGACATTACATAGTTAGCACAATCTTTGCTACATTTGAAAATACAATAGTTAACACAATGAATATTATCTGTCAATTGCACTAATCTTTATTAATGGAATTTAGATTTCTTACATCATAACTGTGATCAAGATTATCACAATTGTAGCAGGTGTTACGGTGCAGGAGGGTCTCCCTTGTGTGTAGCAGTGTCCCAAACATTTGGGCCATCTTCTGTTATTTTCTCTAGGCTATTAGCAGAGATCTGTAATGGAAGTGGAGCAGCCTGGACTTGAGCTGGTGCCCATAAGGGATGCTGGCATCTCAGGTGGCACTTGATCCATTGTGTCAAAACACCAGCATCCAATATATCATTTTAAAGAAGATCAGCAAACTACAAGAGAATCCATATAGATAACTCAATGAAATCTGGAAAATGATACATGAGATAGAACAACAAAGAGACAGAAACAATTTTTAAAATATTTATTTATTTATTTATTTGAAAGTAAGTTACACAGAGGGAGGGAGAGATGGAGAGACAGAGCTTCCATCTGCTGGTTCATTTTCCAGATAGTCGTAATGGCCAGGGCTGGGCCAAGCCAAAGCCAGGAGCCAGGAGCTCCATGTAGGTCTCCCACGGGGGTGCAGGGACCCAAGCACTTGGAACATCCCCCACTACTCTTCCCAGGCCATTATCAGGGAGCTGGAGTGAAGGTGGAGAAGCTGGGACATCAATCAGCACCCATATGGGATGCCAACATCACAGGCGTTGGCTTTGCCTGTTACACCACAACACCAGCCCTGATAGAAATCATTGCAAACTGCTCCTTGTCCATGCTCCTCGTTCTTCATGGACATGAGACATGAACCCAATGGAAAAAAAGAATTGTAATAACTGAAGACTCTTATAACATTTCTTAGGAGTTCTCTAGGATTGTTGGAAGGGTGAATAAAGTAGATTGTCTTTGTTGCTTTATTTGTCTTTTCATTTAAGGTCTCTATTTATTTGAGAGGCAAATTTACAGACACAGAGAGGGAGAGACAGGGAGACAAGAGATCCCTTCAGCTGGTTCACTCCCCAAATGGCTGCAACTGCCAGAACTGGGCCCTTCTGAAACTATGAGCCTGGGAGCTTCTTCCAGGTCTCCCATGTGGGTGCAGGGAACATGAACTTGGCCCATCTTCCATTGCTTTTTCAGGCCATTAGCAGAGAGCTGGATTGGAAGAGGAGCAGCTGTGACATGAGCCAGTGCCCATTTGGGATGCCAGTATTGCAAGTGGAGGCTTAGTCTACTACACCACAGCACCACCGCTGCTTTGTTTCTTGAGATCCTTGTTCTCCACCACAGTACACTGTCAGTTAGAAACACTAAGACTCTATTAGTCAAAAGCAATTAGTGTAGCTACTGGTCTTAAAGGGTAAGAGGGCAGGCTTGCTGGGATAGACTTGACTTATCTTCCTCTGCTTTTTGATGCTGGGAATGTTGGTCTTGTTCTGCCTCAGTTTCCTCTCATGGAAATTCAGCCAATGCCTGAGATTTGAGTAAGCTCTTGGAGTAATTAAGGCTCCTGGCCAGGATGACTTTCTGATGTTGCCTGAAGGTTCCCTGATTGGATCCAGACTGTCCACCCATTAAGGTATTGGGCTAAAATCTGCACTTCTCACTATTTCTCTTTTCTTTCTACTACTCCTTACTCAGTCTCAAATGTCAAAAAGAAAGGGGGACAGACAGATTTCCTTACCTAAGCTATAAGGAGAGGCCTTAACCCAATAACCCTTTTCAACCTGATAGATTTTTTTCCCCTTCTCTGTAAGTTTGCATTTTGTTGATGACTTACTCTCTTCAGCTCTTCACTACAGGATTATCCGATTCTCTATTGATTGGGAGAACTGAATGTTAAAGGAGTTAGCATTATCTACCTATTTTTTAATTGTTTGAGTGTTTGCTGTAACTGATTATCTTTGGCCAACAGCTTTGGTTAAAATGCTAAGGTTGAATGGATTATTATTACTTTGAGCAAGTGGCTTAAACATCTGACAAATCTAAATTTTAAGCTCTAAATTGAGTCATTTGATCTTGAGGTTTCCAGATGGATCTTTGAAATTATCAAAAGATAAGGCTATCAGTTGGAAGAAGTAATAACTGAGTTAATTAAAAATTATGCTAAAATTATGTTGTGTTTATATAAAGGTCTCATGTTTTACAACTTGTGGTCAATAAGAGACGGTTCCAGAGTGGACCAATCCCCACAGCTTTATATCAGATAGCTTGTTCTGCATGTTATGTTGGTCACGTCATGATGGGGGGGTAGTGGGAATGTATGCCGTCTCCCCTGCCCTTGGCCTCTCACTAGTGTCCCGTTGGTGTTAAGACAGGTAGTTGGCTTCCTTCCCACCAGCATTCCCATCCTTACTCACAACCCTCTGTTGCCTAGTGCATACTAGCACCAAAGGTTAAAACTCATGACAGGGCCGGCGCCGTGGCTCACTAAGCTAATCCTCCGCCTTGAGGCACCAGCACACCAGGTTCTATTCCCGGTCGGGGCACCGAATTCTGTCCTGGTTGCCCTTCTTCCAGGCCAGCTCTCTGCTGTGGCCAGGGAGTGCAGTGGAGGATGGCCCAAGTCTTTGGGCCCTGCACCCCATGGGAGACCAGGAGAAGCACCTGGCTCCTGGCTTCGGATCAGCGTGGTGCGCCGGCTGCAGCACGCTGGCCGCGGCGGCCATTGGAGGGTGAGCCAACGGCAAAAGGAAGACCTTTCTCTCTGTCTCTCTCTCTCACTGTCCACTCTGCCTGTCAAAAACAAAACAAAACCAAAACTCATGACAGGGGAGATGTCACTATCAGGATATGTGTTGGGACAATGCACTCATGATGTGTCTAACCCTGAGCAGCCCACCAGTGTCAGGAACTGAGAATTACCCAATACATGAGAGGAGTGAACATCATTCTGGTTGCCTGGCCATGGCTGGATAAAGAAAAAAAATGGTAAATTGTGCTTTTGTCCTTCCCAAGCCAGCAGGCTTGGTGAGCAGGCCAAATTCCTTAAAGAAAGACTGACAGGCACGCTAATGAATCAAAAAGGGAGGTCCAGACTATCAAAGGACAATAAATTTGGGCTTAGGAGCCTAGGCTAATAGAGGGATTAGGTCAAGCTACATGGTATACGAGATTTAAGCATAACTTACAAAATATAGTCCTGAGAAGTATCATCTACTGGCTATTCCAGGAAGCCTGCTTTCAAATACGAGCAAATTCTGGCTGAATGTGGACAGGATGCCTTCAGCAAGGTCTAGAGGAAAGACAGGGAGACTTAAGGGAGGGTCGAAGTTAGACCTCGGTAACAGTGATTGTTCCTGTTGGCTTAACTCTCTTTGAAGGTGAGTGCTACGTTGTACATGAACCCATGATCTACAGGATCAAGGGTCTCAGGGAAGCAAGGGCAATGATGGAGGCACAGGTAAGAGCATTTACTCCCTGTTTTCCAGATTCTCTCTGCTGTGGGCTTCAGGACACTATGATTCCATAGTCCAGGAACATGACAGGTATCTCAAGAGGCAGAAAATTAGGGATACCACATGCCGTCGATTTCAGATGGATAATAAACCATTTTCAGCATGCACCCCTTTGAAGTCTATCAGGCCCTGGGGTTCTTCTGACCTTCAAAACTTGAAGAAAGAATGCCTGTTCTTTTTCTGCATCATGATATGGCCAGGATATAAGCTGAAGGATGGACAGATTTGGCCCCTGGAAGTAAGTACTAACTATAACACCATCTTCCACCTAGATCTCCTTGGTTGTAAAGCAGGGGAATTTTCTGAGCTCCCTTATGTCTAAGCATATTTTTGCCCTGTATGATAAACCACACCTTTGTCAAATCTTTAAGGCATACCTGGCACTTTTAGCAGTCGTTACCCCTAAGATTTCAGCTACCCCTCTCCCTCTGCCACTGTGGAACCTCCTCTACAGACCACACCAAACCTACTGCTCCTGTTCCCTTATGACCCCTATCTGGAACTACTTGTTAACAAGAAAGATACCTGATGACCAACTCCTATTTATTAGCTTTTCAGGAGGTTCCTGGAAGTTTTGGCTGCTCTATTCATGTCTAGGTCCTCTTTTCACTGAAGGATATCAGACAGATAAAGGGGGGCCTGGGAAGATTTTCAGATGACCCTTACAGATATGTTGAGGACTTCTGGAGCTTGTCCCAGGTCTATGATCTCACCTGGAAGGATGTAATGTTACTCCTAAATTGGCCATAATAGGGACTGAGAAGGAAGGTGCTCTCCAAGCTGCAGAAACACTCAAGGGTGAGCTTTACATGACATTTACATCCTTGCCTGATCAGGGACAGTTATAGTCTACAGAGAAACAGGTTTTTCCTCAGGACAAACCTCTCTCTATATGGACATCAGATGACTCTGCAGATGAATGCAAATGAAAACATTTCATAGCTTTTGTCCTGGATGGGTTGAGGAAGACCAGAACCAAGCTCCTAAAGTACTCCAAGATGTCCATCACAGACCAAGGTCCAGAGGAGGATGCCTCTGCCTTCCTAGAAAAATTGAGGGAGGTCTTAGTTAAGCACACTTCCAAATCACCTAGTTTAATAGAAGGGCAGGCAATCTTGAGGGATAATTAATTACTCAATCAGCTTCAGTTATTATGAGAAAGCTTCAAAAACTGGCTCATAGATCTGAAAGTGATTTAGAAAACCTCCTAAAAATCACCAATTTGGTCTTTTAGAATCAGGACCAGGAGGAGATCTAACAACAAGAGAGAAAGGATAAGAAAAAGGTTGCACTTCTGGTAACAGTCTGATTGCCACACCAATCAGAGGGTCCTCAGGAGCCTCCAAAGTGTGATGGTTGTGATCAGGTGGGTCACTTCAAGAAGGAATGGCTACGTTCCTACTGCCATACAAACCCCACATAGCCCTGTCCTGCATTGGGATTTGTTGAAGGATTGCCCCTGGAGATCAAGGCCTCTGGAGTCTCAGTCCCTTCTTTGTGTGACCCAGTAGGACTGAGGTGGCTCTGGGGTTCTCCTACACACACTCCTACCATCCCGACCATTAGCACTCAGGAGCCTCTGGTGGTCCTAACCATTGAAGAGAGGGAAGTTGACTTCTTCCCAGATAATGGAGCCATGTTTATGCCCTTCTTTTGAGTCTAGGTCTCCCTTCTCCCCTTAATATAACTATGAGAGGGGTTCCAGGAAAGTCTCTAGCTAGCTAGTTCACTTAGGCTGTAGCTGGGATAATTTGTTTTTTACACTTGCCTTCCTGATCACACCACATAGTCCAACACCCCTTAAGGGAGAGATCTCTTAGCTCAGTGGATTCACCATCCTCAGGGCTTCAAGACAATCCTTACACCTTCCCTTAGTTGAGGCAGGTATTAATCCAGAGGTTTGAAAAACCCAGGGAAAGATTGGCTGAATAATATCTGCCTAATTCGTACTGATTCATCTTAAGGATCCCTCTTCTTTTTTCCATCAAAAAAAAAAAAAAATTCCTTAAAGCCAGAGACCCTACAAGGGTTAAAAACCATAGTAGACAACTTAAAGTTCAGAGACCTTTAAAACCCTGCAATAGTCCCTGTACACTCCAGTGCTGTGAGTCGAAAAACCAAATGGAGAATAGAGAGTGGAGTACGGAGGTTAGTATATGGTCTCCATCTTGTTACTGTTACTGTGATTCCCATTAACCCAATGGTCTCTAACCATTATACCTTGCTGTCCCAAATTCCAGAAGGGACTAAATGGCTTACAACTTTAAAAATAAAGGGTACCTTTTTTTATATTTTCTTACACCCAGATATCCCACATTCCTTCGCTTTTGAAGAACCCTCAATGCAGTTCACTCAATTAATTTGGATTGTGTTGTCACAAGGGTTCCCAGAGAGTCACCATTTGTTTGGGTAGGACTTGTCCAAAGACCTATCAGAGTTTTCTTATCCACAGCCCACTGCTCTACAGAATGTGGATGATATTCTCCTTTGTGCTAAGACAGAGGAGCATTACTGAAAGGCACTTTTCAACTTTCTAGAAACAAGAGGTTGTAAAGTCTTGGAATCTAAAGCTCACCTCTGCCAACCTTCCACAAAATATCCATGCTTAACCTTATCTGAAGGAACTTGGGCGCTAGGAGAAGACATATTTAAGCCCATAGATACCTTTCCACTTCCTAAAGCCCTTAAACAGTTTAAAGACCTCCTAGGACTCACACAATTCTGTCGATGCTGGATCCACAGAAGTAGAGAAATAGCCCATCTTTTATATGAACTGAAAAAAGATACCCAGATGTCTGGAATCCACAGTTTGACCTGGGGCCCAGAGACCCAATCGATCTTTATCTTACTTTAACAGAACTTACTCAAGGCCCTGACTTTAACCATGTCAATGAGCAAAGTCTTAAATCTACACATAAAAAAAGAAAAACAGTGGCTTTAGGTGTTGACTCAGCTTAAGGGACCAGCTCAGCAGGCCACAGGGTATCTTAGCAGAGAACTTGATCTGTTGGCCAAAGCCAGCCTGCCTCTGAGTGGTGGCAATGATCATCCTCCAATCTCTGGAGCACCAAACTAACCGTGGGACAAGATATTATACTGTATACTACATAAAAAGTTACAGGTTTGCTGACCTCAAAAGGAAGTCTCTAGTTAAGAGACCTTTTAAAATAGCAGGAACTACTAAGGAGGACCCTACAATCCAGCTCAAGGTTTGCTCCTCTTGTAGTCCTACTACTTCTTTACCAGAGGAGATAGGTTGCCCAGAACACAACTGTGAACAGGTATCTCCACAGTCTTGTGTAGCCAGAGAGGACCTCAAGGAGACCCCTGTAGGGTCATGGGCTGAGTTCTTATTACAGATGAGAGGTGTAAAAGGGACCTGCTGGGATGGATACACCATAGTCACTGTCAATGAGACCACCGAGAGCTTTCTCTATCTCCCGCATTCATGCTCAATTGGCAGAGCTCATAGTTCTGAAAAGAGCCCTTGATCTGCGGAAAGATAAAAGGGTAAATACTTATACTAATTCTAAATATGCCCACCCAGTTTCCCATGCTCTTGTGACGACTTAGAAAGGAAGGCACTTCCTTACTGCAAATGTGTCTCCCAACAAATCCATCAGGAAATAGATCAATTGTTGTCCTTGGTGTTCCCCTCCTGGGGAGTGGCAGTTATACTCTGTAAAGGACACCAAAAGGGGGCTGAGGAACTAGCTGAGTGAAATTGACTGACAGATTTGTTGGGCAGATCAGCAGCTGAGGAAACTCCCTTCTTTGAACCAGTAGAGGCCCCTTTACCACGACAGGACATCAGATCAGAATACTCTTCTGGAGAGCCCCACTGGCACTATGTAGAGGTTATAGTCTCAAACTTACTAGATGGCTTCAGTCTGAAAAAAGAAGGTCCATCTTCCTTCCTCCTGCCAGTGGAAGGCACTTAACACTCTGCTTTCTTTCAATAAACTACTTTGGCTTTACATACTCTTGCTTGTCTGTGCTTCTCATTCTCTGTAGATGTGAGACATGAACCCAGTGGAGCAAAATACAATGTCTGCAGACACCTGTAGCAGTTCCATGAGAATTTTAGGATTTTGTGTCTAGTTCTTTTAAGAATATCATTAAGGGGGATGGTGCTGTGGCACAGTGGATTAAATCCTCAGCCTGTGGCACCAGCAACCCATATGGGTGCTGGTTTGAGTCTTAGCTGCTCCACTTCTGATCCATCTCCCTGTTCACGCTCCTGGGAAAGCAGCAGAGGATGGCCCAAGTCCTTTGGCCCCTGTACCTATGAGGGAGAATTTGAAAGAATCTCCTGGCTCCTGGCTTTGGCCTGGCCCCACCTAGTTGTTGTGCTATTTGGGGGAGTGAAGCAGCAGTTGGAAGGTCCTTCTCTGTCTCTGTCTCTTCTCTCTCTCCCAATTACTCTGCCTTTTAAAAACAGAATATCATTAATATTTTGATAGGGATTGCATTGAATCTGTAGATCACTTTTGATAGTGTGGACATTTTAGCCATATTAACTTCGCACATGAACATGTTTTTTTTTTTAATAATGTTTTTTTTTTTCAACAATGTTTTATAGTTTCATTGTAGAGATCTTTCATTTCTTTAAATTTGTTCCTAGATTTTTTATTGTTTTAGTAGCTATTGAAAATGTGTTTATATTTTTCATTTATTTTTAGGTAATTTGTTTTTGGTGCATAGCAATGTTATTTAATTCACATGTTGATTTTATATTCTGAAATTGATTAATTTGATTATTAGTATAACATTTACGAGAGGGTCTTGTGGTTTTCCATATAAAACCGTGTCATCTGCAAACTGTGACAATTTCACTGTCTCCTTTCTAACTTGATGCTTTTTATTTTTTCTCTTGATTAATTACTTTGGCTCAGATTTCCAAGTAGATATCCAAAGGCTACTGTTGTGGTATAGTGGGTTAAGATGCTGGCTGCAATGCTAGCATCCCATATGTGCACTATTTCAAATCCCAAGCAATTCACTTCCAATCCAGCTCCCTGCAAATGGCCTGGGAAAGCAGTGGAGGAAGGCCCAAGAGCTTGAGCCCTCACACCTATGTGGGAGACCTGCATAAAATTCCTGGCTCCTGGCTTCAACTTACCCTAGCCTTGGCTGTTGTGGCCATCTGGGCAGTTAACCGGTGGAAAGAAGGTATCTCTCTCTCTCTCTCTCTGCAACTCTGTCTTTCAAATAAATAAATAAATCTCAAAAAAAAAAAAAAAAGAAACACTTCATCTCTCCTCTATTCAGTATGATATTGGTTGTTGTCTTATAATACATGGTCTTTATTACCTAGTTTGTTCAGAGTTTTTCTCATGACGAGATGCTGACTTTTATCAAAAGCCTTTTCTGTGTCTATTGAGATAGTCACATGAATTTTTTGTTCTTGTTTGTTTTGATGTGGTGTATTATATTTATTGATTTGCATGTGTCAAGCTATTCTTGCATCCCTGGCATAAATCCCAACTGATCCTTACAAATAGTCTTTTTACTGTGTTATTGGATGCAGTTTGCAACTATTTTGATGAGGATTTTTACATCCATATTCATCAAGGATATAGGCCTGTATTTTTTGTTGTTGTATCCTTGTCTGATTTTCATGTCAAGATGATGCTTCCTTTGTAGAATGAGTTTACTAGAATTTTCTTCTTTTATATTACTTGGAATAAAGAGAATCAATACATTATTTTTTAAAATGTTTGATGGGATTCAGCAAAGAAGCCATCTGGTTTTGGGCTTTGCTGGGGGACTGATTCAATCATGTTATTTATCAGTTTGTCCAGTTGTTTTGTTTCTTCAAGTGACAATCTTGGTAACATGTATATGGCCAGGTATATGTTCCTTTCTTCTTACCTATCAAAGTTATTCATGTGTACTTGTTCATAACTCTTTCTTATGATATCTATATTTCTGTAGCATTCAGTTGTAATGCCTCTTTCCACCTCTGATTTTATAGTTTGAGTCTTCTCTATTTTTCTGTTAGTCTGGCTAAAGATTTGTCATTTTGCTAATCTTTAAAAAAATCCACACTTCATTTTGTTGATCTCTGCATAATTTTTACTTTATATTTATTTCTTCTCTGATCTTTTTTTTAATTTCTTTCCTTTTAATTATTTTTGGTTTGCTCTTGTTTTTCTAGTTCCTTGAGTTGCAGTGGTGGTAGGTTGCTTGGGATATTTCTTCTTCTTGATTGGTTTTTAAATGCAGGCACTGATGGCTACAGACTTCCTTCTTTGTATTGCTTTTGCTGTATCCAACAGGTTTCTTGTGTTTCCATTTTAATTTGTTTCAGGGAATTTCTCAATTTCCTTCTCAATTTATTCCTTTGTCCATTTGTTGTTCAGAAATAAATTATTTAATTTTCATGAATTTGCATTGTTTCCAATTTTTTTTTTTGTTATTGATCTCTAGTTTTATTGCACTGTTGTCAGGGAGGAATGGTTTCAATGAAAAAAAATCTGTTGATTGTAGTTTTGTGATCTACCATATGAATAATTCAAGATAATGTTCTATATCATGTTAAGAAGAATTTTGAGGACTGGCACTATGGTTTAGTATGTTAGGCCTCCACCTGCAGTGCTGGCATCCCATATGGGTGCCAGTTTGTGTCCTAGCTATTCCACTTCTGATCTAGCACTCTGCTAATGGCCTGGGAAAGCATTGGAAGATGGCCAAGTGCTTGGGCCCCTGCACCTATGTGGGAGACCCAGACGAAGTTCCTGACTCCTGACTTCGGATCAGCCCAACTCTGGCCATTGTGGCCATTTGGGAAGAGAACCAGCAGATGGAAGACCTCTCTCTGTCTTTCTCTCTCTGTAACTAAATTGTTCAAATAAATGAATAAATATTTTTTAAAAAAGAAGAATTCTGCAGCTGTTGAATGGAATATTCTGTCAATATCCATATAATCTAATTACTCTACAGTGTATTTTACCTCTGCTATTTCTTTGTTGATTTTCTATCTAGATAATTTGTCCATTGCTGAAACAGTAAAGTTATAGTCCCCTACAATGATTGTATCTTTCTCTTTAGGTCTATTGATATTATATTAATATACACTGTATTTATTTAGTGTTCTGAATATAACAAGCATTATTTCTCATTGTTGAATTGGCCCCTTTGCCATTATATAAGCCATTATATAGTGACCGTCCATGCTGCTTCTTACTATTTTTGACTTAATATATTTTATCTGATATATGTATGGTTAATACTTTCATTTGTATTTCATTTTCATAGCATCTTATTCCATCCACTCATGTTCAGGCGGTGTGTGTTCTTAGAAGTGAATTTCTTTAAGCAACATATAGTTAGGTCTTATTTTTTCATCTGTTCGGCCATTATGTATTTTAACTGAAGAATTTAACTCATTTACATTTACTATTAATATATAGACAATTACTATTAATATAATAGACAAAAACTTACTATTTCCATTTTGATAGTTGGTTTATAGTGTTATGGTTGTACTTTTATTAATTGTCCTCTCTTTATGGACTCCTATTGTGATTAAGGGATTTTCTCTGGCACTGTGTTTTAATTTCTTATTTATCATTTTTGCTATTTATACATTTTCCTATGTGGTTACTATGAGGCATATAAAACATATTTTGCTTGTAATAAGCTATTTTGAAATGATGGCAATTTTATATTTATTGCAAAGTTAGACAAAGAAGCAAAAAAGAGAAAAAACTGATTAAAAACCTAACGCTTGCACCACATACCTCCCTATATTTTGAATATTTGATGTCTCATTTTACAACTTCCTATGTTTCCTATGTCTTAACATATTAATGCAATTATCACTAATTTTAATTTTTAATTCTTCATACTAGAAGTATCAGTGGTTTATATATTATGTTTATAATATGAAAGAATTCTGGCTTCTTCTTTTTTTTTTTTTTTTTTTACAGGCAGAGTGGACAGTGAGAGAGAGAGACAGAGAGAAAGGTCTTCCTTTGACGTTGGTTCACCCTCCAATGGCCGCCGCGGTCGGCGCGCTGCGGCCGGCGCACCGCGCTCGTCCGATGGCAGGAGCCAGGAGCCAGGTGCTTTTTCCTGGTCTCCCCATGGGGTGCAGGGCCCAAGTACCTGGGCCATCCTCCACTGCACTCCCGGGCCACAGCAGAGGGCTGGCCTGGAAGAGGGGCAACCGGGACAGAATCCGGTGCCCCGACCGGGACTAGAACCCGGTGTGCCGGCGCCGCAAGGCGGAGGATTAGCCTGTTGAGCCACGGCGCCGGCCTCGAATTCTGGCTTCTTCTGACCAGTGACTATTTTTAAAATAAATAAATAAATAAATTTAATTAACTTATTTGAGAGGTAGAGTTACAGACAGAGAGAGACAGAAAGGTCTTCCATCTGCTGGTTCACTCCTCAAATGGCCACAACAGTTGGAGCCTGGCTAATCTGAAGCCAGAGCAAGGAGCTTCCTCTGGCTCTCCCATGCAACTGCACAGTCCCAAGCACTTGAGCCATCTTCCACTGCTTTCCTAGGCCATAAACAGAGAGCTGGATTGGAAGAGAAGCAGCTGGTATACAAACTGGCACCCATATGGGATGCCAGCACCACAGGCAGAAGCTTAGCTTACTCCCCAGAGCACAGGCACTGTGACTTTTACCAATGGCATTTGTATCGTCTGATATTTTCTTTCTACTAATTAGCATATCTTTCTTTTTCTTTCTTTCTTTCAAAGTAAAGAATTCCCTTTAGGTTTTTTTGTTGTTGTTGTTGGAGAGGTCTAATAGTGACAAATACTTTCATCTTTTGTGCTATCTTGGAATTTTAAAATCTCATATCTTTGTGCCTGCCTTTTAAGAGAGTCTAAACAGTCTGGTTATTTGCTCTGAAGATAAGAGATGTCAGCTGTTTCAGCATTTAATCGTGGGACCTCAGGTATTTCAGCAATAAATCGTTCCCTAAGTCCAAGTTTGATGTGAATAAGCTTTTTGTATTTTTCTTGTCTCAGCACCAGAGGGTGCCCCAAGCACAAAGTTGTCTCAAATATGCAGTTGGTAAGTCATTTGGAATGAATCAGGAAAGTGTCTAAAATGGCTGATCCATGTCTGCAAACCTCTTCCTTCAATGAGTTAGGGGAAGGTGCCTTGTACACAGTCATTGGTCTGTGGTGATGCACTGAGGAATTCTGGTTGGCTCTGGAGCTCACCATGGAGGGACTATCCCCAATTTTCTATGCAATGTCTTGGTGTCTACCTCTGTTGTCTTTCCCCAAGTGAATAGTTACTCACTTCTGATGTTGTGGGAACAATGATGTGGGTAGTACTGTGGCCATGAATGCTATAATACTGGATCATATGTACAGCCTACAGACAGGTGAGTTTGGAACAGCGTATGAGTAGGACCCAGGCTTGTTCTATCATGGGTTATCTCCTGCTGAAGTGGATTCACGTTTGAAAATCACCAAAACCAGCCACTGGTGATATTGGCTGGGATCACGTAGGGCCACGTGGTGGGCCTAGGGGCTCTTTCCACAGGCACTGACCTGTGGACAGGAGCCATTTGAAGTTATATAGTGTTTAGGTTTACCAGCACAGCACTAAGTTTCCAAAACATAGTCTTGTGCTCACTTTCATGTCTTATTTCCAAGCCATTGCAGTCTTTTTATTTATTTATTTATGTATTTATTTATTTATTTTTGACAGGTAGAGTGGACAGTGAGAGAGAGAGTGACAGAGAGAAAGGTCTTCCTTTTTTCCGTTGGTTCACCCCCCCAATGGCCACTATGGCCGGCGCACCGTGCTGATCCGAAGCCAGGAGCCAGGTGCTTCCTCCTGGTCTCCCATGTGGGTGCAGGGCCCAAGGACTCAGGCCATCCTCCACTGCACTCCCGGGCCACAGCAGAGAGCTGGACAGGAAGAGAAGCAACCAGGACAGAATCTGGCCCCCCAACCGGGACTAGAACCTGGGGTACTGGCGCTGCAGGTGGAGGATTAGCCTATTGAGCTGCAGTGCCAGCCAAGCCACTGCAGTCTTGCTCCTCACTGCCCAAGATTGGGAGTAGTATGGTTACAGTCCCTTAGCCACCTGGGCTTGACATGAAGCTTGGCTCCATCTGTGTCTCACAATGTAGGGGCCTGTACTGTCTCATGGATATGTGCTAGGCCTCTGTACAGTTGGCAGTAATGTAGCCCAAACCATGTCTGTCTCACTTGGGTGCAGGTACTTCTAAAGCCCCTATCAGCAAGTACTGGCCTTTTGGATTTATATGGTGCTACGTCTCAGTACTGAGCTCCAAGGCAAAGCCCTGTGCTAACTTTTATGCCATATGACCCCAGGGCTGGGTTCTTTCTCTGCGAACTGCCTGAGGTTGTTAGTGTGGCCCTGGGGGCATTCTCATGGTCATCAGGTTATGGAGGGTCCAAAGTTTCAGTCTGTAGGTAATGGTCTGAAAACCAGATCAATTCCATTTCATCATGGAAGACTGGTGTTTGGTTTCTAGTGTTAGCTGTGGACTTAATTTCCTCTCCTTCCCACATATGGGAGGTGTCTCTCTCCACAAGGCACTGCTTGGGATTTGGAGAGATGCGATAATAGGCAGTGTTTTACTTCCTGCTTTCTTCCATATGAATTTCATTTTATGATACTAAATCCATGCACTGTGATACCTCTCCTGGATTCCTTAGGCTTTTTGAATGTGGCTTGGTACGTGAGTGACTGTCCAAATTGGTGTCTCTGAGGGGAGATGATTGCTGTATCATCCTCTGGCTCTGCTTCATTAAGTCTTTCTTCTTCATTTCTCCATATTCTTTTTAATGGAGCTAAGGGCTAATGATGTAAATATTCTGTATGTTGTATAGTGTGCATTTATTTGTGTTGGGCAGTGGAATTCAACCATGGTGGCATGTTAGAATCACTTAGGGTGGCTTAAAAACAAAGATTAATTGGCAGCATAACATACCACTCAAATTCCTAGAGCTGTGCCTCACATTTTGTATATGTTTTGACTCCTCAGGTAATTCCAATGAATGGCCCAGGTAGAAAATTACTTAACTGAAAATGAAAGTAGAATCCAAAGGTAACTCAATTCTTTTATTGTTGTTACATGTTCAATATGACTACGGAACTGGTAGTTAATATAGCCCTGGAGTCTGAATACAAATGCGTATATATGCAATTTTCAGAAAACATCAATTTCTTTCAAATTACCATTAAATAATCAGTGTGGGGAGGCTGATGCATGTCTACACAATGTGCAAAAAGCACACTATAATTATTTCCTATTAAATATTTCTCTAGGGGCCGGCACTGTGGTGCAGTAAGTTAAGCCTCCATCTGCAGTGCTGGCACCACTGGCTGCTCCAGTTCCAGTCCAGCTCCCTGCTAATGTGCCTGGGAGGGCAGTGGAAGATGGCCCAAGTCCTTAGGACCCTGCACCTACATGGGAGACCTGGAAGAAGCTCCTGGCTCCTGGCTTCGGATCGGCCCAGCTCTAACTGTAGTGGCCATTTGGAGAGGGAACCAGTGGATGGAAGATTTCTCACTGTCTCTCTCTCTCTCACTGTCTCTCTCTCTCTCCTTTCTCTATAACTCTGCTTCTCAAATAAATAAATGAATCTTTATAAAAAGATTTATAAATATTTCTCTGGCTTTCTTGGAGTCCCATTTTACAGCAAGTATTTTATTTATCTTGACAGTTACCCATTTTTATTTATATTATGGTATAATAGCTCCAGTGAGCATCAGTTAAACTCTTATAAGATGTCCACGAAGGCAGTTACTAAATTATGAGGATTGAATAGAGTGTATGTGACATTTACTACTTGTAATTTCAGCAGATTAGAAGTCAATTGTATACAGCCTATTCACCTGCGATTATTATTCTCCGACTTTGGTTTGCATCAGCTTGCATCGGATTCAGCAGAATACTGATTAGCAACCTAGGTGATTATGATGTAGGTGGGCTTTGGACCACATTTGGAGAGCCAAAGCATTGAAATTGTTCATGTATTTATCACCATCACTTTAGGTTTCAAAGTATGGCTTCTTCTTAATAAGAAAGTGTACTTAATACTTTACTACTGCTTCAAGGCTTTTAAAATGTGTTTATACTGTCAGCAGCTTTGGAAGAGCAGAAGGGAGGTGATAGTACTTTCAGTTATAAGCAAGGCAGCCTGGAGTAGTAAACAGGTGTAATTAAGAAGAATTTCTTTTCTGGAGAGTCATTTCAGGCTAAGACAGAGCATAATAATCTTTGGCAATCTGATAATGGAAAAAAAGACAAAAAAGTCTTTAATGACAATTTAAGTGGATAGTACCTTATTTTCTTTATTATTAAGCGATGTATCAGTCAAGTTTTCATTACTAAAAGAAATCCCTTAGGCAGGCTACTTTATAAAGAGAAGAGGTTTATTTTGGCTCATGATTGCTGATGTTCAAAGTTCAACAGGTTTTGGCAAGGGCCCCCTAAGCTTTATCATGTCCTGGGAGAATTTTTTTCCCCTCTGATTACCTGTGGTCTCTTTCTCTGCTTATATAGCTACAGAATTCAACCATAGAGGTTTACTCCATTGACTTAATTTAATAATTTCCCATTGGCTTCATGATAATCAAATTATGTATCTACTTCTTAGGAAGGGTATTTAACATGAGACTTCAGGGATTAAACTTCAGCATGAGTTTGAGGGAACAAATTTTTAAACTCTAGCAAATTTTGATAATTATATGCACTTGTCTGCTTGTTTAGCTCATCAGGTGATTCAGTATATATGGGAGTACCTTACAGAAGATGAATCGTCATATAAATATGTTGTTATTGTAAGTAAGTTTCTTCAGGTTATATAACCAATGGATGTTCAGGTCATATCTATAACAGAAGCACTGTCACCAATTTTTTCATCATAGATTGACAATGCCATCATCCAGAATTGCTTTCATTGTATCAAGACATGTGAGAAATTTCAGATCATCCAACACTACTGAGAAATTGATGTATTTTATATGAATAAATTTTTGTAGAAAGTTAAATGTATGACCAATTAAATGCATTTTGATAATGATTATAGTATTTTATAGATATTATAAAATATCTATAAAAATATCAGGAAAAAATTATATATTTAATAATTATTAATATAAAAAGAACAGGCTTAATGTATTTCATATACATGGTTTTAAGAATATAATGATACTTTCTACCCTCTCTCTCTTTCCTTCTTCCATTCTTATTTTTCTTTCAATTTTTATGATGACATACTTTCAATTTACTTCTTTTTTTAAAAGATTTATTTATTTGAAAGAGTTACAGAGAGGCAGAGAGAGAGGTCTTCTATCCCCTGGTTCACTCCCCAGATGGCTGTAACAGCTGGAGCTGCGCTGGTCCGAAGCCAGGAGCCAGGAGCTTCTTCTGGGTCTCTCACGTGGAAGCAGGGGCCCAAGTACTTGGGCCATCTTCTATTGCTTTCCCAGGCCATAGCAGAGGGCTGGATCAGAAGTGGAGCAGCCAGGACTTGAACCGGCACCCATATGGTATGTGGCACTGCAGGCAGCGGCTTTACCCACTATGCCACAGCACCAGCCCCTCTTTAATTATTAATATTTTACTACATTTAAGAATGAGGAAGTTGAATTTTGGTGGACCTGGAAAAGCATGTGTGAACTTCCCAGAAGGTCAAAGTAGCCTGAGAAATAATTAGACATTTACTTAAAATTTTTGTTTCCTTCTACTAAAATGAATTTCAAAACATTTTGTCATTTTCTGATCTTTCTTTCCTAGTTGCATTAAAGTATTCCTGTTGAAAAATGTAAAACAAGTGATAGAATTTAGAAATTATAATTTTAAACCCCTAATGCCTTTTTGATTCTGGTAGGGACCATCAAAAGATGCCATACAACCTTTGTTAAAATATTGATGGGAACCTGCATGTTGGCAAGGTGCCAAAGTTTTCTATCATTAGTTACTCTCTAGATGTAAGAAGAAGAAAACATAACTTTACAGAAAGATTATCTGGCTATTTCCACCATAAGCTCCCCCCCAAAAAGTTCAGGTTACACTGTACTTTGTTAACAGTGGTACTGAGTTTATGTGCTTTCTGGTATGATGCAATAAGAAGCAACAGTATTATCTATGAAGCATTTGTGACAGAAGTATTTAATTAGTCCTTTAGGTATAATATCCACTGGGAACAGAAACATACAGTAACTATGAAGAGAACCTAACAATGCCAATGCAAACCCAGAATGTAGAATATTCCACAAGATGATTTTATACTTGTCTATCTCCCCAAAGTCATTTTCATTAAGAAAAGAAAAAGAAAAAGTGAAGTAAAGAAATGAGAATGATCTGCGCCAAAAGATTCTTGATAGAGATAACCAATAAATGCAATGTGGTGCTGCAAAGGATAATTTGGAAACAATTCTAGAATTTTTTAAAAGGATTTATTTATTTGAATGGCAGAGCAATGGTGTGGGTGGACTGAGAGAAAGGGAGATATCTTTCATTCATTTCAGGAACACTCCCTGAATGGCTGCAAAAGACAGGTGTGGGCAAGGTTGAAGCCGGGAGCCAGGAACTCCAGCCTGGTCTCCCACATGGGTGGCAGAGGCCCCAGTACATGAGTCATACTCTACTGCCTTCCCTGGTGCCTTAGCAGGAAGCTGGATCAGAAGCTGAGCACCTGGAACTTAAACCAGCTCTTGGATTTGGGATGCCAGTGTTGCAAGTGGTGGCTCAACCAGCTGTGCTTAGGCAGCCCTAAACTATTTGTTTTTATTTATTCATTTTACTTATTAGAGAGAGAGAGAAAGACAGAGAGAGAGAGAGAGAGAGAGAGAGAGAGAGAGAGAGAGGGAGAGAGAAGGAGGCAGAGGGAGAGAGAGGGAGAGAGAGGGAGAGCGAGAGAAAGCTCTATCCACTCGTTTACTCCTCAAATACTTGCAAAATTCAGGGTTGGGCCAGGCTGGGCCAGGCTAAAGTTATGATTTTGGAAGTTGATCTGTGGGTGGCAGGGACCCAAGAATTGAGACATTACCTATTGCCTCCCAGGGTGCACATTAAGACCTGGAACCAGGTGGTGACTGGGACTTGAACCTCGGCATCCCAACGTGGATGTGTGCATCCCCAGCAGCATCTTAACCACCATGTCAAAGCCTTGACTTGCAATTGGATCAATGTTTACTAATTTTAATATGGGACTGAGAGAAGAGTGTTAATTTTGTCAATGTCAAAATGGTAGTTTTGTAGTTAGGATAAAATGTCCTTGAATTGTTTAGTTATAAAATGATGTTCATAATTTTCATTAAAATATTAAATGACTCTCTTTTCAAACATACTGTAGCTATGGGATATGTGTATTTGCTTCCAGAATATTTGTTTCAGGGCTGGCACTGTGGCATAGTAGGTAAGGCCGCTGCCTGCAGTGCCAGCATTCCATATGGGTGCCAGTTCGAGCCCTGGCTGCTCCACTTCCAATCCAGCTCTCTGCTGTGGCCTGGAAAAGCAGTAGAAGATGGCCCTTGGGCCCTTGCACCAATGTGGGAGACCTGGAAGAAGCTTCTGGATCCTGGCTTCGGACTGGCTGAGCTATGACCATTGCAGCCATCTGGGGAGTGAAGCAGCAGATGGAAGATCTCTCTCTTTCTCTCTGCCTCTCCTCTCTCCATGCAACTCTGACTTTCAAATAAATAAATAAATCTTAAAAAAAAAAAGAATATGTGTTTCATTTGCTCCACTTAATACATTACTTTCTTGTTTCTATGCCAACTTGCAAGTGTTTTAAGCTAATGTGATAGTTATTTTATGTTCAAATTTAAATTGACGTTGTCATCAACTGGCATTATGACAACACATATCTCAGTTTTACTTGCCTAAAACACTACTGTCTTAAAAAGAACTTAGTGGGGCCAGCACTGTGGCATAGTGGCTAAAGCTGCTATCTGCAATGCCAGCATCCCATATGGGTGCCAGTTTGAGTCCCAGCTGTTCCACTTCCTATCTAACTCTCTGCTATAGACTGGAAAAGCAGTGGAAGATGGCCCAAGCCCTTGGGCCCCTGCACCCACGTGGAAGACCCGGAGGAAACCCCTGGTTCCTGGCTTCGGATTAGCGTCACCCCAGCCTTTGCTGCCAGTTGGGGAGTGAACCAGTGGATGGAAGACCTCTTTCTCTCGCTTACTCTCTCTCTCTCTCTCTTTGCCTCTCCTTCTCTGTGTAACTCTTTCAAGTATAATAAATAAATCTTAAAACAAAAAGAATTTAGCAAGTTTCTTCATGAATAACTAACAGAACTAACAAAGTAAGTAGTAGCTCACCATTTCATGAGCCCTGTCAATTGCAATAATAAAGGCAAAATGGTCATTCTCTCATTTGAGTCTTCCAGCAATCTTTTTTTTTTTTTTAAAGATTATGTTTATTTATTTGTGAGGCAGAGTTACAGACAGAGAGATGCAAAGACAGAGAGATAGGTCTCCCATCCGCTGATTCACTCCTTAAATGGCTGCAATGGGCAGAGCTGGCCTGATTGTGAAGCCAGGAGCCGTGAGTCTGAGTCTGCCATGTGGATGCAGGAGCCTAAGCATTTGGGCCATTTTCCACTGTTTTCCTAGGCCATAGCAGTGAGCTGGACCATACAGCTGGGACTCAAACCAGTGCCGATATGAGATGCTGGTGCCACAGGCAGAGGCTTAGCCTACTATGCCACAGCATCGGCCCCTCTTCCAACAATATTGTAAACATACATTATTAACCCTTTTCACAAACCAGGAACACAGGGTCTAGAGAATTTGAGTTACGTAACCAAGGTCATAGAGGCAAAGTTTCCAACCCTGAGCTGCCAAAGACAATGCTCTTAATGAGTGTTCCTATCCTTTTTCCTCTAAATCTGGAAACAGACACCCAAATCTTCATGGATTGATAGTCATGGTGATTTTTGACAAAATGAAGCAGAGTTTTAGTGGTTACAGCTAACTTTCTAATATTTTAAATACTTAACTTGGAGTATTTCTCATTTTTATTCTTTTTGAAAAGTTACATTGGCTTTTTTATTAGACCCAATTGCTCTTCCATATAAATTTGAATTTCCTATCCAAATTTTATCTTTAGGATTTTATTTGAAAATGCATCAATTATATACCAGCTTCCAAAAATTAACATGTCACCAGATCAAGCATTTAGTTAGGTAAAGTTACAAATTTTCACACATTACACCACTTTTTATACTTCTAAGAAATTTTTTGCAAAAACTATAATAGTTATCTATCTTGTTAAGTGTATATATATATATATATGCACACATACGTGGAATTAAAATATGTTTATTCTGGTGAAAAAATTTGAAATCCATGTATAGTTTTTTCATAATATTCATTTCATTGAACTTTTTAAAGATCTCTCATAGATACATATATTGTGTATGTATATACAGAGAGAGCTACATACATCTCTACCTATTTATTGATCTCTCTGTGCACATAGAGAGACACAAATATTGTTAGTTCTTTTTGCTAACATAAAATTTGGGATATAGGTTGCTTCAAAACATGCAGTATAATTGGTACAATACACCCAAAGGGCCTATTAGACATATAAAAAAATTCCTTAAGAGTGTGTACATGCTTGGACAAATTTGCTTCACTTCTACAACTTTATAATTGCAGGTTTTTGTGAAAATTCATGTAGATAGAAAACTATATATTTTTCAAATAAATGATATGTTGTTAAAATAGCTTTTGAAAAATGATAAGCAGCAGTACTATAATTTTGTTTTAGAAGGTACAAATATACATGAAAACATCTACAAGCATGAGTAGAAGGTGGGAGAATTACATATTAAATGTGAACGTTTTTATTAACAGTTAGATTATAGCAGTTCCTTTTCTTTGTGCTTTTCTGTATTATCAAATTTTTCGACAATTATGTTGTAATGCTTTTGTTTCAAAAGAAAGAGAAGCAGCTCTAGAAACAACAGTTGGAAATGTATGCACCAGAAGTCATTTGTTGATTAGTTTACAATGCCCAGTAGATGACCTAATCCTGCAGGGAGTTTTTTGGTGGCAATGAGGGAATTTCAACATGATTATCAAAAACAGATCTGAATGTGAGAAGAAATAAATATCCTACCAACTACATTTTTTAAGGAAAATTAACATGGGAGAAACAATTGTCTTTGGCATCTTTGTTCTTGTAACTCGGGAGTTCTTCATGAAAATGTTTATCTACATCTTCATATAGAAATTGGGTGAGAATATAATCCTTTGTTCTATTGTCATTTTTACATAAAAAGCTTTTCAGATAATTTCTTACTAAATGAAACAGAAAACTGCCCTGCACTGAAAACCTCTAGAATACACAGATTAACAAAGGATCTTCAAAAAGTTCATAGGTGTATGTATAATGAAAAAAGTGTGCATGAATTTCAGATTTTTTGCACCAAAATAAAGTTGTTTTTCCACAAACTTTTTGATGTCTCCTCATGTTTGTGGAATGAAGATTTGAACTCATGGGATTGGGTTACAGAGTCTGTAAGCATAATTCTATGCTTTGCTGCCTATTAAACAGAGAGAGGAGTCAGTCTCAGACTGTGGGTGGAAATGTACCTTGGAAAATCCAAGGCATTACAAGTGGACGCTTTACAGAAGGTTCATGTTGCAGTTTAGGCATAATCACTTAGTAATTCAGAGGAGAAAACGAGACTCAAAACTTCTGAAATTTTGTTACACGTAGGTTAAAATTTTCTTTGTCAGGATAATGAGTTATAGACCCAATCTGAATCTGTTCGTGTTTTCTTAGTGTCTTTAAACAGTAAAATTCATTTTGACTTTATCTTGAGAAAATCCCCAGTATCAGAGAGATTTTGCAATAACTGAGGATCCTATAGATAGGAGACTTATTATGGGGATCTTTTCTTCCCTCTTTATTTGGTTCTTCTTTTAAACAATACTTCCTGGGATTATGCAGAAAAGAAGAGTTGGTCACATCAGCAGAGAGCCAGCCTTCATCAGTGTATCCTCCATGGGATTGTAGTTAAATAAGGGTATTCCAGGACTGTTTCACAGCATTGCACTTACTCAATGATTACTGAAAACATTACCAGCCTGTCATGGCATTTGAATGACTAACACAAAACCTCAAGCTGATTACAATAATGATAGAAAAGAACGTTTCCCCAGAGTGGTCTCCTTATTTAAGGAGGAATAGAACCAAATACCCTAGATACTTCCTTATATAAAATATAGTACATTTTGAAGAATATATATTGATATTCTTTATATTCCTATTGTTTAATGTTTATTCTTTTCAGAACTGCATTTCCACCAGTCTTACAGATCTTCACTTTCCTACCTTGTATCTTAACTTTGAGTTGCAGAATACATGCTTTGAGAAAGTTGGTTTTAAGCCAGCACAGTTCTAGAGAGTAAAGACTTCTGAAAACTATGCCTGTACAGTGGTGGTGCCAGGTTATGGAATTTGCTGTGTCTTGGTATGACACCCACCAGCTGAATTTATTATTGAAGTCTTGGGATTGTGAATCTAAGATTTGCAGATATTTCCTTGAACAGTTATAAACTTATGGCAGCTATTTCTAAGTGGGCAACTCCTGCTTTACAGCATCAGACTGAGATTTGAATTCATGAAACCCATTTTATGTCAAGAATTGGTGTGATTTGCTATAACAAAAATGCAATGTGGTGATGCTTACTTAGTTTCTTCCCCCAACCACCTCCACTGGATTTTCAGGGAGTCTTAACCTAACTTATTTCCCAGGCTTACATTTCATGAGTAAATTTTTTAGCTTGGAACATTTTTCTTCCTTGCCTGCCTTCATGTTAGTCACTGTCTATTAATTTGGTTTGTTGTTCCTTATTTGATTTACTGTTTAAATAAAATTCATAATGTTTTTTTCCATTTAGATAGAATTCAGATTTCAGAACACTGGATATTCTTTCCTTTGTGGTGTCTTGTAATGTTTCAGTCCACTCTGATTGTGATTGTGCCACTTGCAGATAAAGGATCAGGAAAGGAACAATCTTTACAATTGTTCTAGAATTATGTGTCCCTGAGATATTAAGAGACATTCTTAGTTAACTGGATGATAGCTGTCTACATTGGGGAGCATCATAATAGCGCTTAGTTGTATCCCACATCTCTAAATAAGCTGGGTAGTATTTTTATTTTTTATTTGTTCTTAAAAAAGTAGTTATTTTAGCACCACAGACTTAGCATCAGAGTGTCTGGTCTATTTATAACTGAGCTAGGAAAGACACTGCACTGAAGAGCTGCTAAAAACATTTGTTGACCAAATGAATGAATGATATGTCCCTATCTGAGAGGCTTGTGGAGAAAAAATTTAGAAAGTAAATATGAATTTGGCAGATTTTGAGAGTATAAACAAAGAGTCAGTTGCAACTTTTGGTGAGGAAGAATACCTAATCAAGCAACATAAAGGTAAACGAAAGAAAACAGCAGAAATCATATTTTAAGTTGCTGCCTTACTACTCAAACCATAAATGTCTTGGAGCAAAGAATGACAGATATCATTAAAACAAAAACAAATTCTATCTATTTTCATTCAACAGGAAGATATGAAAAAGTGCCTGGAAAGGGATAAAAGTGTTTGGAATTTGAACCATAAACCATAATCTCAATTTCAGAGATTTTAGAATAAGATATACTATGTATACTTTGAGCATAAAATATATATTCTATTTGTATCTTACTCTCGATTCTACATAACAGCTCACTCTTCATATGCTGAATTTTAGGCACTTCTGAATGTTAAATTATTCAACTGAGTCAGTCAGTACCTATAGCCTCCTCTATAAATCTTCAAGAGACTACATATCTTTAAAACACTTTCTCAAAATTATGTTTAAAATACTTGAAGTAGATAAGCACACTATCTTAATATTTTTGGATAAAAGCCATTTAAAAATAGAGGAATACAATTTGCATTTCAATATCATTGTACGTGAACCTTGGTTAATATTTATTTACTCTCTCATTGCAGTATCCGCCCAAGTGGGGATGATGGAGACAAACAAGACGCAGGTGACTGAATTTGTCCTCACAGGACTAACAGATCGCCCAGAGCTGCAGGTGCCCCTGTTCCTGCTGTTCTTGGTAATTTACATCATCACCATGGTGGGCAACCTTGGACTGATTTTTCTCATCTGGAAGAACCCACATCTTCACACCCCCATGTACTTCTTCCTCGGTGGCTTAGCCTTTGCAGATGCTAGTACTTCATCCTCTGTGACTCCCAAGATGCTTATGAATTTTTTATCCAAGAATCATATGATATCCCTGGTTGAGTGCATCACCCAGTTTTACAGTTTTGCGTCCAGTGCGACCACGGAATGTTTTCTCCCGGTCATGATGGCCTATGACTGCTATGTGGCCATATGTAATCCCTTACTTTATCCAGTCGTGATGTCCACCAGACTCTGCACTTGCCTCATAAGTGTCTCCTATGTTATTGGTTTTCTACATTCCACAATCCATATAGGATTATTATTTAGATTAACCTTCTGCAAGTCCAATAGGATACCTCATTTCTACTGTGAAATCATGCCACTGTACACAATTTCTTGCACTGACACATCACTGAATGAATTAGTACTTTTTATTTTGGCCACTCTCATACAAGAACTTTCTTTCCTGAGTATCATAGTCTCTTACACCCGTGTTCTCTTTGCCATCCTGCGGAAGAAGTCTGGGACGGGCAGAAGCAAACCCTTCTCCACATGCAGTGCCCACCTGCTCTCTGTTTTCTTGTTCTATGGGACACTATTCTTCATGTATGTTCGCCCTGGTTCTGGTTCAGACAAATATCAGGATAAAATGTATTCACTGTTCTACACAATTATAATTCCTCTGCTAAACCCCTTTATTTACAGCCTTAGAAACAAGGAAGTTTTAGGTGCACTGAGAAAAATGCTAAATAAATAAATACTTTTCAGGAAACTTTCATTATTCCTTCCATTTTACACCTGTTAGATAAATCACAACATATTATCTTTTTTTCTTTCACTTAGGACTTAATTTATGCTCTTAAATGGATAAATTAAAGAATTATAAGCTGGAATATGCCTAGCTAGTTATAAATTTTTATGGTCATCAAAGTAACTAGAGAAATTTAAGAACAGATTCCAATTACTTGTTATTTCAAATCCACACTCGAGAATAAAACTGAAATTGGGTCCGCTGCTGCGGTGCAACGGGCTAAAGCCCTGGCCTAAAATACAGCATCCCATATGCATGCTAGGTCAAGTCCCGGATGCTCCACTTCTGATTCAGCTTCCTGCTAAGGCACCTGGGAAAGCAGCGGAGGATGACCCAAGTGCTTGGGCCCCTACACCCATGTAGGAGACCCAGAAGAAGCTCCTGGCTCCTGACTTTGAATCTGCTCATCTCCAGCCATTGCGGCCATTTGGGGCATAAACCAGTGGATGAAAGACCTCTCTCTCTCTCTCTCTCTCTGTCTACCCCTCGCTGTAACTCTGTCTTTCAAATAAATAAATAAATAAATAAATCTTTTATAAAAGAATAATGCAATTGAAATAATCAGTTTGTTTTCTTTGTTGCATGAATACTGTAATTCCGTGTGTATGTGTGTGTGTGTGTGTGTGAAGTCTTCTGAGCTTAAATTTTTTTAAAATAATACTCAATGTGTGTAAATCTTTTGTTTTACATGTATTTATTCCCTCCCATATAATTCTTGACCACAGTATTTTTAAACATTCTGTTTTTGTAGACATTTGTAAATTTCCAAAGGATACATAAGTTAAATATTAGAGTAACTATAACAATAATACCCTCTTGAGGCGTTTAACATTCTATGTTGTGAAAGTAACTTCTGCTTTTATTTTATTTGTTTAAATACAAAAAATTAAAGACTTAAAATACTTAAAAAAACATAGCAATATTCTGAAATACAATTACAAAAGTTCTGAGTGTTTCAAAACATCTAACTTTTAATTTGTTGAGCACCAATTTTCAACACACATATAACGAACGAATACTGTTTTTCTGTTATTGATGACTATGTAAAATAGCAGTTATGTTTAATAAATTGTCAACTTAAAAATTGAGGTTGATTTTTGTTTTCCTTCCTAAAGCTGCACTTGTTTTCTCTCTAGGCCCTTTGAAGGTTTCTACTCTGTGGTCTGCAATCATTATTATCCATGACCTCATGAATATGTAAAATAAGGGAAAAGATTCACCCCAAGCATGACAAATTCCTCCTCTCAGTAGATTTTTTTAATTTGAGGAAATAAAAATTTGTCGAGTCCTATGACACATAGCCCAAGTTAGGACAGACTGGCTCCAAGTATAGTTTTCGTGGGGTTCAGTTTCCTCAGAATCCAGTTCTCCCTACATCTGAGCTCCTGCCTTCAGCTCTGTGGACTCCATTCTAAGCAATTCACTAGCTGTGATTACAGAATTCTACTATGTAGAATTCATATCCCTCTCTGTTCTGTCAAGTGCATTGGCAAAGCTTTCTTGTTTTATTTAAAACATGCACCATACAGATTGATTTGGCTTGGTTACGTGATGACCATATGTCAATATGAGGATATGTGGTTTCAAAAATTTGTGTGCATCAAAATCAATTTTAATTCATTTTTCTTGAATATTTGAAGTATCCTTGTATGCTGACTTGTTTTGTTACCTCAGACTATTATTCCCCCGATGATAACCCCTCTAGATTTCTGGTGACTTAGAGTCGATGTAAGAGAATCACATTCTATAAGCTTTTTTTTAAGCAGACTCATGTAGAGCAGGAATGTCCCTCACACTATTCTCTAGAAGGAGACTACTCACAGGCAGCTCTGTGGTCAATGGGGCAGTTTTTTTGGAAATATTAAATAATTAAGACAATTTCCTGTTTCAATGTGCTTCTTTGTCCTGTTTCCTCTGATGGGCAAAAGCTACTACTTGAATTTTTAGGAAGAAAGTCTTAGAAATAGGCTTTCTAAATTTATTTTTGTCCATCTGTGGTACATCTTTAACTGGGTTTGGAGACAGACTCCTTGATCTTTCTATGACCAGGGAGCTTTACACTCTCTACTCTTTTAGAAGCTGAATTTGTTGATTTAGGAACCATGGGACAAGTTCACGTCTTGTGATCTAGGTAGACAGGAGATGCCAGTGGTTGGGAATGCTCACACATGAGGGTTTTAATTTCTCCCTCTGGAGAGGATGAGGATTTGGAAAAATGAGACACAAATTCAGTGGCTATGACACAGTGTTGACTTGCACTATTGTGACAAATGACCACACACTTAGTGAATCAAAACAACACAAATTTATTTCATTGCCGTTCTGGAGTGTAGAACCTGATGTGGGTTTTATGGGGGTGAAATAAGGTGTTGGCAAGTTTGTAGGCTCCGCGGCTTTGTAGGCTCGAAGCAGAATCTGTTTCCGCTAGTCCTGCCTTTACTGAATACCTCAAATTGAACTTGGTCCCACAGAGTGTACGAGCAGGAGACTTTCGAAGCTGAGGTTTGGCAGCTGCTCCTCATCACTGCCATTACAGCCTGTGGATTTATGAGAATAGCACTACTCTCTGATATTGTAGTGAAAAATGGCGATATGTTTCTATGACAGGTAAGCCTTTCAAGTGACTGCAGGTGGCAGATACCAACAGTTCTTATGGGGAAGCACCTAGGATTATTTGCACACGGTTGGTTGTTCTGAATAAGGCTATTATGAATGAGGCCATCAGAGTTTACGTGGACATTATTATCTCCCAATACAATTTGCTGAGGGGCTTTGACTACCTGTCAGTACTGGACTACTTAAAAATATTAAATCATATACTCTGAAAAAATGTTTTTTTTATTTTTTCTCTTTTTATAGTTTGTTTGAAAAGTCTATTTTGTTCAATATAAGTATAGCTACTCCTTCCTTTTTTTTCTTTCCTCTTTTGATTTTCACTTTGCAAGAAATATGTTTTTCATCCTTTTACTTTCAGTCTGTAGATATTCCAACTTGTTGGTACACGGCTTTTCATAATAGTCTCCAATGATCCTTTGCATTTCTGTAGTACCAATGGTAATATTCATTTTTCATTTCTGACTTTGAGTATTCTTTCCTTTTTTTCCTGGTTAGTCTTGATGCAAGCTTATTGGTTTTTCAAGTCTTTTCAAAAACAAACTTCATTTTTCTTTTGTATTTGTTCAGTTTCTATTTCATTTATATCTGTGATGATCTTCATTTATTTTCTTCTACTAACTATGCTTTTGTTTCATTGTAGTGATGTACTTTTTCATTATTTATTGGATATTTTTTATATTTTTGATGTAGGTGCTTATTGCTGTAAACTTCCTTCTTAGTACCATTTTTGCTGTATTCCATAAGTTTTGGTAAATTTTGTTTCTGTTTTGATAAATTTCAAGAAATTTTAAAATATTCCTTCAAACTCTTCAATGACCTATTGTTCATTCAGAAGCACATAATTCAGGCTCTCTGTATTTGTATAATTTCTAGACATTCCTCTCTTGTTGATTTCTAGTTTTATTCCATTGTTGTTTGAAAAGATACATGATATAATTTTTACTTTGTAAAATTTGTTCAAACTTGTTTTGTGGTCTGATATATGGTCTATCCTAGAGAAAATTCTTGTGTTGATGAAAGGAATGTGTATTCTGCTTATTTTGGGTAGAATGTTCTGTAAATGTCTGTTTGATCCATTTAGTGTTTATCTCTGATGTTTATCTATTGATTTTGTTGTCTGGATGATCTATTCATTGAAGAAAGTGAGATGTCAAAGATCGCTACCATTTAAAAATATTTTACTTATTATTTTCTTGAGATAACATATTTTAAATTTACATTGTATTTTCTTCACTTAAGAGTAAAACAAATAAAAAGTAAAAAGACTCTAGTCTAGCAGGAAATTGACAAGAACTACACAATAATCAAAGGGAAAGAGTTCAGCTTTACCCATAGAAAGTAAAATTTAAAATAGTCACAAAATCATTAAAACTATAGTAGTATGCGATTTCTATTAATTTGCTTGACAAATATTTAAAACAAAGTTTGACAAAGCACTGCATTTGCAGCAAAACTGATGCATAGGCATTTCCCCCTACTATTGTTATGTTGGTGCTTACATATCCCCTTAGATCTATTAATAGTTGCTTTATAAAATTGCTGCTCTGGCATTGGATGCACATATATATATACCATATTTAAATCTTCTTGTTGAATTTATTTCTTGATTGTTATACAATGATCATCTTTGTCTTTTTTTGTCTTAAAGCCTGTTTTGACTGATATAATTACAATTACTTCTGCTACCTTTTAGTTTACATTTTGCAGGGAGCATTTAATATATTTTCCCATGCTTTCATTTTTAGTCTGTTAGTATCTTTGCAAGTGATGTGAATTTACTGTAGGCAGCTTATCCATTTGGCTATTTTAAAAATCCATTTGACAATTCTTAATTTTTTTTTCTTTGAGAGGGAGATGATTGATGGTAGAGATAGAAATAGAGGTACAGATAGAGATAGAGACAGAGATAGGAGCTCTATGTGCCTCATGCAATTGGATGTCTCTTTCTTTCTTCAAATTAAGGATGTTTTCTATAATTATTTCACTCAATAGGTCTTCTAATCCATTTCTCTTTTCCCACCAAGACCCATATGTTGAGTTCTTTGAGAGTATCCCATAAATCTCCAACACTATTTATAATTTTTCTAATTTCTTCTTTATTTTTTGGTCTGAGAAATTTCTAAAGATCTGTCTTCTAGTTTGAATATTCTTTCTTCTGCCTCCACAAGTCTGTTTTTAAGGCTTTCCACAGTATTTTTTATTGGGCAGATTGACTTCTTTATCTTCTTTTCTTTTTTTTTTTCTTTTTTTTCCTTTTTTTTTCTTTGACAGGCAGAGTGGACAGTGAGAGAGAGAGACAGAGAGAAAGGTCTTCCTTTGCCGTTGGTTCACCTTCCAATGGCTGGCGCGGCCGACGCGCTGTGGCTGGCACATCGTGCTGATCCGAAGCCAGGAGCCAGGTGCTTCTCCTGGTCTCCCATGGGGTGCAGGGTCCAAGCACTTGGGCCATCCACCACTGCACTCCTGGGCCATAGCAGAGAGCTGGCCTGGAAGAGGGGCAACCAGGACAGAATCCAGCACCCTGACCAGGACTAGAACCCAGTGTGCCGGCGCCACAGGTGGAGGATTAGCCTATTGAGCCACGGGGCTGGCCTATCTTCATTTCTAATATTTTATTTTGATTTATCTTCAAAATTTTAATCTCATAGGAGTATTTTTCATCCATGTCAGGTATAGATTTCTTTAACATGTGAATTTGCTTCTCATTGCTTCTCAGGGATTCCGTGATTAATCTTTTGAATTTGTATTTAGGCATTTCATCAATCTCTCTATTTCACATTATATTATTGCAGTGTTGCTGTGTTCTTTTGTTTGGATGAGTCATGTTTTCTTCCTTATTTTTTTTCTTGAGTTTCTGTGTTTATTTTTAGGCCTTTGTGTAATTAATTGTTGGTTTTCTCCTCCAATGGATTTTGTCTTTGAATTATGCTTCTGTGGCTTAGTGGAGTGTCTGACATTTCAGAGAATACTTAGAGGTGCAAGCTGGGTATGGCCAGAGAGATCTGGTCAGTGCTTCAGGGTGGGCTGAGTATTTAGGGTGACACCAAAGTTGGGCCTTGTAGATCTCCTCTTTTCAGCAGGAAGGAGTGTGTGATCACCCATGTTGGCATAATTATACCCTCATTTCCTCTCTTCCAATGTGAAGAATGTCTGGGGTTAGCCTACAGTGGTTGCAATACTCACCTGTGCTGCCACATGAACTACACAAAGTATCTGTGCAATCCTCATGTGACTATAGATCCTGTTACAATGACCCATCCTAGGCAATCAGGGAGCTCTGAGCCTTTGGCGCCATATACAGTGATTACCCAGATACCCAGCTATACCCTGTGCTCTATCATGCAGTCATAAAGTTCTTGCAGTCTCAGCACACAAGGCTCCATAGCCACAGGGTGCAGAGAATCCACTCTGCCCTGCTAGCCTATCTGGCTTATGGAGAGATAGAGATTTTCCCAGAACCTGTGTGTGTTCTATCTTGACAGTTTGATCCCTGGAGCCTGTGATAAGTTGAGAAGCTATGGGCTCCTCACAGCCCTATGTGGATATCCATCCCCATGTCAATCCTCCCATCAAAAGTCAGTGGGGAATGTGGATTTTTCCCTTGGGTAAAATCCTTGGATTGCACCTGTGCTCAAGAGCTGCCACAGCTGTTGCTTGTTTCAAAATGGTGCCTTCTCCCTACCTGCTGCTGGGTGCACACAGCTGAGCTGCCACAGCTGCTACTTGTGTCAAGATGGTGCCCACTCCTAGCTGGTTGCTGGGTGCCATTGTTGGGGAGAGAGAAATATGCGCTTTTTTCACTGGGTTAGGCAGGTATGCTCTCCCCCTTAGGGCTCCAGGCTGGACCAATTCCAGGTTCCTCTTCTGGCTGTATCACCTGTGGCACCAGCTGCTGCAGTCGGCTCTCACCTTGCTCTGCAAGGCTGGCACTTCTTCTGGCTCTTAGCTCTGGGGTCCGTGTGTTTCTGTGCATCAGCACCTTCCATGCTGATCCACGGTGTCCCTCTTCCTGCAGTAGAAATTCCATGCAGATTTCCCTCCAACTCTCCCCTGAGAATATATTTCCTCCACTTTTTTTCTACGTTTCACCCCAGCCTAAAGCAATATGTCCTTTCCCCATTCTGCCATCTTGAAGATTCTCCAGCAGTCTGTTTAAATTCAAAGCTCCCATTTATAAGTCCTATAATTTAATAATTTTTGTTTATCATGAATATAATTGATTTTATTTCTAATGGGTTTTATAATCTCATATCTTCATCATGACATGAAACTTAGTTTTATTGATACTGCTAACTTCATGATATATTCTAGCTTGGAATATCTTCCATTATTGTTTTTAGAATTATTTTTATTATTTTACCAATTTAATCTTCCAGATAAATTTGAATTTTTAAGGCAAGTATACTCCAATGAGTTTGTTTGAAGTTGCATCAATTTTATAAATTAATTTGTGAAAATTAATACTACTAGATCAAACTTTCTACTTAGCTAAAATTATGGATTTTCATACATTACACTACTTTTTTAGCTCTCAGTAATTTTTTTAATTTTGCAAAAGGTATATTGGATATATTTCTTAAAACATTGATTCACATAAACATATATAAATATATATGCATATATATAGAGAGAGGAATATCAGCTCTCTTTCTCTTCTTTATACACACACTTTTTAAAACTAACAAAAATATTATTAACTTATAAATAGTTTATAAAAAATTGTATCTAGGACTACCATAATTTTTTTTTGACAGGCAGAGGGACAGTGAGAGAGAGAGACAGAGAGAAAGGTCTTCCTTTTGCCTTTGGTTCACCCTCCAATGGCCGCCACGGCCAGCGCACCACGCTGATCTGAAGGCAGGAACCAGGTGCTTCTTCTGGTCTCTTATGGGGTGCAGGATCCAAGCACTTGGGCCACCCTCCACTGCACTCCTGGGTCACAGCAGAGAGCTGGCCTGGAAGAGGGGCAACCGGGACAGAATCCAGTGCCCCGACCGGGACTAGACCCCCGGTGTGCCAGCGCCGCAAGGCAGAGGATTAGCCTATTGAGTCACGACACTGGCCATAATTTTGTTTTAAAAATATATAAAAACAGGTTCCATATGGGTAAAATGCTGGAGAAATATATGCCCCAAAGTGAACTACTTTTACCAGTGGCTGGAGAGATCATCACAATTAATTTTTTTTGTATTTTTGTGTACTATCAATTCATCCTATAATTAACATTTAATGCTTTTGTTTTCAGAAGAAAATAAAAAGTTGTAAAAATAATAGTTGGAAATGGGCATATGAGAATATTGTGACTATTTTCTCCCTTTCTGTTGGTTGCCTCTTCACTTTACTGAGTATTTCCTTTGCAGTGCAGAATCTTCTCAATTTGATGTAATCCCACTTGTCAGTTTTGGCTTTGATTACCTGTGCTTCCGGAGTCTTTTCCAAGAAATCTTTGCCTATGCCTTGCAGAGTTTCCCCAATGTCCTCCTCTAGCAATTTAGTGGTATCAGGTCATAGATTTAGATCTTTGATCCATTTTGAGTTGATTTTTTGTATGAGGTGTAAGGTAGGAATCTTGTTTCATACTTTTGCACTTGGAGATCCAATTTTTCTAGCACCATTTGTTAAAGAGGCTAAACTTACTCCAGGGATTGGTTTTAGCTTCTGTGCTTAAGAGTAGTTGGTTCTAAATGTGTGGATCAATTTCTAGTGCTTCTATTCTGTTCCATTAGTCTACATTGATTTTTAAATAAAATTTTATAGTCTAAATATCTTCCTATGATTTTGTTTTAAATTAAGTATAATTTATATTTTAATTTGGGAAATTAATACCCTTAGTAGAGAGAGATTTTATTTTTTTTAGGTAGTTATGGCTTTTCATGAAGCATAATACAGGTATCAAAAAACACATAGAAAGTGGTAGGCAATTGATAAATGATTCTTCACATTTATGGTCAATACTTTTTGAAAACTTTCCAAGAATATGCAATGGTAAAAGGAAAGTCTCTTCAATAAAGGGTATTAGGAAAATTTTTAATCCATATACTGAAGGATAAAATTTCATTGTGTCTCACCATATACAAAAATGCACTAAAATAATTAATGACTGAAATCTAAGACTAAATCCTGTGGGACTTCTAGAAGGAAACAGAAGGAAATTTATGACATTGGTCTGGACCATGATTTTTTAGATGAGATTCCTAAAGCACAAACAAAACAAAAATTAGACAAATGAATTGTGTCAAATGAAAAACCTTCTGAACAGTAAAGGAAGCAACTGAGTGAAGAAATAACCTATAGATTGGAAGAAAGTATTTGTAAGCTGTGCATCTGAAAAGGTTTTAGTGTCCAAATATATACAGGAACTCAAGTTAATATCAAGATAACAAATAAGCTCATTACAAAATGAGTAAAGGACCTAAGTAGAAATTACTCAGAGGAAGACATACTAGTGGCTAATACATATATGAAAAAATGCTCAATATTAGCAATTATTATGGGAATACAAATTGAAAGTATGACGAAATACCTCACATATGTTGGAATAGTTATTACACACAAAAGACAAGGGTAACAAGTGTTGATGAGGATGTGGAGAATGGGAGCCCTGGTACTGTTAGTAGACATCTAAATTATGAAAAATAGTTTGGAGGTTCCTCAAAAAACTTAAAAGAGAATTACCCTATGATCTAGTTACCCAAATTCTCTCTATAAATCCAAAGGATTTGAAATTAATACCATAAAGACATATCTGCACTCCTGTTGCAGCACTACTCACAACAGTCAAGTTATGGAAGCAATCTAAGAGCTCATGATAGATAAATATATGAATAGATAAAAATATGGCATATATTCATGAAAAAATACTACAAAAAGGAAGGTAAGTCTGTCATTTGCTACAGCATGGATGGACCTGAAGACATTATACTAACTGCAATAACCCAGGCACAGAATGATAAATACTGCATGTTCTCACGTAACTGTGGAACTGGAAAAATTGAATTTGTAGAGGCAGAGAGCAAAAAAAATTAGTTAGCAGAGTCTTGGTATTAGGGGGGATGGAAAGATGCTGATCAAAGTGTGCAAAGATTCAGATAGGAAGAATAAATTTTGTGAGATCTCTTACATTGCATGGTGACTAAGTTGGCAATAGTGTATTGTACACACATAACATCGCTTTTTATTGCCTAATATGTATAATTATGATTTGTCAATTTATAATAAGAAATTCTATAAAATATACTTCTTTGTAAAGTTTTACATTTTCCTCATATATATGTCAGACATTTTTATGAAACGTAAAATTATACATATATTCATGTGTGTGTATTTTGCTAATGTAATACAATTTTGCTAATGTAAACTTTAGGAAGTGAGAGCGTTAACATTTTGTAGCATCAAATAAATGATGCAATTTCTGATAATGTAAACTTTAGGAAATAAAGTGTTTCAAATTTTGTGGTATAAAATAGAGCAATTCCCTTGTAGATTACAGATTTGTAAAAAGACATTAACAATGTAAACGCATTTGGAAATATTATCTTCAATTCCAGGAACTTATAATTACAGACATTTATGGAATATTCTATAGTAAGAAAAATACCACAAATGTAAGTCATATTGTTAAGGTCAGTTTATGAAAAATTGTGGGTAGCAGGTACATAATATTGTTTTTAAAAGTACTTGTATATACAAATATACATGAATATAAATTCATACATGGTCAAAGGGTGGAAGAAACATGTGCCAAATGTTAACATATTCATCAACGATGAAGGAGGTTATAACAATTTATTTTCTTTGTACTTTTCTCTATTTTTATTCTCCTAAATTTTTTCTAAATATTTGGTTAGAGTGAACTACGTAAAATTTGCTGTTTTCTATGTCAAACTAGTTGCATAATGGCAATATCATGGTTCAATCAGAATTTTTCTAAGTGAGAGAACTGATCTATAAAAACTATTACATCAGTGGTAGAAGTGAAATTCTCATGATGTAGGTTTACAGAAACAAGATACTGTTGGAATATTGAATAATTGTCCAGAAGACTAAATATATTCACACCCAGTTTATAGAGTCATCAAAAATATTTTCCCTATGAAGTAAGTTATGTTTCCAATTACTCAAAGTCAGATTTACATGGTTGGTAGTAGCAACAGACATCTCAATGCAATACATGCTTTCCTTTAAAAAATAATATGCTTATAATACCTTTGTTTTCAGAAGAAAGAAAAAAAGCTATGAAAAGAATAATTACCATAGGTTTATTAAAAGTGATTTGTTAATTAGTCTACAGTGCCCAGTAGATGACTTTATCCTACAGGGAATATTTTGGTGGTATTGAGGGAATTTTAACTTCCCAAGCAGGATGAAGATGGGAAGAAATAAATATTATTTCCTTTGAACTGTGTTTCTTAAAAAAAGTTAACTGGGCAGAACATGATTTTGACATAATTCTTATACCTTAGGAGTCGGTTTAGCTTATGGCATCAATGCATCTTATAGGAACTAGGTGAGAGTATAAACCCAATTGTTATCTTTTTTAAAATAAAAAGTTATTTCAGTATCATGATTCTCATGAACTCTCAAAACGTGAATTTTTTTTCCAGTGATTTATCTACCAAACAGAATAGAAAACAATTTTGAATTGGAAAGACAGATTAAAAAATTTTGTCCAATCCCTCTGAGCCTTTATGGATGCAACACTATGTATTTGTAGAAGGAAGATTTGGACTAAAGAGATCAATTACAGTCTATAGGCTTAACCACTATGCTATGTTGCCTAGCAAATGCAGAGAGAATTCACATTCTCACTTTGTTTAGAGGTACGTCTTGGAAAATCTAAAGCTTTAAAAATGAGAACTTTAAATATGGTTGGTGTCCTGGCTTAGAAATAATCACTTAACAATTTTGAGATATTTATGAGATTTAAAGCTTCTGAAATGTTACATTTTTGGTTAACATTTTCTTTGTCAGGGTAATGAATTACAGACTCTATTTGTATTTTGTTAGTCCCTTTATAGTCTTTAAACAGTAAAATTTACTTTGACCTGAAGTCGGGAAACCTCCCAGAATTAGGATGATTTTTCCAGTAAAGAAGTAGAGATATGGAGTTTTTAGGAGAGTCTATACTTTCTTCCTCATCTGCTTTTTGTTTTAGATAGTACTTCTTAGAAAGGCACAGAGAAAGAGTTGATTAAGCCATGTTTCATCATCATGTTGTTCTTGATATGATAAATAAGGATATTCTGTGCTTCAGGTGATTGGACAGTAGTGGGCTTACTGCATGATTACTGAAAACATTACTTCTGTGGTAGTTCATTTGCATGTCTGATAAAAACCTCAATTAACTTTTTTTCTGTTTAACAACTGTTTCTGAGAATAACTGTCTTCCACGGAATAGCCTCTTTAAGGGGAAGAACCCTAGCTATTTTTCTTTCTAAAGTATCTAGTTCTTCTATATGATATTACGGGTCCAAGATTATTCTTTTCAGAGATGCATTTTTTAGCCCAATCTTCTTCAGTTTTCCATATTCTCTTTTTTGGGGGGTTTAGCAGATACTTTAAGAAATTTAGTTATGGTCCGGCACAGTCTTGAGGAGTGAATAATCTAGATACATCTATACAGAAGTGGTGATTTGTTTATAGAAGTAAAAATAAGGGTTGGCATGACAACCTTTGGATGAACTTGTCATTAAAACCAAGGAGTTGTGAATCCAGAATTTGTAAATATATTCTTGAATGGTTAAATACTTATATCAGCTATTTCTAAGTGAGTAGCTCCTGTTTTAGATCTCCAAAAGAGGAATTTAAATTCACAAAATATATTTTATACCTAGAGTTATGCATGATTTATCATGCATAATAATGATTTACCATTAAAGAAAGGTATTGTCAACATGGGTTGACTTAAATTCTCTTTCCTTTTTCCTATGGTTTCCAGAGATTCAACCTTTTCACTTACTTCCTAGGCTAACACTCAAAACATAGTTTTAGTTCATTTTGTTTTATGCTTTGCCTATCTTCATATAAGTCATTGCTTATTAGTGTGGTTCAACTTTTCTCCTCTTTGGTTTGCTATTCGAACAAAATTTTTAATTTTTACAATTTAATTGAAACCAGATTTTAAAACATGCTGCACATTTTTCCATTGTGGCATCTTTTGAAATGAGTCTTCCCACTTTGACCTTCATAATCTCACTCAAATGGAGTGGGGATAGAAAAATGACAGCAATCTCTTAGAATTTTGTACCTTAGAAATTAAAAGATAGTTAACTGTATAATATTCTACATAGGCACGATGAGTGATAATTCTTGGATCTATCTCATATATGAAACAAGCTACTAATGTATGTGTAAAAGGAAGTTATTTTAGCATCATGGCAATATCACCCAAGTTATAAATTCTATGGTGACTGAGGTAAGAATGATGATATTCTAACTTGGGAGGTGCTAAATAATAATAGCATTTGTTAACTAAGCAAACTAATGATTTTGTTCATATATGACTTTATTGAGGAATATATCTAAAAGTCTATTACAAATTTGGTGTGCTTGATGAAGGTATAATGAAGTAATACAATCGTTTCTCTTGATAGAATACAGCAGAAATAGAATTTTGGCTTATTGTGTTATTGCTTGACCCATTAATGTTTTTGGAAGAAAAAATGATACATATCACTAATATCAGAGTCCATTGTTCAGAGAAAAGATGTGAACAAGTTGCAGAAAAACTAAGGAAACTCCTTTGAGCTTGAATCAGAGTTGCTTTAGCAGATTTTATTGTAAAATATATTTTGTATTTTTCATTCTGACCTATGTATAAAATTATCACTGTCATATACTTAATTTATACTGTTTCTGGATGATAAGTTATTGGGCCAAGTAGATTGATTACTATAGTCTCCCTACTTCCTTTCAGAGAATTACATTTTAAAAAATTTTTATGTCAAAATTATTTATAAAATGCTTCATGTATTCAGATGTTTTCTTAAAAAAAAAAGACTGTACTACACAATCAAGGAGCTTCTGAAACATGGGATTGCGACATTGTATTTCATATGAATATTGACAATTTTGTTTTTCTTTACTTACTGTCTCATTGCAGTGATCAATCTGAGTGGATGCGATGGAGATTAATCAGACGTTGGTGACTGAGTTTATTCTCAAAGGACTAACAGACAGCTCAGAGCTGGAAGTGCCCCTGTTCCTGGTATTCTTGTTGATTTATGTCACCACCATGGTGGGCAACCTTGGACTGGTCTTTCTCATCTGGAAGGACCCCCATCTTCACACGCCCATGTACTTCTTCCTCGGCAGTTTAGCCTTTGCGGATGCTTGTACCTCATCCTCTGTGACCCCGAGGCTGCTCGTAAATATCTTAGACAATGGCCAAATGATATCACTCTCTGAATGCATGGCCCAATATTATTTTTTCGGTTCCAGTGCAACCACAGAATGTTTTCTTCTGGTGGCGATGGCCTATGACCGCTATGTTGCTATATGTAATCCTTTGCTTTACCTAGTGGTGATGTCCAACAGACTCTGTGCTTCACTGATCAGTATGTCATATGCAATTGGTTTTCTGCATCCTATAATTCATGTAGGATTATTGTTTAGATTAACTTTCTGTCGGTTCAATGTAATAGATCATTTTTACTGTGAAATCCTGCCACTGTATACACTTGCTTGCACTGATCCCTCTATCAATGCATTGGTAGTTTTCATCTTTGCTGCTTTCATACAAGCTATCACTTTTCTGACCATCGTGGTCTCTTATGTCTGTGTCCTCTTTGCCATCCTGAAGAAGTCTGAGAAGGGCAGAAGCAAAGCCTTCTCCACGTGCAGTGCCCACCTGCTCTCTGTCTCTTTGTTCTACGGCACTCTCTTCCTCATGTACGTCCGTCCTGGTTCTGGCCCAGAGAAACATCGGGATAAAATGTATTCACTGTTCTACACAATTATAATTCCCCTGCTAAACCCTTTTATTTACAGCCTAAGAAACAAAGAAGTTTTGGGTGCGCTGAAAAAAGTGGTAAATAAATAAATATGTTCTTGGAAACTTTTATTATCTTTCCGTTTCACCCCTTGTTCAAATAACCATGTCCTTTGTTTTGCACATGGTAAGGCCCTATAGATGTTGTAAAATGAAAACACTTAGTCTGGATATGGTTTTTTAGGTTATAAGTTATGATCATCAAAATAATCAGTGAGCACTGTAAGGACAGGCTCCAATTACCTGTTGTTTACAATCTGTACTCAAGGATAAACTGAAGGTGAAATAACCAAACTGCTGAGTCTTTGTTAACACAAACGAACTCTAGCATTTCCAGATCCACTATTTTATTTTTTCCTATTTTTATTATTTGTTTTAAAATTTTAATTATTTTTAACAGACTCAATATGGTTTGTAGATACAGGTTTTACAGGTTTTTTTTGTTTTGTTTTGTTTTTTGTTTTCTTTTTTTACAGGCAGAGTGGACAGTGAGAGAGAGAGACAGAGAGAAAGGTCTTCCTTTTGCCGTTGGCTCACCCCACAATGGCCGCTGCGGCCGGCGACCAAGCTGATCCGAAGGCAGCAGCCAGGTGCTTCTCCTGGTCTCCCATGGGGTGCAGGGCCCAAAGACTTGGGCCATCCTCCACTGCACTCCCGGGCCACAGCAGAGAGCTGGACTAGAAGAGGGGCAACCGGGACAGAATCTAGCGCCCCGACCAGCACTAGAACCTGGTGTGCTGGCGCCGCAAGGTGGAGGATTAGCCTATTGAGCCGTGGTGCCGGCCTAGATACAGTTCTAAGAATATCATGATATTCCCTTCCTCCTGTCTCTATCCCCCTTTGTCTCTCCCATCCTCCTCCTTTTCTGACTTTTTGTTTTGTTTTTGAAATAAAATATTTTAAATTTGCATTACAGCAAAAAGGCTTATTACCTCACTGAATAAGAAGTTTAACATGTATAAAGCAAAAAGACCCTAGTTTAGTGAGAATATAGACAATGGCTATAAATAATAATTGAAAGGAAAAATGACAGTTTTGTCCATATATAGTACATTTTAAAGTAATCATGGATCATTAAAACTATAGTAGTACAGCTTTCTTAACCATTGGTTTGGCAATGGTATAAAACAAAGTTTCAAAACTGTATTTGACTATATTTGCCGCAATACTGATACTCCTTCTTTCCTTCCTTCCCTCCCTCCCTCCCTCCTTCCTTCCTTCCATCTTTCCATCCTTCCTCACTTCCCTCTATTCTTTCTCTCTTTCTTTCTTTCTTTCCTTCTTTCCTTCTCTCTCTCTCTCTCTCTCTCTCTCTCTCTCTCTTTCTCTCTTTCTCCCACATATAAAGGAGAGCAAGCAGTATTTGTCTTTCTGTGTCTGGCTTATTTCACTCAACATGATGTCTTCCAGTTGCATTCATTTTGCTGAAAATAGTAGAATTTCATTTTTTTTTTACAGCTGAATAACATTGCATTGTGCATATTTACCATATTTTCTTTATCCATTCATCTGATGACATACATCATGGTTGATTCCAAATTTTGGTTATTGTGAACAGTGCTGCTATAAGCATGGTGGTGCAGGTATCTTTTTGATACAATGTGCTTATGTCTTTTGGGTAAATACCCAGTAGTGGTATTGCTGGATCATATGGCAAGTTTATTTCTAGCTTTTAAAAAAATTTCCACGCTGTTTTCTACAGTGGCTGCACTAATTTACATTCCCACCAACAGTCAGATATACTTATTTTAAAATCCTGTTGAATTTGTATTCTTTTGAAAGGAGACTCCGTGTGTGAATACTATATTTAAAATATATTCATGGCCTCCTAAATATTTCCTGAGCATGGTGTTTTTCACACCTTCTGGCATATCTGGATAATTATTCTAACAATACATCAAATAAAATAATATTATTAGATCCAATATGATAATGCCTGTCTTTTAAAATGTTTAAAGTAAGTATCCTGTAAATTTCAAAAGTAATTTTGAAAGTAAATTTTATTGAATTCTTGAAAGATAATAAAATATTTTTTCTGCAGTATTATTGGAAAAGTTCTGAGATCTTTCAAAATTTTACCCTTGAATTTATTCGATCACATTGCTGAGTACCTTGTTCCTGACACACAAATATCAACTGACTATATTTTTCTCCAGAATTGACAACTATGTAAAGTAGCAGACATGTTTGATCAATGCTTAGTAAATAATTTATGTTGATTTTTTTTCCTTACTCAAACTCTGTATTTTTTTCTGTCTCCCTAGTTTGGGAGTTCATATGCTTTGGCTTCCTGATTGTATTACACATTGCCTTGTTACTATGTAAATAAGGAAAATCATTTTTACTCCAATACATGCTGCATTTCTCCCATCTCCTGCCTCTCTCTCTCTCTCTCTCTCTCTTTTTAATATTGAGTTGTAAAATCTAAAGCTCGAGGTGGGATAAACTGGCTCATAGCATAGTTTTGTGGTACTTGAGTCCTGCTTGGTGGGCTCCATTTTAAGCAAATTCTTCAGTGTGATGGCAGAATCTTTATGAAAACTCCTGACTACATCTTTTCCCAGCATGTCCAGTAGCACAGCCTTCTCATTTTTTTAATGTGCTATAAAGACTGATTTGCCTTAGCCATGTGATTGCTACAGGTCAGTAATTAGTATTTAAACTTTCCATACTTCTATATCGTCTTTATTTAAAGAAAAATCCCTACTGATTTGCAGTGTGACCCAGACAGTGGAGAAGTACATTCTGTATGCTTCTTTCTGCCAGACTCACCATCACAGGATTTTCACCTTCACAAACTTCCCAGAGAAATGTAATCACCGGTGGTTCCATAGTCCATGGGAACAGTATTTTTTTTTTTTTTTTGCAAACAACAGACAATGAAAATTTTTCTTTTTCTGTTCCCTGAGGTGAGCAAATCTGCTAATTGACTTATCAGCAAATTATATATAACCTTAAGAACACACACACACACACACAAACACACAAACACACACTAGACTCGGGGAACTGATTTTCCTGTCTTTCCACCTGCAATTGGAGGTCTTAAACTTGCTGATCTGTTAGATGCAGTATTTGGTGATGTAGTAAAATAGGAAAGTGATCTCTTCTAGTCTGGGCAGATTATAAGGGAAAGATGGAATATGGCTGGGGTCTGGAACCATTAGATTTGTGAGTTTTAATTCCTCCCCTTAAGAAGATAGGAATTGAGATGTGGGAGGCAAATTAAATGAGTAACAGAGTGTTTTTCATTGCTTTTGATACAAACCACCATACACATAGTGGCTTTAACAACAAAAATTTATTCTCTAACAGTTCTGGAGGGCAGAGGCTGATATGGATCTTAGTGGAATTGGAACCAAGGTGGATGCTGGGCTACATCTCTTTCTGGAGGCTGCAGGAGAGCATCTGTTTCCTCTCTTTTCCAGCTTCCAGAGGCCGCCTGAATGTCTGGGCTCATGAGCTCCTTCTGCTTCAAAGCCAGCTCTGTTGCTTTGCTCTGTCGCAACTGTCTTGTCACAACTTCCTTTGATTCTGCCTCCTCTACCTTTTTCTACTCTATGGCCCCTTGTGGTAACAAAATCCAGGGTGATCTTTCTATTCAAAATCAGTTTATTTGCAACTTTAATCATATCTGAAACATTAATTCCCCCTTTCCAGGCAACCTAACATATTCTTAGGTTCTGGAGATTAGGTCATGGGCATCTGGGTGTGTGTGGATGCGGCAGCATTATTCTGTCATAGGTAGCCTTAGAAAATAGAGATTTTTCTCCCTAGGCTCTAGTCATGAGTTGCCGAGGCTATGGAAGCCTTTAGGGTTCGCCGACTTTGATCTTATTCTGACAGGGTCATAGTCAAAGTGGAAATTCTCTCCTGCCTTCAGAGAAAGTTACCTCCTTCTAGGGAGATTCCTGACGCCATAAACAAGAGTGTCAAATTGTTAAATCAACAACAAGAGTCACTGTGTACTTACGTCTCATGTGGGATCTGTCCTTAATGTGTTGCCCATTGTGAAGTAATGCTATAACTAGTTCTGAAACAGTATTTTTACACTTTGTGTTTCTGTGTGGATGCAAACTTATGAAATCTTTACTTAATGTATACTGAATCGATCTTCTGTATATAAAGATAATTGCAAATGATTAAAAAACCTTGGTGTTAAATTGGAAATTGCATAGAAAATTAATCAATTTTTAAAATTGTCCTTAATGTGCTGTGATTTAATGCTATAACTAGTACTCCAACGGTATTTTTCACTTTGTGTTGCTGTGTGGGTGCAAACTTTTGAAATCTTTACTTAATATATACTAAACTGATCTTCTGTATATAAAGAGAATTGAAAATGAATCTTGATGTGAAAGGAAGGGGAGAGGGAGCGGGAAAGGGGAGGGTTGCGGGTGGGAGGGAAGTTATGGGGGGGGCATTGTAATCCATAAGCTGTACTTTGGAAATTTATACTCATTAAATAAAAGTTTAAAAAAATAAAATAAAAAAAAGAAAATAGAGATTTTTATGTAGATTCCAATTTATTGCATTTGGAAGGAATAACTTCTGGCTCTCCTTCCTTACTGGATCCATCAATGTAAGCTTGGTCCTGCAGAATATGTAGGTAGGAGACCCTTAAAATTTAGCCTTTAGGGCTCTCATTACCACAGTGTATGGGCAGCAACTTGAAATTGTTTTATGTCTGACAGCAGCCAAGAGACCCACTCCTGGAGGGGATGGGCTGAGACACGAAGGTGGAATATGTGATAGACACCTTGAGGGGTGACCACACCAAACAGAATGAAGAAAGGCAAAGCAACTTTGGAGGGCAGCCAGGCCTTATCCCACTCAAGAGAGATCAGATCACAAGTTCCAACAGGCACAGACTTCATTGTAGAAGTTAGCAGCATGCCCAGTCCAGAAAATTCAAGAGATGTTAGTAGGGTAGTGTCAGATCAGATATCTTAATTCTGGTCCCAGCAGATTATGTCCACATTCACCTCCTGAGTTCTCATTTGCCTTCTCAGAAATAGAGACAAAGTTTAAAATAAAAGTCTTTACTGCTAGTTGAAGTGTGCTGGATCTTGCTATTCCTGTTTCTTGGACCCCTTATCAAAAATCATTGAATAGAATAACAGATCCACTCTAAGCTAGATTTTAATCCCATAGGAGAAAGGCTAGAAAAATCAGTAAAACGAGAGACAACTGATTAACCTATTTTCTTGGGCTCTGAATTTTTGAAAGTCCCTTTTCATCAGTGATAGTAGCTCAAGTCAGAATGATAACCCAGTTCATACAAGATGGCCTGGGGTAGATAATAGAGATGAGATGTGGGAGAAAATATTCAGAGCCTCTTCTCAAGTCTGAGGGAGAACCTGAAGCTCGTGATATGGAAGTGAACCATGGTCAGTGTGAGAGATCCTGGAAGATCAGAGAGTGTAGACACACTAATCTTGCATGAATCAGCCCATCGAGAGCCTGCTTTCACTCAGACCAGAGAGCTGAGGGAGAGATTGGGCTGCAACTTAAGGATGGGAATAGACTTGAGGAGAAAGAGAGAAAAAGAGAACAAATGGATTGGACTGAGAGCTTACACTAGCTGACAGCTTTAGAAAGATCACTACTCATACTCTATTTTTTTTTTTTTGGACATGGATAGGCCAGCCATGGGACCCCCCCAGACAGGCAGAGTGGACAGTGAGAGAGGGAGACAGAGAAAGGTCTTCCTTTTCCATTGGTTCACCCCCTCCAAATGGCCACCATGGCTGGTGCTGTGCTGATCCGAAGCCAGGAGCCAGGTGCTTCTTCCTGGTCTCCCATGCGGGTGCAGGGCCCAAGCACTTGGGCCATCCTCTACTGCACTCCCGGGCCACAGCAGAGAGCTGGACTGGAAGAGGAGCAACTGGGACAGCATCCGGCACACCGACCGGGACTAGAACACGATGTGCCGGCATAGTAGGTAGAGGATTAGCCTAGTGAGCCAAGGCACCGGCCCTACTCATACTCTATTAAGACCAGCTCTTGGTTTATACTTAAACAAGGAAGGACATGTAGCTGTGGTCTCTGAGAGAGAGCTGTGAGCTGTGGACTGCACCGTGGATGGAGGCCCATTCCGAACAGGAGGAAAGGCGTCTGTCCTCTATCTGTTTTACTTCAGTCTGTAAACTAGACACAATTAGATTCAGTAACGTTATTATTGGAACTCAGTTCTTCCTGCCCCCCTTCAAAAAAATAGAAAAATAATGTCAGAGGACTCAAATTGACTAAACAACCAGTATAATGAGGTTAAAACAATGGAAATTATTAACTTTTTCTCAGGTGTCAGTCTTACTATAGAGCTGACTCCGTAGCAGGCATAAGTTTTGTATACCTCTGGGGGGGTGTTTGCATTTGTTATAGGAAGAACTCAAGAGGACAATGGTAATTACTTTCTGCTTTTAAGCACAGGATTTTTTTCTTTAGAGATTATTTATTAAATCCCTTTACCTATTCCTTAATGAATTAAGAAACTAAGCTTGGTAGGCTTATTATCACACACTTCTCTATCCTGTAAATAGACTATGCCTATTAGGCTGAGAATTGCTTCTTTGTGGTACAAGGAGGATATTAAATAAAAAAGTAAATTTGTTTTTTCTCATCCAAGTATTGAGGGGGAAAAAGGATAAAGAGACAGACAAAAAAGGGAAGCAGGCAGATGACTGTACTATGTTTGTCCTGCCAGGCTCAAATCTGGAGTTGGAGAGAGATGGAGACAGTTTTTCTGAAGAGTAGGGGAAGTGAACCTTGTTTAAGAGTGTAACAGGGAAACGCTGGTCTTCCCTGTGCTGCTCTGGATGTTAGACAGAGGTGGACTTGAAGTCTGGTCTCTCACTCTTGCCATGTGTTGCCATGAGACCAAAAGCCTTTGTGGTATCATTGAGGAACTTGCTTACACTGTTGTCTTAATCACTTGAGTTTTCGAGATTTTTTAATTTGCTCTTCTTTATTTCTCACTGAACCCAGATATTTATTTCTTATGTTATACCCTGCTATTTAGTATTCCTTGGACCAATCCTTCAATACTCTTATCTTACCTCTTAAGAAAAACAAAACTATGGATGATGGCAGATATTTGTATAAGATTTTAGTCATAAATACAATTTTTATTCCAGTAGTGCTTAGCTCAAACACCCTTTTAGTAAATGTATTAATTGAATCCAAATGGTTTACAGTTGTGAGCTTGTATTCCACATTCTTTAGCATTGCTGTGAAGAAGAACAAGTATTTGTTCCCTTTGTTTTGATAATAATCTTGAATACTCTTGTAGGGAATCCTCTCACTGATTTACCAAGGATCCCTTCTACAGTTCAAACACTTAGAGAAACCCTTCAGTTTCCTACCAGTTCTATTCATGCTGGTCTCCACAACAACCCTTACAGGTCATTACTGATAAGGGTAGACAATTACACACTTCGTGAAATCGAGGTATCTATTGGCAGCTGTGCTACCCTTGCTTGAATGTAATATAACATCTGCATGGGATATGTGGCTATTGGTGTGGATAACCGTACTTCCCCTCCTCCCACACTCAATCCCCGCCCTTCCTTTCTTTTTTTAATTTTTGCAGAAAACATAGCTTCACTCCACTCTATAATTTGGCTTAATGCACCACTAACCATAATATTACAAGTAAAAACCTAGAAGGATTACATTTCCACAAGTGTATAAACAAGGGCTAAAAACTGCAATCAAATCATATGATATATTTTTAACAATTACTTTTACATTTTAGATCTAAACCTATATCCTTCATACATAAGGTAAATAAAAAAACTCCTAAATTATTTATATATACACCTTAATTTTATTAGAAACTCTTTTGGTTTACATTAAAATTATATGAGTACAGTCAATATGTTCTTATACTGGCTTTCTTCTTTTGAGTAATGATTTACCAAATCTCCGTCACGTTATTGTCTTCTAAATTACTTAAGAAAGAAATATCTACAGATGTAAGGTAGCTGCCTAACATTACAGACTTTCACACAATTAGCAAAAGATGTCAGAATAGTCCAGTAAATCAGTGGATTGAAATAGTATGTTTGTGGGCTGGCATTGAGGCATAGTGGGTAAATCTGCCACCTGTGATGCCAGCATCCCATATTGGTGCTGGTTCGAGATCCAGATGTTCCACTTCTGATTCAGCTCCTTGCTAATGCTCCCGAGAAAGCAGTGGAAGGGGTCCCAAGTCCTGGGGCATGTTGCACCCATGTGGGAGACATGGAAGAAGCTCCAGTCTCCTGACCTTGGCCTAGCCCAGCCTGGGCTATTGTGCCCATTTGGGGAGTGAACCAGCATATGGAAGATCTCTCTCTCTCCCTCTCACTTTCTCTCCTTCTCCCTTTCTCTCTGTAATTCTGCCTTTCAAATAATAAATAAATCTTTAAAAAATGAAATACTATTTTTGTTTATGCCACATTCCTGTGTATATTTGAATCTTATTTGTTGAGCACTCTATTTCATGTATACTCTTCTCTACTTTTGTGTGATTATTATGCTAGTGTCTTGATGTTTTGAATATTATAGCTTTTTAAAATTTTTTTAAAAATGTATTTGTTATACAAATTACATGTATTTCATATATACAGATTAAGGCACATAATGATACTTCCTAGTCTACCCTCCCTCCTGCCATGCTCCCATCCTACTTCATCTTCCCTCTCCAATTCCCACTTGTAACTATTGCTAAGATCTATTTTCAGTTTGTTTTATACTCCTAAGATTAACCCTATACTAAGTAAAGAATTCAACAAATAGTATGAAGAAAAAAAACATTGTTCCACAACAGCAGAGAAAAGGGCTAATAACAATCATCAAATCTCAAAATGTTAATTTCACTCCAATGGATTACATTTTAGGTAATCTATTAGTTACCATAGAGCAGGAAAACATATGGTATCTGTCTTTTTGGGACTGGCTTAAGTAAAATGGATTCCAGTTGCATCCGTTTTGTTGCAAAAGAGAGGATTTTTTTTTGTAATTTTTTTAATAAAGTTTTTATTTAAAGAATATAAATTTCCAAAGTACAGCTTATGGATTACAATGGCTTCCTCCCCCATAACTTCCCTCCCACCCACAACCCTCCCCTTTCCCACTCCCTCTCCCCTTGCATTCACATCAAGATTCATTTTCAATTATCTTTATATACAGAAGATCAGTTTAGTATATATTACACAAAGATTTCAACAGTTTGCCCTCACATAGCAACACAAAGTGAAAAATACTGTCAGAGTAATAGTTATAGTATTAATTCACAATGTATAGCACATTAAGGACAGAGATCCTACATGATATATATTTTTAAATTGATTAATTTTCTATGCAATTTCAATTTAACACCCAGTTTTTTTTATTTTTAATTATGTTTATATACAGAAGATTGATTCAGTATATACTAAGTAAAGATTTCATCAGTTTGCACCCACACAGAAATACAAAGTGTAAAATACTGTTTCAGTACTAGTTATAGCATTACTTCACATTGGACAACACATTAAGGACAGATCCCACATGAGATGTAAGTACACAGTGACTCCTGATGTTGATTTAACAATTTGACACTCTTGTTTATGGCCTCAGTAATCTCCCTAGGCTTTAGTCATGAGTTGCCAAGGCTATGGAAGCCTTTAGGGTTTGCTGACTTCAATCTTATTCTGACAGGGTCATAGTCAAAGTGTAAGGTCTCTCCTCCCTTCAGAGAAAGGTACCTCCTTCTTTGATGGCCTTGTTCTTTCCACTGGGATCTCACTCGCAGAGATCTTTCATTTAGGTCTTCTTTTTTTTCCAGAGTGCCTTGGCTTTCCATGCCTAAAATATTCTCATGGGCTCTTGAGCCAGATCTGAATGCCTTAAGGGCTGATTCTGAGGCCAGAGTGCTGTTTAGGACATCTGCCATTCTATGGGTCTGCTGTGTATCTCGCTTCCCATGTTGGATCGTTCTCTCCTTTTTTTTATTCTATCGGTTAGTATTTGCAGACACTAGTGTTTATGTGATCCCTTTGGCGCTTAGTCCTATCATTATGATCAATTGTGAACTGAAATTGATCACTTGGACTAGTGAGATGGCATTGTTACATGCCACCTTGATGGGATTGAATTGGAATCCCCTGGTATGTTTCTAACTCTACCGTTTGGGGCAAGTCAGCTTGAGCATGTCCCAAATTGTACATCTCTTCCCTCTCTTATTCCCACTCATATTTAACAGGGGTCACTTTCCAGTTAAGTTTCAACACAGTTAACCTGTGGCATCATTAAGAGATATAAAGGAAAACAAGCTTATTCTAAACTATGTTCTGTGATGCATTATACATTTGCCCTTACAGTGAGGTAACAGGGGTTTTGTGATTGCTATAACTGGTTATGTAGGGATGATTAATGATTAGTTCACAATGCCCAGTAGAACAACCTTTATTTCATCCCATTGGGAATCTCTTGGGAACATTAGGGGACTTTGAATTTTTTTTTAATTGGTTTGAAAACAGGAGAGAGATCTATCATTCCAGTTTGGGGCTTTTGAGAATTGGTGTACAAATAATACTGGTTCGTTTCTGTATCCTTTATGTTACTTCCAGAAAACAAATAGTTCTCCAGCTTTTCAGGAACTGGGTGAGAATTCAGAGATTTTCATAAACTTTGTCATTATAGCTGTGCAATCTGTCTGTAGGATAACAAGACACCTAAGCAAGAGAATTCTAGATAGTACAAATTTCTTAAATCAGCAGAAAAATCTGCAAAAAGTAAAGGCACTATCTGAATGTATTTTTTTCCATCAGGATTTTTACCTTTCAGGGAACACAATTATTAGGAACCTTAAAGTAAACTTTGACTGATGGAAAATTTAAGTCATAATAAGAAGAAAACTTCAACATATTCAGATTAATTTATTAATGTGTACCATTTTCTTAAATTGACATATGAATCATGTTGATCATATCTCGCTTATTATATTTTTTCACATTGAGGAATTCTAGCTTACAATTTGCATGACTAAATGTAATAAGAACTTATTAATTTCATGGAATCATGATAATATGGACTAAATAAGGCAGGTAATTTCAACTGATTCCATGTGTCCTTGTGTATCACATAACCTGTGAGAAAAAAAGTACAAAGCTTGCTAATTGTGACTAAATTACACACTGCAGAAAATAAAACTAGGAATATCAGTAATTCCATTAATTATTTAGTCATTTTCAGTGAAGACAGACTTTCATTTCATAATTGTTTCTTATGGTAATCTTTATTAGAACAGTAATCTTTGTTTATATATTTAAATTAGACAAATCCAATTTTTCTCAATTTTATAATAAAAATTTTTTGTTCCCTAAAATTGAAAAGTATGACTTTAAAATTATGTATAATTATGTATTTCATGCCTCCAATGTATTTATTTTTCTTTCGAGTTAATGTAGAAGGATCCATGCATACTAGAACACTTTCTAGTGTTCTTAAATAGACTACTTACAAACCATGGAAAAGAATCCAATTTTTTTACTACACGTGAACACTAAATGTTATATTAATGTCATTGACAACAACTAAAGGACTCAGGAATAAATTTAGTAAGAAAATCACTGAAATTACTCAAAAGACTTCTAAAAATCCTGTTATTCTGTTAAATCCTTATCTTGTACAATTATAGATAAGTTTGGAGGTTTTAAAAGGATCACATCTACTCAGTTCAAATCTAGTCTTTTGATCATATCCAATAGAATATGATAATTTTTGTACTATTTCTGCATTTAGCTTTTTAGGTATAAACATTTACATGGAATGATTGCCTCTGAACTGTACATTGGAATTTTGCAGACATTTTCTCATGTAAAACAGATTTAAAATGCATTGCTTATTTTACCATATTGAAAATATATTATTTACCTTGCTCTGCATTTTACTCTTTTCAGTTAAATACATAACATGGTAATTTAAAATTCAATGAGTATAACTTTTTTTGTTTTTCATGGCTGAATTTTATTATATAATATGAATTCTCTGTACTTTGTCCAACAATTTTACAGTAGATATATCTGGTCTTTTTAACCTTGAACAAAAATGCATTTGGGTATTCTTTGTATACTTATCATTGTATAATAATTCTTTTATTTCAAGAATGTATATATATATAATCAATGAATATACTGCATTTTATTAAAAATATTTAATTAGGTTGTATAAAATTGCTTTTCAAGGAGGCTGCTACAATTAATATTTCCACAAGTGATATATGAGAGTACTCCATTCCGTACCTCAGTCCATCATTGTTTTAAAATACATTTTAATTTCTGCTAATCTAATATGTGAAAAGAGAATTATCTTTCTGTGTGTGTTTGTATGTATGTGTGTATGAGTGACAGAAATGTCGGCATCTTTTTGATTTTGTTTATTGATCATTTGACTTTTTATATTAAAACTTGCCTAAAAAATGACCTAAATGAAAGATCTCTGCAAGTGAGATCCCAGTGGAAAGAATGGGCCATCCAAGAAGGAGGTACCTTTCTCTGAAGGGAGGAGAGAACTTCCACTTTGACTATGGCCTTGTCTAGATAAGATCAGAGTTGGCGAAATCAAGAGGCTTCCATAGCCTTGGCAACTCCTGACAAGAGCCTTGGGTGATTACTGATGCCATAAACAAGAGTGTCAATTGTTAAACCAACAATAGGAGTCACTGTGCACTTACTCCCTATGTAGGATCTCTGTCCTTAATGTGTTGTACTATGCAAATTAATGGTATAACTAGTACTCAAACAGTACTTTATACTTTGTATATCTGTGTGGGTGCAGTCTGTTGAAATCTTAACTTAATATATACTAAGTTGATCTTCTGTATATAGATAGTTGAAAATGAATCTTGATGAAGAATGGGATGGGAGAGGAAATGGGAGATGGGATGGTTGCAGGTGGGAAGGAGGTTTTGGGGGAAAAAGCCTCTATAATCCACAAGTTGTACTTTGGAAATTTATATTTATTAAATAAAAGTTAAAAAAAATCTTGCCTATTTGGATCCTTTTGTATTTCTCCTTTTAGATTGCTTTTTTCTTCAACTATTTTAATAGTTATTACATACCACAAATATAAATCTATATTTTTCATATATATGGTACAGTAGATTTCCTAATACATTATGCACCCTTTGATACATAAAATTTTATAGTAGCTATGTTTTATACTATACTTGTTCTTTTGGGTAGGGATTTCTCTAATCCCTATTACATTAGTGGGAATTCTAAATTTCGTGGGAAATATTTATGATGTTAAGTAGGTTACTAATCTTGTTTAAATCCAGACAAATCAACAAGAGTGCCAGTGCAGTCCATTAAATCAATCATCCTTTTCTTACTGGGTGGAAAAACTGTGCCTTCTGACACATCCCTGCATATATTAGAATCTATTTCTAGTATTTCTATTCTAGTGCATTGATCTTCTCTCTATTCTTATGCTAACACATAATATTTTGATTTGTAGCTTTATATCACACTTCAATATATTAAAGTGTTGTTGAGTACTCTTACTGTTTATATTTCTCTCGTGGAAAATGGAAACTTTTTTCAAAGGAATTTTAAGATGAATATATGCAGATAGAAAATATTTTGTTTAATTAAAATGGAATGGCATAAAACTTGCATGTCTCTCATGTGAATTATTTCAATGCTTTTTATTCCAGATAATCTTGACTGTAGGTTAAAGTGGCCAAATGAGAAGCTCCTCTTAAGAACTTGCTGGTTACATAAAAGGTTCACCATTTCTATGTTTTTTTTTTTTCTTCTTTTTTGTAACTATTTCCTCATTATTCGTTTAGTGATTGGCCAGGTCAGACATGGCAGAGGAAAACCAGACTCTGGTGACGGAGTTCGTCCTCACAGGACTCACAGATCGTCCAGAGCTGCAGCTGTCCCTGTTCTTGGTGTTTCTGGCGATCTACCTCACCACCATGGTGGGCAACCTTGGACTGATTGCTCTCATCTGTAAGGATCCCCACCTTCACACCCCCATGTACTCATTCCTTGGCAGCTTAGCCTTTGCAGATGCATCCACTTCTTCCTCTGTGACTCCCAAGATGCTTATCAACTTTTTATCAAAGAACCATGCAATATCCTTTTTTGACTGTATTGCTCAGTTTTATTTTTTGGGTTCCTTTGCAACAACAGAATGTTTCCTCTTGGTTGTGATGGCCTATGACCGCTATGTAGCGATATGTAACCCTTTGCTTTATGCTGTGGAGATGTCCAACAGAGTCTGTGCTTGGTTGATAAATGGGTCTTTTATAATTAGTTTTCTACATACAGCAATTCATGTAGCTCTGCTAGCTAGATTAAGTTTCTGCAGGTACAATGTCATACATTATTTCTACTGTGAAATTTTACAGCTGTTCAACCTTTCTTGCAGTGACCCTACAGTTAATATACTCCTGGTTGTAATCTTTTCGGCCATTATACAAGTCTTTACTTTTATGACTATTCTCATCTCTTACTCCTATGTTGTGTTTTCCATCTTGAAGAAGAAGTCTGAGAAGGGCAGAAGCAAAGCCTTCTCCACGTGCAGTGCCCACCTGCTCTCTGTCTCTTTGTTTTATGGAACTGTCTTTCTCATGTATGTGCATCCTGGATCTGCACCCACTGAAGAGCAGAACAAACTGTATTCTTTATTCTACACCATCATAATTCCCCTGCTGAATCCTTTTATTTATAGCCTGAGGAACAAAGAGGTCAAAGGGGCCTTGAGAAGAATAATGAAGAAATAAACAGATAAGAGACAACTTTCAAATATTTCTTCTTTACCTTTTGTTGAAAAAAAAAATCTGTAAGTGTTACACATTGATGATGACTCTGCCATTTCACCACATTACAGGTGGTCAGGGGGATTCGTATACTCTGCCTGATAGAACCTAGCTTTATTATGTTTCCTTGCATGTGGGTCCAGTGAACATTTGGTAACATTACTCATAATTGGGTTATTCAAAAAACTAGGATCTTTTTCTACCAGACCACTTAGCTTTTGCAAATTGGTTATTTGCTTGAGACTTCCAAAATTACAGGTAGTAATTGGAAATTTTACCAGGCAATATTGATCAATATTTACTGATAAATGCCTCTAATTGAGGTTGCCATATGTGGTTAGTTACTTACATCAGTGAACCGTAGCCCGACCCTATGGACCTGCAAGTTGATAAGGGCATATGGTTCTCTGCCATGCACAGTGATTCTGGTAGATGATGATAAAGCTCTACTTGATGGAGAATGTTCTCAAGCAGTAATCTACTATTTAGGAATGAAAGTTAGAAAAAGTTAAAAATTCTAAAAAAATTTGTTGAATCTTAGGAAGAAAAATGAAACTCTGGTGTTAATTAAAGAGTGAAACGTCAAAAGTAATCACATCCTGTGTCTTATCTACACAAACTAACATACTATTTCTATTGGGGATACTGCATGTAGTATGATATCTAATCATTAATAAATTTATATTATAGTTTAATAAAATGTAATTTCATACATCAGCATTGTGCTTACATTTGTATTCCTATCAGTTTTTGTAGACATCTACATGACCAGGCAGAATGCAAGAAGATTGGATAGAGATAAGGAAATCTGGTCTAGTATATAAAGCTGAGGTCAAAAACTTGTACCAATGAATTCTCAATATAAACATGTACATATAAATGTATGTACATATTTGTAAGTGAAATGCAAATAAATCAGTGGTTGAGAATGTACTGGCACAATTTTTCATTTTATATAGTTAAATGATGCAGCTCTTTTCAAGAAAAAAATCATATTCCTCAAGTAATCTGGGTTTCTTCCCAGCATATTTACTTAGAAAAAATAATTATATCAAATTAGAATTAAGTTCAAGTTTTTGAACTTAATTGTTCAAATTGTCCTGTTGTTCAGTGTTATAAAACACATTAAGTTTTGTCAATCCAATAGCTCCAGGAAATACATTGAAAGTTTTATCTAAAAATTTATATATATAACAAGTATTCTTTATCAATAAAATATTTTTCATATGCACATTATTGGAAAAATTAACTTGTTTATATGGTCTTAAGATTAAATCCAGTATGTTCCCAATAACAAAATTTATTTAAAACATCCTACACAATTAAATTTATTATCTTTTAAAGCTATCTGTCCTTGCAGTTAAGTTTCAACAATGTTACATGGTCTTTGAGACTATTTTGTCAACCCCATAAATAAATTTTGGTTTCCTGAACAATTTCACTTTCTTTTTTTAGTAAAATGTGTTTCCAATAACTCACTATTAGTCTTTTATAAGTAATTTTTAAATATATGCTATCATTTAAAAATGTAATTATTTATTCCTTCATTCAATTTATGTGATATACTATTACCATTGTTATTATTAAAAGATTTATATATTTATTTGAAAAGCAGCATGGCTGAGAGAGAGGGACAGACAAAGATCTTCCGTCCTCTGGTTTATTCCCCTAATGGCCGCAAGAACAGAGGCTGGCCCCAGCTGAAATCAGGAGCTTGGAACTCCAGCATGGACTCTCACATGGGTGGGATCACTCAGGCACATCAGCATGGGGCTGGGTTGGAAGCAGTGCATTAGGGACTCAAACCAGCACTCGTTTAATTCACCAAATGAACCTAACAGATATGTACCGGACATTTCATCAAGCAGAAGTACAATAAACATTGCTTTCATTAATGCATAAAAATAGCATCTGTATTACTTTTACAAATATATGTGTGTTGAACCATCCTGGCCATCTCTGGGATAAGTCTCATTTTGTTATGTTGAGAGATTTTTTTGGTCATGTTGTTGCATTTAGTTTGCCAATTTGTTGACAATTTTTGCATGTATGCTCATAAAGAAGATTAATCTATGGTTCTCCCTTTTACTGTGTCCTTGTCCAGTTTTGAGCAGCCAGGAATCAAACTGGTGCCCATATTGGATGCCAGCACCACATGCAGATACTTAACCTACTATGCCACAGCACCGGCCCCTAATTTTCTTTAAAAAAGTGCTAAAGAAACTCTTAATAGAGTTTGGTAAAGTGTCAGAATATAAAATTAACACATAAAAATCAATAGCCTTTTTATACACAGACAATGCTATGGCTAAGAAAGAACTTCTAAGATCAATCCCACTCACAATAGCTACAAAAGTTAAATACCTTGGAATATGTCTTATTATAGACTCCAATTGCAACCAGTAGCCAGGGCATATCCAAGTTAGTTAAAAGCACTCACTGAAGCCAAGAAAATTATAGCAGCTTTTTTTTTTAAAGATATTTTATTTATTTGAAAGACAGAGTTACAGAGAGAGATAGAGACAGAGAGAGGGGTCTTCCATCCGCTATTTCACTCCCCAGATGGCCACAATGGCTGGAGCTGTGCCGATCCTAAGCTGGGAGCCAGGAGCTTCTTCCGGGTTTCCCACGTGGGTGCAGGGGCCCAAGGACTTGGAACATCTTCTGCTTTCTCAAGCCACAGCAGAGAGCTGGATTGGAAGAGGAGCAGCCGGGACTAGAACTGGCACCCACCCATATGGGATGCGGGCACTTCAGGCCAGGGCTTTAACACACTGTGCCACAGTACTGGCCGCTGTAGAAGCTCTTTTATAATTTGTTCAAGAAAATAATTTGTCTTTCTGTCCTTTATACTGTATAAAGTTTACTAGATTCTGAATGCAGCCAACATTTTTCATCTTATAGACTAACAGAAAATTCTGCATCTATTACCCTCAAATCTGCATCTTCTTCTCTGTAAATCTCTGAAGTCTGCTACCCTTTTACTCGTACCTCATGAAGAATAGACTCACAGTTGTGCCAGATTGTTGTCCCCTGTTTACTCTGGTATTTGATTTAAAGGACAGACTATTGAGTAATACAGAAATGATACTCCAGATTGATTGGCCTACGCTAAAAATTCTAAAGGGAAATACCTACTGAGATATGATGCTACAACTCAGTGTGAGTTATCATGAAGAGAAGTACTTCCTCAATTTATTTCAGCCCAGCCTGCAGAATTTTTTGCCCTCAATTGAGCCTGTGATTCATTCAAAGATAAGACTACAAATACTTACAATAATCTCAGATATGCTTTGGAGTATTCCAAGATTTTGACTCGTTTTGGAAAAAGAGATGATGTTTAACATGTAAAAGCATGCTGACAAAAAATTGAAGTCATATTGTTGGTCTTTCTGAAATATCACTACATACATGATATAATAATAGTAATAAAGCCTAGAACTATAAGCAGAAGCTGAATATCAAGGAAATTAATGAGAAAATTTTTATTGTAAGATTGAAATTCAAGAAGTATTCAGTGTACCAAAATCTGTAACTTGAAGGATACTCGTAAGCTTGATTGTAACAACATAACTCGTGAAAATCTGTTTACTATGTTACAAATGAGAACAATAAAAGGAGGACAACATTAGCATCATAAAGGATGCAAACTTATTATAAAAGAGACTCATGAAAATTCCAGATGCTACTTGGTTTGCCACTCCTTTCAAACTTCCTTTTCCAAAAGTCTTCAGCAACTTACCATGGTGTTGATAAGATGACACAAACAGCCACAAAAATTATAGATGGATAGACAAAGATACAATCATTTCTTGACTAGTCAGATTCATAATGCCAAAAATCCACTAATGTGGAATCAAACTCTTTCACGATCAAGTTAATCTGACCACTTGAAAATGAGTTTCGTTCATTTACTGACCTCTGTAGGGTACCTGTAATAAATGGGTAAGACCTTATTTTCTGGATGAATAGAAGCTTTTTTTGATTTATTTGTTTTTTTTTTTTTTTTTTTTGAAAAGTGTGGCAGGGGCCAAGGATGAGAGAGAGAGAAATCATCTATCCATTGGCTTATACCTCAAATGTCCACAAAGTCCCAGTGCAACCAGGACTCAAAGGGTACTCACATGGAATGCCAGCATTTCAGGTGTTGGCTTAACCAGGTACACCATGCTGGCCCCAGAAACTTTAACTTCTGAATTATTGATGCAAATACTATTGAAAGAGAACTGTTAGAAATCATTTACCACCTTTTCTTGTATCCCAACAAAATTTTTAGTTATAGAGGGAAATTTTACTAGATAATGTCAAACAAAATTGAACAAGGTCACTTAACAGTTGTGATGTTATCATTTCCTAATATACCACAAACTTCAGCATTTTAAAATGAAGCACAAGGGGAAGGCATTGTAGTGTTGTGAGTTACGCTACCACCAGTGACATCAGCATTCCTTATGGTCATCAGTTCACATCCCAGCTGCTCCTCTTCTGATCCAATTCCTTGCTGATGCACCCAGAAAAGCAGTAGATGAAGATCCAAGTACTTGGGCCTCTGAACCCATGTGGGAGACGGAAGAAGCTACTGGTTTGTTGCTTCAGCTTGGCCCAACTCTGGACAATGCGTCCATTTAGGGAGTGAAGCAGTGGATGGAAGATTCTCTCTTCTTTCTCTCTCTCTCTCTCTGTCTCTTTCTCTCTCTCGTCTTCGCTCCTCTTTCTATAACTATTTCAGATAAATAAATAAATCTTTAAAAAATGAAACTCAAAGAGTGAAGCTCAAAAACATTAAATGAAACTAGAGGATTACTCTGGCCCAAGTTATTGCCTGTGGTTCTTTTTTTTCAACTTTTATTTAAGAAATATAAATTTCCAAAGTACAACTTTTGGATTATAGCAGCTTTCCCCCCCATAATCTCCCTCCCACCCACAACCATCCCATTTCCCACTCCCTCTCCCATCCCATTCTTCATCAAGATTCATTTTCAATTATCTTTATATATAGAAGATCAACTTAGTATATACTAAGTAAAGATTTCAACAGTTTGCACTCACACAGACACAAAGTATGAAGTATTGTTTGAGTACTAGTTATATCATTAATTTGCATAGTACAACACATTAAGGACAGAGATCCTACATGGGGAGTAAGTGCACAGCGACTCCTGTTGTTGATTTAACAATTGACACTCTTCTTATGACGTCAGTAACCACCCAAGGCACTTGTCATGAGCTTCCAAGGCTATGGAAGCTTCTTGAGTTCACAAACTCTGATCTTATTTAGACAAGGTCATAGTCAAAGTGGAAGTTCTCTCCTCCCTTCAGAGAAAGGTACCTCCTTCTTTGATGGCCTGTTCTTTCCACTGGGATCTCACTCACAGAGATCTTTCATTTAGGTCATTTTTTTTTTTTTTTTGCCAGAGTGTCTTGGCTTTCCATGCCTGAAATACTCTCATGGGCTTTTTAGCCAGATCCAAATGACTTAAGCACTGATTCTGAGGCCAGAATGCTGTTTAGGACATTTGCCATTCTATGAGTCTGCTGTGTATCCTGCTTCCCATGTTGGATCTTTCTTTTTTAATTCTATCAGTTATAATTATCAGACACTAGTCTTGTTTAAGTGATCCCTGTATTTTAGAATGTCTTAGTACCAATCAAAAATGCATTCCATTGTTTGAGTGCTTTTAAATCCTTTGTTCTCTAGAGAAATTCTAACATGAGCTATTTTGTCTAAGTTAAAGGTTTCTAGTGTGACCACTACTATTCCAAATTATTTTAGTGACACGTACCCAGTTTTACACAAAGGCTAAAGATAAGAGTCTGTAGTTCTCAAACATTTAAGCAGCTGGAGTTTTAGATGGAGGATATTAGGATACTATATTCTGTGGTTCTTATCTCAAAAATTTCTGGATCTCTTGTAAGAAATAAATCAATTCTCTATATAATTGCTACTGGGTGACCTATGCTCTTAGTGATACAGTGCTATGTTCAACTAGATATTTTTAATTCTGATGTAATTCCAAAATCTATTTCCAATAGATAAGGAACCCTTCAGAGATTTTCCTCCTGATAAAGAATTATGGAAAAGACATGAATGAAAAACTATACTTGAACTTCAATGGGAGGGATCCTATTGGGTTCTATGAAATTTTCATATATCAATTAAATTGTAGAGTATTGAATTTTGCACCCACATCTCTCAGCTAAAAAGAACTCCCTCTGACTCTTGGACTTGTCAACCCACATTTGACTTAAAACAAAGGATGTCTTTGGGAAGTTTTCCCAAAAAGAAGATGACCTCAGGAAACAGAGAGATCTCCAAAGATGACATCACCAGACCATTCAAATTATAGTTAAAATTTTTTTCAATAATTCCGATTTATAAAGATTCAATGAATTAATGCACACTGCACAAAGTGATATCTGTGATTAATCAGAATGTTGAATATATACTCATATTAATAAAAAATCTGATATAGTCTTATAGTTTTATCCTGCTAACAGGACAGCTTGACATTAATTCAATAGAATATGGACACACCCAGGATGTCATTAATGGACCAATTTTATTTTTTCCATACTCACCTAGAAAAAGATCCCCTTTGTATTTTTAGTAATTGACTGATGTACTCTCTCTGGTATTCATCATTCCACAGTCATGTAGTGAAATGTATGAGATGAGACTCTGAAATAACCATACAAATTCTTCCTACACATTATCAGCATTGTAATCCTGATAAATTTTCCTGAATTGCATATCCCCCAACCCCAAGTCTTATAAAAAATTATTGGTTTTATCTATTTTCAGCACTGGGAAACTCTGCTTGATTCTCACTTCTTAAGCACAAGGTGACTGAAAATCACCCACATAAGAATGGTAATATTTAACTACATACCTAAGAGAACCAGAGCTCTAATACTAATGTAATATCATCTTATCTTAGGAACTTTCCCCAAATGGGAATCACCATTGTGTACTGGGATTACTTACTATCAAAATTCAGCTACAAAAACAACAACAAAAAAACCCAACTAAAGCCAAAATAAAAATAAAAGACTATCTTTGCAGGTGGAAACATCAGCCTTGGTTCTTTATTCGCAGAATAACACATTTTAAGAGAAATTCATGCAGCATTATCCTCACTCTATGCATAATTGTGAATTCCAAGTGTTTTTCAGAGTTTTGATTCCTTGTATTGACATCTCTAAATTAGACAATCTTTTTACTATCACTAAGGCTTTGGCAAAAAAACTTTAATAATACTGCCACTTCCTTTCAACATTATATATAAAGGTTTCTATCCTTGCTTCAGCAGTTTCATAATACTGATTCACTCCCCAGATGGCCACAATGGCTGGAGCTGCACCAATCTGAAGCCAGGAGCCAGGAGCTTCTTTCAAGTTTCCCAAGCAGGTGTAGGGGCCCAATGATTTGGGCCATCTTCTACTGCTTTCCCAGACCATAGCAGAGAGCTGGATCAGAAATGGTGCAGCCAGTACTTAAACTGGTGCCCAAATGGGATGCCGGCACTGCAGGTGGTGGCTTTACCTGCTACACCACAGCACTGGTACCAACTATATTTATTTTAATGTTCTAGTCCGTACAAAAACCATATGGCCATAGCTGATAATGGAAGAAAACCACATACTTAGTGATATTGCAATGCCAATGCTGTTGATTATCAGATGTGTTATCCTTACATGAACACTTCAGTGCAATATCTGGTTGAGATATATGGCTATTGATGTGAAAAATGTATTGTTTTCAGTTTGGTCCATGAATGCAGATTAAAAGCACTTTCTAGGCATCAGGAATTAGCCACAAGGTACACTGATGGTCTTGCCCCAGGACTATGACAACTCCATCTGTATCTGATTGAACTTTATTCCCTGGTTATTTTTCAGAACAATAGCCTGGCCCATCATATTGGTGATATCAGTTAATTTCACCATTTACAAATTTGGACACTTTTTAAGGTTCATTTGCGTGTAGGATGACAGATAAATGTTACAAAAATCGTACAACAGGAATGTGCAAGCATAACATGAGACAAAAATGATGTGCTTTAAGAAATCTTAGTATCTAGAGAAAGAACAACTGCAATCATATTTGTTGGAAAGAATAATCTCCTTAGAACCCCAGGTTTTTGTTGAGATATGGTCTGGATGGAAATAGGACTTAGCTCCCTACCGAAAGGCTGACCATGTTTTTTGTGTGGAAAGAAGAGTAAAACTGGTACATGACATTCACAGGAAGTACAGTGGAAGGAACTGTTAAACAATTACTAGATTTTCCCTTCTATACACAGACTCCGTCTACAACTAACTGAATTATTTGCTTAAGTTTAGGACTGTGTGTAATAGATATCATCTAGGCTTCTGACTCATAAACACTTCATTCTCTGAATCCTTTATGAACTTTCCCTTTCTGGTTTGAGAACATAGACAATGAAGGAGGCCATTTGTGAAAAATGCTTGAGTGAAAGACTCGAAGAATTCTAGTACTCTGAATGACTGAGTGGAAAAATCTTTCAATTAAAGGCCTGAGCATTACACATTGCATTAAGAAGAACTAAATTCTATTGTAGGAATCCATTAAGATATTGATGATTATATGCAAATGCAGTAAGTGTTACATTAATTAGTATACATAAACAGTGCTCCAAAGCCCCTCAATGGTATGTAGTTAACCAGGGGTCTAGTTTCAGTACAGGTAAATGGATATTCAGCCTTAGCTGCTATCCTATGCACAAGAATTTATTTATACATTTTAATTTGAGAGAATGTTTATGGGGTGATGGTGAAATGGTGTACAATTTGGTCAGCTTGGAAAATGAATTGGAAGACTGTGTTGGCAGTCTTGTGTAGTCAAGAGGTTGGCTAATAAGTATAGGCAATATATGAATATATCTTGAATTTTAAAGTGTTATCTATTTTCATAATTTATTTCAAAGACAAAGACAGACAGACAGACACACACACACACACACACACAGAGAGAGAGAGAGAGAGAGAGAGAGAAAGTGTCTTCCATCCACTGGCTCACTCCCCAAATGCCCACAACATCCATGGCTGTGTCAGGTTGAAGCTGGAAGCCTGGTACTAAATTTGGCTCTCTCCTGTGGGTGGCAAGGATCCAACTATTTGAGTCATCATCTGCTGCCTCCCCATGTGAGCATTAGCAAGAAGCTAGATTGGAAGGGGAGAAGCTGTGACTCGAGCTAGGTTCTGCAGTATGGGGTATGGGTGTCCTAAGTTGCAACCTAACCTACTGTACCAAATACCCATCCCTTGAGGTAAACTTCAGAGGTAAAATTAATGGCTGCAGTTTAAACATCTCTAGCAGAAGAAATCTAACGGTTTTGACAGCGATTATAACAACAGAGTTAAGGATGAAGTTAATGTTCAGGTTATGTCTCTGATTTATGGCTTGCATAACACCTTTTTTTGTTAACCCTATTCCCCAAGACTAAGAGCATTGGAAGAACACTCAATTTGGGAGTGGAGTAGTGGAAAATCTTAATCTCAGATTTGGATACATTAACTTTTATGTTCCTGTGGGATTTCTAAATGGAAATCAAGTTTATAAGGTTGTTGATCTGTGGCATTATTAAGAGATACAAAGCAAGGAAAACAAGCTTATTTTACACTGTTCTGTGACATGTTTTAAACATGTCTTTATAGTGAAATCTGAAAACACAGGGGTTCTATATCACTTTTAATTGTTATAACTAGTTGTGTAGGGATAATTTAATGCTGAGCTAACAATGCCCAGTAGAACAACTTTTACTTAATCCCACTGGGAATCCATTGGAAATATTAAGGGAATTTAAAAACATTTTAAAGGATTGGTTTGAAAATAGAGGAAAGAAATATTGCCTTGCTCCATTTTGGAGTTTTCAAGAACCGAAACAATACTGGTTCATTTCTCTACCTTTTATTTCACTTCCAGAAAGTAAGCATATCTTAAGTTTCTCAATGTCTTGCAGAACTGGGTAAGAGTACAGAGATTTTTGTAAACTTTGTTATTATAGTTTTACAATCTTTCTGTAGGATAACAAACTATCTATAGAAGAAAATGATAGATAATAGCTTTTAAAATCATCAAGGAAAATCTGGACAGACAAAAATGAATGTCTTTCTGAACATGTAATTTCCCATTAGGATTTTTGCTGAATAGGTAATACAATTATTGGAAACATTTAAAATAGACTTTTATTAATAGAAGAGTGAAAATGAAACATTTAAATCATAATAATAAGAAAACTTCAACACATTCAGTGATAATTTTCTAATGTTTACAGTTTTTAAAAATTGACACATGAGTTTTACTACTTAAATCTCATTTGTAGTTCCTCAGAATAGGAATTTCTTGCTTACAGTTTGTATGATTTAATGTAATAAGAATTTATTAACTTCATGAAATTGTTCACAAAGCTTACTGATTCTTGACTAAATTACACATTGCAGGAACTAAAATTAGGGATATTAATAATTTGATGATAGAGTTTATATTGCATCATTTTATTCAAAGAAAAATAGATTATGGTTCTTAATTTTTAATTAATATTTTGGACCTATTTTGTATGCTAGGACACGCAGTGCTCTGTGTGGGTATATAGTTAAAGGTAAGAATTTTTAAATTAATTAATTTTTTTCAGTGAGGATAGAATTACATTTCATAATTGTTCTTTATGATTATTTCTTAGAACATTAGCTTTTTTTTACTTAAATTAGCTGAACCAAGATTTTCTAATATTTTATCATAGTAAAAAAGTTTTCATGTTTCTTAAATATTGAGAAGTATTATCTTAAAATGAAAGTGTATTTGATACCTCAAAGTATTTATTTTTCTTTTCAAGATAATCTAGAGGGATATGTAAACACCAGAACATTTTTTGGAGTTCTTCCATAGACATAAAAAAATCACGGAAAAGAACTCAATTTTTTTATTTCATGAAAACACTAAATGTTGTAACAGTAACAATGACAAAAATACAGGAATAAATTTAGAAAGAACATTACAGAAATTACCAAACCTCTAAAAATTGTGTCACTGTATTAAATCTGTATCATGTACAATTATAGATAACTTTGGAGTTCTAAAAAATGAGTCACATCTACTCTCGGTGTTCAGGACTTTCAGTTTGATCATATTCATTTTAACTTTATAATTTTCTTGTGCTATCTCTGCATGTATGTATGCAGGTACAAAAGTTTACAGGTTTACTAAACTTATAGTGGAATTTTACTGTCAAAATATTTCCTAGAAAGGTAACAATAAGGTTTATTTTCTCTACTATTTTCTTTTACACATCCATTTATTAATTTACACATATATGCATATACCATACATATAAATGTACTACACTATTTTGTGTAAAAGGTATCATGACTATAGTACTTTTCTTGTGGAATTATTTCTAAAGCTGTTCATTCATTCATTCATTCATTCACTCATTTTAGAGACAGAGAAAGAGAGCTCCCATATGGTGGTTCAATCCCCAAATAATGATATGCCTGATGATCTGAAGCCAGGACCCAGGAACTCAACCCAGGTCTCCTACATGGGTAGCAAGAACCCAGTTTATGAGCTATCAGAGCTGTCTTGCAGGGTCTACATTAGAAGGAAGCTATAGCCATGGTCTGGAGCTGGGAAACAAACCCTCTTACTTGGGTGTGGGCTACAGACGTTATTTTTAAAATGTATGTATGTATTTATTTATTTTTTATTTGAAAAGCAGAGTTACACAGAGAGAATGAGACACAGAAAGCTTTTCCATATACCGGGTCACTTTCCAAATGGTCACAAATCCTGGAGCTGGTGCAGGCCTAGTTCAGGAACCTAAATCCATCCAGGTCTCCCTCATGAGTGTCAAGGGCTCAAGAATTGAGGCCATTTACTGCTGCTCTCCCAAGTGCATCAGCAGGGAGCTGATCAGTAGTAGAGTAGCTAGGACTGGAACCTGCACCATATGGGATGCTGGCATGGCAGGAAGCAGCTTGACCCGCTGTGCCGCAATGCTGGTCCTGCAGGCATTTTTTTTTTAATTTTTTCTTTTCTTTTTTTTTTTTTTTTAATTTTTGACAGGCAGAGTGGACAGTGAGAGAGAGAGACAGAGAGAAAGGTCTTCCTTTTGCCGTTGGTTCACCCTCCAATGGCCGCCGCGGATGGCGCGTTGCGGCCAGCGCACCGCGTTCATCCGATGGCAGGAGCCAGGAGCCAGGTGCTTTTTCCTGGTCTCCCATGGGGTGCAGGGCCCAAGCACCTGGGCCATCCTCCACTGCACTCCCGGGCCACAGCAGAGGGCTGGCCTGGAAGAGGGGCAACCGGGACAGAATCCGGAGCCCCAACCGGGACTAGAACCCGGTGTGCTGGCGCCGCAAGGCGGAGGATTAGCCTGTTGAGCCATAGCGCCGGCCCCTGCAGGCATTTTAACTGCTTGGCTAGATGCCCACCCACCTTGTGGAATCCTTTTTTGGATTCCACCTCTTGCCCTTTCCCTCACTTCTTTTATTCCTACACCTAATCTCAAACCAGAAAAAAAATTGTCATGAATTTGAGGTCTATTACACACAATTTTTTCTATATAAAAGAGGGATTTAAAAATATACTTCTTGGGGCAGGCCTTGTGGTGCAGTGGATAAAGTTACTACCTGTGACACTGGCATCCCACATGGGTGCCACTGCTGAACCAGCTCCCTGCAAGGGTCCTGGGAGATGCAGTGGAAGATGGCTCAAGTCTTGGGCCCCTGACACCCACGTGAGAGACCCGGATAAAGCTCCTGGCTTCTGGGTTCAGCCTGGCTCAACCCTGGCCATTGTGGCCACTTGGGGAGTGAACCAGCAGATGCAAGTTATTTCACTCTTTCTCTGTAACTCTGACTTTCAATTGAATAATAAATATTTTCAAAACCCTGCTTATTTTTACAATAATGTGCATATATTATTTACCCTTTCCTGTATTTTACTCTATTCAGAGAAATATATGGCTTGATAATTTCCAATTCATTTAGCCTTTTTGTTTTCATGACTGAATTTTATTCTATAATCTGAATATATTGTGTTTTATCCAACAATTTTATAATAGACGTATCTAGTCTGTTTCTCCTTGAACAGTAAGGTGCTTAATCTTCTTCACTTCCAAATTGCCAAAAGTACTGAGCACAATACTTTAAATCAATCATCTTTTTCTATTGAATGGAGAAAATATAATTGTCTTCTAACACATCCCTGTATGTATTAGAATTTCTTTCTGGGCTCTCTATTTTGCTGACATGAATCTTCCTGTCTATTCTAATGCCAATACATTCGAATTTAGATTTAGGGCTTTATCACATCAATATGAAAATGCTTTGACTATTACTATTTATATTTCTTTGTGGGATAATGGAAATTTTTATGTGAATTTTGAGTGTATGCAGCTACAAAAATCTGTTAAATTAAAAAAGATATGGCATTAAATTTATATTTCACTTAAGGTTAATTATCATTTCAAAGCTTTTTTATTTCAGAGAATTTTGAATGTTGGTTAAAAAAACAAACAAAATTAAAAATTTAAAGCTACTAATAAAATGAGAAGCACTTTTAGGAATATGTTAGTCACATGAAACTGTCACTATTTCTATGCTTCTTTAGTGACTGTTATCACACTCTTTCTTCCATTTTAGTGATTGGCCAGGTCAGACATGGCAGAGGAAAACCAGACTCTGGTGACGGAGTTCGTCCTCACAGGACTCACAGATCGTCCAGAGCTGCAGCTGTCCCTGTTCTTGGTGTTTCTGGCGATCTACCTCTCCACCATGGTGGGCAACCTTGGACTGATTGCTCTCATCTGTAAGGATCCCCACCTTCACACCCCCATGTACTCATTCCTTGGCAGCTTAGCCTTTGCAGATGCATCCACTTCTTCCTCTGTGACTCCCAAGATGCTTATCAACTTTTTATCAAAGAACCATGCAATATCCTTTTTTGACTGTATTGCTCAATTTTATTTTTTTGGCTCCTTTGCAACAACAGAATGTTTCCTCTTGGTTGTGATGGCCTATGACCGCTATGTAGCGATATGTAACCCTTTGCTTTATGCTGTGGAGATGTCCAACAGAGTCTGTGCTTGGTTGATAAGTGGGTCTTTTATAATCGGTTTTCTGCACTCAGCAATTCATGTGGGCTTGCTAGTTAGATTAAGTTTCTGTAGATACAATGTCATACACTATTTCTACTGTGAAATTTTACAGCTGTTCAACCTTTCTTGCAGTGACCCTACAGTTAATATACTCCTGGTTGTAATCTTTTCGGCCATTATTCAAGTCTTTACTTTTATGACTATTCTCATCTCTTACTCCTATGTTGTGTTTTCCATCCTGAAGAAGAAGTCTGAGAAGGGCAGAAGCAAAGCCTTCTCCACGTGCAGTGCCCACCTGCTCTCTGTCTCTTTGTTCTACGGCACTCTCTTCCTCATGTATGTGCATCCTGGGTCTGCACCCACTGAAGAGCAGAACAAACTGTATTCTTTATTCTACACCATCATAATTCCCCTGCTGAATCCTTTTATTTATAGCCTGAGGAACAAAGAGGTCAAAGGGGCCTTGAAAAGAATAATGAAGAAATAAATAGAGGGGACATAGCTTTCTTTTTTATATATTATAAGGTTTAATGGTTAAAATATTTTAAATAATTACCAAAATAATCATTTGAATATTTGTAACAGATATGCTAAATTATGTTGTGCTAACAAATAAGTCCCAAATTTCTATGACTTAACCCAACAAATGACATAATATACTATGAGTTAAAGAGCTCTATCAGCTTTTCTCCAACCAGTAACTCAAACTCCAAACACTTCTGTGATGACCAATAGTTGTGATATTTTGATTTGTTGATTTTGGGAGAAGATAAAGGCTGAAGGATCACGCTGGACATTGTTAAGGATAAGTCCAGAAAAGAGACTTGCATTAGTCTGGAAACATTCCATCAGCTATGACCAGTCACATATGCTGACCCAACCCAACTGTAAAGGAGGCTATTAAATGTAATCTTGTTCCATGCCAGGAAGACAAAACAGTTTGGGAACACAGAGTCATCACTGTAACATGGAGTTAACAAATTGGTCAACATATTTATGCTTTTATCAATAGTTTGTGAAAGTACAACAATGTTTTCATGTAATGCTAACAAAACTTTATTAATCAATAATTTGTTATGATTTGAAAAAATTCATATATAAGATGAACTAGCAGGAAATGTACTAAAATAATTAACTAAACTGAAATAATTAACTAAATAATTAATATTATTAATTAAAATATTAAATATTAAATAAATAATAATTAACTAAATAATTAACTAAACTAAATAATTTATTATTTATGCTTTTTGGTTTAATATTTAATTAATTTTCACAGATTCCATGTGATTTGCAAATAGAATTCTAAGAAAATAATTATATTCCCTCCTCTCTCCCTCCTTCCCTCCCCCTTCTTCTTTCTACCCTCCCTTCCTCTCCCTTTCTCATTTTTTTAAGTTTTTGAGATAACATATTTTAAATTTACATTACAGTGAAAAGGGTAAACACATCACTGAACAAGTTTAACAAGAAAAAGCAAAAAGGCCCTAGTTTAGTCAGAGTATAGACAACAAGCTATAAACAGTAATTGAATGGAAAAATTCCATTTTATCCATATACAGTATTTTTTTAAAGACTTATTTTATTTATTTGAAAGACAGAGTTACAGAGAGAGAGAGAGAGAGAGAGAGAGAGAGAGAGGTCTTCCATCCAATGGTTCACTCTCCAATTGGCCTCAATGGCTGGAGTTGCGCCAATCTGAAGCCAGAAGCCAGGAGCTTCTTCTGGGTCTCCCAAGGACTTGGGCCATCTTCTGCTGCTTTCTCAGGCCATAGCAGAGACCTGGATTGGAAGAGGAACAGCCAGGACTAGAACAGATGCCCATATGGGATGCTGGCGCTTCAGGTCAGGGCCTTAACCCACTGTGCCGCAGCGCTGGCCCCAACAGTAAATTTTAAAGTAGCCAGAAATCTTTAAAACTATAGTAGTATAACATCCTTTACCATTGGTTTGATAAAAGTATTAAACAAAGTTTTACCAAACTATATTTGTAGCAGTACTAATGCCCACAGACATTTCTTTCTTTTTTCTTTCCTTCTTTTTTGATTGATTTTTTAAACTTTTATTTAGCAAATATAAATTTCTGAAGTACATCTTATGGATTACAATGGCTTTTTACCCCCCATAACTTCCCTCCCACCCACAACCCTCCCCTATCCTGCTCCCTCTCCCATTCCATTCTCAAGATTCATTTTCAATTATCTTTATATATGGAAGATCAATTCAGTATATATTAAGTAAAGATTTCAACAGTTTGCACCTACACAGAATATAAAGTGTAAAATACTGTTTGAGTACTAGTTATAGCATTAATTCATATTGAGCAACACATTTTAGCTCCCATGGGTAAGGGAAAGCAGCAGTATTTTTGTCTTCCTGGGTCCAGCTTTTTTCACTCAACATGCTGTCTTCCAGTTGTGTCCATTTTGCTGTAAATGGTAAAATGTCATTCTTTTTTATAACTAAATAATATTTCATTGTGTATATATACATCAGATTTTCTTTATCCAGCAGTCTGATGATGGACACCTTGATTGACTCTAAATTTTGGCTATTGTGAACTATAAACATGGTGGTGCAGTTATCTCTGTGATACAATGTGTTTATGTCTTTTGGGTGTGTACCCAGTAGTGGGATTGCTGAATCTTATGGCAAATCCATTTCTATTTTTTAAGAAATCCCCACACTGTTTTCCACATTGACTGCAATAATTTACATTTCTATCAACAGTGTATAAGAGTTCCCCTTTGTCCACATCCTCATCAGCATGTGTTACTCTCTGTGTTTTGGATTTTACCCATTCTGATAGGGGTATGGTGATACCTCATTGTGGTTTTGAATTGCATTTCCCTGATGGCTAGTGATATTGAGCATTTTTTCATATATTTATTGGCCATTTGTAAAATACCAAAATGTTAACAGGGATGAAAGAAAATTTTTAGTTTTTCCTATTCAAATTTCTACACTCTCAATAAAAATGTTACTTTATGATGGAAACAGATACATTTTAAATTTGGTTCTTTTTTCACCTTAATTTGGTCATGACTGTGCCAGTTCACTGGTAGTCAGGAGAGTCCATGGACTTTGTGGGAAGGAATCCACCTTCTTTTGTGTTTCCTTGGATGTGGTTCCAGTGAAAAGTTGGTAAAATTACCCAACATACTAAACTGAGCTCCTGTATACAAAGAGAATTGAAAATGAATCTGGATGTGAATGAAAGGGGAGAGTGAGGGGGTAAGGGGGGAGGGTAGCGGGGGGGGGAAGGTATGGATGGGGAAGCAATTGTAATCCACAAGTTGTACCTTGGAAATTTATATTCTAAATAAAAGTAAAAAAAAAGTGGATTATTTTAAAAGCTAGCTTCTGTTTGTATTAGAGAATTTAGGTTTTGCAAATTAGCTATTTTCTAGGGACTTCCAAAATTATAGGTAGTAGTTGGAAATTTTACCAGAAAACATTGAGCAATATTTACTGACAAATACCTCTAATAGAGGTTACCATTTGTGGTTAGTAGCTTACATCAATGAATCCTAGCCTAGCCCTCTGGATCTGCACGTTGATAAGGATTTGTGGGTCTCTGCCATGCACAGTAACTCTGGTAGATGGATGAAAGTAAAGCTGTTCTTCCTGGTAGAGGATGTTCCCACACAGTAATGCATTATTTAGGGACAAAAGCCAGAAAAATATTAAAAATTCTAAAAAAAATTGCTGGATCTCAGAATAAAAAGGAAACTCTGACATGATTAAAGAGTGAAACAGCAAAAGCAAACACAACTTGTATCTCTATCTACACAAACTAACATACTGTTTCTATCAGGGATATTGCCTGTAGTGTGATATTCAATAATTCATAAATTTAGGAACATTTTAGTTTAAAAATGGAATTTCAGACATCAGCATTTGTTTACATTTGTATTCCTACCAGGATTAGTAGAAATCAACTTGACCAGGCAGAATGAAAGGAGCCTGGATAGAGCTAAGATACTCATGTATATATACAAAGCTGAGGTCAAAGAATTGTTAATAAATTCTCAATGCAAATATGTATGTTTAAAAATATATGTATATTTTAGTGAAATGCAAATAAACTAGTGATTGAAAACATATTGGTACAGTTTTGATGCAATTCTAAATGTTAATATTGGCTTTGACTGCCTGTGCTACCAAGGTCTTTTCCAAGAAGTTTTTGCCAGCACCTATATCTTGCAGGGTTTCTCCAATGTTCTCTAATAATTTGATGGTGTTGGGTCAAGATTTAAGTCTTTAATCCATGTTGAGTGGATGTTTGTGTAAGGTGAAAGGTAGGGGTCTTCTTCTTGCTTCTGCACGTGTAAATCCAATTTTCCTAGCACCATTTATTGAATGGATTGTCCTTGATCCAGGAATTGTTTTTGGATCCTTGATCAAATATAAGCTGGCTGTAGATGTTTGGATTGATTTCTGGAGTTTCTATTCTGTTCCATTGGTCTATTCATCTGTTTCTGTACCAGTACCATGCTGTTTTGATAACAACTGCCCTGTGGTATGTCCTGAAATCTGGTATTGTGATGCCTCCGGCTTTGTTTTTGTTGTACAAGATTGCTTTAGCTATTTGAGGTCTCCTGTGTCTCCATATGAATTTCAGTATCATTTTTTCCAGATATGAGAAGAATGTCCTCGGTATCTTGATTGGTATTGCATTGAATCTGTAAATTGCTTTTGGGAGAATGGACATTTTGATATTGATTCTTCCAATCCATGAGCATGGAAGATTTCTCCATTTTTTGGTATCCTCTTCTATTTCTTTCTTTAAGGTTTTGAAATTTTCATCGTAGAGATCTTTAATGTCCTTGGTTAAGTTGATTCCAAGGTATTTGATTGTTTTTGTAGCTATTGTGAATGGGATTGATCTTAGAAGTTCTTCCTCAACCATGGCATTGCCTGTGTATACAAAGGCTGTTGATTTTTGTGCACTGATTTTATATCCTGTTTCTTTGCCAAACTCTTCTATCAGTTCCAATAGTCTCTTAGTAGAGTTCTTTGGGTCCCCTAAATAAAGAATCATATCGTCTACAAAGAGGGATAGTTTGACTTCTTCCTGCCCAATGTTTATCCCTTTAATTTCTTTTTCTTGCCTAATAGCTCTGGCTAAAACTTCCAGAACTGTGTTGAATAGCAGTGGTGAGAGTGGGCATCCCTGTCTGGTACCAGATCTCAGTGGAAATGCTTCCAACTTTTCCCCATTCAATAGGATGCCGTGGGTTTTTCATAAATTGCTTTGATTGTATTGTAGAATGTTCCTTCTATACCCAATTTGCTTAGGGTTTTCATCATGAAAGGGTGTTGTATTTTATCGAATGCTTTCTCTGAGTCTATTGAGATAATCATATGGTTTTTCTTCTGCAGGCTGTTAATTTGGTGTATCCCATTGATTGATTTGTGAACATTGAACCATCCCTGCATACCAGAGATAAATCCCATTTGGTCTGGGTGGATTTTCTTTCTGATGTGTTGTTGCATTCTATTGGCCAGAATTTTATTGATGATTTTTGCATCTACGTTCATCAGGGATATTGGTCTGTAATTTTCTTTCAATGCTGCACCTTTTCTGGCTTAGGCATTAAGGTGATGCTGGCTTCATAGAAAGAATTTGGGAGGATTCCCTCTTTTTCAATTGTTCTGAATAGTTTGAGAAGAAGAAGTTTGAGTTAGTTCTTTAAATGTCTGGTAGAATTCAGCAGTGAATCCATCTGGTCCTGGGCTTTTCTTTGTTGGGAAGGCCTTTGTTACTGTTTCAATTTCTGTCTCAGTTATGGGTTGTTTAGGTTTTCTGTGTGTTCATGGTTCAATTTAGGTAGATTGCATGTGTCTAGGAATCTATCCATTTCTGATGGATTTCCCTGTTTGCTGGCATACAAGTGCTTGTAGTAATTTCTGATGATTCTTTTTATTTCTGTGGTGTCTGTTGTTATATTTCCTTTTTCATCTCTGATTTTCTTGATTTAGGTCTTTTATTTTTTTAGTTAGTTGGGCCAATGGGGTGTCAATTTTGTTTATTTTTCAAAAAACCAGGTCCTCATTTGGCTGATTTTTTGTAATTTATTTTGGATTTAATCCTATTGATTTCTTCTCTGTTTTTAATTATTTCTCTTCTCCTGGTAGATTTGGGTCTGGTTTGATGCAGTTTTTCTAGATCCTTGAGATGCGTTGAAAGCTCATTTATTTGGTGCCTTTCCAATTTCTTGATGTAGGCACCAATTGCTATAATCTTTCCTCTCAACACTGCTTTTGCTGTATCTCATAATTTTTGGTATGTTCTTTTATTATCACCATTAACTTCCAGAAAAAACAATTTTAATTATTATAAAGCTTTTATTTAAAGAATATAAATTTTCAAAGTACAGCTTATGGATTACAATGCCCCCCCATACCTCCCCTCCCATCTGCAACGCTCCCCTTTCCCGCTCCCTCTCCCCTTGCATTCATATCAAGATTCATTTTCCATTCTCTTTATATGCAGAAGATCAGTTTAGTACATAATACGTAAAGATTTCAACAGTTTGCCCTCACATAGCAACACAAAGTGAAAAATACTGTTGGAGTACTAGTTATAGTATTAATTCATAATGTATAGCACATTAAGGACAGAGATCCTACATGATTTATATATTTTTAATTGATTAATTTTCTATGCAATTTCCAATTTAACACCAAGGTTTTTTTTTCATTTTCAATTACCTTTATATACAGAAGATTGATTCAGTATATACTAAGTAAAGATTTCTTCAGTTTGCACCCACACAGAAACACAAAGTGTAAAATACTGTTTCAGTACTAGTAATAGCATTACTTCACATTGGACAACAATTAAGGACAGATCCCTCATGAGATGTAAGTACACAGTGACTCCTGATGTTGACTTAACAATTTGATACTCTTGTTTATGGTGTCAGTAATCTCCCTAGGCTCTAGTCATGAGCTGCCGAGGCTATGGAAGCCTTTAGGGTTCGCCGACTTCAATCGTTTTCTGACAGGGTCATAGTCAAAGTGGAGGGATTCTCCTCCCTTCAGAGAAAGGTACCTCCTTCTTTGATGGCCCCGTTCTTTCCACTGGGATCTCACTCACAGAGATCTTTCATTTAGGTCTTCTATTTTTTCCAGAGTGTCTTGGCTTTCAATGACTAAAATATTGTCATGGGCTCTTGAGCCAGATCCGAATGCCTTAAGGGCTGATTCTGAGGCCAGAGTGCTATTTAGGACATCTGCCATTCTATGAGTCTGCTGTGTATCTCGCTTCCCATGTTGGATCATTCTCTCCCTTTTTCATTCTATCAGTTAGTATTAGCAGACACTAGTCTTGTTTGTGTGATCCCTTTGACTCTTAGACCTATCAGTGTGACCAATTGTGAACTGAAATTGATCACTTGGACTAGTGAGATGGCCTTGGTACATGCCACCTTGATGGGTTTAAAATTTAAACACCTAAGAATAATTGTGTGTTAATTATAGAGTTCAACCACTAGTACTAGAATAAAAAATACTACCATGGAATAAGTATTACATTGTACAACAACATTCAGCACAAGAGCTGATCAAGTCACTGTTTCTCATAGTGTCCATTTCACTTCAACAGGTTTCCCCTTTGGTGCTCAGTTAGTTGTTGCCAAGCAGGGAGAACATATGATATTTGTCCCTTTGGGACTGGCTTAATTCACTCAGAATGATGTTTTCCAGATTCCTCCATCTTGTTGCAAATGACAAGATTTCATTGTTTTTGACTGCTGTATGGTATTCTATAGAGTACATGTCCCATAATTTCTTTATCCAAATGTATGCTTTGAATTCCCTGTGATCTTTTGCTGTGAGGTTCCCTTTGTTTACCTTCTTTCATGTTGAGGGCCGTGTTTCTGTGTTTCTGTGTGTAACACATCTTTAAGCATCTTTTGCAGGGCTGGACGAGTGGCGACAAATTCTTTCAATTTCTGTTTGCAACGAAAGGTCTTTATTTCACCTTCATTCACAAACAAGAGCTTTGCAGGATATAATATTCTGGGCTGGCAGGTTTTCTCTCTTAGTACATGGGCTATGTCTCACCATTCCCTTCTAGCTTGTAGGGTGTCTGAGGAAGCTCATAGAAACCCTAGTAAACACGACCAAAAAAGATCCTCACCTTGACATGTTGTAATTAAACTCACCACAGTGAAATAGAAAGAAAAGATCCTAAAATGTGCAAGAGAGAAACGTCAGATTACTCTCAGAGGATCCCCAATTTGACTCACAGTAGACTTCTCATCAGAAACTTCCAGAAAATTTTTGATTTCTCTTTTAATTTCTTCTTTTTTTTTTAATTCTTAAAGTCTTAGGGTAATCACTTTATTTTTTTTTTAATTTTTATTTTTTTTAAATTTTTTTTGTAATTTTTTTATAGCTTTTATTTAAAGAATATAAATTTCCAAAGTACAGCTTATGGATTACAATAGTTCCCCCCCCCCCCAGAACTTCCCTCCCTCCCGCTACCCTCCTCTTTCCCGCTCCCTCTCCCTTTTCAATCACGTCAAGATTCATTTTCAATTCTCTTTATACACAGAAGATCAGTTTAGTATATATTAAGTAAAAATTTCAACAGTTTGCCCTCACATAGCACACAAAGTGAAAATACTGTTGGAATACTAGTTATAGTATTAATTCACAATGTACAGCACATTAAGGACAGAGATCCTACATGATTTTTTTTTAAAGAATTGATTAATTATCTATGCAATTCCCAGTTTAACACCAAGATTTTTTTTCATTTTTAATTATCTTTATATACAGAAGATTGATTCAGTATATACTATGTAAAGATTTCATCAGTTTGCACCCACACAGAAACACAAAGTGTAAAATACTGTTTCAGTACTAGTAATAGCATTATTTCACATTGGATAACACATTAAGGACAGATCCCTCATGAGACGTAAGTACACAGTGACTCCTGATGTTGATTTAACAATTTGACACTCTTGTTTATGGTGTCAGTAATCTCCCTAGGCTCTAGTCATGAGTTGCCGAGGCTATGGAAGCCTTTAGGGTTCGCCAACTTCGATCTTATTCTGACAGGGTCATAGTCAAAGTGGAGGGACTCTCCTCCCTTCAGAGAAAGGTACCTCCTTCTTTGATGGCCCCGTTCTTTCCACTGGGATCTCACTCACAGAGTTCTTTCATTTAGGTCTTCTTTTTTTTTGCCACAGTGTCTTGGCTTTCCATGCCTAAAATATTCTCATGGGCTCTTGAGCCAGATCTGAATGCCTTAAGGGCTGATTCTGAGGCCAGAGTGCTATTTAGGACATCTGCCATTCTATGAGTCTGCTGTGTATCCCGCTTCCCATGTTGGATCATTCTCTCCCTTTTTCATTCTATCAGTTAGTATTAGCAGACACTAGTCTTGTTTGTGTGATCCCCTTGACTCTTAGACCTATCAGTGTGATCAATTGTGAACTGAAATTGATCACTTGGACTAGTGAGATGGCCTTGGTACATGCCACCTTGATGGGATTGTATTGGAATCCCCTGGCACAATTCTAACTCCATCATTTGGGGCAAGTCTGATTGAGCATGTCCCAAATTGTACATCTCCTCCCTCTCTTATTCCTACTCTTATATTTCATAGGGATCACTTTTCTGTTAAAATTTAAACACCTAAGAATAACTGTGTGTTAATTCACGAATTTTAATTTCTTCTATGACCCATTGTTCATTCAGGAGAATGTTGTTCAATCTCCATGTGTTTGCATATGCTCTAGGGATTCCTGAGTTGCTAATTTCCAACTTTATTCCCCTATGGTCTGATCTATTTTAAATTAACTTTATGTACATCAAATAACTCTATACTAAGTAAAGAGTTCAACAAATAGTATGGAAAAAACTGTTCCTCAATCGTTGAGACAAGGGCTTTTCAAAGTCATTGCATCTCAAAATCTCAATTTCGTTTCTAAAGATTACCTTTTATGTGCTCTATTACTTACCATAGATCAGAGAGAACATATGGTATTTGTTATTTTCAGACTGGCTTATTTCACAAAATATGATGTTTTCCAGTTGCATCTATTTTGTTGCAAATGACAAGATTTCATTTTGTTTAGTACTATGTAGTATTCTATGGTGTACATATCCCATAATTTGTGTATTTAATCTTCAATTGGCAGATATTTGGCATGATTCCATATCTTAGATATTGTGAATTGAGCTGTAAGAAACATGAGGGTACAGGCAACTCCTTCATATGTTGATTTCATTTCCCTTGGGTAAATTTCCAGAAGTGGAATGGTTGGGTTATATTGTAGGTTTATATTCAGATTTCTGAGTTATAACTGTGGTTTTTTCCATAATGGTTTTACCAGTTTACATTCCCACCAACAGTGGATTAGGGTACTTTTCCCCCCACATTATCACCAGCATTGGTTCTTTTTTAATTTCTGTGTGAAAGCCACTCTAATGGGGGTGAGGTGAAACCTCATTGTGGTATTGATTTGAATTTTCCTATGGTTAGTAATCCTGATCATTATTCATGTTTCTGACCATTTGGATTTTCTCTTTTGAAAAATGCTTGTTCAAGTCCTTTGCCCATTTCTTCACTGGATTGTTTGTTTTGTACTTGTTGAGTTTCCTAAAATATTTATATATTCTAGTTATTAATCCTTTATCAGTTGCATAGTTTGCAAATTGTCTCTTCCATTCTGTCAGTTGTCTCTTCCCTTTCTGAGTGTTTCTTTTGCAGTGTAGAAGCTTCTCAATTTGATTGTCTGTGCCTCTGGGGTCTTTTCTAAGAACTCTTTGCATATGCCAATGTCTCTCAAGGCTTCTTCAATATTCTCTAATAATTTGATGATATCGGGTTATAGATTTAGGTCTTTAATCCATTTTGAGTGGATTTTTGCATAAGGTATAAAGCAGGGGTCTTGCATTATACTTCTGCATGTGAAGATACAGTTTACCTGCACCAATTGTTGAAAAAATTGTTCTCACTCCAGTGATTGATTTTAGCTCCTTTGTCACAGATAAGTTAGTTGTAGATATGTGAATTGATTTTTGGCATTTCTATTCTCTTCCAGTGGTCTACATGTCTATTATTTTTGTGACAGTATCCAGCTATTTGATGATTACTGTCTTGTAGTGTGTCTTTTTTTAAAGATTTTATTTATTTGATGGGTAGAGTTACAAACAGTGAGAAGGAGAGACAGAGAGAAAGTCTTCCTTCATTGGTTCACTCCCCAAATGGCTGCCATTGCTGGAGCTGTGCGATGTGAAGCCAGGAGCCAGGTGCTCCTTTCTGGTCTCCCATGCAGGTGCAGGCGCCCAAGCACTTGGGCCATCTTCTACTGTTTTCCCAGGCCACAGCAGAGAGCCTACTGGAAGAGGAGCAACCGGGACTAGAACTGACACCCATATGGGATGCCAGTGCTGCAGGAGGAGGATTAACCCAGTGCGCCATGGGGCCAACCCCTGTAGTGTGTCTTGAAATCTGGTATTGTGATGTCTCCAGCTTTGCTTTTGTTTTATAAGATTGCTTTTGCTATTCAGTGTCTCCTGTGTTTCCATATGAACTTTAGCACAATTTCTTATATTTGAAAAGAATGTCTGCTATTTTGATTGGTATCACAGTGAAATTCCTTTTGGTAGTATGGATATTTTGATGATATTGATTCTTCAAATTCATGAACATGGAAGATTTTTCTATTTTTTTGTGTCTTCTTCTATTTTTTTTAATGCTTTATAATTCTCATTGTAGAGATCTTTGACATTCTTCATTAAATTTATTCCAAGGTATTTGATTTTTTTTTTGGTAGCTATTGTAAATGAGATTGATCTTAGAAGTTCTTTTTCATATATGGCATTGTCTGTGTATACAAAGGCTAATGATTTTTGTGTGTTGATTTTATATCCTGCCACTTTACAAATTCTTGTATGAGTTCCAGTAGTCTTTCATGATAGTCTTTTGGATCTCTTATATTATGTATAGAATCATGTCATCTGCAAATAGGGTTTGACTTCCTCTTTCCCAATGTATACCCCTTTGATTTTTTTCTTATCTGATGTCTTGGCTAAAACTTCCAGGTCTAAATTTAGTAGCAATGATGAGAATTAGACTCTTTCTCTTGTTCCAGATCTCAATGGGAATATTTCCAACTTTCCCCTATTCAATAGGATGCTGGCTATGGGGTTTGTAATAAAATACCTTGATTATGTCAAGGAATGTTACTTCTATACCCAAGTAGCTTCAAGTTTTCACCATGAAAGGGTATAGTAGTTTATCAAATGTTTTCTATGCATCTATTGAGATAATCTTATGGCTTTTGTTGTTGAATTTGTTAATGTGATGTATCACAATGATTGACTTGCAAATGTTGAACCATCCCTGAATACCTGGGATAAATCCCATTTGGTCTAGGTGAATTAGCTTTCTGATGTGTTGTTGGATTTAATTGGCTAGTATTTGTTAATATTTGCATCCGTGTTCATCACATAAATTCATCTGTAGTTCTCCTTCTCTATTGTATCTTTTTCAGGTTTAGGAATTAAGGTGATGCTGGCTTCACAGAAATAATTTGGGAGGATTCCATCCCTTTAAGTTGTTTTGAGTAGCTTGAGAAGAATTGGAATTAAATGTCTTGCAAAATTCAGTATTGAAGCCATCTGGTCCTGGGCTTCTCTTTGTTGGGAGGGTCTTTATCACTGATTTAAATTCCATCTTTGTTATTGGTCTGTTTAGGTATTCTATGTATTCATGGCTCTACTTTGGTTGTATGTGTCCAAGAATCTATCCATTTCTCTTAGGTTTCCTTATTTGTTGGCATAATGCTCTTAGTAGTAATTTCTGATTACTCATCTTATTTTTGTGGTTTCTGTTGCCGTATTTCCTTTTTCATATCTAATTTTATTGATTTGGGTTTTCTTCTTTTTTTTGTTAGTTGGGCTAATAGTGTGTCAATTTTGTTTATTTTTTCAAAACACCAGCTCTTCGTTTTGTTGATCTTTTGTATTTTTTATTTCAATTTTATTTATTTTATTTCTTTGCTCCTACTAGTTTTGGGTTTGGTTTATTGTTGTTTTTCTAGGTCCTTGAGATGTATTGATAGTTCATTTATTTGATGTTTCTCTAATTTCTTGATGTAGGCCCAAATTGTTATAAACTTTCCTCTTAAAACTGCTTTTGCTATATCCCATAAGTTTTGATATATTGCCTTGTCATCTTCATTTCTTTCTGGAAATTTTTTGATTCCTTTTTTGATTCCTTCTATGATCCACTGTTCACTCAGGAGCATGTTGTTCAGTATCCATGTATTTGAATATGATCTAGAGATTCTTGAGTTGTTGATATGCAGCTTCATTCCATTGTGGTCATAGAATATAGATGGTATGACATTGAATTTTCTTTTTTTAATTTGCTGAGACTTGCTTTATGACCATAGCATATGGTCTATCCTAGAGAAAGTTACATGCACTGTTGAGAAGAATGTGTATTCTGCAACTGTAGGTTGAAGGTTCTATAGATATTTGTTAGGTCCATTTGGTATACAGCATTGATTAACTTTGTTGTTTCCTTGTTGATTTTCTATCTGGCTGATTTGTCCATTGCTGAAGGTGGGATATTGAAGTCCCTCATTGCTATTGTATTGGAGTCTATGTCTCTCTTTAGATCTATTAACATTTCATTTACATAGCTGTGTGCTCTGTAACTGGATGTATATATGTTTATTATAGTCACATCTTCCTTTTGAATTGTTCCTTAATCATTACATAGTGCCCTGTTTTTGTCCTTTTAATAGTTTTTTTGTTAAAATCTATTTTGTCTGATAGTAGGGTGACAACACTAGCTCTTTTTTGGTTTCTGTTAACATGGAATACCTTTTTCTGTCCTTTCACTTTCAGTCTATGTGTATCTTTATTGATGAATTGTATTTCTTGTAGGCAGCAAATAGATTGGTCTTTTTTTTTAATCCTTTCAACCAGTCTGTATCTTTTAACTGGAGAGTTGAGGCAATTTACATTCAAGGTGACTATTGATAAGTAATTTGGCATTGTCATTTTTCCATAAATATTCCTATATTTTACTTTGGATTTCCTTTGTAATTTAGTGGAGATTTTCTGCCTTCACCTTCTTTAATAGTGATGACCATGTTTCTATGTGTAGTGCATTCTTAAACATCTTTTATAAGGCTGGATAAGTGGTGACAAAGTCTTTAAATTTCTGTTTATTATGGAAGGTCTTTATTTCACCTCCAATCATAAATGAGAGCTCTGCAGAGTACAGTATTCTGGATTGACAATTTTTTCTCTTAAGACTTGTAGCATGTCTTTCCATTCTCTCCTAGCCAGTAAAGTTTCTATAATATTAAATCGATCTTCTGTGTATAAAGATAATTGCAAATGATTAAAAAATCTTGGTGTTAAATTGGAAATTGCATAGATAATTAATCAATTCTTTAAAAAAAATCATGTAGGATCTCTGTCTTTAATGTACTGTACATTGTGAATTAATACTATAACTAGCACTCCAACAATAATTTCAGTTTGTGTCTCTATGTGAGGGCAAACTGTTGAATTCTTTACATAATATGTTCTAAACTGATCTTCTGTGTATAAAGAGAATTGAAAATGAATCTTGATGTGAACAGAAGGGGAGAGTGAGTGGGAGAGGAGAGAGTGGCGGGAGGGAGGGAAGTTGTGAGAGGGGGAGCCATTGGAATCCATAAGCTATACTTTGGAAATTTATATTCTTTAAATAAAATCTAAAAAAAAAAAAGTTTCTGATGAGAAGTCAGCTGTGAGTCTAATTGGAGATCCTCTGAAAGTAATCAGGAGTTTCTCTCATGCACATTTTAGAATTTTTTTTTTTTTTTGTAGAAAGTGTGATTACAATGTGTCATGGTGAAGATCTTTTCTTGTCTTGTCTATTAGGAATTCTATGTGGTTCCTGTACTTGGACATCCCTTTCTTTTTCCAAATTTGGGAAGTTTTCTGTAGTTATTTCACTAACAAGGCCTTCTAACATATTCTCTCTTTCCATGCTTCAGGAATTCCTAAAACTCATGTTGGGTCATTTCCTAGTATCCCATAAATCTCCAACACTGTTTTTCTTTTTTCTCATATCTTTTCCTTTTTTCTGGCCTAACAAAAATTTCCAGAGTTTTGTCTTCTAACTTCGATATTCTTTCCTCTGCCTCACTGAGTCTGTTGTTAAGGCTTTCCATCACAATTTTTATTTGTTCTATTGAATTCTTCATTTCCAATATTTCATTTTGATTTCTCTTTAAAATCTCAATTTCATGGGAAGTGTTTTCATTAATGTCATGTATGGATTTCTTTAGTTTGTGAATTTGCTTCTGATTGCTTCTAAGTAATCCTATGATCAATTTTTTGAATTCCATTTCTGGCACTTCTTCAATCTCTTAATTTTCATATTCTAGCATTGAAGTGTTGTTGTATTCTTTTGGGGGTGTCATGTTGTCTTCTTTATTCTTGTTTCTTGAATTGCTGCACTTATTTTTAGGCATTTGTGGAGTTACCTGTTAATTTTCCCTCTGTGATGGCTTTTATCTTTGGACTATGCCTGCCTATGTGGCTTACTGGAGTGTCTGCTCTTTCAGTGAATACCCAGAGGCATGTACTGGGTGTGGTCAGAGAACTCTGTTCAATGTTTCAGGGTTGGGGGGTGTCCAAGATAACACCCAAATTTGGCATGGTAAATCTCCTTTTATTTATTTTTTTTTATCAGATGGGAGGTTTTTATAGCTCTGTTGGCATTGTTTCACCTTCTCATCCAAGTAGACCAACGTCTGGGTGCTGGCCCCAGTGAGTACAATATTCACCCACGTTGCCACAAGAACCACAGAAAGGACCTGTGCAGTCCTCAGTTTGAGAATGGATTCCACAACAATGACCCTCATCAGAGAATCAAGGAGCCACCCACAGTGACTACCTAAAAACCCAGCTATACCCTGTGTTAGTGAATAGACCCGGTGTCTTCCCAGTCCCAGTATACAAGCCTCCTACAGTCACAAGCACCCATCCCCCTGTCAAGTCTCCCAGCTAGACTCAGGTGTTGCCTCTTGGCTATTTGCTTGGTGTGGGGACACAAGCTGGTGCAGCTGTTATGTATGTCCAAAATGGCACCCGTTTTTTCAATTCTCTTTATATACAGAAGATCAGTTTACTATATATTAAGTAAAGATTTCAACAGTTTGCCCTCACATAGCAACACAAAGTGAAAAATACTGTTGGAGTACTAGTTATAGTATTAATTCACAATGTATAGCGCATTAAGGACAGAGATCCTACATGACATATTTTTTTAAAATTGATTAATTTTCTATGCAATTTCCAATTTAACACCAAGATTTTTTTTTTCATTTTTAATTATCTTTATATACAGAAGTTTGAAAATGAATCTTGATGTGAAGCAAGGGGAGAGGGAGTGGGAAAGGGGAGGGTTGCGGGTGGGAGGGAAGTTATGGGGGGGAGCCATTGTAATCTATAAGCTGTATTTTGGAAATTTATATTCTTTAAATAAAAGCATTATAAAAAAAAATGGCACCCGTATTTTCTCAACTAGTTATAGGATATCAGTGCTAGGTGTCCAGGTTCCTTCTTTAGTCTCAGGATGTTTATCTCAGTGCCACTTCATTGCCAGTTTCCAACAGGCCTTTTAATGGCCTCAATGAGGCACATCTCTGCATGCCTAGAAGTTTATTACAATCCACCTTGTTTTAATGTATTATTAGAAAATGTCTGAGGATGAAGGTAAGGAGAAGATGTGATATGATGTGATGTGATGTGTGTGTGTGTGTGTGTGGGAAGTTATGGGGGGGAGCCATTGTAATCTATAAGCTGTATTTTGGAAATTTATATTCTTTAAATAAAAGCATTATAAAAAAAAAATGGCACCCGTATTTTCTCAACTAGTTATAGGATATCAGTGCTAGGTGTCCAGGTTCCTTCTTTAGTCTCAGGATGTTTATCTCAGTGCCACTTCATTGCCAGTTTCCAACAGGCCTTTTAATGGCCTCAATGAGGCACATCTCTGCATGCCTAGAAGTTTATTACAATCCACCTTGTTTTAATGTATTATTAGAAAATGTCTGAGGATGAAGGTAAGGAGAAGATGTGATATGATGTGATGTGATGTGTGTGTGTGTTTGAGTACCAGTCTCCTCCTGGCTCAGTCAGGGCTGCAAACGGCCCTGGCAGTGATGGTTGAGAAAGGATTTATTATGGGAATTGGCTCATGCAATTGTGAAGTTTGAATAGTATCACAATATACCGCCTGTAAGCTGGAGAATCAGGGAAGCTGATAGCATAGCTCAATTCAAGTTTGAAAGCTAAGAGAATCAATGGCATAATTCTCTGCAAAGCTTAAATTCTGAGAATGTGGGGGTGGGGCAAGGGAGGGTACTGAAGTGAACCCTAGAGTCCCAAAACCAGACAACAAAGAGTTATGATGTTCAAGAGTATAAGATGAGTGCACAGACAGAAGTATGAGGAAATTCACCTTTCTTTGCCTTTTTGATCTATCTAAGCCCTCAGTCAATTAGATGGTACCCACCCACATTGATGAGAGTGGATCTTCTCTGATTCAAAACTTCCTTGATTTGAGTCATCCACTGATTCAAATGCTAATCTCTTCTGGTAACACCCACCCAGACTTACCCAGAAATAATATCTTACTGGCTGTGTTTCCCTTAACCCTGCAGAACAGACGCCTAAAATTAACTATCACAAGTCCACCCCTTGTCAATTTGGCACCTACCCTTCTACTTTAGTGACATTTAATGTCCAAATAAAAGCAATAAAAGATCATGGTTCTGCCTGACATGGTACAGCTATCCTGTGTACAATTGAAAATGCACTAATTCCTTCCCTAGAAGAGAAGGTTTGTCCTTGAGTGATGTTTACTCCTCTAGATACCACATAACTTAATTGCAATGATACAATATTAACAATACATAAGTGCTAATATGAAGGTAATTCATACTAAGATATCTCTTCTCAGGAAGAAATTTCTAAGCAAGACTTACTCAAGGGAAACAGTGGGAAGTCATGATTGCTCCTTTCTATTTTTTAATCAGAAGAAAGAAGTTATCTAAATTTAATGAGTATTTTTATGTTAGGTTTCTCAGAAAAAAAAAAAACAGAAACAAAGAATATACAAGATAACTTCAGAAAATACATGAAAAAATGAAATTAGATGTTTATTTTGGTGCCAAGATTTTATGAAACCCATTTCCATGAACTTTTTGATAAAAATATGTTTCTACCATATATATATATAATTTTCTACTATATATGTATGCATATAAATCTCTCTCTCTGTATATGTATATGTATATGTATATGTATATGTATATGTATATGTATATATCCTAGATAACTGGAGAGGGACCTTAAAACCCTCATCCAGAGGAGCGACCAGAAACCCTGCTCTTTGCTGGGATTCACATAACACCACTAACTCTGGAGTTTAAGTTGTGGTTAAAATATCCTGATTAAATAGCAACTCATCCAAACTAGAAAGTTCTAGAATATAGGGACATGTACAGAGAACCCAAAGTTTGCAACTCTTAGATGGCAATCACTAATGCCAATCATGAACATCACAGCCACATTACAGATCAGTGTAAACTTTACAGAGGAAAGTCCAAAATCAAGATGAAAGTGTGCTGCATGCTCTCCCTGCTAGCCCATTCTGCCCTTGGAACACACTGTAATAAATAAAATAAAGTCTCAAGTTCAGATGACTCAGTTTGAAACTATAAATCTGATAAATTATCACAAGATTAAAACATTTGACCAAAATAAGATCCTAGATCATTGTAAGAGTAGTAATCCATTTTATCTGAGTACTTTAATCAAATCTCTGAGCCGATCTAATCAAAGTTAAGGTGATCACACAAAATTCTTGTTTCCTAAGTCAATTACATAAACACTCCCAGTTCATCCTATCATAGGAGTCTTCTAGCAGCAAGTACCCTAATGGCATTAAATTACTTTTTCCATGCCTGTATGTGTACAGCAAAGAGATTTTGCATGAAAGGGAGGGAAAGGCAAAGGTGGCTAGGTTAAAAGAAATTAAACAAACCTCTTTCTCCATAAAATATTGGCAAAAGGACTTTTGCTGCCACTAGACAAGGCAAGAGAGAGAGTAGAAGTAGACTAGCCATGGAGCATTTCTCATGACAAAGTTTTCAAGACTTACCCTTATTCTCATTCTCTCCTGGCTGGCTCACCAAAATTTGTGACCACAGAAAGCTGTATCAGAGGTCCTTAAGTTAGTACAAGAAAATAATATCAGAAATGAGGCAGAAAGCTTCATTAAGCAAAGTAGCAAAATTTAATGAAGAGAATACATCAGACAGAGTTGGGGGAGCATCTCTGTAAAGAACTAAGAGCTAAGTTTGCTTTAAATTGAAGTTGTTATGGGTATGGGCCCACCACCCCATCTGGGATATTGACAGGATTTATAGGAAAGGAATTCATGAAATTCCTCCCAGGAAGCTCTCAGCACAGTGTTATTGGCCCTAACAGCCCATGGTGCAGGGTAGAGAAGAATCCTCTAAGCTGCCACTGGGAGAGGGCCAGGGCACATCTAGCAAGGTTATGAAAAAAGGGCAAGAGTTTTGATGTGCAAGTGCTGGTCTGCTTCAAAAGTTTGCTTCTACATTTTCCCTTATTTCAACTGCACAAAAATTCTCATTTTTGTCTGGTAGCCTTTCTTACATACATGGGCTAATGTCTACTTCGCTACCTAACACTTTTCTTTCTTCCACTCCTTGACTCCTGGACTCTGTCTTAGTCATTTTTCTGCTGTTATAGCAGAATACTGCGACTGAATATTTTATAAATAACAGAAATTTACTTGGCTCCTGCTTTCAGAGGTGGGAAGTCCAGCATTGTGGGGCTGCATCTGGAGAAGACCTTCTTGACACTTGATAACATGGTAGAGGTCATCACATGGGGAGAGAAAACATGAGAGGGAGCAAGAGAACATCGAGCTCACTTTTGTTCCAAGCTTACTCTTGAAATAATGAACCTACCTTAATAATGACATTAATCCACTCACTGCTTTAAGGTTCCTATTACTCAACACCATTTTATTCAGGATTAAAATATCAACACATGAACTCCAATGACATGTTCAAAGCATAACAATCACTACATATTCATAGAGTATGCAACTTTCCGGAAAACCTTTCCACAGCATTTTCAGGTATTGCTACCCAGCTGACGCTATTACTGAGTTAAATATGAAGCTCTGCTTCAGAATATGAAGAACCGAGTAGGACCAGGTAATTCCATTATCATAGGTCTTTTGTCCTATTGCTTTTGTTGCAAAGTGAGCTTGTGATTAGAATCAATGCTATATAAATACAGTGAGTAAGGAATCTGTAAGACCACAAATGGCAGTTCTGTCCAATTCACTCATGCAGGTATAATAAATCTGTAACCAGAACAAAATACTGTCCTGTCCATGATCGAAACATTCAAAGTAATAGGCCTTCTCCCTAGTGGCTAGCTGACCACTAAGGGAATGGAGGCATGCTGAGGACTCAGCAATGAAATCTGCAGTGACCATGGCCTGAACACCCCTGGTGAGTGGAAATTCCCTTTGTTGAGCTTAACTGAAATCACTCTCAACATGGTCACTTTGTTCTTGCATCCACTGAATGAACACAAGGTACCTAGAAAAAGAGGTTGTATGGTATTGACAGATAGGGTCATCCAATTCACTTGATTATTAAAATCATTGACTGCTGAAGTCACATTTTGGTAAACATTAACAAGGAACACAATATCTCCAGGTTTTTGTTTATATAATGAAATCTATTAATTTTCCCCCAAATTTCCTTGTAAGTAATTTCAATCATACTCATTCCAAGGTCCTGCACTTCCAACCAAAACTTTGATCACAGCCCAGGAGTCAATATACAATTGCAAATGTGGTTGGTCAATTTTCCTTCAAGAAAAGTAAACAAGTAGTTGTACTGATCTACTTTTTGTCCATTGGAAAGATTTTCTCTCAACATTGTCCTTTAAGAATGTCTTGTAAGTGAGCTGTAGTGTTGCAGCTATATACTTTTAGGTGGGCCCCCAAAGTGCTATCATGCAGAACAATTTTGAAATTTAGGCTGTCTTTATTCCTCTGCCAGGTGATCATACAAACTCCCCATGAGGCCAAAGGCACAGGCTAGAGGAAAAAAGGTGGGTAAGACCATCGATTTTTGGCCTGCTAGTCATTGACCTTCCTTATATGGTCAGGACTTTCATAGGTCTGATCACATATATAACCTATATTTTATGATGGAGTACTTCTTTGCATACCCAACTTAATGGTTTAGATGCTCAGATAATACCCAATGATGAGTAGCTCAGGTCACATAGTAACTTGTGGGCTAAAGCTAAGTATTTACTCCACTAAATCCTGGAAGCAGAAGGAGAGGTATTATTCAAAAGGAAAGTGTTTGTCTGAAGAGGGTGGCAACTCTCCTCCAAAATTCCATGGTTCTGCACTGTAGAGGTCTATTACAGGCTCTTAATGATATCCCTGTCATTGCCACCACAGACACCAATGAATAGCTGGATCACATGGATCAGTGGCAGAGAATCTTGCACAATAGACCATACCTGGAACACAGTCTTCTCTTGCAGGCATTCCACACAAAAATCACATGGTAAATGGGTCAGAAAAACTCACCCAATGAGTTATGTTGTTTCCACAATACAAAGAGGCCAAGTAAGTGTTTTGCCTTATTTTTGGTTGTAGTAGGGTACAGGCACAGCAATTTACCCTTCACCTGAGAACTGCTGATGGCTGATTACTCAACATGCCCCATATCATGGATACCTGGAAAACTCATGGAGATTTTAAAAATACTCAATATTTTAAGATTTATTTCCAATCATGCAGTATGCAAACCTTTACCTCTAAGTCTAGAATTGTTACTCTTTTTTGCTCACTATATCTGCTCAGTATAATGTAATTTGTGTCTTGGACTATTGTAATGTGATATCTTGTAGAAGTAAGAGGTGATTAAAATTATTCAGAAAATATTTACAAAGTATAAATTTGAAAACAGACTTGTATCTAGGACATATGGAGAACTTACATAATTAATAAAAAAACCTACTAGTTCAATTATTTAATGAGAATTATACTTAAACAAACATAAACAAACACTTCACCAGAGAAGGAATGCCTTAGACCAACAAAAGTATAAAAACATGCTGTATTAAATTAGTCATCAGGAAAATGCAAACTAAAACCACAATGAGATTCCACAATTTACTTATTAAAATCAATAAATTGAAAAGACCACCCATACTGAATGCAGCATTGTATGTCTTCATGCTCAAATATATGCAAGAAAATAAATCATAACTACCAAAGTCAATGGAAATCAAGTGTTGGCCATATTAATGGTGACCCTTGTTCATCATAATGGTAGCTCTACCCTTCTGCAGTTGTTGTTGTTACTCATTTTATTTGTGATTTTTTTCTCTACATATTTTGTTTTTACTAGCAAAATTCTGAGCATGCAAGATTACTAATTGAGTCTACCAAAAATATGGCCTTTGTTTCCCATCATTCTGTAATATTATAATCCAAGTGAATGTTAAAGGAAAAAAAAAACCTTTTATTTTGGAGATACATAACACTATTCAGATACAAAGCCTAAATGTCACAAAGAAGTAAATGAAATTCTATTTTTCTGAATGTAAGTATATTGCATGCTCCTCTGTTAATACTGAAAGGAAAACTCTGAACGTGTCACCACCTTGTAAAAAGCAAGCAAAAAACAAAAACAAACCTTCAGGTAGTCGATAATAGTCTGAGTACGTGGGTTCTTGCTATCCATGTGGTCAGAGTTCTAAGCTCTTGGCTTCAGGCTAACCCAGCCCTGGCTGATGCAGCCGTATGGAAACTGAACCAGTAGATGAAAGATCTCTTTGTCCCTGTGTCTCTCCCCTCTCTCTGTCATTATGTCTCTCAAATAATAATAAATCTTTTAAAAAAACTCTTCCGTCAATTTCCTTTACGTTGCAGTGAAAAAAAAAAAAGTCCCAACCTAGTCTTCAAGAACTCTGTGTTCACAACTATCCATACCTGTGTGGTTGCAGTTGGCTGCTCCTCTCTCTCTTTGCAGGCTGGCAACATTTATAATTTTTTGCTTCTCTAATGGTCAAGGCTTTCTGATATTCTAGGCCTTCCAATGATATAGTCCCTGTGGATGCTGAATGCTCACGGCTATTACCTTATTAGAAAGGAAGATTCCTTATTTGTTTATTTGAAAAGCACAGTTACAGAGAGGGAGTAAGAGAGAGAGAGAGAGAGAGAGAGAGAGAGAGAGAGAGAGAGAGAATCTCCCATCTGCTGGTTCACTCCCCAGGTGGCAACAACAGCAACTATGCAGTAAGACTGTGTAAAAGAATTGATGTCATCTGTCTGGAGTTTTCCTATAGCTTATTTTCAATATTTTTCACCATGAAGTTAAAAAGTTACTTTGAAGTGGAGGGTGGTAAAACTTTCTCCAGTGAGACTGTAACCAAACTTTGAATGAACTTGACCTATAATATAGACTATACTTATTTATTCCAAAAAGAATAGCCCTTCTATTATTACTTTTTTTAAAAAATGTAATTGTCAGATGTTCAATAAAGCAATGAATCTGTCAAAAAATTAAGGACTGTGAACCAAATCTGAAAAGACTAAAGTGATTAAAATTCACCTATACAACGGAAGAAGATGCTTGAGCATTCTCCTGAACTACTGCTGGGGAACTCATCGGCACTGAAGTTTGGAAGGCACAGATCCAGCACACCTCCTACTTTAATGCTTAGTCTTTGTTTCTCCCTTGCTCTTCCCCCTTGACCTTCACCTAGAAAGACTGTCTTTCAGATTTCAGCTTAGAATAGTGGAGCTAGTTATATGTCTGGAATTTGAGCTGCAGCTTGCCTGAGGGGGACAAATTAATTAGAGCTTGATTCCTGAAGGGAATCTAGGAGTTTGGCCTCACTAACAATATGCTCTGGTCATTCAGACGAGACCAGACTAGTTAAAGGACTCAGTGCAGTAATTGTGATTCGTAAACTGAAGTTTGCTTAAAAATGCCAGAAGTCTCATTTGTGCTGGTAAATAGTACTTAAAGTGTATTTTCAACTGTTCAAACTGGAACACCCAAAACTGAATTGACGTTTATGATTTCGAAGTCTGTAATGACCTGTGGGACAACCTGGACTCTTCACTCATGCCCAATTCCATGAAGCCTAGAAGGACAACTTTACTCTGCCCTACAGGGACTCCTTGGACTCTCTTAAGGGAGGTTCAGTTCTCCACTCCTTCTTCACTTGGCAAAAGCACACAACTGGATTGGTGCTTGGATGCAAAATAAATTTATATAAGCAACATCTTGCTTCATTTTGAAAATGTAAACTCCAACATACAAAGAATTGCTACCTATGTTACTTTCATTCTTATGCTGTAATTGTTTTTCTCTACTTTATGAAATCTAACAAGAATTTATACAGTTTTTTTTAAAAGGTATGGGTAAGAGAGAAATAATTTCTAAAATTTCACTTATTTTGTATAAATATTTAAAATATGAATTAATTTATGATAATTTCAGAACAGGCTTACAAAAAGCCAAAAATACCCAAGTGAAAAATGGAAAACAATTAGTAAATGGCCAGTATTTTTACTTGTATGACTAAATTCTGGGTAAGCAAAATTGTGGTAAGTTGGATTTGTTCTTCTTAATGATATTTTGTTATCTTGTTCATTTACCCCTAATAATACTTTACAATAGAATATGCAGAAAAGTAGGTTAGCAAATTGAAGCTTCGTTTAAAGACTCAAGCTAAATTTCTCTTATATTGGAAGTTATTTTGATAATTCTGATAAAATGACTCATTCTGTTTAATCAGTAATATATTTTGATTGAATCTTTATAGTGTCACATAAATGTTGACTGCTTTATTGTTTCATCCTTTCATCCACTTGTGGCAATCGTTGAGTATTGTATATACTCAAACATATTTATAAAGAAATTTACAAATACATATTTATATAGAAATATTATGTGCAAAGATGTTGGACTGCACATTTACTCTCATTCAGCATATACAATTTCATAGGTTTTCCTGCAAATTGAATTAGGTAATTTTCAATAATTCAGTGGTTTGAGATTAAGTCAAAAGAAGCCCACCATTCCAAATAAAAATACACTCAGCAAGTGGCACTGATTCTGTTAGCAGCCTGTGTCAGGTAGCCATTAGAACAATTTTATTCTGTTAAAAAAGGCTTTGGAGGAAAAATAGACCTCAAATTCAATGTGTGGAATGTCTAGAGAAAGACACTTCTTATCATAGTAATAACAAATTAAAGCCCTTTAAACATGCAAAGAATTTTCAGGCAGTCCTGGTATATATTCATGAAAAACAAAATTTAGAAAGCAAAATTTAAAATCAGATTTTTATTTTATATTCAAATTCCATATGAAAATAAATTTTGAGGTCTAAATAATGGAACGAGAAACTATTTCCGTGGTTGACATCTTTTAATGATAACCAAGGTTAAGACAAACATTTTTGTCAACGCCTCTGACTATTTCCCCTTATTTTGTCTTTTGCCATTTTCTAGCACTTCCTCTCGTCTTTCACTTGGCAAAAGTAAAATCAAGACTCCCCTCCCTCTGCTCCTCTATCTCTTTTCTCCTCTCCTTCCTTTTTCCCTCCTCCTGCTCCTCTCTTCTCCTCTCCCTTCCTCTCACTCTTTTTTAAAAGATTTAAGAAAAATGTACACAGATAAACATTTTACATTTGCCTATTTCAGTAGACAAATGCCGGATATTATTCAAATTCCTAGGGGTACATGCTGTCATTTCCCTAACAGTTGGGCCACATGTTTCCCATTCACTTATTATCTGGCTTCAACCCTATGACAAAACGGAAACTATCCATACCAAGCCATTAAAATGTTCTTAATTTCCTCACTAATCTCTTTTAATCCCTTGTGCTATTGAGGAATTTATGTTGGCATTTGGCACTATCCTGATATCTTTCCTGATATTTTTCCTCTCTTTATGAATACAACATTCACTTTTTCTGTTTCTCTCCTACTTTTGGTTCACTCTACTTGGTATCCTATTCTAGTTTCTTTCTTGACCGTATGATGTCAGGCAGGACCCTTGGTTGCAACAGGAAATGAGTTTACTGAATATAAATTGACTCAAACATAGAAACAGTAGAGAGATTGGAGGGACAACTGGGAAAATATCCAAGAATGGAAGTAAACATGGCTGTTATTCACCTGCCACAACTATGCCAGAACCTTGATTAAATGAGGGCTGCCATTCCTGCATCTGTACTTGGGATGCCACAGCACACAACCACAATGACACTGTTGATGCAGGATGCATCTGCTAGTATCTTGATATTGCTGTCTTTGCTACCCAAATTCTCTTTTTTCTGTGCACCCTCATCTTCTGCTCTCTAAATTCCAAATATCTTAGGGTGAGTGAATGTTACTGGCAAGGCCTAGGTCAATTCTCCTCACTCTAGGAGAAAAAAAGATGGGGGGAAATTCTATTCCTAGTTCCTGTGGCTCCTAGAGTAAGTGATAGTCCCTGCCTACCACCCAGACTCACATAACAAGGGGATCAGTAAGTGACTTACCTGTTTAATATAACTCTCTCAGGTTTTTCCCTTATCTGTTGTCTCTTCCCTCTGTGTACTCCCTGGTGCATAGGCCATCCATCCATAGCCATGCTGCGAATGACCATGTATCTCAAGTCCTTAGTACTTCTATTAAGCTCTAATAAGTTCATATTCACAATTATATGTCACCTAGGTGTCCAGTTCATGATCATTCTGCAATTTGCCAATGCTTCTAAATTCTCATGCTCAATTTTTAAATGATAATCAATGCAGTCACTAATTGATGGCTTTCACCTTCACTGATAGCCTCTTCCAGTTTAATGTGTCACTGAGTTCTAATGATAACACATTCTTAATTCTTTTGGATTCTGCTTGTCATCCTCATTACTAATTTTATGTCACATGTAGTCACACAAGTGACTAGCATGCATAGAATGCCTCTCCTTTTTCTCTAAATCTGCAAATTCCTACACACTCTATGCATTGAAATAATTTCATTTTTTCCATTTTCTCAAGTAGTTTTTCTCTATTATTGTGGACATAATATAATAATATAATATAATATAAATAATTATGATAAATGTATGGTTTTATTTCAACTCCCCTCCCCCAGTATTAACCTTATAACATTTTGGTGAATAACCATTTTATATTTCTTGCATTTCATTTTAGGGATCATCCAGTGAGGATATGGAAAATGTAACCTTGCTGACAGAGTTTGTTCTCACTGGACTTACCTATCAACCACAATGGAAAATCCCCCTGTTCCTGGTCTTCTTGCTGATATATCTCCTCACCATTGTGGGGAACCTAGGTCTGATTGCACTCATCTGGAATGACTCTCACCTCCACATCCCCATGTATTTATTTCTGGGGAGTTTGGCTTTTATTGATGCATGGTTATCAACCACAGTAGTTCCAAAGATGTTGGTCAATTTCTTTGCGAAGAGCAAGATGACATCTCTCTATGAATGCATGACACAATGCTTTTCCTTTGTAACAAGTGCAACCACAGAATGTTTTCTCTTGGCATCAATGGCTTATGATCGTTTTGTAGCTATATGCAAACCTTTACTTTATCCAGTGATTATGACGAATAGATTATGCCTCCGGCTCTTAGTCTTGTCATTTGTGGGTGGTTTTGTTCATGCCTTAATTCATGAAGGATTTTTATTTCGATTAACTTTCTGTCATTCCAATGTAATACATCACTTTTACTGTGATGTTATACCTTTGTTTAAGATTTCCTGTACTGATCCTTCCATTAATTTTCTAATAGTTTTTATTTTCTCTGGTTCAATTCAGGTGTTCACCATTGTGACTGTTCTTGTCTCGTATACATTCATTCTCTTTACAATCTTAAAAAAGAAGTCTGAAAAAGGAATAAGAAAAGCCTTCTCCACTTGTGGAGCCCATCTTTTGTCTGTCTCTTTATACTATGGCCCTCTTCTCTTCATGTACGTGCACCCTGCTTCTCCACAAGCAGATGGCCAAGATATGATAGACTCTCTATTTTACACTGTAATGATTCCTGTGTTAAATCCAATTATCTATAGCTTGAGAAATAAGCAAGTTATAGACTCACTGACAAAAGTGTTAAAAGGAAATGTTTAGATATCTTGCTAATGTATATCCTGATTCTATTTAAGGTTTCCAAAATTATACAGGATAGATGTGGACACATTTTAATACATGCTGAAAGTTTTTGCAATTTCACTTGGTGTACATTTTAATAATTTGTGCTTTTAGTACTTATTGACAAATGCCCTAAACAGCACTCTGGCCTCAGAATCAGCTCTTGAGGCATTCATATCTGGCTCAAAAGCCCACGAGAGCATTTCAGGCATGGAAAGCCAAGACACTCTGGCAAAAAATGACCTACATGAAAGATCTCTGTGAGTGAGATACCGGTGGAAGTGGCCATCAAAGGAGGTACCTTTCTCTGAAGGGAGGAGAGAACTTCCACTATGATTATGGCCTAGACTAAATAATATTGGAGTTTGTGGACTCAAAAGGCTTCCATAGCCTTGGCAGCTCATGACAGGAGCCTCGGGTGATCACTGATGTCATAAATAAGATCATCAATTGTTAAACCAACAACAGGAGTCACTGTTCACTTGTTCCTCATGTAGGACCTCTGTCCTTAATGTGTTATACTATGAGAATTAATGGTAAAATTAGTCTTCAAACAGTACTTTATACTTTGTGTGTCTGTGTGGGTGCAAGCTGTTGAAATCTTTACTTTGTATAGAGTTGATCTTCTGTATATAAAGGTAATTAAAAATGAATTTTAATGAAGAATGGGATGGGAGAGGGAGTAGGAGGTGGGATGGTTTGGGGGTGGTAGAGTGGGTATGGGGGGAAGAACTGCCATAATCCAAAAGTTGTACTTTTGAAATTTATATTTATTAAATAAGAGCTTTCTTTAAACATAAACTCCTTTATATATTTGTATTTGTTATGAACTAATATACCAGCAATTTTGATTAGTTAAAGGTTCATGTAATAGTGGAATACTAAAGTAGAAACAAATTAGAACATTGTATAGGTTTATATGTTCTTCAATGCTTCTTTATAATTACACAAATTTAAAATAGTGTATTTCCTCTGATAAGTACCTAAGTATGATGTCTTTAATGCTAATACATTTGTGTGCCCTGAAGATTCATATAACATTTACTCCATAGTAGTAAGGGATTTGTGTTTGGTTGAATAGAGGGAAATCCTGGGAATTCTGTGAGCTGTCAAAAGATCTTTCATTTCCCTTTATTTTGAAAAAGTGAATTTCACCTCTTGTTGATACAATATCATTCAGAGAAAAAAAATGGTAATGTAGGAAAAATAAAATAAGAAAGGAATTTAATTATTTAAGACAAGGCTAAGCTATAATAGAATAATCTTATGTCAGTGTGCTTACATGAGTAAGAAGAGGTGAGTTATTGCTCACCACCTATGATGCCATCTATGAATCTCTCCAACTGTGTTTGCATGTTGTTTGACACAGTAACCAACAATTCAGAAAGTGGATTATCTTTAAGAATTAAGTTGGTATCATTATTGAAAGTTAAAAAAATAACGGCAAAATAGAAAATGATGCTAATATTCGTGAAATCAGTATATTAAATGAAGTTATTAAGATATAAGAACTTATTGGGGCCAGTGTTTTGGTATATTAGGCAAAATTGCCACCTGCAATACCAGCATCCCATATGGGTGTCTATTCAAATACCAGCTGTTTCACTTCCCATCCAGCTCCCTGCAAATGGCCTGAGAAAAGCTGCAGAAGATGGTCCAAGTGCTTGGGCCCCTGTATCCAAGTGAGAGACATGGAAAAATCTCATGGCCTTGACCTGTCCCAGCCCTGGCTATTGGGGCTACTTGGGGAGCATACCAGCAAATGGAAGATCTCTTTGTCTCTGTCTCCTCTGTCTCTCCCTCATTCTCTGTAACATTGATTTTTGAATAATTAAATAAATCTTCTAAAAAGAATATGTTTTATTTAAAGATTGTTTAAAGTGTCATTGACAATGAGGGACTTTACATTCAGATCAGTAAAATTCAATTGTTAGGATGTGATGTTATTGTTTCCAGTGGGCGAATAAGAGAAGACAGACCAATAGTGGAGGCCGGCGTTACAGCATAGCGAGTAAAGTTGCTGCCTACAGTGCTGGCATCCCATGTGGGTGCTGGTTCAAGACCTGGCTACTCCAGTTCCAACCCAGCTCTCTGCTATGGCCTAATAAAGCAGTGGAAGATGCCCCAAGTCCTTTGGCCCCTGCACCTGCTTGGGAGACTTGGAGGAAGCTCCTGGCTCCAGGCTTCAGATCAGCACACCTCCGGCCATTCTGGCCATCTGGGGAGTGAACCAGTGGATGCCATCTGGGGAGTGAACCAGTGGATGCAAAACCTCTCTCTCTCTCTCTCTCTCTCTCTCTCTCTCTGCACCTCTTCTTCTCTACTCTGACTTTCAAATAAATAATCTTTTTTAAATAAAGCTTTTATTTAAAGAATATAAATTTCCAAAGTACAGCTTATGGATCACAATGGCTTCCCCCCCATAACTTCCCTCTCATCCACAACCCTCCTCTTTCCCGCTCCCTCTCCCCTTCCATTCACATCAAGATTCATTTTCCATTCTCTTTATATACAGAAGATCAGTTTAGTACATATTACACAAAGATTTCAACAGTTTGCCCTCACATAGGGACACCAAGTGAAAAATACTGTTGGAGTACTAGTTATAGTATTAATTCACAATGTACAGCACATTAAGGACAGAGATCCTACATGATTTTTTTTTAAATTGATTAATTTTCTATGCAATTTCCAATTTAACACCAAGGTTTTTTTTTCATTTTTAATTATGTTTATATACAGAAGATTGATTCAGTATATACTAAGTAAAGATTTCATCAGTTTGCACCCACACAGAAACACAAAGTGTAAAAATACTGTTTCAGTACTAGTTATAGCATTACTTCACATTGGACAACACATTAAGGACAGATCCCACATGAGGAGTAAGTACACAATGACTCCTGATGATGATTTAACAATTTGACCCTCTTGTTTATGGTGTCAATAACCTCCCTAGGCTCTAGTCATGAGTTGCCGAGGCTATGGAAGCCTTAAGGGTTCGCCGACTTCAATCTTATTCCGACAGGGTCATAGTCAAAGTGGACATTCTCTCCTCCCTTCAGAGAAAGGTACCTCCTTCTTTGATGGCCCCGTTCTTTTTTTTTTTTTAAAAAAAAGACCAAAAGGAAAAAATTTACATTTGTCTGTGTAGTATGTAAATATCAATTATTCTCCACAATACTTGGAGTGCTCTATTTCATTCTACTTACTGTTAAATCACTTTTTTACTGTTCATTTTTCATTATTCTCTGATTTTAAATCTATTGACTACAAGAAAGTACAGTGCTGAGTGTCTGAGCTGTACTTTCTTACCACCATGCCCTTTCTTTTTTTTTCTAATGCTCTTTTCTCTAGGAATGCCTTCAATAGCAAATTGGTATCATACAAAAAAGTCAAAAAGAGATGTCATAAAAATCCTAAACTGGAGAGGATCCAGGATGGCTGAATAGAAGCACTAGTATTTGCCTCCTCCTCCACAGAGAATAAAAACAGTGAATGGATAGCTGCATTATGATGTGAGAACCTGAGGGAGAACACAGGAACTCCGCGAGGGATTTATGAGAATCCTGTAGGACACAGAGACTTGGGGTGGGCACATACAGAGGGGAATGAGGCCAGTTTTCAACAGTGACTCCAGCCCCCCTTGCCCACAGGGTGGAGGAAGGAGGGCAGGAATCTACATTATAAGGAGAAGGATGAACAGGTAAGCCTCAGCAGACACCATCTCCATGGTATGACAATGCCACCCCTAGCTGTAGGGATCCACCAGAGTCACAGGCTCTGATTCTGCGAAGGGAAGTGCCTGGAATATTCATCATGACTTTACTTCAGAAAAAGAACTCTCATTGTTTTCTCTCAAGGTCCTGGAGCACAGGCTAAGGCAGTGTAGCATCATCTTAAGAGAGGAGTCACTGCTGTAATTCACACTGCCCTAGCAGGCAGAAGCTCCTGAATATCCCCACCAATGTGGTCCCAGACAGCAGCCTCACAAATCTAGACTCAGTAGTACTATTGTGACCCCAGGGTCTTAACCCATGTAGTGTCCTGTAATACAAGGGAGTGGTGGATCAACACAATGAGAGGATCGTGCCCACAGAACACTAAAAACAGGGACATTTGTCCCTTGGACTTGGAGCCCACCCTCTGCCCCTTCCTCCTGCTACCTAAGACAGTGCTGCTACTGAAACTCTAGTTTCTTTGCCAGGAATATAGATCCAGGGCATGTATGAGCAGTTTGCTGGAGTCAGGGGTCGAGCATGAAGTTGAATCCAGCGGATCTTAATCAGAGGGAGTCTTAACCAGTGTCTTGGTTAAAATGCCTGCTTTATACTCTCCACATGTCTTCAATATGGGGGAAAAGCAGTGGAAGATGGCCCAAGTCTTTGGGCCCCTGCACACGTATGGGAGACCTGGAAGAAGCTCCTGGCTCCTGGCTTCCGATCAGCCCAGCCCCAGCCATTGTAGCCGTTTGGGTAGTGAACCAGCAGATAGAAGATCTCCCGCTCTGTCTCTCTCTCTCTCTCTCTCTCTCTCTCTGTAACTCTGTCTCTCAAATAAATAAATAAATAATCTTAAAAACTAACAGACACATACACTAATGAAACAGCTTAGAGATACCAGTAATGATTCCATGCACCACACATGTACAGTCAACTGATTCTTGCTACAAGTTTAAAAACATGTGCCAGCATAAGGATAGCATTTTCAATAAGTGGTGCTGGGGAAAATGGATATTCATATGCAGAACATTAAAACTTGGTGCTCACCACCCCATACAAAAATAAACTCCAAGATCTAAGCATAAGGCACGAAACTAGTAGGGGCACTTTAAAACACTGAAAGAAGCAATGATTTCTAGATAAGATCCCCAAAACACAGGCAGAAAAAGAAAAAAATAAATAAATGAGTTAAGATCAAATTAAGAAGCTCCTGCCTAGAAAATGAAACAATCAATGTGGTGAAGAGACAGCCTACAGAAGGGGGAAAATGGGAACTATTAATATGACAAGGAATCAATGTCCAGGTATATACAAGGAACTAAAAAACCTTCTATAAAACTAACCTAATTTTACAAATCAGCAAAATGATACAAATATACATTTTCTTTTTTTAAAAAAATATTTATTTACTTAAGAGGTAGAATTACAGGTAGTGAGATGAAGAGACAGAGAGAAAGTTCTTCCATCTGCTGCTTCACTCCCCAAATGGCTACAGCGGCCAGAACTGTGCCAATCTGAAGCCAGGAGCCAGAAGCTTCTTCTGGGTCTCCAACATGCATGCAGGAGTCCAAGCACTTGGGCATCTTCCACTATTTTCCCAGGCCACAGCAGAGAGCTGGATAGAAAGAGGAGCAGCCAGGACTAGAACCAGTGCCCATATGGGATGCCAGCGCCACAGGTGGAGGATTAACCTACTGGGCGACAGTGTTGGCCCCAAATACACATTCCTTAAAAGAAGAAATTCAAAATTTATGAAAAGTCGCTCAACATCATTAGCCAGGCATCAGGAAAATGCAAATTTACAATTTATTCTTCCTATTAGCAGGCATATCTTATCATGGCCACATCATTGCAACCTTAGAAATTTTTATGAGGTACAAGGTTCCTGAATTGAAAGCAATGCACACTGGATGAAGCAATGCAAACCATTTGTACAGAGATAGGCAACAAAGTGAGTTAGAAAAAGATTATACCATATTTAAGGGAACAGTCAGTTTAAGTCAAGTTTTAGTCAAGTTAATGGCTACCTCTGTACATCATATTTCTTTTTTTTTTTATTTTTTATTTTTATTTTTATTTTTTTTTATTTTTGACAGGCAGAGTGGACAGTGAGAGAGAGAGACAGAGAGAAAGGTCTTCCTTTTTGCCGTTGGTTCACCCTCCAATGGCTGCTGCGGCCAGCGCACCGCGCTCATCCGATGGCAGGAGCCAGGTGCTAGGTGCTTTTTCCTGGTCTCCCATGGGGTGCAGGGCCCAAGCACTTGGGCCATCCTCCACTGCACTCCTGGGCCACAGCAGAGGGCTGGCCTGGAAGAGGGGCAACCGGGACAGAATCCGGCACCCCGACCGGGACTAGAACCCGGTGTGCCGGCGCCGCAAGGCGGAGGATTAGCCTGTTGAGCCACGGCGCCGGCTTGTACATCATATTTCTTTGTGCACCCTTATGCAGAGTTTTCATAGTGGCTACTCTAGTTACATTTTCTTAATTTTTTTAGAAAATTCTATGGAATTAGGTATTATATTGTTGGATCTATGAAAAAATATGTCACTTATTCCCCCCTCATTTTCTACTCATGAGCTAAGTCTGGTTAAAATTTGTTTTTAAAGATATATTTTATCTGTGGAGATAATTACATGTAATGATTCAAATATCAAATCTCAATGTCACAGATAAACTGTTTTATTTTTCTGAATGAATGTTCATTGACAATCTTTTTTCTGTCCATACTCAAAAAGAAACCCTGACTATGTCACACCAACTCCAATATCCTTCAATCTTCTTTCTTAAGATGAGGTTAAGGGTCCAGCGCTGTGGCATAGCGGGTAAAGCCACCGCCTTCAGTGCCGGCATCACATATGGGCGCTGGTTTGAGTCCTGGCTGCTCTACTTTCAATTCAGCTCTTTCCTATGGCCTGAGAAAGCAGCAGAAGATGGCCCAAGTCCTTGGGCCCCTGCCCCCATGTGGGAGACCTGGAAGAAGCTCTTGGCTCCTGGCTTCGGATCAGCACTGCCCCAGCCATTGCAGTCAAATGGGGAGTGAACAAGCAGATGAAAGACCTCTCTCTCTTTCTCTCTCTCTTTGCTTCTCCTCCGTGTAATTCTGACTTTGAAATAAAGAAATAAATCCTTAAAAAAAAAGATGGGGTTAAGATCAAAGTTCTTAAGCTAGCCTCCAAGGCCCTTGTGTTTCAACCCATGTTGACCTTACTGACCCCATCTGGCTCCTCCTTGCTTTTGTCTTTGCAGGCCAACCTCATTGCAAGTTTTCAGTTTCTGTAATGATCAAGCCTCTCTGATAATATAGGCCTTCAGTGGATAGCAACTTGTTAGAAATGAAGATTCTTGAGTTTCATTCTTTATTGAAACGAAATCTGCATTATACAAGATGGACAGAAAATTTATAGACAGTAGAGTCTGTTTATAAAACACAAATCCAGTCCACTTCCTCAAAAGGTGCTTTTGATTTGTTTTGACTCTTTTCCTTCTTGTGACCTTGGCCTAATAAAATTGTTCATCTGGGAGCCTGAAGATTGCATGAAGATAAGAACTGTACTTGAGATTGGTCCTAAAGGGAACCTGCATCTTTGGTCTTTTTTTTTAAAGATTTATTTATTTATTTGAAAGGCAGAGTCACAGAGACAGAATGCCCTCAAGAATTATAGCTGAACTACACTGAAACCAGGAGCCAGGAACTCCATCCAGATCTCCTACCTGGGTGGCAGGAACTCAAGCTCTTGAGGCATCACCCACTGCTTCCCAGGTGCATTAGTAGAGAGCTGGATAGGAATTAGAGTTTTCTGGACTTGAACTGGCACTCAACATAGGATGTCAGCATCACAAGCAGTGACATAACCTGTTGAACCACAATGCTTGTCCCATTTTTGTTCTTCTGAAAATTATATTTTAACTAGCTCAAACACTTAGAGCACCAGATTTTATATATAAATTGAAGTTTGCATAGAATCATCAAAAGTGTCACCTGTTATGGAAAATAATAACATAAAGTGTAATTTCAATGGTTAAGCCTAGAATTATCTGCAGTGATTTGATATTTATGATTCCAAAGTCTATAATACCCTGTGGGATGATCTGGATTTCTCATACACATCCAAATAAACAATGCCCAGTTGAAGATCTTCACTTGGTCCTATGGGGAATCCTTAGGCACTCTTTGGGGAATTTCATTTATCCACACCTTCCTTTCCTGGAAACAACACAGAGATGTACAATTTGTTGATGCTTGTGTTGAAAGCAAATTAATATAAATGACATTTTCCTGAGCGTAGAAAATGAAGCCTGCATAATGAACTTGTGCAATGAATTGCTACTTGTCTTATTGACATTCCTGTGCTGGTGTATGATTTTCCTGCTTTAGAAAGCCTATCACATTTAAAGTATCACCATAATTTCTTAGAAGATATTGGTAAGAGAAATTATTTCTATAATATTCATTATTCTTTATAAAAGAAGTTAAAATTATTGTTCAGTTTATAATATTTTTAGGTTAGGTTGAGAGTATGCCAGGAATGAGAAATAAAGAGTTAATAATCTTCTACATTTTTATATTAATGACTCAAATCTGGATAACAAAATCTCATTAGGATGAATTATTTCCTGTAACACTGATTTATTTTCTTGTTAACCATAATGACTCTCCATATCCCAATAAACTAGAATGCTAAATGCTTTAAAACTTAGTTTAAAGGTTCAATTTATAACACTACTATATAAGAATTATTTCTGAAGAATCTGATATAAGATCAATTTTATATAATCACATTTTCTCATTAAAACTTGTACAGTCTATCAAATAAATATTAACTCCTTGGAGGTAAGTATTGTGGCATAGCATTTGAGTCTCTGCTTGGGGTGTCTGCTTCACATATCAAAGTGCCTAGTTTGGGCCCTGGCTACTCAGCTTCTGATCCAGCTTTTTGCTGGTGCACATCCTGGGGAATGGAGAATGATGGACTTTGCGCACTTGGGCCCTGCCCACCATGTGGGAGGCCCAGACTGAGGGCTATTACGGTTGTCTGGGGAGTCAACCAGCAGATGTCTGGAGAATCTCTCTCTCTGTGACTCTCTTTCTCTCTCCCCTTCTCTGTTTCTGACTTTTCCTGTCGCTCTGCTTTTAAAATAAAAATAAATAAAAATTTAAAAATATATTAACTCCATTATATGTTCCCTACATCTGATAATAAATTATTTGAATTATATATATTTGTAATATATATTGCAAAAACACATTGCATATATATGACCCATAAATATATATGCATTTAACTTTTTATGTAAGTACATACATTTATGTAAGTACATACATTTCATTATATAATACCTATAGTAATATTAATATTAATATATAGTAATATTAATTATATATGCATATATATGCATATATACATATATATGCATACATGTGTATTTTGGAAATACGTAGAAAATGCCCTTCCCTTAACCTGTCCAACATTTATGATTTAAAAAATACCCATACACAAATCAAACTTTCAATTATCTTGTGATTTTGAATTTTATGAAAGGAAGCTCATTCCATATAAAAGCCTACATAACATGTGGCATTATTGACATTTGTTGTTCGTATTAGAATCCAGTCTTTGGCTCATTTTATTCTGCTAAAAAATGGAGAAAAACAAAACCTAGTGGAGAAGAGAAAATGCTCTCAGGAAAAAAAAAAAGCAGCCAGAGATCTAGAGAATTAAGTTATAAGTGAGATGAAACAAAGCTGACATCATTGTGTTATTCTGTCTACTTTTTTTTTCCCTCTTGTATTATTTTCACCTACCCAAATTTGCGTTGCCAATTCTGTCTCTTTTCTCCTTTGGATAGCTTCTATTCCCCATCTTTCATACGACTGTCCTTCTTCTTTAAAATTTTGCTTAAAATGTTCCATAGGAGAAAAAAATTAAGTTAGTCTGTGTGCTGTAGACAAATGGCAGCTTCTCTCCACACTTCAGGGAGGACTGTAACATTTCTTTCATTGCTGTGCCACGTTCCCTCACTTCTTGCTATTTTCTGACCTTAATTTGGTTACATAATGGAAAGCGCTCTCTAAAACTACTAGATGTTCTTCCTTTTCACATTGAGTGATCTCTCTTTACTCTTTCTGCTCCGAGAGCATTTATTTTGACAGTTGGCATTGAACATCGCTTTGTAATTCTTAATAATTTGTCTTTTCATAATCAAAACACTCAACTTACTATTTTCCTTTTTGCTTTTTTGATCACTCTGCTCAGCACCCATTTCTTGTATTTCTTTTATCTCTTTTGGACATTTATGGCTTTGGATTTCAACAGAAAATGAAATTGTTGAATAGAAACTGACTATAACATAGAAATGCTAGGGGAGTTGGGTAAATCATCTAGCAACAATGGTGGGAACAAGGGACAGCTTTGTGGCTTAGCAGGTTAAGCCTCCTCCTTCAATCCCTGCATCTTGTATGGCTGCTGGCTTGAGCTCTGGCTGCTGCACTTCAGATCCAGCTCCTTGTTAATCCACCTGGAAAGGCAGCAGAAGATGGCCAGGTCCTTGTGGCCTCTGCACCTTCAAGGGAGACCCAGATGAAGATCCTGGTTCCTGGTTTCGGATCAGCCCAGCCCTGGCCATTGTGGCTATTTGGGGATTAAAGCAGCTGATGGAAGATTCTCTGTAACTCTGCCTTTCAAATAAATAAATTAAATCTTTTAAAAAATTGATGATAAAAGAAAGACGCAAGAAAGCCAGTCAACATGCAGTGTTATGTCCCAACAGTAGCTCAAGAAAGGCTTTATTGCTGTTGAATCCGGGTGACACAACTCACACTGGCAATACCTTGTTGCATATGCAGGAAATGTGCTGCAATCTTAATATGTTTCTCTTGATAACCTTGGCAACTAAAAAGTTTTTTTGTCCATGAATGTTTATCTACAACTCTTTTTATCCCAAAATAGGTTGGGTGGGTTTGATTGGATAAATCTAGTTCAAATCCTCTTTCTGCTTCCAAAATTCATATTATAGAAAGTAGATCAGGTATTGGCCACCTAATACTTTTTAAAAATATTTATTTACTTTTATTTAAAAGGAAGAGTAATAAACAGAGAGAAGGAGAGCCAGGGAGGAAGATCTTCTATCCGCTGATTCACTCACCAAAGGGCCACAATAGCTGGAAATGGGCCAATGCAAAACCTGGAGCCAGGAGCCTCCTCTAGTTCTCCCATGTGGGTGCAAAGGCCCAAGCACTTGGGCCATCTTCTGTTGCTTTTCCAGGCCATTAGCAGGGAGCTGGATTGGAAGTGGAGCAGCTGGGACTCCAAGCAGCACATATATGGGATGCCACCACAAGTGGCTGCTTAACCTACTATGCCACAGTGCTGTCCCCACCTAATAACCTTAAATGACATCCATACCTTTTGTAACTTCCTCAGGTTTTTACCTTAACTTGTTCTTATCTTTGTGTACTCACCAAGTGATTGATCATCAAAGACTTCCCTTAATTATCCCAATGACTCCCAAGCCCTTGTTGATATTATTCTAGTAGTATTATAGTACCAAGTGTTGGAATATTAAAGATGCTCATGCTACAAACTTGTCAATGGATCTGAGTTCTTGATTTCAATCTTGTATGATTATCTAATAAGCAAGTGGCTGCTCTCATTTTTACTACTATGTCACATCTAACATATGACTGAGTCCTAGTGACTACATTCTGCAGAATCTATTTTTTCATCCTCCTCATCACTCCTAACATCATGTTATACATAGACTAGGCACTTTACTTGTATTTCAATCACGTGGAGAAAATTTTAAAAAGGTTTTTGTAGTTGAAATAATTGCATTTACTTGAAGTTTTTGATTCCCCCAAAACAATTTCCAGTAACACTAAATGAAATTAAAAATATACTGTGATAAGATTATGATTTTCTGTCAAGCCTTTCTCCAGTATAAATGCTATAGGTACTAGTAAACACTTTTTCATTTTCATTTTATTTCAGGAGGTATCCAGTGAGGACATGGACAAGAAAAATGCAACTTTGCTGACAGAATTTATTCTTACAGGACTTACCTATCAACCTCAGTGGAAAATCCCCCTGTTCCTGGGGTTCTTGTTGATGTATCTCCTGACTATTTTTGGGAACCTGGGACTTATTGCCCTCATCTGGAGTGACTCTCACCTTCACATCCCTATGTATTTGTTCCTTGGGAGTTTAGCCTTTGTTGATGCTTGGATTTCATCTACAGTGACTCCAAAGATGCTGGTCAACTTGTTAGCCAAGAGTAAGATGATATCTCTCTCTGAATGTATGATACAATTTCTTTCCTTTGCATTTGGTGGAACTACAGAATGTTTCCTCTTGGCAACAATGGCATATGATCGCTTTGTAGCCATATGCAAACCATTGCTTTATCCAGTGATTATGACAAATAGACTATGCATTCGGCTAATAGCCTTGTCATTTGTAAGTGGTTTTGTTCATGCTTTAATTCATGAAGGGTTTTTATTCCGATTGACCTTCTGTCATTCCAACATATTACATCACTTTTACTGTGACATTATTCCTTTATTTAAGATTTCCTGTACTGATCCTTCTATTAATTTTCTAATGGTCTTCATTTTGTCTGGTTCAATTCAGGTGTTCACCATTGTGACTGTTCTTGTCTCTTATACATTTATTCTCTCTACAGTCCTAAAAAAGAAGTCTGAAAAGCGCATGAGGAAGGCCTTCTCCACCTGTGGAGCCCACCTCTTGTCTGTCTCTTTGTACTTTGGCCCTCTTCTCTTCATGTATGTGTGTCCTGCATCTCAACAAGCAGATGATCGAGATATGATGGACTCTTTATTTTATACAATCATAATTCCTGTGTTAAATCCAATTATCTACAGTCTGAGAAATAAGAAAGTCATAGCCTCACTGTCACAAATATTACATAGATACATACACTAGTATCTCTTATTAGTATTGTCACAAGACTTTCCTTATTAGATGTGGCTTCGGGTAAGAATTCAAAGTTTTTATAATTACAATTACCCTCAAAGTTTAATAGCTTAGTTATTATAATAAATGAACTATTTAAAATAGGTATTTTTTATTTGAAAAAAAAAAAACAAGGAATTTTAATCAAGTGTTTAGTAGTCCTAGAATAATTATATAGGAAAACATTTACTATTTTATATGGTCCCTAGTATGGCTTTACTAATACACTAAATGCTAAAATTGCATATTTCTTATAAAAATGTGATTAGAACATAGAAAACAGCTTACTGGGTTGGAGGGGATGGAGCCTCATATCACACTTAGTCCATTTTGGTGGCATTTGTGTGTGGTTGAGCAAATGGAGACCCTGAGAAATCTACTAGCCCTTTAAATATTTTTTATCCTGACTTGTTGCAAATTTTTTATTCTCTTATAGGAATTCTACTCCCAAACCCTTTAGAGAAATAAACAGAAATGTAAATGCAATCATAGAAAAAATGAGACAGTGAGAACAGGGTCAAACTGTTAAGAGGACACCCTTAGCTCTGTTATGAGTAATGAGAAGAGGTAAGTTTCTATTTTTGTTTATGATGCCTTCAAAGGCTTTTCCTTCTGCATTTGTATGATATTAGGGAATGTGGGAACTACAATCACTTAAAGAAAACCTAACAGATAAAATTGAAGAATTAAATTAGTGTGGGGGCCGGCTCTGTGGCACAGTAGGTTAATCCTCTACCTGTGGCGCTGGCATCCCATATGGGCGCCGGTTCTAGTCCCAGCTGCCCCTCTTCAATCCCAGCTCTCTGCTGTGGCCTGGGAAAGCAGTAGAGGATGGTCCAAGTACTTTTGCCCCTGCACCTGTGCGTGAGACTGGGAGGAAGCACCTGGCTCCTGGCTTTGGATGGGCACAGCTCTGGCTGTTGCAGCCATCTGGAGAGTGAACCAACGGAAGGAAGACCTTTCTCTCTGTCTTTCCCCCTCACTGTTGTAACTCTACCTCGCAAATAAAATAAATACAATCTTAAAATAAATAAAGAAAGAAATTAGCGTGAATATACAGAAGCAAACAAAAATAGCAAAATAGGAGGGAAATGGTCGGCTTTCCTAGAATTTAAGAAACATTAAGCTATTAAAAGAACTATTAATATCTCAATATGTATTGGAATGTCTTGTTAAGAATAAGTGACTTTAAATGCATATTACTAAATATCAAATAGTGTTAAGATATAATATCATAATAGCGAGTAAGTGGCTGGGAAAGATATGAAAATGGAAAACGATAAAGAGTTTGGATGTTTACTGTCACAAACTCCTTAAATGTTAACTTTCCTCACACTTCAAACTCTGTAATTATAATGGAGAATTTTCATTCATTTCCACTGCTGTGCTTCCTCTAAGCCCTGAAACACCATACACTTTTCTACTAATATGTCAGGACCTCAGTCACTCATCTGTGTATTTTGTAAAACTCTAGTTACTTGTATCCTTCATCTCGTTTGTACATTCTTCCTAAATATTGCTGACTGATGATTCTCCAGAAACAAACCTTGGGTTCAATTAAATCCCTCAGTAACTTTTGATGGACTATCATTTCTACTAGATGGTATCTAGATGTGAATATGTGTTTGGATATGTATGTTTGTTCATGTGAATGCACAGATTATATGATTTACATGATATCTTCAACTTGTGTTTGCTCATCCACAATTTAAAAAACCAAAACATTGATTAACTCTGGAGTCTCTTCACCTACATTTCTCTGAACAGAACCTGTGTTGTAGCCAAAATGAATTTCTGAAAACCTTCTTTTTTTAAAAAAATTTTTTTTTTATTTTTGACAGGCAGAGTGGACAGTGAGAGAGAGAGACAGAGAGAAAGGTATTCCTTTGCCGTTGGTTCACGCTCCAATGGCCGCCACGGCCGGCGCGCAGCGGCCAGCGCACTGCGCTGATCCGATGGCAGGAGCCAGGTGCCAGGTGCTTTTCCTGGTCTCCCATGGGGTGCAGGGCCCAAGCACCTGGGCCATCCTCCACTGCACTCTCGGGCCACAGCAGAGAGCTGGCTTGGAAGAGGGGCAACCGGGACAGAATCCGGCACCCCACCCGGGACTAGAACCCGGTGTGCTGGCGCTGCAAGGCGGAGGATTAGCCTGTTGAGCCACGGCACCGGCTAAATTTCTGAAAACCTTCTAGACACACTCAAGTACATGCTTTGGCTCATAGAGTTCTTGCCACAGAGAAGCCCCTGCTACTCCAACTTCTCCCTGATTCATGTACAACTTAAATAGTATTCTTTTTCAAGGTCCATCTCAATTAATTGGAAATAATTAGCAAGTTATTGATGCTTCTTAATTTATACTTACCTTGACTAGAACTTATTCTGAAAGATCTTTTAAATTATGACTTATGGGGCAGGTATTTGTACTGTTGTTAAGATGCCCACATTCCTTATTGGAATGCCCAGGTCATTCCAGTTTCCTGCTAATACACACCCTAGGAGACAGAAGAAGATAGTTCAAGTGCCTGGGTTCCTGCCGCCCACATGGTTCACTGGGATTAAATTCTCGAATCCTACTTTTGGCCTGGTCCAGATCCAGCCATTTTGGTATTTTGGGAGTGAACTAACAGATGGAAACTCAATCTCTCTTTCATAAAATAAAATAATACAAAATTTTACAGTTCTATTATTTATTTATCTTGCAATGGGCAACCTGGTGGTTCATACATATAAGGCCTTAAATAAATATTTGTGAAGTATTTTTGAAATTAAATAGACTCTGCCGGCGCTGTGGCGCAGTAGGGCAAAGCCCTGGCCTGAAGCGCCGGCATCCCATATGGGTACTGGTTCTAGTCCCGGCTGCTCCTCTTCCGATCCAGCTCTCTGCTATGGCCTGGGAAAGCAGTAGAAGATGGCCCAAGTCCTTGGGCCCCTGCACCCACGTGGGAGACCCGGAAGAAGCTCCTGACTTCGCATTGGCACAGCTCCGGCCATTGCAGCCATCTGGGGAGTGAACCGTTGGATGGAAGACCTCTCTCTCTGTCTCTACCTCTCTCTGTAACTCTGTCTTTCAAATAAATAAAATAAATCTTTTTTAAAAAAGAAGTTAAATAGACTCTGTCAGCAAAAATATATAGCAAGCAGTAAGAGTGTATTATTCCTCTTTTTCAATCTGGAAATAAACTAAAGGATCTGGAAAGCTACTGTGCATCAGCTCATCTTAAGTTTCGTTCATAACAATGGAAAGTATCATAACCTAAGGTGCATTATTATTGCTCTTCTTTAAACTAGGATTAACTCTTTGTAAGGACTGTGAAAAGATTAGAAGAAATTATTTAATCTTTATAGTTAAAGGGTATAAAATATTTGTGTTTCTAGCAAATATCATTATTCTGTTTGCAGAGGCCCATTCAAAAACCAGACCAAATTTTTGCACTCCTGTTATCTGAAGGATATATTTTAAGTCCCAGGAAAGAGACTGTTTCAAAGTTCAGCTGCTTTCACTATTCCTTCCCCGAGATCACACAGCACTAGATGTGTCCACAGTCCGCTAGTTTCAACTGCTATGTAATATTCTCATTGTTCTAATGGTTTCTTGTCAATTATCTCGATTTTTGCTTTGTTTGATCACTGTTCCCATCTAAACACTAGACCAGTAATATTTATGTAAACAATGGGCATCTATTTGTTTTGATAATGTAAAGGTCTGCTTCCCCAGTTATTATTTCCCTTGTAAGAGAAGACATATTAAAGCATGGTCCTATAGAAAGGTGGGTAAAACTGGTAATGACTTACTTAAAGAAAGTAAGCGGGACTGTCAGAAATCATGACTTCTCCTCCAGCCCTCTCCTTTGCAAATCTAATCTACAGATTGCTCTGGTTTGGTTTATCCTTTAATCAAGCTTCCACTACCTTACATCTTCCAGAAGTTCACTAAAATCTCCAGTCAATTGAGATGATCCCATTGTCATTTTTATTATATATATAAATATATACAATATAAATATATGCATCTTTGTGTAATGAGGAGAGGGGAGGAATGTGCCCTTGCTTCGTGGAACTAAGTGGGTAACCCGCCACCTCCAGTTCTCCAGAATGGACTCAAAGTTAGTGGGGTCCATGGATTTGTCCCTCTGACAAAACCCACCAGTGACACATGGGCTTCAGGGTCTCCATGCAACTTACTAAGATGGCTCTTTCTCCCTACCAGTCGCCAGGCACTTTCATGGGGGTAGGGGAGGAAAGGCATGTGGTCTTCCTTCACAGGGTTATAGACACTCAGCCCTCTGACAGTATTTCAGGCTAGACTCAGGTCAGTGGGGCCTGTGAGGTTCCAGTTCAGACAGTGTTAAAGAACATCACCTATGGTGTGCAGGCTGCTATCCCCTGGGAACGCAGTTCCTCCTCTGTTCTTCTGGTACATTTCTATGGTCAAATCCAGCACAACTTTTCCCTATTTAGCCATCTTGGATTCTCCTATTGAGTTTTGGGTTTCTGACTTTGGCCTGGCCCAGCCCTAGTTGTTGTAGACTTTTGGGATGCAAACCAGCAGATGAAAGATTTCTTTCCCCTGTTTTGTCCCTCTGCCTTTCAAATACAAAATGAAAATAAATAAATAAAAACTAAAATAAAACGTTTAAATTTAAAAATAAGCAGGTAAATCTACTTCAAACCTCATGATTTCAACACTTGATGGGCTGAATTCTCTCACTGTTTGCTAGAACATTTATTTCCATGTCTGGCTCTGTGCCTCACTTTGTCCTTCATAGTCACTATCTTTCCACTCTTTATATTCTCAACACTCTACTTTCCCATTTCTCTCTGGCTCAATATGTTTTTCTAATCATTCTCTCGCAGTTTATTTATTGTTCTTAGGTACCTTCAGCTTGAATAGCATAATTTTCTTTTGAAAAAACTATTTTAGATTACAATTTAAAAGTCATTTCTTTTTTTCGATGCCTTGGAGGGTGTAGTAGAGTGGATTATGGAAATTTTAAGAAATTGTAAAACACTTGTGAAATTGAAATGCATCTGAAAGCAAAACTATGTGGACTACAGGAGTGTCTCATTCTTTTTAAATCCTGAAATGAATCCAGGGTGATAATGACCTCTGAAACTGTATCACACACTCAGTGAGAAACATTCTCATTCTTCTTTACTTTAGTCCTACTTATAATATTTTCCAGGTAAAATTTCTCCTCAGATTTCAACTTAAATTGGTATATGTCTGGTTTTGAACTGCTATTTGCATAAGGAAAAGAATTTTGTTTTGAAAATTTAGGCATTGTCTTGACTAAAGTCAAGTTTTTCTCAGACAAGACTATATTAATTGAAGCCCATAAAACATAAAATTTTATATGTAAACTGAAGTTTACATAAACAAAACATGCCAGAGGCATCATCTATGATGGAGAAGTATATTACAGAGCTATTATAATTGTTAAGGCTAGAACTGTCTAGAATGAGTTAATGTTTTTGATTACCAAGTCTGTAATATCCTGTGGGAAAATCTGGACTTATTTCTGTCCAAATTCACAGTACCCAGTAGCAAGACCTCAGTTTGTCCTACAGGGGATTAGTCCTCTGGTACTCTTAAGAGAACTTCAGATCTCCAGTCCTTCCACTTCTGAGAAAAGTGCATGCTTACACCACCGGTTGACTCTTGTGTGCACACAAATGAATATAAACAGGAGATTGGGAAACTAAACCCCTGAAAAGAATCACTAGGAAAAGAACTGCCACTTTTACTGTTGTCAATCCTTTCTTATTTTATTTTTTTCTGTTTTAGGAAGTCTGCTATTTTTAAAGGACTACACATTTTTTTCAGTAACTGGGTAAGACAGAAATGATTTACATATTTTCATTTGTATATAAAAGATGAAAATACTTTGAATTTATAGCAATTTAGATAACGTAACAGCCAAGTGAGAAGTGGAAAATAGCGCTTTATCTTCATATTTTACTGTGTGTCTAAAATTTGGGTAAACAAATAATTGTAAGATTGATTTATTCCCTTTAACAATGTTTTATTTGCATGTTTTACTAAAAACAATGACTGTATAAGATTTAGTGATTTAGAGCTGCGAGCAACGCGAAACTAGGTTTCAAGATTCAAAACATGATTCTTAAATAAGAAATCTTTCTGTTGAATGTTATAAAAGTTATATTCTGCTTTGTTAGCATTCCGATTAAAACTCTTAAACTGTCAATCAAATATTAACTCCTCACCCTCTTCTTACTTGTCCAAATACTTTATGTATACTGCAGAAATATGTGAAAAATATTTTCACTGCTCTTTCCAACACTTATGACCTAAGAACCCACAAACAAACTTAATTTTATAATTTTTACATATTCAATGATTTGGAATTACCTGGAGGGAATCCCATTCCAAATAAAAAATGCATGTAAAATGGAAATATTGGCATTGGTTGTTTATATTGCCTTTTTAAGTTTCCTGTATTTTGTTCAATGTTATTCTGCCCAAAACTCTGAAGAACCAAGTACTCTCAAGATAAATGAGAGGACTGCTAAACAAAGTAAATTCCAATCACTGTAGTAGCAAAGAAAAAGCAACTCTTACCTTCTGGCTTGAGGTGACCCACATGATGTCTTGATAAAAAGGTACAAAGTAAAATGACTGATAAAATCAAGCAAATTAGCATATCTAGCATTTCTTATAGTTACCTTTCTCTGTTGTTGGCGGTGAAAGTACCTAAATTTAATCTCTTGGCAAATTACCAGTATGTAGCATATTATTAATAGTAATTATTAATTATTATTAATATTATTAATTATTAATATTATGCTAATATGATATTATACTATTATATACTAATTATATACTAATATATAATATATCAAAATTATACTACAATATACTAATTATATACTAATATATAATATCAATATTAGTATAATATAATATACTAATATTAATTATAATATTATAGTGTTCATGGGGCTGGTGTTGTGGCGCACTTGGTTAATCCTCTGTCTGTGGCACCGGCATCCCATATGGGTGTCGAGTTCTATTCCCAGTTGCTCTTCTTCCAGTCCTGCTCTCTGCTGTAGCCCGGGAGGGCAGTGGAGGATGGCTCAAGTGCTTGGGCCCCTGCACCAGCATGGGGCGACCAGGAAGAGGCACCTGGCTCCTAGCTTTGGATGGACACAATGCCAGTCGTAGACGCCATTTGGGGAGTGAACCAATGGAAGGAAGACCTTTCTCTGTTTCTCTCTCTCACTGTCCTGCAACTCTACCTGTCAAAAAAAAAAAAAAAGTGCTCAGCCAATGCTAGTATGTATATGTATGATTATGTATGTATATATATGTTTATGCATGATTAATGCAAGAAATGAAACAAATTTAAATCACATCTCATTTATAAAGATTCCATGGGAAAAACTATTCTAAATGAGTGCCATAGTTGACAACTTTAATGAATTCCAGGGGTAAGGCAAACATTTACATTAAAATCTCTGAGCCTTTCCCCTTATTTAGTATTGGATCATTCCCTGATATATCCTTTTTCCCTCTTTGACTTTTTTGCTAGCCACTCATCTATGTTTTCTCTATTTTTATTTCCTGCTTCTACATTCACTCAAATTTCCCTTTCCACTATTCTCTATTCTCCTCTGTCTCTATTCTCCTCTCCATTTTATCTAGTCTTCATTTCTCTTTGGAAACTTTTATTAAAATGAAAAATATATACATTTATCTACATGTAGTATACAAATGTCAAGAGTTCTTTGCATTATTTGGAATGATCTCTTTAATTATTTTAAAGAAAATGTAAAGTGGGTTTAGTGTGCTACTGATTTTATATCCACTATTAATTATCCTCTGACCCTAATTCTAACACTTAAGAAAATAATGCTCTTACTAACATCACTAAAATGTCTTAATTTCCACACTGAAAGGTCTCTATTCGTTTCTTGTCTTACTAGAGTATTATCTTGGTCTTTGGTCCTATACTTCAATTTGTTCTTAAATATCTTTCTGCTATATATGTCCATATTAACCATATTTCCAGCCTAGGATCACAAAATATTATTGAGATTATACGAATCATCTTGAAATTTGGGCAGGAAGATAAGACAGTGAATTTCCATTATCATATCCCAAAGAAAGCTGTCACTGCTGTTTGACTCAGATGCCCAGTTCACACTCAATGCTATTGTGGAAGAGGAATGCACATGCTTGACATCTCAAACTTCTGCCTCAGTTGCCATTTCTACCAAAATTCTATTATTCTGTTGTTTTTGCCTCTCTATCTCTCTCTCTCTCTCAACAGATATATAATCATTTGGGGAGAATGCAGGGGAGAGGTTGACTTCCCAAACCTCAATCAAGACCACTCACTGTAGGAGCAAGGAAGATGTGAAAGTATTTCTATCTCTTTGGCTTCCAGAGTAGATGGAAGCCTTGGTCCACTAAAAAGACTGTTTCAGAAAGGGGATCAAATGTGGCCACTTCATAAATAATACCCACACGATAATCTCTTCAATGTAACTTCTTCTAGACTCATCTCATTTCTGTTCTTTGTGTGCACTTTCCACTGGGAAGGTCATTCATAACTATGCCTCCAACTACTCCAGTGACACCCGTGTCATTATTCTGATTAGCATATAGTATACCCACTCTTCTCAATATAATCTCACCTAGCAGTTGAGAGATTACTCTTCCTACAAATTTGACAATGAATCTTATTTCTCAGTCTCATTTTTTATGACTTGGGGAATATTCTGTTTTTCACTGACCAAATATTTTTAAATATCTGATATATAAGTGAATCTTAGTGACTACACATTCTGAATTCTTAATCTCTTTGCCAACCTCATCACACTGGATATCATATGACACATGAACTTGACACTACCCTTGGCACTTTGGATCATCAAGGGCCATTTCAAAAATGCAGATTACAAAATCTCATTGACTCTATTTTTATCTTAATATCTCACAATCTATATTTTGTCCAGAATTTTCCCTAGGCCTTTGAGATGATTAATGTGATTCAGGAAAGTCTGGACAACAGTAATTCCTTCCCAATTAATATCCTAACTTCAGTTTTACCTCTGCATGTCATTTTGTGCACTCAAAAATTAATTTCAAGATTTCTTTTTCATATCACTTTCCATTTAAAACCTACTAGTATAAGCCTATAGTATAAGTAGTAAAGTTTAATTTCCTTCACATGATATTTAATTCATTTTATAATTCAGGCCTCTGAATTATTTTCTTTTGACCCTGAGCAAGCTCTCAGGCAGAGAAATTTCAAAGGCAATCAATAATTTTTTTTTAATAAATTTGAGCCAAGATTCAAAGCTCTTACTTTTTTTCTAAAAATGTTAATTCTGTATATTTTACATACAGAAGAAACTGAAACACTTTTCCATTTTCAGGCATCTCAAAATATTTTCTTCTTTTATAGTGGTAATAAATAAAACTAGAGAGTATACTAATAAGAGTATAATTCTATTTCAATGCTACTACTCTGATTTTTCTCTTTGTGAATCCTTATTGAATATCCTTTTACACTCACTGTCTTTCATTTCAGGGGACATCCAGTGAGGACATGGAAAAGAAAAATTCAACCTTTCTGGCAGAGTTTGTTCTCACGGGACTTACCCTTCAGCCACAGTGGAAAATCCCTGTCTTCCTGGGGTTCTTGCTGATCTATCTCCTCACCATCATGGGAAACCTGGGACTCATTGCTCTCATTTGGAGTGACCCTCACCTTCATATTCCCATGTATTTGTTTCTTGGGAGTTTAGCCTTGGTGGATACTTGGTTGTCATCCACAGTGACTCCAAAGATGCTGGTCAACTTGTTAGCCAAGAGTAAGATGATCTCTCTCTCAGAATGCATGATACAATTTTTTTCTTTTGCAATCAGTGCAACCACAGAATGTTTTCTGTTGGCAACAATGGCTTATGATCGCTATGTAGCCATATGCAAACCATTACTTTATCCAGTGATTATGGACAATGGACTATGCATTCGGCTGTTGGTCTTGTCATTTGGGGGTGGCTTTATTCATGCCTTAATTCATGAAAGTTTTCTATTGAGATTAAGCTTCTGTCATTCCAACATAGTATATCACTTTTATTGTGATATTATACCATTGTTAAAGATTTCTTGTACTGATCCTTCTATTAATATTCTAATGCTTTTTATTTTCTCTGGTTCAATTCAGGTATTCACCATTGTAACAGTTCTTGTCTCTTATACATTTATTCTCTTTGCAATCTTAAGAAAGAAATCTGAAAAGGGCTTAAGGAAAGCTTTCTCCACCTGTGGATCCCATCTCTTGTCTGTCTGTTTATATTATGGCCCGCTTCTCTTCATGTATGTTCGCCCTACATCTTCAGAAACAAATGATCAGGATATGATCTTCTCTCTGTTTTACACTGTCATGATTCCAGTGCTAAATCCAATTATCTACAGTTTGAGAAATAAGAAAGTCATAGACTCACTTTCCAAAAGTTTAAAGAGAAAAGTATAGATCTCATACAAATTTAGGGACCGGCACTGTGGCGCAGCAGGTTAAAGCCCTGGCCTGAAGTGCTGGCATTCCATATGGGCTGGTTCTAGTTCTGGATGTTCCTCTTCCGATCCAGCTCTCTGCTATGGCCTGGGAAAGCAGAAGAAGATGGCCCAAGTCCTTGGGCCCCTGCATCCATGTGGGAAACCCGGAAGAAGCTCCTGGCTCCTGGCTTCGGATTGGCACAGCTCCGGTCGTTGTGGCTATTTGGGGAGTGAACCATCAGATGGAAGACCTCTCTCTCTGTCTCTACCTCTCTCTGTAACTCTTTCATATAAATAAAAATAAATCTTAAAAAATATTTTTTACCTTTTTATTAAAACAAAAATAATAATGATTGTAGAATGTCATTAAATTGTTAGTAAATAATTAATCCTAAAATATTTATGTCAATTATTAAGACATACAAGGAATTTTAATCGTTTCTATGTAAAAAACAAAAAATTGAAATTGAAACACATTTAAACATTCAGAGGCTTATAAGTTGTTGCATTATAAATACATATCATGCTAAAATAGTACTGTTTCTCTCAAAAAACCCACTAAACTTGAATATGGTAATCCATTCAGCTAATAGTGATGTATAATTACTGAAGACTTACATCGTATTTTCCACATAGTTATGGTAGTTTGGTGAGTAGGAAAATTCCAGAAAATTATATTGGCCATGAAAACATCTTTCATTTCACTTTATGTGGGTGAATTTCACTTCTTGGAGCAATTCAACTCACATAGGACAGTCACATGGGAAATAAGCAGAAGTCAGCATGCAATCCGGAATACAATGAGAAGCAATTTGAAGTGGAGAAGACACAGCTAAACAGTGGGAAGGCATTCCAACCTCAGAGTACTTCTTTGAGCAAAGAGAGATGAGCAGACTCTTTCTCTTTGTTGCCTTCAAGTGCCCTTTCTAGCTGTGTTTGTTCAGGCCAGCTGAAAAGCCTAATGAATTCTGAAAGGTGAAAGATTAAAGAATTTGGTAAGAGTAGCTCTCGAAAAAAACTGACAGCATAGGAAGGAAGTATATTTTAGCTTCCTAGTATTAAACTAAGAATGTTGTCAAAAAGAAAAGTAAATTAGTAATAATAAAGATTATTTAGATATGTTTTTCACATGAGGGCTTTTAAATGAATATTCACAAAGTTCAAATAATGTGTACATGATAGGATTTCAAAGTGGCTAGTGGGACTGGGAAAACCATTAAAATGAGCAAGAATTTGGATGTTTTGTGCCTGAAAGGTCCTTCATCATTTCTCTCTCTTTCTATATTTTTAAAATATGAGCATTCCATTTTCATCTGCCTGTGCTATTCACCCCTCATCACTGAAATCGGGTATTTTCCTACAAATATACTGGGTTCTCAACTACTCACCTATCAGTTTTAAAAACTTACAGTTAGTCATCTTAAATGTTTTTCTGCTAATAATAAGGTATTTAAAATTTTTTTTGAAAAAGAATGTGAAAACTTAGTTTGTGTTTAATGATAAAGAATAAACTTGAAAATATGAGATGCTCTCTTGAATAGCTGAATCAATTTTATGGTTAGCTTTTTGTCATTTTCTTTGTATAAATATGCATAAATATATACATATATACATAAATGTACTCACTTATTTGTTGAATTACACACGCACACACAAAGACACACACCAAAGAATACAAAATCATAAAAAGGACTTTTTAAAAACTATTATTTATTCATTTAAAAGACAGAATTACACACACAGAGAGAGACAAAGAGATCTTCCATCTACTGGTTCACTCCCCAAATGGTCCAAATGGCTGGAGTTGGGCGAGTCTAAATCCAGGAGCCTCTTCTGGGTTTCCCACGTAAGTACAGGGGACCAAGCACTTTGTCCATCCTCCACTGCTTTCCCAAGCACATTAGCAGGGAACAGGATCAGAAGTTTAGTGCCTGGGATGTGAACTGATGCCCATATGTGATGCCAGCATTGCAGTACCAGCTCTAATATAGTTAATCTTAAAAAATGAAGAATTCAACAGTGGTAAGTGTAAAAACAACTATTCTTCAGGAGAATAGACAAGGGTTAAAAACAATAATCAAATCAATTTTTGTACTCAATATAACCATAAATCAGAGAAAACATATAATATGATGAGAAAAAGTTTTCCATACTAATGGAAAGCAAAAAAGAGCAGGAGTATCCATCCTATTATCAGGCAAAACACAAAAATTGTTTAAAGAGATAAGACAAAAAGGGCATTATGTAATGATTTAGGGATCAATTCAATATTAAGATTTGACTTGCAGTAAATGTATATGAACCAAATACCAGGGTGACTGGCAATTTAAAACAGATGTTAATGGGAGACATAAACACAAATACAATAATAATGGGGGACTTCAACACCCCACTTTCTTCAAGGAACAGATAACTAGACAGAAAATCAACAAATGAATGGCAGAGTTTATTGACACTATGGACCAATGGAGCTATATGAAGGCTACAGAACATTTTATTCCACAGTTGAAGAATTTACATTCTTCTCATCAGTGCATGGAACTTTCTCTAAGATAGAACATATGTAGGGCCATAAAGCAAGTCTCAGCAAATTCAAAGAAACTGAAATCATACTATGTATCTTTTCTGAACACAAAGGAATGATGCTGGAAATTAATATTAGGAATCTCCAGAAAATATGGAAATACAGGGAGACCAAAGAACACACTCCTGAATGAACAATGGGTCATAGAAGAAATGCAAAGGGAAATAAAAAAATTCCAGGAAATGAATGAAGATGACAATACAATATATAAAAAATTATGGAATACAGAAAAAGCAGTGTTAAGAGGAATGCTTATAACAATTAGTGCCCTCATCAAGAAATTGAAAAGGCATCAAATAAGTTGTCAAGCATCTCAAATGCCTAGAAAACAAACAACACACCAAACCAGAATTAGTGGGGGGGAAGAAATAATTAAAATTATAGAAGAAATAAAATTAAAACAAAAAATGAAAAAGATCAGTGTAATGAAGAGCTGCTTTATGAAAAATTAAACAAAATTGATATATCATTGTCCAAGTTACTCCCCCCAAAGAAGGAGGAGACCCAAATCAAAAAAGTCAGAGATGAAAAAGGACATATAATAATGGACACGATAGAAATAAAAAGAATAATCAGGAATTACTACAAAAATTGTATGCCAACGTATTGGAAAAACTAAAAATGGATAGATTCCTAGACATATACAATCTACCAAAATTGAGTCATGAATACATAAAAAACTTAAACAGAACAGACTAAGATAGAGATTCAATCACTAATAAAGGCACCCCTCCCCAAACAAAAAGTCCAGGACCAGATAGCTTCACTGCTTATACTACCAGAGTTTTAAAGAAGAACTAATTTAAATTCTGCTAAAATTATTCAAAATAATTAAAGGGAGTGAATCTCCCCAAACTCCTTTTATAAGGCCAGTATCTCCTTAATTTCAAAACCAGAAAAATACACCACAAAGGAAGAGAACTACCGACCAATATCACTGATAAATATAGATGCAAAAACCCTCAACAAAATACTAGCTATTTGAAACCAGCAGCACATCAGGAAGATCATTCAGCAGGGCCACGTGGGATTTATCCTGGTATTGCAGGGATGATTCTACATATGCAAGCTAATGAATGTGATACATGCCAGCACCCCGGGTTCTAGTCCCGGTTGGGGCGCCAGATTCTGTCCCGGTTGCTCCTCTTCCAGTCCAGCTCTCCGCTGTGGCCTGGGAGTGCAGTGGAAGATGGCCCAGTCCTTGGGCCCTGCACCCACATGGGAGACCAGGAGGAAGCACCTGGCACCTGGCTTTGGATCAGCACAGAGCGCCAGCTGCAACGCACCGGCCATAGTGGCCATTTAGGGGTGAACCAACAGAAAAAGGAAGACCTTTCTCTCTGTCTCTCCCTCTCTCTCACTGTCTAACTATGTCTGTCAAAAAAAAAAAAAAAGATAACAAATTGAAGAATAAAGCCATAGGATTATCTCAATAAATGTAGAGGAAGCATTTGATAAAATACATCTTTTCATGATGAAAACCTTAAGCAAATTGGGTATAGAAGGAAAATTCCTCAACATAATCAAGGCAATATACAACAAACCCATAACGATGGGAGGTTGTATGGATATTTCTCAGAGATCTGAAGTAGATAGACCATAAGACCCAGCAATCCCACTCCTGGGAATTTGCCTAAGGGAAATGAAATCATCATATGAAAGATTTATTTGTACCTCCATTTTATTGCAGCTCAATTCACAATAGCTAAGATATGGAATCAACCCAGATGTGCATCAACCAATGGTTGGATAAACAAAATATGTTATACATACACTATGGAGTACTACTCAGCCATAAAAAATGAAATCCTATCTTTCGCATCAAAATGGATGCAACTGGAAACCATTATTCTTAGTGAAATAAGTCAGTCTCAAAAAAGACAAATATCATATGTTTTCCCTCATCTGTAGTAATTAATATAGTACAAAAATGTAAAATATGAGTGAAATTGACATTTTGAGATTCAATGATTGTTTACAGCCCTTGTCTCTACTCTTGAGGAACAATTTTATTATTTCTTCTTTCTCTTTGTTGAATTCTTTACTTAGTATAGGGTTAATCTTATGATTATAAAATAAACTAAAAGTATGTCATTGTATTTTTAAAAGAAGGAATTAAAATAATTAAAAGGAATAAGAAAGGAAGGAGGAGGGAGGGCAAGGGTTGGGTGGGAGGGAATTTAGCTTGGGAAGTATCATTATGTTCTTAAATCTATATATGAAATAGATGAAATTTGTTCACCTTATATAAATTTCAAAAAAAGAGTAAGGAACTTGAATATAAAAAAAGTCACAAGGAATTGAAAGTGTGCTTTTGTAAAAAATAAAATAAAAGAAGAAAGGAAGGATAAGGGAGGGTGGGAGTGAGGGAGGAATGGTGGTAGGGTGGGAAATATTATTGTGCTCTTAAAAATGTATATATGAAATACATAAAAATACCTTTATACCTTTATATAAAATTATATAAATATTTATAAAAATACCTTTATATAAATAAAAAATGAGAAAACAAAGTAAAAAATCTCCCAGGAAACCCCGAGATGGGTTATGTTGTAAAAATATGTAAAACAAAAACAAAAACAAAAACATGAGCTACAAATAACTCCATCATAGGCTAACTGATGGCTAGTGATCCTGATGTGTTTGTTTCCCAGTTTTTTTAAACTATTTTTTAAAGATAGAATCAACCCTTGGGACATTCGGATCTGGCTAAAAGGTCCATGAGAGTCTCACAGGCATGGAAAGCCATGACACGGTGGCAAAAACAATCTAAATGAAAGATCCTGGTGAACAAGACCCCAGCAGAAGGAACAGGCCATCAAGGAGAGAGGCGCCTTTCTCTGAAGGGAGGAAGGAACCTCCATTGTGATACGACCTTGACTAAACAAGTTCAGAGTTGGTGAACTCAAGGGGCTTCCATAGCCTAGACAGCTCATAGCAAGAGTCTCCGGTGATTGCTGATGTCATAAAAAGAGTGCCAATTGTTAAATCAACAACGGGAGTCACTGGGTACATGCTCCCCATGTAGGATCTCTGTCCTTAATGTGTTTTACTATGAAACTTAAAAACAATACTACTAGTCGAACAATACCCTATACCTTGTGCGGTTGTGTGAATGCAGCCTGTTGAAATCCTTGCTTAGTATATACTAAGTTGATCTTCAGTATACGAAGGTAATTGAAAATGGAACTCGATGAAGGGCGGGATGAGAGAGGGAGTGGGAGAGGGGAGGGCAGCAGGAGGGAGGGAGGTTGGGGAGGGGAAGCCACAAGAATACAAAATTTGCACTTTGTAAATTCACATTTATTAAATAAAAAATAACTATATGACAAACAAAAAAAGGAACTTAATACTTTACCCTTTTAGTATTTTTTATGTTCTACTTAAAACTATTGGTTGAACTCTGTAATTAATACACAATTATTCTTAGGTGTTTAATTAATGCTATAACTAGTACTCAAATAGTATTTTACACTTTGTGTTTCTGTGTGGGTGCAAACTATTGAAATCTTTACTTAATATATGCTAAATTGATTTTGTATATAAAGATAATTGAAAATGAATCTTGATGTGAATGGAAGGGGAGAGAGAGTGGGAGAGGGGAGTGTTGTGGATGGGAGGGAAGTTATGGGGGGGGAAGCTATTGTAATCCATAAGCTGTACTTTGGAAATTTATGTTCATTAAATAAAATTTAAAAAATAAAGATATAAAAATTTCATGTATTTCATATAGGCAGATTTAGGAACAGAGTGATATTTTCCACCCTACCCTCCCTTCCACATAGGCTCCCACCACACCTCCTCCCTCCTCTCATTCCTTCTCTCAGTATTTGCAATGATCTACTTTCTGTTACTTTATAGTTATTTCTTCCTTTCAAGAATGCCTATTCATGTCCTGGGTAGAGTATTTTGTGCTAACAATTTTTTTTTCTTTTAGGACTTGGACTATTTCTCTACATTCTCTCCTAGCATGTAAGGTTTCTGATGAGAAATCAACTGCCAATCTAAATTGAAATTGTTTATCTGTAACCTGACATTTCTCTCTTGCATATTTTAGAATCTTTTTATATTTGACTTTTGAAAGGTTTACTATAATGTGTCATGGTGAACATCTTCTCTGATCACGTCTATTTTGATTTCTATGTGCTTCTTATAATTGAACATGCATATCTTTCTCCAAATTAGAGAAATATTTGCCATAATTTTACTGAATAGGCCTTCTATCATTTCTATCTTTCTATAGCTTCAGGAGCTCCTACAACATGCATGTTTTTTCACTCCAAGATATCCCATAGATCTTGACTACTATTTTTGCTTATTCAAATTTTTTTTTCATTTTTACTTTCACATATTTTCAAAGATTTGTCTTCTTCCTCAGATATTTTTTCTTCTGCCTCAATGAGTCTGTTGCTAGGGGTTTCCATTGTACTTCTTATTTGACAAATTGAATTATTCATTTTGAATATTTCATTTTGATTTTTCTTCAATATCTCTACCTCCAAAGAGAATTCATCATCCAGTTTATATATAGATTTGCATGCCTGTGTTTTTAAGTATTCTTATGATCATTCTTTTGAATTCCTTTTCAAGTATGTAATCAATCTCTTCATCTTCACCTCTTATATTCAAATGATGTTGTGTTCCTTTTGGGAAATCATATTGTCTTCCTTGTTCATGTTTCTTATATTTTGACATTTATTTTTAGGCATCTGTGGAAACAATTGTGGATTTTCTTTTGTGAGGGCTATATTCTTTAAAATATGCCTCTATGGCATAGTGGAATGCCTGTTGCTTCAGTGAATATACAGAGTTGTGTTCTGGGTGGGGCCAGGGAGCTCTGGCCAGTGCTTGAAAGTGAGGCAAGAGTCTAGAGTGATAACCAAGATGGCCACAGTAGATCATACCTGTTATCAGCACAGGAGAGGATATGATCATGTGGGATGGAGTGTTCACAGCCTCAGCCTCTCCATGACATGATAATCCAACTGTGCAGGGTGATTCCATAGTGCCTGTACATCCCACCCAGTCAGGCACATGAACCACACAAAGTATTTATGCACTTCTCCATCTGAGCATAGAATCCTCTACAATGATCTTCCCCAGAACTCAGAACTATAAGCATTTGCAGCCGAACTCCGTGATTGTCCAAAGATCTTGGCACACCTCACATCATATTTCACAGCTGCAGGTTTTCCCCAGTCACAGGGCACAGGACTCCTACACTCACAGGTTGCAAAGGATAAACTCTCTGCCCTGTGAACCTCCCCTATATGGAAAGAGCCATCCCAATCCTGGAGCCAGCTGCCTGCTTGGCAGAGGTCAGTCAGTGCTCCACCGTGGCAAGCTGAGTCTGGCACCTTTGTGCAGTAAGGGGAGATGAGCAACATGCCCTTGCTTCAGGGACCTGAGTTCCCCTTCCCCATCAGCTCTTCAGGATGCACTCAAAATTAGTGAGAATCACGGATTTATCCCTCCAACAAAATCCTCCAGTGACACATCATTTGCAGCAGCCTCCATGTGACTTATTAAGATGTTGTTTGCTCCTTGCTGGCTGCCAGGATCCTTTCCAGGGTGAGAGGAGAAAAGCAATATGCTCTCCCTTCCTGGGGTTAGATGTCACCCTGTCCCAAGGCAGTGCTTCATGCTGGACTCAAAGTCTGTGGGAACTGTTAGGTTCTCTCTTAGACAACATCAACTATGGTGTGTGGGCTGCTGCAGGTTCCTCTCATTCTGACCTGAGCTGATGATCTCCACCAGCCAATAACTGGGGGAGTCATCAGCAGTGTGCCACTAGCTGCTGTGTGACTGTACTGTCTTCACTGCTCCAGGAATCCCTCTTCTTTTAGTAGACCCTCCAGTGCCAGCTTCTCTCCAACTGTCTGTTGGGAACACGGTTCCTCCTCTGTTCTTCTGGCATCTTTCTGTGGTCAAAAATCAGCATGTTTTTTCCCTATTCAGCCATCTTGGATTCTCCTATTGAATTCTGAGTTTCTGACTTTGGTGTGGCCCAGTCCTGGATGTTGCAACCATCTGGGGTGTGATCCAGCAGATGGAAGATCTCCCTCCCTGACCCTGTCTCTTGCCTTTCAAATGCAAAATCAAAATAAATAAAGTTAAAATAAAATGTTTAAATATAAAAATAAGAAAATCTATTTCAAATATCTTAATTTCAATACACCATGGTCTATGTGCTCTCATTGTATACTAGAACATTTGTTTTGATCTTTGTCTCTGTGTTTCACTCTGTTCTTCAGTATCTTTCTTCTCTTTATATCTTGAACACTCAACTTGCCAGCTTCCCTTCTGCTCAGTACCTTTTTCTATTTCTCTTGCAGTTTATTTATTGCTATTAGATATATAAAGAATTGTGGAATACTTATTTTCTTTTGAAAAGCTCAATTAGATTACAATTTTGAAGTCCTAATATTTTTCTATACCTTGCAATGTGCAGCAAAGTCGATTATGGGACTCTAAACAATTTTGTCGAACACTTATTAAATTGCCATGAATCTGGCAACAGAAATACATAGACTACAGGAATGTCTCACTCTTTCTAAATCCTGAAATGAGTCCAGGGTGATACCTGAGCTCTAGCACAGTATCACACACCCAATGTGAAGCAGTCTTGTTCTTCTTTGCTTACTCCTCCTTCTGATGTTTTTCAGGTGAAATTTCTGCTCAGATTTCAGCTTAAATTGGTGGATATCAGGATTTGAGCTGCAGTTTGCATGAGGATAAGAATTGCTTTGGAATCTGGACACTGGCTTGATTAAAGTCATATTTTTGTCAGCTAAGATTATATTAATCAAAGCCCTTAGAACATGAAATTTTATAGTGGAGTATAGTGCAATTGTAATTATTAAGGCTAGAACTATCTAGAATAAGTTAATGTTTTTGATTACCAAGTCTGTAATATCCTGTGGGAAAATCTGGACTTATTTCTGTCCAAATTCTCAGTACCCAGTAGTACAGCTTCAGTTTGTCCTACAGGGAATAAATCCTTGGGTACTCTTCAGGAGAACTTTGGATTTCAAGTCCTTCTACTTCTGGGAAAAGCACACGCTTATATAACCGGTTGACTCTTGTTTTAACAAACTAATATAAACAACAGTTTTTTCTGAGATTGGGAAACTAAATCCCTGAAATGAATCAGTAGGCAAAGAATTACCACTTTTACTATGTCAATTCTTTGCTATTTTATTTTTTTCTGTTTTAGGAAGTCTGTTAGTTTTAAAGGAAATCCACATCTTCTTTCAGTAAATGGATAAGATGGAAATTATTTATATGTTTTCATTTGTATATTAAGATGAAAATATATTTGAGTTCATAGTAATTTAGATGACATAATAGCCAAGTATGAAGTGGAAATTACATAGTGCATTATCAATATTTTATTGTGTGGCTAAAAATTTGGGTAAACAAAATAGTTGTAAGATTGACTTGTCCCTTTAGTAATGTTTTATTTGCTTGTTAGCCTAAAAACAATGACTGTATAAGATTTAGTGATTTAGAGCTGTGAGCAACAGGAAACTAGGTTTGAAGATTCAAACCATAATGATCCTTATATAGGAAATCTTTCTGTTGATTCTGATAAAAGATCCATTCTTCTTTGTTAACATTCTGATTGAAACAAACTGTCAACCAAATATTAACTCCTCAGCTTCTTCTGAAAATACATGTCCAAATACTTCATGTATACAACAGAAATATGCTAAAAATATCCTTTTATCCTTTCCCTGCTCTTTCTAACACTTATGATCTAAGAACCCACAAATAAACTCAAATTTATAATTTTACATATTCAATGATTTCAAAGTACCTGGAGGGAATCCCATTCCAAATAAAAAAAATGGAAATATTGGCACTGGTTATTTGTATTGCCTTTTTCAGTTTCTTGTCTTTTGTTCAAATGTTATTCTGCTAAAAAAAATCTGGTGAAGAACCAAGTACTCTCTAGTTAAATTGAAGTTTTGCTAGAGAAAGTAAATTACAATCACTATAAAAGCAAAAAAAAAAAAAAACAACCTTTTTTTCATGAGGTGACCCACATGATGTCTTGATAAACAGGTACAAAGAAAAATGACTAACACAATCAAGCAATCATCATATCTAGCATTTCTTATAGTTACCTTTCTTTGTTGTTGGTGGTGAGAGTACTAAAATTTAATCTCTTAGCAAATTACCAGTATATACTGAGACATTTTTAAGATTATTAATTATTAATTCAGTTTTCATGTTGTTCCATTTATAAAAATAATTCCTAAATATGGGAAGAATGTTAAGCCAATGCTAGCATATACATGGCTAACGCAAAAAAAAAAAAAAAAACAAAATTTAAATCACATCTTTCATAAAGATTTCATGGGAAAATATATTTTAAATAAGATTCCCATAGTTAACAATTTTAATGAATTCTAGGGGTAAGACAAACATTTACATCAAAATCTCTGCACCTTTCTTTTTATTTGGTATTTGATTTTTCTCTGATGCATCGTTTTTCATTCTTTTTCTGCTAGTCACATATCTTTGTTTTCTCTATTTTTACTTACTGGTTCTATATTCACTCAAATTTCCCTTTCCAATACTCTTGTCTTCATTCTCTACTCCATTTATCTTCTCTTTTCTTTTCTCTTTGGAAAATTTTATTGAATGGTTTACAGGAAAAATATATTACATTTATCTACATGCAGTATACAAATGTCAAGTGTTCTTTGCATTATTTGGAATATTCTCTTTAATTATTGTTACTATTTTAAAGAAAAAGTGAAGTAGCATTATCATGCTACTGATTTTCCATTCACTTGAGTTATTCTCTGATCTTACTTTTATCACATAGCAAAATATGCTCTTACTAAAGTCACCAAAAATGTCATAGCCTCTGCATTCCAGGATCTCCGCTATTTCCTTTTCCTAATAGCATATTATCTTGGTCGCGGATCTATACTTTACTTTGTTCTTAAATATCTTTCTTCTATTTATGTTCTCACTATCCATTTTACTGGCCTAGGGTAACTCTCCTCTATATTTTCATTTTTCTGGTACCAACTTTGACTCTCTTGTTCAATCCAGGTCCTTGGCTTGTCACAAGAGAAGAGTTTGTTGAATGCAAACTGGCTCAAATCACAAAATAACAGAGAGATTCGCAGAATAGGCTTGAATATTGAGCAGGAAGAGAAAGTAGCAAGTCAACTCCTCAATAACCAAAATCATGTGCCAATACTAGTTCACTGGATTCCTGTTACTGCTGTAGGAATCAGATGCTCAGTTCACACTGACAATGCTTTTGTTGTGGGTGAAGAATGCACATGCTTGAGTCCTCAAACTTCTGTTTTGATTGCCATTGCCACTAAAATTCTATTATTCTATTTTTTCTATCTTTGTCTTGATAGATAGATAGATAGAGAATAGAAGTATGTAGCAGAGTGATTTATAAACATTGAGCTCTAAAAAAGTGAGCTTATAAAACATTTGTGAAGTTGCAATGAATCTGACTACATGAATACATAGACTACAGTGAGTGTTTCACTCTTTTTAAATCCCAAAATGAATCCAACATGACATTGGCTACTGTATATCAACTCATCTCACATTTCTGTAATAATAGTACGAAGTATCATATATCTAATGTGAAACACTCTTGCTCATCTTTGTACTAGGATTGTATCTATATAAATTACCACAAAATATCAGAGTGAAACTACTTAATTGGATATTTGGTTTATAGGACAAAAACATAAAATGTTTGAAACACACATCATTATTATATATTTCTGGAAGTCCTAGTCCCACAATTAGTGCAGGCCATCTGCTCTCATTTGGGTTCCCCTGAGTAATACATACTAAGTCCCAGGATAAGAAGTGAATAGATCCCAGTCCAGCTACTGTTACCTCTTCTATGCAAAGAATTCATGTCATTTCACATTTCTACAGTGTATTTTGATGCTATATATTTTACTCCTATTGTACTGATAATTCCATTGAATCATCTAGATTTTTCACCAGTTAATTCATTGCTATGACCAAGACACTCTATCAGTAACATAATCAACTGGTATCTATTTCTTCCACTACTAGAAGCTCTGCTAATTTCTGTATGAGAGCTATTCTAACTGGGGTGAGGTGGAATCCCATGTAGTTTTGTTTTGCATTTCCCTGATGGCTACTGATCCTGAGCATTTTTTCTATTGTCTCTTGGCCATTTGAATTTGCTCTCTTGAAAAATGCCTGTTCAAGTCCTTTGCCCATTTCTTAACTGGATTGTTGGCCCTCATACAGAAATCAACCAGCAACAAATACTGGCAAGGATGTGGGGGAAAAGGTAACCTAATCTGCTGTTGGTGGGAATATAAATTGGTGCAGCCACTGTGGAAGACAGTATGGAGATACCACAGAAATTTGAATATAGACCTACCATATGATCCAGCCATCCTACTCCTGGAAATTTACCCAAACCAAAAGAAACCAGATCTGATAGAGTTATTTGTACCCCCATGTTCATTGCAGCTCAATGCACAATGGCTAAGATATGGAATCAACACAGATGTCCATCAACTGATGTCTGGATAAAGAAATTATGGTGTATATGAACTATGGTGTACTATTCAGCTGTAAACAAAAACTGAAATCCTGTCATTTGCAACAAAATGAATGCAACTGAAAACGATGATACTTAATGAAATAAACCAATCCCCAAAAGACAGACACCATAGGTTTTCCCTGTACCTAAAATGCAATGTATTGGTGTGAAATGGGCATTTTGAGATTCAGTTTGTTTACAGTCCTTTTCTCTTCTGTTGAGGACAAGTTTTTTTTTTTTTTTTCATACTATTTACTTTACTTAGTGTAGGGTTAACCTAGTGATCATTAAGTAAACTCAAAGTAGATCTTTTTAAAAATTAAGAGTGGGAATGGGAAAAGGAGGAGGAAGAAGGGTAGGAGTGTGGGCAGGAGGGAGGGTAGAGTGGGAAATATCACTATGTTCCTAAATCTGTGTATATGAAATACATGAGACTTGCATAAATTAAATAATTTTTTTTAAAAAAGCTCTGCTTTTCTAATTGGTCTAGCTAATTGGCTAGCTCACTGATATAACTTTATTCTCACTTGTTGTAAGTTTATAAATTTATTTGTTTTATACCACCTTTTTGTTATTTTATGGGATATTGGGGAAAAGGTAAAATATACATCTGTGGCAATCCTGGACTTTGGACAACATGTTCAATATTTTGCTTTTTCCAAAACACAAATACTACTTGATCTCATTCACATGTAGACTCTGAAAAAAGTTGATCTTGTAGAAGTTGAGAGTAGAATGGTAGTTACCAAAGACTAGGACTAGGGAGAAAAGGAGAGATGGAGAAACATTAATTAATGAGTAATATGGGCTGGCATTGGGTGCACCTAGGTTAGCAAGTACCTTCAATGCCTGCATCCCATATGAGCATCAGTTCAAGCCCAAAGGTTCCACTTCCAATCTAGTTCCACGCTAGATTTCCTGGGAATGAAGTAGAAGATGGCTCAAATGCTTGGACCACTACCATCCACATTGGTAGACTGGGAGACAAGATGGAGTTCCAGGCTCCTGGCTTCAGTCTGGCACAGATCTGGAGAATGAATCAATGAATGGAATAGTCTCTCTCTCTCTCTCTCTCTCTCTCTCTCTCTCTTTCTAACTCCGTCTTTCAAAAACAATCTCTACATTAAAAATTAATGAATACAAAATTACAGTTATACAGGAGAAGGAGTTCAGGTGTTCTATTGTATCACAGAGTGTTTACAGATAAAAATAATGTGCTGGGGCTGGCACATTGGCATAGCAGGCAAAGAAGCCACTTGCAGTTCCGGCATCCTATATGGGCACCAGTTGGGACCTGGTTGCTCCAATTCTGATGCAGCTCTCTGCTATGGCCTGGGAAAGCAATAGAAGACAGCTTAAGTCTTTGGGCCCCTGCACCTACATGGAAGACCCAGAAGAAGCTCCTGGCTCCTTTCTTTTTCTTTCTTTTGACAGGCAGTTAGACAGAGAGAGAGAGAAAGGTCTTCCTTCCGTTGGTTCACCACCCAAATGGCCAGGAGCCAGGTGCTTCCTCCTGGTCTCCCATGCAGGTGCAGGGTCCAAGCACTTGGGCCATCCTCCACTGCATCCCCGGGCCACAGTGGAGAGCTGAATTGGAAGAGGAGCAACAGGGACAGAATCCAGCGCCCCAACCGGGACTAGAACCCAGGGTGCTGGCCCTGCAGGTGGAGGATTAGCCTAGTGAGCCATGGCGCCGGCCGGCTCCTTTCTTGAGATCAGCCAGCCCAGCTCCAGCCATTGCAGCCATTTGGGGAGTGAACAGTGGATGAAATATTTCTATCTCTCTGCCTCTGCCTCTCTGCATCTCTGCCATTCAAATAAAAATAAATAAATAAATAAATCTTGAAAAAAAAAGAAAGAGTTAAAAGAGTTGTATATATACATATAAATATAATGTGCTATTAGGAGAACATTTGAATTTTTTATCATAAAGAAATAACATATGGGGGCTGGCGCTGTGGCACAGTGGATTAAAGCCCTGGTCTGAAACACCAGCATCCCATATGGGGACTGGTTTTAGTCCCAGCTGCTCCTCATCTGGTCCCGCTCTCTGCTATGGCCTGGGAAAGCAGTAAAAGATGGTCCAAGTCCTTGGGCCCCTGCACTCACCCACGTGGGAGACCCAGAAGAAGCTCCTGGCTCCTGGCTTTGGAACCGCGCAGCTCTAGCAGTTGTGATCACCTGGGGAGTGAACCAGTGGATGGAAGACCTCTCTCTCTCTCTCTCTCTCCCTCTCTCTACCTCTCTCTGTAACTCTGTCTCTCAAATAAATACAATAAATCTTTTAAAAAATGACATATGTTTGAGGAGATATGTATGTTTACCCTGATTTAAACATTACAAAATGTGTATACATATAATATATATCATATATATGTATATATAAAACCATTGCATAGTATCACATAAATATGTATATTTTTATATCAGTTAAAAAGAGAAAATAAAACATACAAAAATTCTGCTTTTCCCTTTAAAAAGAAAATGTGAAAATACATGTTTACTATTTAATCGATATTTAGATGTGAAAAATGATATAATATTGTTAAGTTCTCCCTGTGTTCTGGAACACTGCCCATGTTGATTAAAACCATCCCATGGTAATGCTGATAACATTATGGAGATACTTTTCATTATAATCATTCTTAACTTTGAATTTAAAAAACTCATTTATTATCTCTTTTTAAATATTTACATTCATATTTTATCATCAATTTACAATACCCTAAGTTGTTCAGGACATTGCTGGTGAAATTATCCCAGAATATGATAAACACACATACAAACACACACAATATATTTAGAATTTAGATTAAAAACATGTGTACAATTAAAATTATTACTGTATTCTCATTATCTGAGTTATGTAAACCTATGGTAGCATATTGTTAGTACATATATTAAGTGTGTGTCAAAACTTCTTTGGTCTAGACTTTTGTAAAGGATATTCTTTTTTTCTAACTTTTAGTTAGTAAATATACACTTCCAAACTACAGTTTATGGATTATAATGGCTCCCCCCCCATAATTTCCCTCCCGCTCACACCCCTCCTATCTCCCGCTCCCTCTCCCATTCCATTCACATCAAGACTCATTTTCAATTATCTTTAAATAAAGAAGATCAATTAGCATATATTAAGTAAAGATTTCATCAGTTTGCACCCACACTGAAACACAAAGTGTAAAATACTGTTTCAGTACTAGTTAAAACATTACATCACATTGGACAACATATTAAGGACAGATCCCACATGAGGAGTAAGTACACAGTGACTCCTGTTGTTGACTTAACAAGTTGACACTCTTGTTTATGGCATCAGTAATCTGCCTAGAAGGAGGTACCTTTCTCTGAAGGGAGGAGAGAACTTCCACTTTGACTATGACCCTGTCGGAATAAGATTGAAGTCGGTGAACCCTAAAGGCTTCCATAGCCTCGGCAACTCATGACTAGAGCCTAGGGAGATTACTGACACCATAAACAAGAGTGTCAAATTGTTAAATCAACATCAGGAGTCACTGTGTACTTACGTCTCATGAGGAATCTGTCCTTAATGTGTTGTCCAATGTGAAGTAATGCTATAACTAGTACTTAAACAGTATTTTTACACTTTGTGTTTCTGTGTGGGTGCAAACTGATGAAATCTTTACTTAATATATACTACATCGATCTTCAGTATATAAAGATAATTGAAAATAAAAAAAAAACTTGGTGTTAAATTGGAAATTGCATAGAAAATTAATCAATTAAAAATATATCATGTAGGATCTCTGTCCTTAATGTGCTGTACATTGTGATTTAATGCTATAACTAGTACTCCAACAGTGTTTTTCACTTTGTGTGCTATGTGAGGGCAAACTGTTGAAATTTTTACTTAATATATACTAAACTGATCTTCTATATATAAAGAGAATTGAAAATGAATCTTGATGTGAATGGAAGGGGAGAGGGAGCGGGAAAGGGGAGGGTTGCAGGTAGGAGGGAAGTTATGGGGGGGAGGAAGCCATTGTAATCCATAAGCTCCCTCTCCCCTTCCATTCATATCAAGATTCATTTTCAATTCTCTTCATATACAGATCAGTTTAGTATATATTACGTAAAGATTTCAACAGTTTGCTCTCACTTAGGGACACAAAGTGAAAAACACTGTTGGAGTACTGGTTATAGTATTAATTCACAATGTACAGCACATTAAGGACAGAGATCCTACATGATTTTTTTTTAAAGAATGATTAATTTTCTATGCAATTTCCAATTTAACACCAAGGTTTTGTTTTCATTTTCAATTATCTTTATATACTGAAGATCGATTTAGCATATCCTAAGTAAAGCTTTCATCAGTTTGCACCCACACAGAAACACAAAGTGTAAAAATACTGTTTCAGTACTAGTTATAGCATTAGTTCACATTGGACAACACATTAAGGACAGATCCCTCATGAGACGCAAGTACACAGTGACTCCTGTTGTTGATTTAACAATTTGATACTCTTGTTTATGGTGTCAGTAATCTCCCTAGGCTCTAGTCATGAGTTGCTGAGACTATGAAAGCCTTTAGGGTTCGCCGACTTCAATCTTATACAGGGTCATAGTCAAAGTGGAGGTTCTTGCCTCCCTTCAGAGAAAGGTACCTCCTTCTTTGATGGCCCCGTTCTTTCCACTGGGATCTTACTCGCAGAGATATTTCATTTAGGTCTTCTGTTTTTTCCAGAGTGTCTTGGCTTTCCATGCCTAAAATATTCTCATGGGCTCTTGAGCCAGATCTGAATGCCTTAAGGGCTGATTCTGAGGCCAGAGTGCTATTTAGGACATCTGCCATTCTATGAGTCTGCTGTGTATCCCGTTTCCCATGTTGGATCATTCTCTCCCTTTATCATTCTTTCAGTTAGTATTAGCAGACACTAGTCTTGTTTGTGTGATCCCTTTGACTCTTAGACCTATCAGTGTGATCAACTGTGAACTGAAATTGATCACTTGGACTAGTGAGATGGCCTTGGTACATGCCACCTTAATGGGATTGTATTGGAATCCCCTGGCATGTTTCTAACTCCATCATTTGGGGCAAGTCCGATTGAGCATGTCCCAGACTGTACATCTCCTCCCTCTCTTATGTTGGTTTATTAGTTCTAACTTTTTAGATGTTCTCTTAGGGTTCATAGTGTTCATGTTTGATGCATGGTCTACCTTCAATTAGTAGTATATCTCTTCATGTATAATAAAAGAACTTCATAGTAATCTGCATCCATTTGTCTGTTCCCAGTTTATATACTCTTTGTTATACATGTTCCTCATACATGTTACAAACTCCGACAGTAAATTTTTACTCTCTTGCTTCAGAAAAAAAATTATTGACTATGTCTATTAGGTAAAAGTGAAAACCTCTGTGATGTAAGCCCTTGTTTGATTCTTTTAAACAGTATTTTCCAAACTTTGAAGTGAGTCAGAATCGCCTGGAGACCTTGTGAAAACATAAATCAATTGATCAATTGGCTCTATCATTACAGTCCTTAATTCAACAATGTTAGTGATTTTGGTTTGGGAGTACACTTAGGTAACCACTGTTTAAAAATAAATAGTGAAGCAGCTTTTATAACATCATGATAGAGTCAAGTCAAAAAGGAATGCCTCTACATTCTTCTTTCTCTAGTAAAATAGCAGTTTGAAAATATCCTAAAGTTTTCTACCCTCTTTTTTTTGTTAAGATGTTATTTATTTATTTGCGAGGTAGAGATACTACAGTGAGCAGGCAAGATGGAGAGGAAGGTCTTCGATCTGCTGGTTTACTCTCCAAATGGCTGCAACAGCCAGAGCTGGGCCGATCCAGAGCCAGGAGACAGGAACTTCTTCCAGGTCTCCCACGTGGGAGCAGGGGCCCAAACCCTTAGGCCATCTTCTACTGCTTTCCCAGCCATAGTAGAGAGCTGGATCAGAAGAGGAGCAGCCAGAATACTAGAACCGGTGCCCATATGGGATGCTGGCACTGCAGGTGGTGGATTAACCTACTGTGCCACAGTGCCAGCACCTCTACTTACTTTTCTCGGGATTTGGCAATTAAATGAAAAATTCAATGATTGCTCTGGCAGAGGGTGGAGTATTGAGTTTTTCAATACTTCTCCTTGGAAACCACGATAACTGTGATCATAATTATCCAAAATTCCATTACCACATTTCAGTAATATTAATGGGTGGGCTGCTGTTTGTTAGGAAAAAAAAAATATGGCAAGCTAGATCAAGCTTTGAAACATCCTTCCCTAAGAAATATTGTACACACAGTGTGTACCTGCTGTGAAAATACAATGTATGAAGAGGTACTTTGTAAGTGAGACATTTCAGGGAATAGATACCAGCTGCTTCTTGGCACCCCCTTCTTTTCCTCTAGGTAGTTTGCACAGGCACCTAGACCTGCTGCAGAGACTTTTCTTATTTTGATCCTCACTCAGAATTTACAATTTCTGGGTCACTTGTTAGATGGACCTGAGTTGTGCCTCCCTAATGAGGAAAAAATTGTTTATGAAATGCAAACAGTTAAAGTGACTTTATACCTCTTTCTAATTTGCAGGAGGGACTACATAAAATAACATCTATAACCATAAAATGGACAGTTCAACACACACCACATCACTGAACCGCTAGAAATTTCACTAAACTAGAAAGTCCATGAATTTTTGTAGAATTTATTTCCAACTCTCTGACATGCAAACGTCTTACCAATAAGTCAAGAGTAATTGCTGCCTCTTGCTCACCATGTCAGTCAACATAAATTCATCAGTGTAACGGTGCAGTGTGATATCTTGTGGAAGGGAAAAATGATCAAGTATGAAGGTATTTATAAATTATACATATGATAAAAGACATGTTTTCTAGATATATGTCAAGCTCTCAACATGGATTTAAAAATAATAATCCAATTAAAAATTGGCAAAGACTTGGACACTTCACCAAAGATGACATGCATATGTCAAATAAGGATACAAAGATATCTTGAGCTTTAGTAACCATCAAAGGAATGTAAATGAAAAATTCAATGAGATTCCATGGCCCACCTTTTAAGATGAATGTAATTTAACAGAAGTAGTGCAGAATTATATAAAAAATGGCAACTGGGAGTGGTAGAAGGTAAAAAATTGTACAAAATTTAGTGGCGACTTAAGTCAAATTTTGGTTCAGTTACCTCTGAACATCATATTATTTTCCCTTTTCTTCAGAGTACCACAATGACTCCATTTGTATATGCCATTTTATCTATGTATAGTTTTTTTCATAAGCAAAATTCTAAAGAAGGCAGATAATTGGTAAATAAATCATCCAAAACTATAACCTTTACTGTTTCCCTAACTTGTCAGAGGAGGTTAAATTTTAAGAAATAAAGTTGAGGCATCCACTCTAATTACTACAAATAAATATCTTAAATGTTCTTTGACAAGTTCTAATTTTAATGTTCAAAGGGAAAATGTGAATACATTATAGCTCTATTAAAAAGTATTAAAAAGTCCCTCAGGGTAGGCATTATGTTGTAACAGGTTAAGCCACTACCTGAAATGCCAGCATCACATACAGGCACCTGTTCAAGTCTGGGCTACTCCACTTCCAACGTAGCTTCCTGCTAATGCACCTGAGAAAGCAGCGGAGGATGGCCCAAGAGTTTGGGTCCTGCACCTATGTGGGAGACCTGGAAGAAGCTCCTGTCTACTGGCTTCAGCCTGCATCAGCAGATGTTGCAGCAATCTGGGAAGTAGACCAGTGGATGGAAGATCTTCTGTTTCTCTCTGTCTCTCCTTTTAACTCTGAGTTTAAAATAAATAAAATCTTTTAAAATGTCCCTCAGACTTAAAGGGAGACTTAGATTCCAATACAATAGCACTGGGGACTTCAATACTCCACTCTCAGAAATACACAGATCAACCAGACAGAAGATTAACAAGGAAACAGCAGATTTAATCAACACTATTGCCCAAATGGATCTAACATATATATACAGAACTTTCAACCCTACATTTAAAGATTTTACATTCTTCTCAGCAGTGCATGGAACCTTCTCTAGGATTGACCACATACTAGGCCATAAAGCAAGTCTCAGCAAATTTAAAAGAATTAGAATCATACCATGCAGCTTCTCAGACCACAGTGGAATGAAGCTGGAAATTAGCAACTCAGGAATCCCTAGAGCATATGCAAACACAAGAAGACTGAACAACATGCTCCTGAATGAACACTGGGTCATAGAAGAAATCAAAAGAGAAATCAAAAATGTTCTGGAAGTAAATGAGGATAACAGCACAAAATATCAAAACTTATGGGATACAACAAAAGCAGTGTTGAGAGGAAAGATTATAGCAATTGGTGCCTACATCAAGAAATTGGAAAGACACAAATAGATGAGCTTTCAATTCATCTCAAGGATCTAGAAAAATTGCAGCAAACCAGACCCAAATCTAGCAGGAGGAGAGAAATAAAATCAGAGAAGAAATCAACAGGATTGAATCCAAAAAAACATTACAAAAAAATCAGCCAAACGAGGAGCTGTTTTTTTGAAAAAATAAACAAAATTGACACCCCATTGGCCCAACTAACTAAAAAAAAAAAAGAAAAGACCAAAACCAATAAAATCAGAGATGATAAAGGAAACATAACAATGGGCAGCACAGAAATAAAAAGAATCATCAGAAATTACTATGAGGACTTGTATGCCAGCAAACAGGGAAACCTATCAGAAATGGATAGATTCCTGGACACATGCAATCTACCTAAATTGAACCATGAACACACAGAAACCTACATAGACCATAACTGAGAAAGAAATTGAAATAGTAATAAAGGCCCTCCCAACAAAGAAAAGGCCAGGACCAGATGGATTCACTGTTGAATTCTACCAGACATTTAAAGAAGAACTAATTTCAATTCTTCTCAAACTATTCAGAACACTCGAAAAAGATTGTTTCTATGATTCTTTCTATGAATCCCTAAGCCAGAGAAAGATGCAGCATTGGAGGAAAATTATAGACAAATATCCCTGATGAACATAGACACAAAAATCCTCAATAAATTCTGGCCAATAGAATGCAACAATACATTAGAAAGAAAATCCACCCAGACCAAGTGGGATCTATCCCTGGTATGCAGGGATGGTTCAATGTTCACAAAACAATCAACGTGATATACCACATTAATAGACTGCACAAGAAAAACCATATGATTATTTCAATAGATGCAGAGAAAGCATTCGATAAAATTCAACACCCTTTCATGATGAAAACTCTAAGCAAATTGGGTATAGAGGAAATATTCCTCAATAAAATCAAATCAATTTATGAAAAGCCCACAGCCAGTATCCTATTGAATGGGGAAAAGTTGGAAGCATTTCCACTGAGATCTGGTACCAGACAGGGATGCCCACTCTCACCACTGCTATTCAAGACAGTTCTGGAAGTTTTAGCCAGAGCCATCAGGCAAGAAAAACAAATTAAAGGGATACAAATTGGGAAGGAAGAAGTCAAACTATCCCTCTTTGCAGACAATATGATTCTTTATTTAGAGGATCGAAAGAACTATCCAAAGAGGCTATTGGAACTCATAGAAGAGTTTGGCAAAGTAGCAGGTTATAAAATCAATGCACAAAAATCAACAGCCTTTGTATACACAGGCAATTCCACGGCTGAGAAAGAACTGCTAAGATCAATCCCATTCACAATAGCTGCAAAAACAATCAAATACCTTGAATTAACTTAATCAAGGACATTAAAGATCTCTATGATGAGAATTACAAAACCTTAAAGAAAGAAATAGAAGAGGATACCAAAAAATGGAAAAATCTTCCATGCTCATGAATTGGAAGAATCAATATCATCAAAATGTCCATTCTGCCAAAAGCAATTTACAGATTCAATGCAATACCAATCAAGATACCGAGGACATTCTTCTCAGATCTGGAAAAAATGATGCTGAAATTCATATGGAGACACAGGAGACCTTGAATAGCTAAAGCAATCTTGTACAACAAAAACAAAGCCGGAGGCACAACAATACCAGATTTCAGGACATACTACAGGGCAGTTGTAATCAAAACAGCATGGTACTGGTACGGAAACAGATGGATAGACCAATGGAACAGAATAGAAACTCCAGAAATCAATCCAAACATCTACAGCCAACTTATATTTGATCAATGATCTAAAACCAATTCCTGGAGCAAGGACAATCTGTTTAATAAATGGTGCAGGGAAAAATGGATTTCCACATGCAGAACCATGAATCAAGACCCCTAGCTTATACCTTACACAAAAACCCACTCAACATGTATTAAAGACGTAAATCTACGACCCAACACCATCAAATTATTAGAGAGCATAGGAGAAACCCTGCAAGATATAGGTACCAGCAAAGAATTCCTGGAAAAGACCCTGGTAGCACAGGCAGTCAAAGCCAAAATTAACTACTGGGATTTCATCAAATTGAGAACTTTCTGTACTGCAAAAGAAACAGTCAGGAAAGTGAATAGGCAACCAACAGAATGGGAAAAATATTCGCAAACTATGCTACAGATAATGGATTAATAACCAGAATCTACAAAGAGATCAAGAAACTCCACAACAACAAAACAAACAACCCACTTAAGAGACAGGCCAAGGACTTCAATAGACATTTTTCAAAAGAAGAAATCCAAATGGCCAACAGGCACATGAAAAAATGTTCAAGATCACTAGCAATCAGGGAAATGCAAATCGAAACCACAATGAGGTTCCACCTCACCCCGGTGAGAATGGCTTACATTCAGAAATCTACCAACAACAGATGCTGGTGAGGATGTGGGGAAAAGGGGACACTAACCTACTGTTGGTGGGAATGCAAACTGGTTAAACCACTATGGAAGTCAGTCTGGAGATTCCTCAGAAACCTGAATATAACCCTACCATACAACCCAGCCATCCCACTCCTTGGAATTTACCCAAAGGAAGTCAAATTGGCAAACAAAAAAATGGTCTGCACCTTAATGTTTATTGCAGCTCAATTCACAATAGCTAAGACCTGGAATCAACCCAAATGCCCATCAACAGTAGCCTGGATAAAGAAATTATGGGATATGTACTCTATAGAATACTATACAGCAGTAAAAAACAATAAAATCTGGTCATTTGCAACAAAATGGAGGAATCCGGAAAACATTATGCTGAGTGAAATAAGCCAGTCCCAAAGGGACATATATCATATGTTCTCCCTGATTGGTGGCAACTAACTGCACACCAAAAAGGAAACCTGTTAAAGTGAAATGAACACTATGAGAAATGGTGACTTGATCACCCTTGTCCTGACTGCTGATGAACAACTTAGTATTTTTTTGTTTGTTCTTCTTAATATTATTGGTTGAATTCTGTAATTAATACACAGTTATTCTTAAGTGTTGAAACTTAACTGAAAAGTGATCCCTGGTAAATATGAGTGGGAATAAGAGAGGGAAGAGATGTACAGTTTGGGACATGCTCAATTGGACTTGACCCAAATGATGGAGTTAGAAACATACCAGGGGATTCCAATTCAATCCCATCAAGGTGGCATCTACCAATGCCATCTCACTAGTCCAAGTGATCAATTTCTGTTCAAAATTGATCATAATGATAGGACTAAGAGTCAAAGGGATCACATAAACAAGTCTAGTGTCTGCTAATACTAACTGATAGAATCAAAAAGGGAGAGAATGATCCAACATGGGAAGCGGGATACACAGAAGACTCATAGAATGGCAGATGTCCTAAACAGCACTCTGGCCTCAGAATGAGCCCTTAAGGCATGCGGATCTTGCTGAAAAGCCCATGAGAGTATTTTAGGCATGGAAAGCCAAGACACTCTGGCAAAAAAAAAAAAAAAAAAAAAAAAAAAAGAAAGAAAAAAGAAAAAACCTAAATGAAAGATCTCTGCGAGTGAGATCTCAGTGGAAAGAACAGGTCATCAAAGAAGGAGGTACCTTTCTCTGAAGGGAGGAGAGAACTTCCACTTTGACTAAGACCTTGTCTAAATATGATCAGAGTCAGTGAACTCAAAAGGCTCCCATAGCCTCCTCAACTCATGACAAGAGCCTAGGGTGATTACTGATGCCATAAACAAGAGTGTCAATTTGTTAAGTCAACAATAGGAGTCACTGTGCACTTCTCATGTAGGATCTCTGTCCTTAATGTGCTGCACATTGTTATTCAATGCTATAACTAGTACTGAAACAGTATATTTCACTTTGTGTTTCTGTGTGGGTGCAAACTGTTGAAATCTTTACTTAATATATGCTAAACTGATCTTCTGTATATAAAGATAATTGAAAATGAATCTTGATGTGACTGGAAGGGAAAAGGGAGTGGGAAAGGTGAGGGTTGTGGGTGGGAGAGAAGTTATGGGGGGGGGGGAGCCATTGTAATCCATAAGCTGTACTTTGGAAATTTATATTCATTAAATAAATGTTAAAAAAAAACAAAAAATAAATAAAATGTCCCTCAATCCTTTTCCTTTAAGGTATCATAAAGACAAATATTTCTGATGTATCTTCTGAGTTCTGTGTAATCTTGCCTCTGCTGCATCCTCGACCATATCTGGCACCTCTTTGCTTCTCTTTTGCAGGTCAGACATATTTGCATTTTGATTTGCTCCAAAAATCAAAATTCATTTTGACAATCCTAGCTCTCCAATGATGAAGGCTCTGTGGATGGAAAATGTCCACTGGCATCACCTTGTTGGAAATGATGACTTCTCAGCCCTACACCAGAATTGATGAAGTAGAATCTGTGTTTTTACAACATCTGAAAGAAACTCTTAGTTATTGATCTTTGGGAAACACAGCTATAAACCACCTCCTCAAAGCCCTTAGTCTTTGTGTTTCCCTTTCTCCTCCCGTTGACCTTTGCCTAGTAAAATTCTCTTCAGATCTGAGCTTTTAGTGAGGGAGTTAAGTATATATCTGAATTTGAGCTGCAGGTTGAATGAGGAGCCAAATTAGTGTTGACTCCTAAAGGAGGTTATTGGTATTGCTGAAATTATGGTTTGATAAGCTCAGACAAGGGCATAAAGAGTACTTAAAACTTGATCAGATTTTGTTACTAAACATGTCATCTGTGCTTGAAGATAGAAGCCTAAAGTGTAACTTTAATTGTTAAAATAGTACATCTACAGAGACTTGAGGTATGATTCTAAAGATCGCAGTGCCCTATGGGATAATTTGAACTTCTGACACACATCCAAAACTGCAATGCCCAGTAGAACTGCTCCACTTTGTCCTAAAGGAAATCCTTGAGCTGTCTTGGGGGATTTCAGTTCTTCATTCCTTTCTCCTTTGGCAAAATCGCACAGTTGTACAAGTGCTTGACTCTGATGTGCAAGGTAAATTTATAAACATACACATCCTCAGCTTGGGAAATGAAGCATCCAAAATGAATCAGTGTGCCAGCAATTGCTACCTATATTATTGTCATTCTTGTAGTATAATTGTGTTTTTTCTACTTTATAAATAGAATACTTTAAAAGATTCTTCACAACTTCTTTCAAAATATGGGTAAGAGAAATAATTTCTATTATATTCACTATTCTCAAAAGAATATTTAAAATTTTGCTTGATTTGTAATAATTTAGGATTTTTACAAGATGTTGAAGTAGGAAGGTAGCACTGAATATCTATTATTTAATTATATGTATATTTTCACGACTAAAGTCTACATAAGCAAGCAAAATAGATGTGAGATTGATTTGATTTTTAAACAATGTGTTATTTAAACTTGTTTATCACAATACTTTACAAGCTACAATTTGTGAACCAGAACATTAATTTAAAATTGAGTTGAAAAGATTCAGTCATAATGATTCTTATATCTCTATGTTGAATGTAATAAAACTCATGTTACTTAATTAAATTCATATTCTGATTAAAACTTTTGAGATATCATTTAACTATTAGCTCCTCTATTCTTTGAGCTGCCTCTGAAAATAATTTGACTATGAATATGTGTATATATTAATATTAATATTAATATTTGTATGTATATACATACCCATATATATAGTATACATATGTGTATATGCTTGTATGTATACAGAAATACACAGAAAATGTTACTCTACTACATTTTTCAGTATTTATAGATTTGAAAATGCTCAAGATTTTCAATTATTTCATGATTTGAGATTGAATGAAAGGACCCCATTCCAAAAAAAAATACACTTAATCACTAGAATTATTAGTTTTGGTTATTTAAATAACCTACTTCAGATTTCACTCTTGTTTGAACATTACTCTGCTAAAATGAATTGTAGAAGAAAGTGCTCCCAACAGAATATCTAAAGTAAATCAGTTTTATTCCCTATAATAACAAATATTAAGAAACTTGTACATACATAAAAAACTTTGAGATGGTATTAATATATTTACAAATTACACAAAGATTGTAAGCAAAATTTAGAATCAGATTTTTCTTCCACATACAAATCATACAGGAAAATAAGACTTTGCATTTAAGTAACAATAATGAAAAGATTCCCACAATTCACATTCTTTGAGGCACTCCAGGGTTTACCCCTAAGCCTCTGAGCTTTTCCTTTGAATTCTCCTTCAGTCTTTCCCTGACACTTCTCTCTCCCTTATTTGACTTGTCTTTCCTGAACTCACCATGGATATTAAGTTTTTTGCCTATTTCCCTTCCTTTTGTTTTCTTTACACCACCCAAATTTTCCTTTTCACAAATCCTGTCCCCTTTCTCCTCTCACTGCTTTCTACTTTTCTTACTTTTGAAAACTTTCCTATTAATAAGTCCTACAGAAAAATCATTTTATGTTAATCTACAATAGAAAACAAAAGGGTTCTTGGATTACTGAATTTCCTTTTTTCACTGTTGTACAAATTGTTTCCAATTCACTCCTATTTTTAAAAGATTGCTTAATTTGAAAGGGAGACAGACAAGGAAGGAGTGGGGAGAGAAGTGAAGAGAGGGGGTGGGGGGAAGAGAGAGAGAGAGAGAGAGAGAGAGAGAGAGAGAGAGAGAGAGAAACTTTCATTCAATGTTTCACTCCCCAAATGTCTGCAACAACTAAGGCTGAGCCAGGATGAACCAGAGAGCCAGGAACTCCATCTGGGTCTCCCACAAATGGATGGCAGGGTCTCAAACACTGAAGCCATCATCTTCCTCAACCAGGGTGTGCACCTGCAGGAAACTAGATTGGGAGCATAATATTCAGAACTCAATAGGCATTCCAATATGGGATTCAGGCACTGCAGGTGGCAGCTCAATCCACGGCATGAAGTGCCCCTTTCCTTCATTCATGAAGTGCCCCTCACATTCTACCTGAAAGGTAGTGTAACAGACAGGAATAGATAGAAAGAGACCTTCCAACTGCTGTTTCACTTCCCTAGTGGCCATGACAGATGTGGCTGGGAAAGGCTGAAGCTAGGAGTCTGTAAATCCACCTGGTTCTCCCATGTAGATGCCATGGGTCCAAGTACTTGGAGCAGCCTCTGCTGCCTTCCCATGCACATTAACAAGAAGATGAATCTCAAGTTGATCAGCTGGGACTCAAACTGGAGCCCATATTCAAGAATTGCCATCGTCCAAGGTAGTGGTTAACACATTGCACCACAGTGCTCCCCCCCCCACAGGATTTTATTAAAACATTTAAAAGTACCCAGATAAATTCAACACATGCATAAAGTGGCTCTCTTTTAAAAAAATCTATTTATTCTTACACCTTCTATGAACTAACTAATTTTTCACTTAATTAAATCAGCCTCAAATAGTCTTTGTTATAGATAAATCATTGTGATAACTATATGGCTTCATTCCAACCCCATCCACACTCACGTCCTCCAGTATTAACTTTATAAATCCTAGGTGAATAATCTTGTGACATTTGCTGCATTTCATTTCAGGGGACATCCAATGAGGACATGAAAATGGAAAATACAACCATGCTGACAGAGTTTGTTCTTACAGGACTTATATATCAATCACAGTGGAAAATTCCGCTGTTCTTAGGGTTCTTGCTAATTTATCTCCTCACCATCATGGGAAATCTGGGACTCATTGCTCTTATCTGGTGTGACCCTCACCTTCACATCCCCATGTACTTGTTCCTTGGGAGTTTAGCTTTTGTGGATGCTTGCTTGTCATCCACAGTGACTCCAAAGATGCTCATCAGCTTGTTAGCCAGGAACAAGACGATCTCTCTCTCAGAATGCATGATACAATTTTTTTCCTTCGGAATAAGTGCAACCACAGAATGCTTTCTGTTGGCAACAATGGCATATGATCGCTATGTAGCTATATGTAAACCTTTACTTTATCCAATGATTATGACCAATGGACTATGCATCCGGCTCTTAGTCTTGTCATTTGTGGGTGGCTTTCTTCACGCCTTAATTCATGAAGGATTTTTATCCCAATTAACCTTCTGTCATTCCAATGTAATACATCACTTTTATTGTGACATTATACCCTTGTTAAAGATTTCCTGTACTGACCCTTCTATTAATATTCTGGTGCTTTTTATTTTGTCTGGTTCAATCCAAGCATTTACCATTGTGACTGTTCTGGTATCTTATACATTTATTCTCTTTACAATCTTAAAAAAGAAATCTGAAAAAGGAATAAGAAAAGCCTTCTCCACGTGTGGAGCCCATTTGTTGTCTGTCTCGTTATACTACGGCTCTCTTCTCTTCATGTATGTTCTCCCTGCATCTCAACAAGCAGATGACCAAAATATGGTGGACTCTCTGTTTTATACAATCATAATTCCTTTGTTAAATCCAATTATCTACAGTCTGAGAAATAAGAATGTTATACATTCATTAACAAAAATGTTAAAGGGGAATTTTTAGATTTCATATTACACTGTGTTCCTGTTTTTATTAGAATTATTCAGGTTAGATTTCGGTTTATTCTGGTACATGCTAAAGTATTTTGCAATTGTAATCACCATAGTTTTTTTTAAATGATGTAAGTCATTAGGACTTAATAAACCCCTTAAAATATTTTATATGTTGTGTATGTAATGAAATTTAGCCAAGTGTTCATGGACTACTAGAATAAGAGAATACAAAAGCATTTTATAGGCTTATATATTCTTCAGTATGGTTTTACAAAGTTGTAAATGCTACAAGAGTGTAAATCTCATAGCAAGGACTGGAATATGGTTTCTTTGATACTAATATACATGTACTGGGTGTAAATTCATAACACACTTATTCCATGATGGTGGTAGGTTCCTGTTTGAATTTGGCCAAATTTCATTTGGCTAGCCATCAAAAGGTTTCTCTTACTCTCTATTTGGGAAATGATGGATTTCTCTTCTTGTAAAGATTCAATTCACACATGATGCAAAGGATTAAATAAAAATGGGAATAATAAGGATTAAACCAATGATAGCATGAATAAACTACAGAAGATGCTCTTTTCTTAGTCTGTCTCTATGACTAAGGAAGGGCCAGCTGCTTATTTCTATATATCATGTGTTCAAAAAGCTTTTCAGCTGGGTGTCTACATTCTTCAGCCATTTGAAAAGCTTCACAAATTCTGTTGGGATGAGTATATATAAGAAAATAGATGTGGCTGAATAGGAAGGAAACAGTTTTGATCTTTTCAGAATTAAAAAAAAAGAAACTAAGATAAAGAAATAAGTACTCATTTAAAAGTTCCTGGAATGTTTCTTTGACAATGCTGAATTTGGGACATGCTCAATCAGACCTGCCCCAAATGATGGAGTTAGAAACATGCCAGGGGATTCCAATATGATCTCATCAAGGTGGCATGTACCAAGGCCATCTCACTGGTCCAAATGATCAATTTCAGTTCACAATTGATCACACTGATAGGTCTAAGAGTCAAAGGGATCACACAAACAAGACTAGTGTCTGCTAATACTAACTGATAGAATGAAAAAGGGAGAGAATGATCCAACATGGGAAGTGAGATACACAGCAGAGTCATAGAATGGCAGATGTCCTAAATAGCACTCTGGCCTCAGAATCAGCCCTTAAGGCATTCAGATCTGGCTCAAGAGCCCATGAGAATATTTTAGGCATGGAAAGCCAAGACACTCTGGAAAAAACAGAAGACCTAAATGAAAGATCTCTGTGAGTGAGATCCCAGTGGAAAGAACAGGGCCATCAAAGAAGGAGGTACCTTTCTCTGAAGGGAGGAGAGAACTTCCACTTTGACTATGACCCTGTCAGAATAAGATCGAAGTTGGAGAACCCTAAAGTTTTCCATAGCCTCGGCAACTCATGACTAGAGCCTAGGGAGATTACTGACGCCATAAACAAGAGTGCCAAATTGTTAAATCAACATCAGGAGTCACTGTGTACTTACGTCTCATGAGGGATCTGTCCTTAATGTGTTATCCAATGTGAAATAATGCTATTACTAGTACTGAAACAGTATTTTTACACTTTGTGTTTCTGTGTAGGTGCAAACTGATGAAATCTTTACATAGTATATACTGAATCGATCTTCTGTATATAAAGATAATTGCAAATGATTAAAAAATCTTGGTGTTAAATTGAAATTGCATAGATAATTAACCAATTTTTTAAAAAAATCATGTAGGATCTCTGTCCTTAATGTGCTGTACATTGTGAATTAATACTATAACTAGTACTCCAACAGTATTTTCACTTTGTGTCTCTATGTGAGGGCAAACTGTTGAAATCTTTACGTAATATGTACTAAACTGATCGTCTGTGTATAAAGAGAATTGAAAATGAATCTTGATGTGAATGCAAGGGGAGAGGGAGCGAGAAAGGGGAGGGTAGCGGGTGGGAGGAAAGTTGTGGGGGGGAGCCATTGTAATCCATAAGCTGTACTTTGGAAATTTATATTCTTTAAGTAAAAGCTTTATAAAAAAATTTCAAATAATGTTTAAATGATATATCATACTGCTAAGTGAATGGTGTTCAAAAATGAAGGTGGCAAGAATTTGGAAATTATGTGCCTGCAAAGTTCCTGATTTCCAACTTTCTTCATAGTTGACACTTTTTAAATATAAGGAGTAATCAGTTTCAGGTCATTCCTGCCTGTTCTCATTCAACCCAAATTCCATGCTCATTCCTACTGATACCACTCAGAATCCCACTCTACAATTCCTCATCTATGTATTATTTTTAAGATTTACTTATTTGAAAGTCAGAATTACACACACACACACACACACAGAGAGAGAGAGAGAGAGAGAGAGAGAGAGAGAGAGAGAGAGAGGTCTTTCATCTGCTGGTCCACTCCCCAACTGGCTGCTGATCTGAAGCCAGGAGCCAGGAGCTTCCTCTGGGTCTCCCACATTAGTGCTGCAGCCCAAGCACCTGGGCCATCTTCCACTTCTTTCCATGGCCATAACAGAGAGTTGGATCAGAAGTGGGGTAACCAGGTCTCGAATTGGCACCCATATGGGATGCCAGCACTGCGGTCAGTGGCTTTACCCACTATGCCACAGTGCCAGCCCTGACCATACCAGATTTCAAGTCATGATATAAGGCAATTATAGTCAAAACAGCCTAGTACTGGTATGAAAACAGAGGGATAGACCAATGGAACAGAATAGAAAAACCAGAAATCAATCCAAGCATCTAAAACCAACTTATTTTTGACAAAGGAACCAAAGTCAATCCCTGGAGCAAGGACAGTCTATTCAATAAATGGTGCTGGAAAAACTGGATTTCCACATGCAGAAGTATGAAGCAAGACGCTTACATTACACCTTACACAAAAATCCATTCAAAATCAATTAAAGACCTAAATCTATGACTTGATTCCACAGAATTATCAGAGGGCATTTGGAAAACCCTTCAAGACATGGGCATAGCCAAAGAGGCCTTGAAAAAGACCCCAGAGGCACAGGCAGTCAAAGCCAAAATTAACAAATGGGATTACGTTAAATTGAGAAATTTCTGCACTGCAAAAGGAACACTCAGGAAAGTGAAGCAGCAACTGACAGAATGGGAGAAATTATTTGCGAACAATGCAACTAATAAAGGATTACTTACTAGAATATATAAAGAGATCAAGAAACTCCACAACAAAACAAAAAAAACCTAGTTAAGAGATGGGCCAAGGACTTAAACAGACATTGCTCAAAAGAGGATATCCAAATCGCTAACAGACACATGAAAAAATGTTCAGGATCACTAGCTGTCAGGGAAATGCAATTGAAAACCACCTCACCCCAGTTAGAATGGCTTTCCAACAAACAACAAATGCTGGCGAAGATGTGGGTGAAAAGGTACCCTAATTCATTGTTGGTGGGATTGTAGACTGGTAAAGCCAATTTGGAGGACAGTTTGGAGATACCTCATAAATCTGAATATAGACTTACCATTTGACCCAGCAACCCCACTCCTGGGAATTTACCCCAGGGAAATAAAATTAACAAATAAAAGAGTTATCTGCTCCCCCATGTTTATTGCAACTTATCCACAATAGCTAAGACATGGAACCAACCTTTTTAAAATCTAGTCAACCAAAGACTGTAAACAAATTATGGAATATGTACACTATGAAATACTACACAGCAGTAAAAAAAAATGAAATGCAGTCATTTACAACAAAATGGATGGAGGAGTTCCAAGATGGTGGACTAGGGAGGGAGATTACTGTTCTAGCCCAGGAAAAGAAAGTTTAAAAAAGTGGAGATAGTGTAGTCTCAGGGAAAAGTTAGGGAAAAAAACAGCAGAGGCAATGCTACAGAAATTAGAGGGACACAGTGGAGCAACGTAGAGGGTGTGTGTGTCCATGGCTCAGGACTCCAACAGCAGAGAGCCTACATACCAGCTCTGCAAAGTGAGGTGAGACCAGTCCACAGCAGCCCAACCCACTGGTGAAAAAGTAGCAGGAAGAGCCTAGAGGGAACCAAGCTTTGAGCCCTATGTGGGAAAGTAGACCAGCCAAACCAGAGGAGAAAAAAAAAAAAAGGATGGGACGGACACATTTCTCTCTCTCCAATCACTTTACAAAGGCGTACTGTAACAAGCCAATAAAGTGGGCACCATTTTGGACATACATAACATCTGTGCCAGCTCGTGTCTGCAACTGGCAAACAGCTGAGCAAAGACTCATGACTCTGGAGGGGAGAAATAACAGGAGGTTAGGAGCTTGTGACTGTGTGAAGTTCCTGAACCAGGACTGTAAAAAAAAAACTAAGGGTGTGTGGGAGGACTCACAATGTGGCTGAGGCTTTGAGCAGTCTCAATGGGAGACTCCACATGCTTAAGGGTTCCTGGTTACCTGGTGAGAGACATTGCTGGGGAATCTGAACTTGCTCTGAGGACTGCACAGATCCTTTGTGTGGTCCTTGGAATAGAACAAAACTAGTAGGAGAAAAGAAATAATTAAAGTTAGAGAAGAAATAAACAAAATTGAAACAAAAAATACAAAGATCAGCAAAAAGAAGAGCTGGTTTTTAGAAAAAATGAACAAATTGACACACTATTGAGCCAACTAACCAAAAAAAAAGGGAAGGAAGGCTCAAATCAATGAAATTAGAGATGAAAAAGGAAATGTAACAGAGGCACCACAGAAATAAGATTATCAGAAATTACCACAACAAGCTGTATGCTAAAAACTGGGAAATCTAGAAGAAAAATATAGATTCCAGGACAAATAAAACTTTCCTAAATTGAGCCATGAAGACATAGAAAATCTAAATAGACTCATTACCAAGATGGAAATTGAATTAGTAATAAAGACCTCCTGATGAGCAAAAGTCCAGGACCAGATGGTTTCACTGCTAAATTCTACCAAACATTTTTTAATTAATTATTAATTTTTTAAGGAATATGAATTTCATATGTACTACTTTAGGAATATAGTTATTCTTCCCACCATTTCCATCTTGCCACCCACACTCCCACACCTCCTTCTCATCTCTCCCCCCTCCCAGTACCATTCTCCATTATGATTCATTTTCTTTTTTTTTTTTTTTTGACAGGCAGAGTGGACAGTGAGAGAGAGAGACAGAGAGAAAGGTCTTCCTTTGCCGTTGGTTCACCCTCCAATGGCTGCCAAGGACGGCACACTGCGGCCGGCGCACCGCGCTCATCTGATGGCAGGAGCCAGGTGCTAGGTGCTTATCCTGGTCTCCCATGGGGTGCAGGGCCCAAGCACTTGGGCCATCCTCCACTGCACTCCTGGGCCACAGCAGAGGGCTGGCCTGGAAGAGGGGCAACTGGGACAGAATCCGGTGCCCCGACTGGGACTAGAACCCGGTGTGCCGGCGCCGCAAGGCAGAGGATTAGCCTGTTGAGCCACGGCGCCGGCGATTATGATTCATTTTCAATATAACTTTGTACACAGAAGACCAACTGTATACTAGGTAAGAATTTCAACAATTTACACACACACACACACACACAAAATCCATTTGAGAACAAGTATCACAGTTAACTCTCATAATATAGCTCATCAAGGTCAGAGTTCCTGCATGAAGAGTTAGTGCAAAGTGACTCCTGTTGTTAATTTAACAATTAACACTTATATACGATGTCGTGACCACTCAAGGGTCTTGCCATGAGCTGCCTAGGCTATGGAAGCTTTTGATCCGCAAACTCCATCAGTATTTAGACAAGGATGTAAGAAAACTGGAAGTTCTCTCCGCCTTTTAGAGAAAACTACATCCTTCTTTGATGGCCACTTCTTTACTTTGGGATCTCATTCACAGAGATCCTTTATGTAGAATATTTTTCCCTAGTGTCTTGGCTTTCCATGCATGAAATACTCTCATGGGCTTTTCAGCCAGACCAGGAAGCCTTAAGTGCTGATTCAGAGGAGAGTGTTCCTTAAAGCAATTGTCATCCTCTGATTTGCTGTGTTGACTGCTTCCCATGTTGGAACATTCTCTCCTTTTTAATTCTATTATAATTACCTGACATTTGATCCTATTTATATTGCCACTTTAAAACTTAATCCTATTTATATGTTCACTTTTTTTTTTTTTTTGGACAGAGTTAGACAGTGAGAGAGAGAGACAGAGAGAAAGGTCTTCCTTTTTCTGTTGGTTCACCCCCCAAATGGCCGCTATGGCCAGCGCGTTGCGCCGATCTGAAGCCAGGAGCCAGGTGCTTCCTCCTGGTCTCCCATGCGGGTGCAGGGCCCAAGCACTTGGGCCATCCTCCATTGCCTTCCCGGGCCACAGCAGAGAGCTGGACTGGAAGAGGAGCAACTGGGAAAGAATCTGGCGCCCCCAACCGAGACTAGAACCCGGGGTGCCAGCACCACAGGTGGAGGATTAATCCAGTGAGCCGTGGTGCTGGGTCTATATGTTCACTTAATTTTTTTATAAAGCTTTTATTTAAAGAATATAAATTTCCAAAGTACAGCTTATGGATTACAATGGCTTCCCCCCCCCAATAACTTCCCTCCCTCCCGCTACCCTCCCCTTTCCCGCTCCCTCTCCCCTTGCATTCACATCAAGATTCATTTTCCATTCTCTATACACAGAATATCAGTTTAGTACATATTACGTAAAGATTTCAACAGTTTGCCCTCACATAGAGACACAAAGTGAAAATACTGTTGGAGTACTAGTTATAGTATTAATTCACAATGTACAGCACATTAAGGACAGAGATCCTACATGATTTTTTTAAAAAATTGGTTAATTATCTATGCAATTTCAATTTAACACCAAGATTTTTTAATCATTTGCAATTATCTTTATATACAGAAGATACAGTATATACTAAGTAAAGATTTCATCAGTTTGCACCCACACAGAAACACAAAGTGTAAAAATACTGTTTCAGTACTAGTTATAGCATTACTTCACATTGGACAACACATTAAGGACAGATCCCTCATGAGACGTAAGTACACAGTGACTCCTGATGCTGATTTAACAATTTGGCACTTTTGTTTACGGTGTCAGTAATCTCTGTAGGCTCTAGTCATCAGTTGCCGAGGCTGTGGAAGCCTTTAGGGTTCGCTGACTTCAATCTTATTCCGACAGGGTCATAGTCAAAGTGGAAGTTCTCTCCTCCCTTCAGAGAAAGGTACCTCCTTCTTTGAGAAGGAGGATGTACCTCCTTCTTTCCACTGGGATCTCACTCACAGAGATCTTTCATTTAGGTCTTCTTTTTTTTTTTTCCAGAGTGTCTTGGCTTTCCATGCCTAAAATATTCTCATGGGCTCTTGAGCCAGATCTGAATGCCTTAAGGGCTGATTCTGAGGCCAGAGTGCTATTTAGGACATCTGCCATTCTATGACTCTGCTGTGTATCTCACTTCCCATGTTGGATCATTCTCTCCCTTTTTCATTCTATCAGTTAGTATTAGCAGACACTAGTCTTGTTTGTGTGATCCCTTTGACTCTTAGACACTTAATATGAGCACTTTTTTAAATGGCATTTTTACCACCCAACTTAATGAGATTTGGAGTCCCATAACAAGTTTTTAAACTGTATCCTTAGAAGTTGGTCCTTAGGAATGCATGCAGAACTATGCAGATGTATAGTTACAAACTTCCTCCTCCCTCTATTATTCCCACTTTTATTTCTTAATGAAATTGACTTTATATACATATGGTTAACTCTAAGTAATGAGTTCAACAAATAGTATGAAAAGACAAAAATGAAAAAAAAAAACTGTTGCTTGAGAGTCAAGACAAGGGAAACTCTTATCATCCCTTCTCAAAGTCTCAATTTCACTTCTGCAGATTTCGTTTTAGGTGCTCTGTTCGATATTATAGATCAGGGAGAACATATGGTATTTGTCCCTTTGGGATTGGCTTATTTCATTCAGTATAATATTTTCCAAATTCATCCATTTTGGTTTTTTTGAAAGCTTTTATTTAATAAATGTCATAGGTACAGCTTTTGGAATATAGCGATTCTTCCCCCCATACCCACCCACCCACCCCCACTCCTGTCACACATCCTACTCCCTCTCCCAACTCATTCTTAATTAAGATTAATTTACAATTATCTTTATATACGGAAGGTCAACTCTATACTATGTAAAGATTTTAACAGTTTACAACCACAGACACACAAAGTATAAAGTGCTGTTTGAAGAGTAGTTTTACCATTAATTCTCATTTAAGAACCAAGGTCCTACATGTGGAGCAACTGCACAGTGACTCCTATTGTTGATTTAACAACACTCTTACTTATGATGTCGGTGATCACCCAAGGCTCTTGTCATGAGCTGCCAAGGCTATGGAAATCTTTTAAGCCCACAAACTCCAATATTAATTAGACAGGGCCATAAACAAAGTGGAAGTTCTCTCCTCCCTTCAGAGAAAGGTACCTTCTTCTTTGATGGTCCCTTCTTTCCACTGGGATCTCGTTCACAGAGATCTTTCATGTAGGCCATTTTTTGCCACAGTGTCTTGGCTTTCCATGCCTGAAATGGTCTCATGGGCTTTTTAGCCAGATCTAAATGTCTTAAGGACTGATTCTGAGGGCAGAGTGCTGTTTAGGACATTTGTCATTCTATGAATCTGCGGTGTGGCCTGCTTCCCATGTTGGATCATTCTCTCCTTTTAATTCTATTGTTATTAGCAGACACTTGGTCTTATTTATGTGATCCCTTTGACAATTATTCCTATTTTTCTGATCAGTTATGCATTTAAAATGGTTACATTAACTAGTACATTGGCATTAGTGCCTGCTAACTTAATGGGATTTGGAGTCCCATGGCAAGTTTTTAGCTTTATGCTTAGCTGTAAGTCCATGGGAACGTGTGCCGAACTGTACATCTCCTCCCTCTCATTCCCACTTATATTTTTTACAGGGATTAATTTTCAATTGGTTTTAAATACCTAAGAATAATTCTGTGTTACGTAAAGAGTTAAGGTATTTATTCTTTAGTAAAAAGAATAAAATAGTAAGCTATTCCTTGACAGTCAGGACAATGGCTGATCAAGTCATTGCTTCTCATAGTGCCAGTTTCATTTCCACAGGTTTCCTTTTAGGTGCTCATCAGTTGTCACAGATCAGGGAGAACATATGAGGTTTGTTGTTTGGGACTGGCTTATTTCACTCAGTATATGTTTTACAGATTCATCTATTTTTTGCAAATGACTGGATTTCTTTTTTTTTTATTGCTGTGTAGTATTCCATGGAGTACATATTCTATAATTTCTTTTTCCAGTATTCTGTTGATGGGAGTTTTAGGTTGATTCCATGTCTTAGCTATTGTGAATTGAGCTGCAATAAACATGGAGGTGCAGATAGGTCTTTTATTTGCTAATTTAATTTCCCTTGAGTAAATTCCAAGGAGTGGGGTGTTTGGGTCGTATGGTAGGGCTATATTCATATTTCTGAGCTATCTCCAAACTGTTTTCCATAGTGGCTTTACCAGTTTGCATTCTCACCAACTATGGATTAGTGTACCTTTTTCCCCACATCCTGGCCAACATTTGTTGTTTGTTGATTGCTGTATGAAAGCCGATCATACTGGGATGAAGTTAAACCTCATTGTGTTTTTATTTGCATTTCCCTGATGGCTAGAGATCCTGAACATTTTTTCATGTGTCTGTTGGGCATTTGGATATCCTCTTTTGAAAAATGTCTGTTTAAATACTTGGTCCATTTCTTAAGTGGGTTTTTTGTTTTGTTGTTGTGAAGTATCTTGATCTCTTTGTAGATTCTGGTTATTAATCCTTTATGAGTTGCATTGTTTGCAATTAATTTCTCCCATTTTGCTGTTTTCTCTTCACTTTCCTATTTCTTTCATTGTATAGAAACTTCTCAATTTGATGTAATCCCATGGTTAATTTTGGGTTTGGCTGCCTGTGCCTATGGGGTCTTTTCCAAGAAGTCTTTACCTGTGCCAATATCTTACAAGGTTTCTCTAATGTTCTCTAATAATTTAATGGTGTTGGGTCATAGATTTAGGTCTTTAATCCATGGTGACTGAATTCTTGTATAAGGAGTAAGGTAGGGATCTTGCTTCATACTTCTGCACGTGGAAATCCAGTTTTCCATTTGTTTAATAGACTGTCCCTGCTCCATGAATTGGTTTTAGCTCCTTGATGAAATATAACTTGCGTGTAGATGATTGGATTGATTTCTGGTGTTTCTATTCTGTTCCATTGGTCTATCAAATGGTTTTTGTACCAGCACCATGATGTTTTGATTATAACTGCCATGTAGTATGTCCTAAAATCTGGTATTGTGATTCCTGAGGCTTGGCTTTTGTTGTATGACTACTTTAGCAATCAAGGTATCCCGTGTTTCCATGTGAATTTCAGCATCATTTTTTCTAAATCTGAAAAGAATGTCTTCGGTATTTTGATTGCTGTTGCATTGAATCTTTTATATAAATATATAAATTGCTTTATATATATATATATATATATATATAAATTTATATAAATTGCTTTTGGCTTCATAAGCAGAAGCTTTACCTGCTGCACCACAATGCTGGCCCCAAAAGGGGAACTTTTGTACACTATTCTTGGAATTATAATAAATACAATTTCATTATAGAAAGGAGTATGGCGTTTCCTCAAAAAATAAAACAGAACTATCATGTTATTCATTAATCTTGATAATGGTTTATATCCAATGGATATGAAATCACTATGCTGAAGGGCTGTCTGCACTCCCTTATGCATTGTAATGCTACTCACGTTGGTCAACATTTGGAAATATCTGTCAGCAGATGACTAAGGAAGAAAATAGAGAATAAACACACTGAACTTTAGAAGAAATGAAATCTTATCATTTGCAGCAACATGGATGAGAGCGGGAAACATTAAATGAAATAAACAAGACCCTGAAAAAACAAGCACCACATGTTCTCACATATGTGGAAGCTGAAAATGTTGATTTCCCAGAACTGGGGAGTAGAATAGTGGTTACTGGAAGCTGGAAAGCCCAGAGAAAGGGTGAGGATAGAGATGGATGGGTGAACAGGAAAAATACTATTGAATGAGAGGAATAAATTCTATTGTTCTATAGTACCACAGGGTGACTATAGTTAACAATTTATTGGGGATTTCAAATTCCTAGAAAGAATAGTTAATTTTTTCACCACAAAGAAATAATACATGTTTGAAGTAATGTATATTCTATTATCCTTGATTATCACACATTGTATATGAATACTGAAATATCACGTTGTACCCAACTAATATATACAACTATATATCAATTTTATATATAAATATTATACAAATAAAAATGTATTTAGGGACCTGGCATAGTGGGCTAAGCCTCTGCCTCCAGCACTGGTATCCCACATGGGCACCAGCAGAACATATGGGTGTGGGCTCAGGTCCTGGCTAATCCTCTTCTGACCCAACAGCTCTCTGCTGGTGGCCTGGGAGGGCAGTAGAAGAGGGCCCAAGTGTCTGGGCCCTACACCTATATGGGAGACTCAGAAGAGGTTCCTGGCTCCTGGCTTTGGATTGGCCCAGCTCTGACCATTATGACCACTTGAGGAGTGAACCAGCAGATGGAGGACTTTTATCTCTGTTTCTTCCTCTCTAACTCTACCTTTCAAATAAATAAATAAAATCTTTAAAAACATGTATTTATATGTATATGGCAGAGATAATTATAAATCCTAAACAGAGGAAAAGTATTAGATAAGAGAAAAGACAATGTTGGGGGTAGAAGGAGAATAAAATTTTAGATAAGATGGCTAGAAAAAACTGCCTGAGAAGATTACATTTGAATAATAATCTAAAAGGGAACAGTCACATGACAATTCACATGACTGAGGCAACAGAAACAGTCAATGTCCTTTTTTTTTTTTTTTTAAAGATTTATTTATTTACTTGAAAGAATTACACAGAGAGACAATGAGAGGCAGGGAGAGAGAGGGAGGAGGGAGGTCTTCCATCTACTGGTTCACTCCCCAGTTGGCCACAATGGCCAGAGCTAGGACTATCTGAAGCCAGGAGCCAGGAGCTTCCTCTGAGTCTCCCATGTAGGTGCAGGGGCCCAAGCACTTGGGCCATCTTCCACTGATTTCCCAGGCCATAGCAGAAAGCTGGATCAGAAGTGGAGCAGCTGGGACTTGAACCGGCATCCATATGGGATGCTGGCACTGCGGGTGACCGCTTTACCACTACGCCACAGTGCCAGCCTTGCCAATGTCTTTCTTATGGGAGACATATGCCTTAGTTCATTCAAGGACTAATTAAGAGGTCATGTGGTGAAGGGAGAGAGAGAGAGAGAGAGAGAGAGAGGATGGAGAGAGGGATTGGAGAGAGGTTATAGAGGAATCAGTTATGCAAGGCTTTGTAATCCATTGTAAAGGCTGGTTTTTACACCAAGTTGAAAAAGATTCGTGGCAGTGTTTTAAGGACAGAGACAAAAATGACTGCCTGCTTTGTTGAAGCGAGAGTTTGAGATGAATGGGTAGAAGCATAGAAAACTGTCAGATAATTTGCACTGAAAAATAAGAAGAGATGGCTGTTTGCACTAACAGGATACAATTTGTTGGACTTTGAAAACATTTTGGTAATAAAAATGACATTTATTTGATGATTGATAGGAGTTTTTTTTCCCCTGGGTAACTAGAAAAGTGGCTCACCATTTTCCAAAATGAGGAAGATACATGAGAAACATAATTGGTGGTGGCAGTAATGGGAAAGCTTAGATTTCCTCATGAAAAATTGAGAATGCCTGTTAGACATTTGCATAAAGATGTCAAGCAGGCAGCTTAAGTATATTCATCAACAAGGTGGATTTGTAAATTTTTAATCAAGAAGGTAGCTTCAATTTTCCTCACCTCATAAATTGTTTGGAAATAAATGAGTTTCCCATTTCTCTCACTTAAATAAGATCAGCCTCTTTGGGGATGATTTAATCTTGTTCAAGATAAATCCAGAATGTGGAGCTGTGAGGAAAACTATCCAGCATGGACCTCTATATGAAGACTGAAAGGTGTGAGAACACCAGGATTAAACAAGAACCTTCCTCGACCCACTCCCATACTTGGGAGTTAAGGCATGAGATTGAAAAGTTAAAAAGGCATAGGTGTTCTAAGTAAAACATCTAAGAAAAATATTTAATTCAGGAAAAAAAAAGATAAAGCTAGGAATGGGGAAAGAGAAGAAAAATTGTTCCAGTCACTCCATACTATCTTTTAGTTGTGAAAATTTTCTAATGTATTAAAATTGAAATGATTCTAACTCAATACAGTCCCATCAAGGTGGCATGTACCAAGGCCATGTCACTAGTCCAAGTGATCAATTTCAGTTCACAACGGATCACACTGATAGGTCTAAGAGTCAAAGGGATCACACAAACAACACTAGTGCCTGCTCATACTAACTAATAGAATCAAAAAGGGAGAGAACGATCCATCATGGGAAGTGGGAGACACAGCAGACTCATAGAATGGCAGATGTCCTAAATAGCACTCTGGCCTCAGAATCAGCCCTTAAGGCATACGGATTCTGTTGAAAAGCCCATGGTAGTATTTCAGTCATGGAAAGCCAAGACACTCTGGGAAAAAAAAAAAGAAAAAGACCTAAATGAAAGATCTCTGCGAGTGAGATCCCAGAGGAAAGAACAGGTCATCAACGAAGGAGGTACCTTTCTCTAAAGGGAGGAGAGAACCTCCACTTTGACTATGACCCTGTCGGAATAAGATTGAAGTCAGCGAACCCTAAAGGCTTCCATAGCCTCAGCAACTGATGACTAGAGCCTAGGGAGATTACTGACACCATAAACAAGAGTATCAAATTGTTAAGTCAACAACAGGAGTCACTGTGTACTTACTCCTCATGAGGGATCTGTCCTTAATGTGTTGTCCAATGTGAAGTAATGCTATAACTAGTACTGAAACAGTATTTTACACTTTGTGTTTCTGTGTGGGTATAAACTGATGAACTCTTTACTTAGTATATACTAAATCGATCTTCTGTATATAAAGATAATTGAAAATGAATCTTGATGTGAATGGAATGGGAGAGGGAGCGGGAGATGGGAGGGGTGTGAGTGGGAGGGAAATTATTGGGGGGAAGTCATTATAATTCATAAACTGTACTTTGGAAATTTATATTTACTAAATAAAAAATAAATTAAAAAATTGAAATGAAATTAAGTTTTTATTCATGATGTTAAAAATTCTAGGTCCTTCCAGTTTGTCTTCATGTGTTCACTGTCTCCTAGCTCACAGTGCTGGAAGCCCCAAGCACAAATCCCAGCAATACCTTTGCAAGCTTTGTGAGAACCAGGGGCAATTTCATCTTTAACTTGCAGAACTGTAACTGTTAATGTTGGTTTTGCAATCTTTGAAGTATTTTCACCCACTTGGAGCATCTGGAGTGCCATATCTGTATTTCTCTGCTTCAGACAGGTGGCCACCACTATTCCCAATATCTGGTTCCCACCCTGGAAGATCACTGTACCCTAAACACAAAGACAGTAACAATCATTACTAACTTACTCAAATCTACTTGAATCTACCAGGTGGAATTAGGGAAGAACCTGCCTGCATTCACCTGCTCCAGAACCATGCTTGCTAATGCAAGATCTCTAGAGACTGAACTATCTAGAGACTGAAGATGTACACTCTAAGAAGACTACATTCACCTGGAAGTCACACTTGTACCCCTATGAACTGCAGCAGACCAGACCACTGTGTCACTATACATACAGCTGACATCGATTAAAGCAAAAGAAATCACTTAGAGGAGAAACATCTGGGCTCACCTGGAACCAAGGCCAAAGCAACAAGCCAAGTGGTATCCTGCATTCCATATAAACCATAAATTTCTAACAAAACCTACTCCTTAAAGACAGACTATTAAAACACTTGCACAGACATCAACATAGGGACATGAAGAAGCAAGGTGGCATGACACCTCCAAAGAACACAATCATTCTCCAGAATTAGATCCTGACATAAAGGATAATCTATGATTGCCAGAAATCAAATTCAAAATAATGACTGTAAGGAAGCTAAATGTAATATAGGAGAATACAGATAAACAGTATAAAGAAGTGAGGAAATCAGAGTGACTTGAATGAAGAATTCACTAATGAGATAAGAATCATTATGAAGAATCAAATAGAAATTTTGGAGATAAACTTCAGTTGGTGAAAAAAAAAATTACTGAGAGCTTTAACAGCAGAATAGACCAAGTGGAAGAAAAAATTTCTGTAGGACAAGAGTTTTGAAATAAGCCAATTTGACAAAAAGAAAAGAAAGGAATTAAAAAGAATGAAGAAAGCCTATACGAAATATGAGATGCTATTAAATAAGCAAATATTCGTATTATAATGGTTCCTGAAAGAGAAGAAAGGAAAAGAGCATTGAAAACCTGCTGAATGAAAAAATAATTGAAAATTTCTCAGGTCTTGAAAGAAACATGAACATCCAGAAACCAAAACTTCAAAGGACCCAAGTAGATTCAACTGAAAAATATCTTCTCCAAGGAATCTTTTAGTCAAATAGTCAATTTTAAGGACAAAGAAAGAATCCTCACAGTAGGAGAAAAACATCATGCTGCATTTAAAGGAAAACAAATTACACTAACAACACACTTTTCATCAGAAACAGGCCAGAAGAGAATGGCACTATATGTTCAAGTTCTTAAAAAGAAAAACCTTCCAAACAACAATATGATATCCAGCAAAGGGAGTTAAGGTATTTCCCAGATAAGCAAAACCAGAGAAATCACTATCACCTGACCAGCCTTACAAAAAATTCTCCTTTTGCATTTTTAAAAAATTTTATTTAAGATAACAAATTTCATCTATTTCAAATATAAAGATTTAAAAACATAGTGATTTTTCCCACCCTACCCTCCATCTTGTCCATGGTTCCACACTTCCTCCTCCTTCCTCTACTATTCCTTCTCTTAATTTTTACAATGATCTACTTGCAGTTTACTTTATACATGTAAGATTAACTCTACACTGAATAAGAGTTCAACATGCAAGAATAAGAAAAAACATGTGTTCCTCAACAGTGGAAACAAGGGCTATAAATGATCATTGATGCTCAAAATGTCGATTTCACTACTATACATTACATTTTTGATACTTTGTCAGTTACCACAGGTCAGGGAAATCATATGGTATTTGTCTTTTGGGGACTGGCTTATTTCACTAAGAATAATTATTTTCAGTTGCATCCTTTTTGTTATAGTACTCCATACTATATATATCCCATAATTTCTTTATCTAGTCTTCAGCTGAGGGACATCTGGGTTGATTGCATATCTTACCTATTGTGAATTGAGCTGTGATAAACATGGGTGTACAGATCACTCTTTCATACACTGATTTCATTTCTCTTGGATAAATTCCCAGTTGGGATTGCTGGGTCATATGGTAGATCTATTTTCAACTTCTGAGGTACATCCATACTGTCTTCTACAATTCATGTACTTGTTTATATTCCCACCAACAGTGGATTAGGGTACCTTTTTCTCTACAACCTCACAAGCATTTGTTGTTTGTTGATTTATGTATGAGATCCATTCTAACTGGGGTGAGTTGAAACCTCACTGTGGTTTTGATTTGCATTTCCCTGATGGTTAGTGATCCTGTGCATTTATCCATGTATTTGTTGGCTATCTGAATTTACTCTTCTGAAAAATACCTTTCAAGTCCTTTGCCCTTTTATTAACTAGATTTTTTGTTTTGTTGTTGTTAAGTTTCTTGAATTCTTTATAGATTCAGGGTATTGGTCCTTTATCAGTTGCATTGCTTGCAAATATTTTTTCCTATTCTGTCAATTGCCTCTTCATTTTTCTGAGCTTTTCTTTTGCAGGGCAGAAGCTTCTCAGCTTGATGTAATTCCATTTGTCAGTTTTGGCTTTGATTTCCTGTGCTTTTGGAGTCTTTTACAAGAAGTCTTAGCCTATGCTAGTATCATGCAGAGTTTCCTCCAATGTTCTCCTCTAGTAATTTGATGGCAGCAGGTCATATATTTAGATCCTTAATCTATTTTGAGTGGTTTTGTGTAGGGTGTAGTGTAGAGGTGTTGTTTTATACTTCTGCATATGGAGATCCAGTTTTCCTAGCACTGTTGAAAGACTGTCCTTGCTTCAGGGATGGATTTTAGCTCCTTTGTCAAAGATTGGTTGTTTGTAGATGCATGGATTCATTTCTGGAGTTTATGTTCCATTCCATTGGTTTGCATGTCTATTTTTATGCCAGAACCAGGTGGTTTTAATTATAACTTCCTGGTTATTGCATTCATTATATAACTGTAGTATGTCATGAAATCTGGTATTGGGATGCCCCCAGCTTTGTTTTTGTTGTTTAAAATTGCTTTATCTATTTAGAGTCTCTTGTGTTTCCATGTGAATTTAAGCATCATTTTTTTCTAGATCTGAGAAGAACATCATTGGTATTTTGATTAGGGTTACATTGAATCTGTTAATTACTTTAGGTAGTATAGATATTTTGACGATATTAATTCTTCCAATCCATGAATATGGGACCTTTTTTCCTTTTTTATGTTTTCTTCTGTCCTTCAATGTATGTAGTTTTCATCATAGAGATCTTTCACCTCCTTGGTTAAATGTATTCTTAGGTACTTAAGTTTTTTGTAGCTACTGTGATTGGGATTGATCTTAGATATTCTTTTTTCAACCATTGTATGTCTGTGTATACAAAGGCTATTGTTTTTTGTGTTGATTTTATATCCTGCAACTTTACCAAACTTTCTTATGAATTCCAATAGTCTCTTCTTAAAAAGGTCCTATTTTAGAAAAAAGTGAAAGTATGTGACACTGCAGAATTCACTAACAGAAAAGGTAAAATCAGTGAGGAATCAACAAAACAACAAGTATTAGTTCTTACCTGTCAATCCTAACTTTGAATTCATGGAAAGAGAAGCCAAGAAAGAAATCCCATTCACAATATCACACACAAAAAAATATTTTGAATAAATTTGAACGAAGTGAAATATCTCTATAATGAAAATTATAAAACATTGATGAAAGAAATCATCAAGGGCCTGGCATTGTGGCATACTGGTTTAAGCTGCTGTCCACAATGCCTGCATCCATTATTAGTGCTGGTTCATGTTCCAGCTCCATGCTAATTGCTGGGGAAAGCAGTAGAGACTGGCCCAATTCACAAGGCTCCCATGGCCATTGCAGCCATTTGTGAATGTGATCACGAATCACATGGATGAAAGAGCTCTCTCCCCAACCCCTCTTTCTTTCTCCTTTTTCTGTAAAAAAAAAAAAATCCCTGAGTTTCAAATAAATAAATGAATCTTTCTCAAAAAAGAAGAAAAGTAATCATGACGGACACACAAAAAATGGAAAAATATTCTTTGCTCTTGGATTGGAAGAATTAATATCATTTAAATGTTCATATCACTTAAAGTAATTTATAGATTCAATGCATTCCCTAGTAAAATGTCAATGAAGTTATTTAAAAAGTTAGAAAAAATAATACTAAAACTCATATAGAAAAAAAGATACAGAATATCCAAAATGATACTGAATAAAAAAACAAGCTGGAGGCATGATAATAACTAACTTAAAACATATTACAGAGCTGTTATAATTAAAATTGCATGGTACTGGTATAAAAACTGACACATAGATCAATGAAACAGAATAGAGAACTCAGAAATTATTCCACATACATACAGCAAAACAATTCTTGACAAAGTTTCCCAGACTGCACACTGGATAAAGGATAATCTCTTCAATTAACAATGTTGGCAAAACAGGATTTTTATATGTAGCAGAATGAAACTATCACTACATCTCCCCATATAAAAAAAATCTATCCAAGATGGATCAAACAACTCAATTTAATACCTGAGACTATGAAGTTGTTAGAAGAAAATATAAGGGAAACACTAAGACATTGCTGTAGGTGATGACTTCTTCCATAAGACCCCCAAAGCATAGGCAACAAAAGCAAAACTCAACAAACAGGATTATATCAAACTCGGAAGCTTCTACACACAGCAAAGGAAACAACAGAGTGAAGAGACATTCAACAGAATGTGAAAAAATATTTGCAAACTACTTGGTAAATCAGCAACTCAAAAAAGTTAACAGAAAAACTACCAATCCAGTTAAGAAATGAGTAGATGATCTCTACAGTTATCAAAAGAAGAAATAGAAATGGCCAGCAAATCCATGAAAAATGCTCAACATCATTAGCCATCATGGAAACACAAATCAAAACCACAAGGATGTACCATCTCACCCCTGTCAGAATGGCTATTATCCAAAAGACAGAAACTAACAAATGCTGGCAAGGATATGGAAAAGGGGGAACTCTTAGATACTGTTAGTTGGTGAGAATGTAAACTAATGCAGCCACTGTGGAAAACAATATGCAGATCTCTTTTAAAACTAGAAATAGACTTGCTGTATGGTCTGGCAATCCCACTACTGGGTATATACCCAAAACAAAGGAACAAACTGAATAAAACAGATATTTGCATCACCATGCTTATAGCAGCGCTGTCTGCAACAACCAAAATACACAATCAACCGAAGTGTCCATAATGGGATGAATGGATAAAGAAAGTGTGCTGTGTGCTGTGTGTGTGTGTGTGTGTGTGTGTGTATCAGCATTGCTGCAAATATAGTTTTTTCAAACTTTGTCTTATACCTTTGCCAAGCCAATGGTTAGTTAGGAGAAATACACTACTATAGTTTTGATGATCTATGAGTATTTTAAAATTTACTGTATGTGAATTAAATGGAAATCTTTTCACTTGATTTTTGTTTATAGACCTTGCCTATATTCCTACTGAACTTTGTTTTTTTAATTTGTAATTGTTGAGCTCTTTATTTAGTGGACTATTAAGTTTTTGACATATGTAAAATAAAAAGACCCTGTATCAGAAAAAAAGGAAGGAAGGAATGAAGGGAGGGAGGGAAAGAAAGGCACAGAGAGAGAAAAGAAGGAAGGAAGGGAGGGAAGGAGGGAGGGAGGGAAGGAATAAAAGAAAGAAATTAAAGAAAAAGAAAGAAGGAGAGAGAGAGAGGGAGGGAGGGAGGGAGGGAGGGAGGAAGGAAGGAAGTAAAGGGGAAGGAGGAAAAGAAAGGAAAGAAAGAGAGATATGGAAGGAGGGAGGGAGGGGGAAGGAGGGAGGATGAGAAGTATTATACTCAGAATTGTAGGAACTATATGGAATCTGTTCTTTGTATTAATATCACACTAGTATGAGAATTGATGAGTTCTATAGTAGTAATTACCATACATTCTCTGTGACCCAAAGAATCCAATGTATTAATAAATTTCTTTAAATCAAAAATTTTAAAAATAGAAATATAAAGAAAAAATTTTCTAGTATCTAGTCTCCAATATTTAATACTGATTTTTCCCTTGTATTATAACTACAAAGCAGTGGCTTCTACAAGTCAAAAAAATCTGATATAGAGGCATATCAGAGATTCTTTTTACATGCTATTAAAAATGAAGGGGAGGAGCATCTTCATTTATTTCTTGGAATTGAGATAACAAAAGTATTTCATTTTGAGATTATCATTAGTCGTTGAAAAATAATTCATCAACTTAGAGTAATTGTCTATTGACTTATTTGCTAGGAACATACATAGGAAATTAACAGTATTACAAATATGATAGTGAGTCTGAAAGTCTCCACTTGAGACTTTATTAGAAGTTTGATGCTCACAGACTGGGAATTGGATAACTTCTGTAATTGTAAATAGGCATGTCATTTGTATGCAATGCTCAGTGGACCTTATTAGAAAAATCACTAGAGATTTCTTAGGAAAAGTAACATTGCTGTCATCAAATAAGAACAGTGTGCATGTGATATTGATTAGACCCAAGAGCCAGCCTTGTTATGGAAGCAAGAGCATTTCTTCTCTGCTCTGGCACTAAGCCAAGCTAACTGTACATCCTCAAACTCTCAGCTTCTATCAAGTTGAGATTGGCTCACTAGAACAAGCTACTAGTGGTAATGGCTCTTCTCTGAATTTTTTTAACTCCACTCTGTTCATTCTGATTTGGTTATTATAAATCTATCTGCATACTCTATCACATACCTTCCCAAGGAGCTCTCAGATTTGGTAATTCTGGTTCCTAGGTTCTATTAGGGAGTGGTATCATTTTTCTAATCTGAATTAAAAATTGAACACATATTACTTTAACAGAAAACTGCATCAGGAGTTGCCCATGCCTGATCTCCTTGAACTAGTTATATATAAGAAATAGTATTTTGAAATCTTTACATAGTATATACTGAATCGATCTTCTGTATATAAAGATAATTGAAAATGATTAAAAAATCTTGGTGTTAAATTGGAAATTGCATAGATAATTAATCAATTCTTTAAAAAAAATCATGTAGGATCCCTGTCCTTAATGTGCTGTACATTGTGAATTAATACTATAACTAGTACTCCAAAAGTATTTTCACTTTGTGTCTCTATGTGAGGGCAAACTGTTGACATCTTTACGTAATATGTACTAAACTGATCTTCTGTGTATAAAGAGAATTGAAAATGAATCTTGATGTGAATGCAAGGGGAGAGGGAGCGGGAAAGGGGAGGGTAGCGGGAGGGAGGGAAGTTGTGGAGGGGGGAACCATTGTAATCCATAAGCTGTACTTTGGAAATTTATATTCTTTAAATAAAAGCTTTATATATATAAAAAAAGAAATAGTATTTTGGTTTGATCCAGGGCAGCAGTATCCTCAGTTATTAATAATGGCAAAATAGATTGGTGAATGCTTATTGTCTGGGTTCAGATTTGGCTCTGCTGCACTGACTACCCATACAATTGTGGCTAAGTCACAAACTCTCTATGCCTCAGTTTCCTCATTTGTAACTGGGGCTGGGGATGAGAGAAATTTATTTTGAAACCCGTACAACATCAAATCATTGTAAAATATTTTCCAAATAATCTGACACCTAGAAAACCTAGGAATACTAATTAAAATGTTCTAATATATTTGCATAATAGAAAATATTCTTGAAAGCAAATGCGTACATCTATTCCAGGTCAGAGCTTATGATAGGAACACTTTGACTTGGACATTTAATTACATTTAAGTCTTGAATGTTCTGGTCATTTTCCAAATATGAATAAGCAGGTTCTTTTGTGGCTTTATTGAATGTCGAGGCATTATTCTACACTTGATTGACATTTTGTTCACTTACTATATAGATTAGTAATGAGTTCTAGATATAAGACATCATGGATAGGCTATAATAGTACAATCTCCAGTTTGATCTCAAAAGGGAAATTTGATATTTATTTTTAATATATATTTAAGAAAATTATGGAACAGGTGTTTGGCACTGTGATTAAGACACTAATTGGGAGTCCTACTTCCTATGTCAAAGTGCCTGGGTTTGAGTCTTGGCTCCACTTCCAATTCAAGTTTCTTGCCAAAGCATATCTGGGAGAGAACAAGGGCTGACTTGAGGACTTGGGTTCCTATCACCATTCAGTTCCAGGTTCCTGGATTTTGCCTGGACCAGCCCTGGCAATAGCAGGAATTTGAGTAGTGAACCAGAGGAGGGAAGAGCTCTCTCTGTCTGTCTGCCTTTCAAATAAAATAAACAAAAATTAAAAATAGTAAAATTCAAATTATAAATATAAATATAATTTTTAAAGTGCATAAACAAAAAACATTGCTTAAGGAATTATTAGAGAGGGAAAATTGTGTAATAATCTTAAATATTATTGCAATATGGGGGTCCTCTGTAAACTTTCTTTGCAATTATTTTCAGTTAGAATCTTCTCTTTCACTTCAATAATGACTTTCTTTTCTCTTCATTTCTGATTCCTACATCATTTATTCATCCATTCAAAATTATTTAATTGACTAGAATATTTGGTGCCATCTGTCACTCTTGATCTCAAAGGGAAACATTCGAAGTTATTCTAATCAGATGATATTCTCTATAAGTGTTTTTGTGCTTAATCTTTATTTTCTTAATGGTTGTATTTTCTATTCCAATTTTGTTAAGAGTTTTGTCACAAAACGTTTCTAAATTTGCCCAATCTTTGTGCATCTGTTAAACTGGTCTTATTATTTTGTAATCTATTAATGAAAAAATAACATTAATAGATATTCATATACTAAAACAACCTTAAGCCCTAAAAGAAATTGCTTGGTGGAGGGAGGCAGCATTCTGGTGCAGTGAATTCAGCTGCCATCTGCAATGGTTGACATCCAATATCAGTTTGGGTGCCAGTCCTGGTTACCCCACTCCAGATTCAGTTCCTTGCTAATGTGCCCCTGCTACCTGGGTCCTTGCTACCCAGGTGGGAGGTCTGGATGGAGCTATGGGCTTCTTGCTTTGCCCTGGCCTAGCCTCTGGCCACTTTAGCCATTTGAGGAGTGAACAGATAGAATATCTCATTCTCTTTCTCCCTTGCCCCTTTCTCTATCACTCTTTCTAATAAAGAAAAATCACCTTGTTCATATTGTAGTTTTCAGGGTTTGGTTTGCTAATTTGTTAAGGACTTTTTTGTGTGTATGTATGTTTGTAAATGAGATTTTCCTGCAATTTTTCCTTAAAATCTGGGTTTTGGCAACTTCTTGAAATGTGTTGAGGAATCTGTATTATTTTTTATTTTTAACTAATATTAAGAGAACAGATTTCATATACTTCATAGGCACAAATCTAAGAAAATAATCATATTTCCCTCCCTCCATCTCCCTCCTTTCTTATTTCCTTTTTAAAAAAAATTTGCCAATACATAATTTCAATCTACTCTGTAATTACATGTTTAGTGCACCACTATCCATAATATTCCACAGGTAAAAAGTAGAAAGACCATGGCTCCAAGGAGTATAAACAAGAGCAAAAAACAACAATCAAATCATAAGATGTCCATTTCATTCATATATATTTTCTATATTCTTTTTAAATTTTGTTTTATGTCAATTTTACTACCCATGAGAAAAAATATAGACTTAAACTGCATGATGTTTCTCATCTCAATTTAGAAACTTTCATTAATAACTTAGTTTGTTTTGCAAGGGCAGGAGAGAATCATAATGTTCACACAATTGTTACGCCAGTGCTGGCAGCTGTTTCAGAGGTTCTGTTGCTAGTCCCAAAGGCTGGATTGTAACCTGCTCATGGATACAAATGCTCACCAGCAGATGACATTTTTGCTTTTTTTCAGTTGTTTCACTGGATTGTATCTCTGACATTACCTATTATATATTAGGCATTTGGGAAGTTAAGATTATTTCATGTCCTTTGGTGATGAAAGCTAGCTCCACCAGGGTACAATAACAGACTAGTATGTCTTGAAACACTTCTAGCTTCTCTGGACTTATGAATCCAAAATTACACTACTTGAAGGTGTATAATGCAGTGGTAGATCATTCATTTGAATAAAAATCACACTACTCAATATTGGGACCTGTGGGAGATCAAGAAAACCTTTTCGGAGACAGTCTTAGTATATTTTCTTTTTAAAGATCATTTTGTGTTAGGATCTAATGGCCATTATGTCAGTTCATGGGATACAAATCTCTCTGAAGCCCTTAAAGCATGTTTTTATTAGGGACTTAGTTTAAAGCTGGATTCTTTTGACTTCCTTTTTTAACTGGACTAATAAGAAACTCACACATATCCTAGTATTCCTGTACACTAATGTAAAGTTCCAAATAGTCACACAAGGCAGCTGGCCTCTTCCTGTTAGTAGGCTTGATAAATAAAATTTTGAAATGAATTCCTTGGTTTCAGCTCTCAACTGCTTGACCTGGGCCTTACATACATGGTCTCTGTCTTTCAATTCCTTGACTTGCAATGTTTTGGCTTTAGCATGCTACAAAAATTATATAGCTAAAACTGTAATCAAAATGTTGAATTTCTTGCCTTTTCCTAGGCTAGTGATATGCAATATAATACTCTACTGCAGTGCCAGGCAGCAGTAGTGAGTCACAACCCTCAGTCTGCCCACTTAATCATTAATGTGAAAAGCTGATACTCTATAGTGTAGTATGCACTAAGCTGTAACATTAAGTAGACTAGATATATTAAATGTATTGCTGACTTACAATATTTTCAATTTACAGTGAATTCTTTAGAACATAATGCTATCATAATTGAAGGGGCAACTATATTCACACAGCATTGATGAACAATTTTCTGTTTGTCAATTCATATATCAACATCACTCAGGCTTGTCAGTGAGATAAGAGAACAGACCCCTTTGTGTCTCTCAGCACTAAGAACAAGACCGTGGATGTCACAGTCTTCAGTGTAATTGACATCATACTCTCTGAAGATACACACTCTATGAAACCTACACTCTCCAAAAAAATCATACTCCTACACTTATGAACTGCAACAGACTACACCACTGTGTTGATTATACATACAGCTGATATTAAAAACTGGCTTAGAAAATCTATTCAGCGAAAGAATAGCAGAAAACTTCCCTAATTTGGACAAAGATATGGACATCCAAATACAGGAAGCACACAGAATCTCAAATAGGCACGATGAGAAAATACTTTTATCATGCCACATTATGGTTAAGCTTTCAAAAGTAAAACATAAAGAGAATATCCTAAAATTTGAATGACAGAAACAACAGATAATCTTTAAATGAACTCCCAACATATTGACAGCAGAATTCTCAACAGATATCCTACAGGTAATGAAAGAATGGACAAATATAGTCTAAGTGTTTGTACAGTATGAGTCTATCAATGTTCCCACTGTACTGCACACATATGTACAATATGTGCCAATTATAGACAAAAAATTTTGAAAAGAAAATCTAGTCAATTAACATAATATACCAAACTAATAGGGTAAAGTCAAAAGACATTATGAATATCTGAGAAGAAACATTAAAAGTGACAAAATTCAGCATACATTTATGATAATAAATTTTGGCAAGCTAAGAATAGAAGGGAACTTTCTCTATCTGACAAAGCTTACCTATAAAAATATACAGCTAACATCACACTTAAAGGTAGAAGAATGAATAATTTCTACTGAAATTCATACTTACTCAAAAGCTGAAAAACATTTTTGTAATATGATTATATAGAAAACCTTTACAAATAGCTAACAACACACGGCAAAAGAGTTTAACAAGCACTTCACACACATACACACACACAAAAGATACATGAAAGACCAATAAGCACATGAGTAGATTCTCAGTTCCTTGTTCATAAGTACTGTGAAAAATTAAAACCACCACTGTATTTCATTATATACTCACTGGAATTGCTGAAATTAAAGTTTGATGATGGCAATTGTTGATATGAATATGAAGATACTGGGAGTTTACATATCTCTGAGAATGTAAATATAGAATAACCACTTTGTAAAGTTAGGTATTTTTTAAAAATGTATACTGAGTACACATTTAGGACACCAATCAACAACCCTACTCTTAGGTGTGTTCCTAAGGGAAATAAAAACATTTCCACATAGAATTCTAGGTTCATAGCAACCAAAAATTGAAAACAATCCAAATATACTTCAAGTGGAAAGGGGAAAAACAAATTGTGATACAGCCATACAGTGGAGTACTACTGTATTCATCAGAATCCAGTCAGGGCATATGAACCACACAGAAATTTGAAAAGAGAAATTTCACTTTAAAAAGATACTGATAACAGAAGGATGGAGTTTAAGAAGGGATAGAACAGAAGGCTAAAGAATGACGTAGGGCTGAGGGACACCCCAAGGAAGGAACAAGCTTGGAAAGGCGTCTTCTGCTCAAGACTGAGATTCAAGCCTCTCTGGAGAGGACAGATCTGCTTCCCACAGGATGATGAAGATGTTTTATGGATTGCACAAGTCATAGCTTGTCCACAGCTAGTGATTGAGGTTGGTGAATAAGGAATTTCTTGCTGCAATCAACAAGGAGGAACATGTTTCCAAGGTACTATTAGAACAAAGCACCATAGCTTATGAGCCAGAAGCCACAACCAAGGTTGGCAGCAAAAATTGCTGGCTGGTGAGGACCACATTCCATGTCACACTTGCCACTGGGAAGTCTGCATCAGGAGAAGAAAAGGAAGCTCATGGCAACCAGTAAAAGAAATCTTCCTACTCAAGTGTCTCTAAAGTGGCTTCTTTTGATAAAGCTTACCACTGTCCCAGAATAGGAAGGAGAAATAGTCACAGGATTCAGTTCTAGCATCATAAAGCAAGAAATAAGGGAGTGTTTGGAATTGAGAGGCTTAGTTCCTTCTTTTGGTTACTCATCTTCCACGTGCACCTCATTGCTGTTCAGCAATAACACAATTCTGCATCTCCCGATGACAAGATACGACTATCCTTCAGATAATGGAACATATTCTAACCCTTTCCTCAAAAACAAAACGTCTCACCCCAGAAGTCAATGTATCCATTGCAAGCTTAGTTACTCCTCAAATTTAGTCACACTCTCACTAAATATTCTCTTGCCTAAAGACAAAATTGTAAAGTTATCTTCCAACAAGTTTTAAATGAACTATCAATCAGAAGGAAAGTGATGAAATGGTCAGCAGATATAAATAAACACACAGTTATATAATTGCAGAGATGATCTGGAAAGTCTTCATTTCTGCAATTTGCCATGAAGCTACAGAGATCTATGAACTCTGCATTTCAATAATACATACTATATCTTCCTTACCATCAGCAGAACTTTATCTAGCTGGAACTTTTTCTTTTTTTAAAGACTTATTTATTTACTTGAGAGTCAGAGTTACACAGAGAGAGAAGGAGAGGCAGAAAGAGAGAGAGAGAGAGAGAGAGAGAGAGAGAGAGAGAGAGGTCTCCAATCCGATGGTTCACTCTCCAATTGGCCACAACGGCTGGAGCTGTGGCGATCCAAAGCCAGGAGCCAGGAGCTTCTTCCAGGAATCCCACGCGGGTGCAGGGGCGCAAGGACTTGGGCCATCTTCTACTGCTTTCCCAGGCCATAGCAGAGAGCTGGAATTGAAGTGGAGTAGCTGGGTCTCGAACCAGCACCCATTTGGGATGCTGGCGCTTCAGGCCAGGGCATTAGCCCGCTGTGCCACAGCAACAGCCCCTGGGATTTTTTCTGGTGGAGTGATCCAAACCTTATTTTCCAGGATGTCTGAACCTTTAATAAGCATGCATTTGTTTTGATAGTTGCAGTATTCCATTAAAATTTACTTTAAGAATAGATATAACACAAGCAGATGCAGAGAATCTCCTTTGTAAAACAATAGCTGTCTTTGTCTCCATTTAAAAGTAACAGCCCCGTTTTTCTAGAAATTAGGATCAATTATTCTGGCCAATATAGGCTTGATCCCTACTACCATATTTTCAATGGAAAATGAATACTTTGTTCATGACCATATTAATGAGACCATGGGTAGCTAGAGAAAAAGGACAACTAACATGGAAAGAGCCTGTCATTTTGTCTGTCATATTATTAAGAATTCCCCCTGCCTTTTGTGAATAGTCTATATCCATTTTGAGTGATTCATCCACATACATCCTCTCATAATTACTTGTCTCCAATATTCCTTTCAATATTTTCAATTCCATCACTTGGCAACCTTAACCATGAATTATTGTATATCCATACTTTTGAGAATCCCTAACTCCAAAGTGAGCAATCAAATATCCCAATCGAAGTTCTGTCCACTGGGATGATTTTCCTTTATCACTGTTTTTCAGCACCATGCTCTTAAAAGTTACAGTGGTACAACTATCTAAATAGGTATCAGAATGGTATGTAGATCTAACTAGAAATCAGGTTGAGTTTTTAAACTTCATATGTTAAGTGGTTGTAGAATTTCCATATAAGGCTATAGGAATAGACTGAAAAAGAACAGTCAATGAAACATGAGTCATCAAAAAAAAAAATAACTTACTCATACCTTCCAGATCCACCAGAATTCAATTTTAATATACCTCTTCTACTTGATAATAAAGTATTACAGCCTATACTGAGTCTTATAGCTAGCTTAGTCAGACTGCACCCCCAATATTTGAATAAAACACAGATTGCATGGTCATCTGATGTCCCAAAATTAAATTATATCAAGATCCAGTAGAAAAGCAGCGATTGTCTCTTTAGAACATAAAAACCCTCCGAATTACAATGATCTCTCAGGACCTTGAATTTTTGTGTTATCTTCCAACCTCTAGTCTATACATATTTTTGCAAAAGCATCCATGTAATTGCTACTACCTACTTATTTGTTCTAGTTAGCATAAAATCACAAAAGTAACAGACCACTATGACATTTGTGAAATGTTAAAATGTTAAAAATTTCTTCAGACCATATTGTGGCAAACAAGAATTGACATAGTCCTGAGAAAAGTATGTGAAGTTATACTGCTGGGCCTTCTAAGTACAAGGAAACTGCCTCTGTGGATCTCTGATTATTGGAAGGGAGAAAAGGCATAAGTGGGGTCAATGGTTCATATCAAGAACCATGTATAATAGAGATTTGATCCATTGATGTTACTACATCTAGAACAGCTGCAACTAAAGTCACTACATAGTTAAGTTTACAATGGTCTATAGTCATTCACCAAGATCCATTTCATTTTTAGTACAGACCAAATAGATTATTAAAGTGGAATATGATCGAGGTCATAATATTTGATTCATGAAAATCATTGATGGTGGCATTAATCTCTACAACTGCTCTACAGATTTAGAATTACTTCTGGCTGACGCATTGATAGGAAGGAAAAATTCTAGATTTCCACCTAGCCTTTCCTGCCATAATGATTCTTACCTCCTACAGGTCATAGAAAAAATGTCTTGTCAAATATATCTAATAAAATTACATTTAAGGCCGGCATCACGGCTCAATAGGCTAATCCTCCACCTTGCGGCGCCGGCACACCTGGTTCTAGTCCCCGTCAGGGCACCAGATTCTGTCCCAGTTGCCCCTTTTCCAGGCCAGCTCTCTGCTGTGGCCAGAGAGTGCAGTGGAGGATGGCCCAAGTCTTTGGGCCCTGCACCCCATGGGAGACCAGGAGAAGCACCTGGCTCCTGCCTTCGGATCAGTGCAGTGGGCCAGCAGCAGCGCACTGGCCACGGCGGCCATTGGAGGGTGAGCCAACGGCAAAGGAAGACCTTTCTCTCTGTCTCTCTCTCTCACTGTCCACTCTGCCTGTCAAAAAAAATTACATTTAAGAACTGAGTAAGTACCCATATTTAAGAACTGCATAAGTACCCACTGAGTGATGACATGGACCAAATGGGCCACTATGAGTCAGATTTGTGCTAAGATACCATCTTTGACATAACTACTGTAAACATTATCTTTAATTGTTGGGTCACATTGGCATTTTTGATCTCTAAGCAATAATGTCACATCAGATCCACTGTCAAGTAATCCCTGAAACATTGTTATTTGTTTTCCTTCAGTTCAGAGTCACTCAAGTAAGTGACCAGAGGTCACTCGTGGAGAGACTTGTAAGATACTTAATGGTATATACTTGTGGCAATGATACGGGATTTTTCCACAAAGGGAAACATAATCACTTAAATTTCAATTTGCAAATTGAATCACATCTAGCAAATGTGTGACATGGCTTTATTCTCTGCTGCAGCAACTGAAATCAGGATTTCTGAATCCAGACCTAGAATCTTTGCACTATAAAAATGTTATATAGATCAAGAAGTTCTCTGATAATCCACCTAGAGTAATAATCTACTTTCATTGGTCTAATATTCATAATTCATGTTCTCTAGGTTTCTGCTGATAAATACTGCAAAGTCTTGCAATTATTTTGATACTTAAGCTATTTATTTACTCTTGGACCATGATGTATATATGTATCCCAATTATATGTTGAGATCTGACACTAGTTATGAATTGAATGGCAATGTTTGCTTATTTTTGGTAGATCATGAGGCTAAAAAGAATCTTGTCCCAAATAGCCTTCTGCAGGTTGAGTTCACATAGAGTTTTCAAGCAAAGAAGATTATTAGTCTCCTCAGACACAGAAGAGCAAGCCACATTTGCTGGCAACAAGGCTTTAATTGATTTGGCAACTCAAGGTGAGAATTACAATTGAGTCCAAATGGATGTCCCCTTTCCAAATTTCTGAATTCCATGTTCTGCAATAACAACACTAATTTTGACATAAGAAACTATAAAAGGCTATAAATTCAATTAATATTGTGACTGAGCAATGCATACATCATATTTAGTGTTTGATTTGTAGCAATACTAACCCTGCCACTATAAGAAATAAGAGATTCCTTTGGAATTTTTCACAGTAGCTGTCTTATTATCAGATTGTGATTAAATTTTTTAAAGAAAAGACTATTGAAAAATATTTTACAACATTCACAATATAAATGATATAAAGTATAAAATTAAAGCTCCCTCCATGATCCTCATTTCCCATTTTGCTGCATAGCACCAATTACTAAAAGCTTACTTTGAGGAATTTTTGTGCACATGTAGTTTTATGTCAATCACACACACACACACACACACACACACACATTTTTAAAGCCCAAATGTATCATAGAATTTCATATTATTCAGCAGTTTGCCTCACTTACATGGTAGTATATCAGATACAAGTTTTCAAAAAGTTCATGGAAAATATAGGTATTGAAATATATGTATATGTATGCATTTCAAAATTTTTTCATCAAAACAAAGTTTTAATTCAACATTTTCATGAAATTTTGATGTGCCCACATACATCTTTCTAAGTGAGTTTGTATAAATCTTTCCCATTCTTTCTGCTCTTTTAGTAAGAAGACAATGTATGATCTACACTCTATACAGATTTTTTAAATTTTATTTATTAATCTGAAAGGCAGAGGGACAGGGAGAGAGAGAGCAGACAAAAAGAATGCTCCCATCTGCTGCTTTTCTCCTCAGATACCTGCTATAGCTTAGGCTGGGTGAGACTGAAGCTGGGAGCAGGAATTCAGCCCAGATCCTCAGTAAGGCAGGGACACAAGTGTGGAGAATGGGCTGAGTTGAATCTGAGATGTGCGTGAGAAGCCTGAGACACTTCAGGGAACAGGGGCAAAAGTCACCATGCACCTAGTGCTAATCTGAGAATGATCCTTGTCTGGATACCACAACCTCCTTCTTAAGCAGCTGCAGGCTATATCTGCCCTTAAAGGACAATATTTTGGCCACCTTTAGAATGCAAATTGTTCCTTTAGATTATATGAAACACAAATATCTTCTTTAATAAAAAATGTATTTCCTTGAACTAATCTTGTTTTCCTAGTACTATCCCTCTGGATAAAGAAGCACACTGTAATTGTGTGAGTATAAAAGCCCTTGTAAAACTAATAAAACTTGACTATTGCTCTGACAGTAGTTCCTGCCCTTCCTTTGACTCTTGGTTCCAAACCTCTCTGGAAAATAGCACCCACAAGTACTTTCTCAAGCACATTAGTAGGGAGATGGATTAGAAGTGAAGCACCAGAGCTCAAACCAGTGCTCTGACATGAGGTGTCATCAGTGCAAGTAGCAGTAGCTTAATTCACTGTGCAAGCATGCTGGCCCCTTGTTTTAATATTTTGAGAAAACTTCTATTTTCTATAATACTTGTATTATTTGACATTGCCACCAATGATGTACAAGAGGTCCCCTTCGTCTACATCCTCTTCAACACTTATTTTTATCTATCTGTTGACCGACCATCTAGTCATCTAATAACCATCCTAACAGGTGTGAAAAACATATCATTGTGATTTCAATTGGCACTTTCTTTTTGACTGGTGATATTGGACATCTTTCCATACACCTACTGGCCATTGATTTGTCCTTTGTGGACAAATGTGTATTGGAATTCTTTGTCCCTTTCTTCATTGGGCTATTTGAAAATTTTTTGTTATTGAGTTGAAGGAATACATTGTATGCTCCAGGCATTAATCTCTTATCATATGTGCAGTGTACAAATATTTGATACTGTTCTGTAGGTCAACTTTTTCACTCTGTTAAACTGTTCGCTTTTATGTGAAAAGCTTTAGTATGATGCAATGTTGCTTGCTTTTGCTTTGATTACATTTGGTGTCTTAACAATAACAAAAATGAGTGTCATAAAGCTTTTCTCCTATATTTTCTTCTTGGTGTTTTCCATTTAAATATTTTACCCATTTTGAGTTGACTTTTGTTTATTGTGTGAATAAGAGTTCATGTTGCATGTTGATATCCAGTTCTCATGACACCATCTGTTGAACAGATTATTCTTTGTCTGCTGTGTATTCTTGGCACCCTGTTGAAGATCTGTTGACTGTATCTGTGTAAGTTGTTTCTGAAAACTCTCTTCAGTTCTGTGGCTATATATATATGTCTCCATACTAGTGCCACATTATTTTATTTATTTTATATTTATTTGCATGCATTTCATAAATACAACTTTAGGAACACAGTAATTCTTCCCACCATACCCATCTGCCCACCCACACTCCTATCCCTCTTCCTCTTCCCTCTCCTGTTCCCAGTCTTGTTTTTACTAAGATCTATTTTCATTTAACTTTATACACAGAAGATTAACTCTATTCTAGGTAAAGAGTTCAACATTTAGTATGAGGAGAAAAAGAAAGGAAAAAAAAAAAACATAAAAAAACCAGAGGTAAAACTTCCTTAACAGTCCAGACAAAGGCTGTTCAAAGTCATTACATATCAAAGGTAATTTCACTTTTATTATTATTAGTATCTTTAAGGAAGAACCCAAGAATGATACATCTTTTTAATATTTATTTATTTGAAAGGCAGAGTTACAGAGAGGCAGATGCAGAGAGAGAGAGGTCTTCTATGTATTGGTTTCCTCCCCAAATGACTGCAAGTGTCTGAGCTGGGCTGATGCAAGCTACAATCCAAGAGTTTTTTCCAGGTCTCCCACATGGGTGCAGAAGCCCAAGTGACTGGGTCATCTTCTCCTGCTTTCTTGGGCCATAGCAGAGAGCTGGATTGGAAGTGCAGCACCAGGACTCGAACCAGCACTCATATGGGAAGCTGGCACTGAACACCAGGGCTTTAACCCACTGTGCCACAGGCTGGTCTGAGAACGATACATCTTTTGCAAGCACTTAGACATAACTATAACTTATGAGACATAAGAATATCCTCCACTTAATACACTAAAATTCTTTGAGAACAAGTTTTACTATTAAGTCTCATAATAAGACTCTCGGCGGACAAAGGTACTTCACGGGAAGTTAGCCCACAGTGACTCCTGTTGTTAATTTAACAACCACATTGTTTTAACTGCTGTATCTTTGCATATATTTTCAAGTTAGGTAGTATAATGTATCCAGTTCTGTTGTGTCTCAAAATTTCTCTGATTATTTTTGATGATTCATTCTTTTAAATGAATTGAACATTAGTTATTCTAGGTCTATAATAGATACCACATCGGGAACGTTTTAGGAATTTCATTGAATCTACAGATAGCTTGGATAGTATGGATATCTTAACTGTACTGAGTTTTTCAATCTATAAACACAAGATGTGAATCTGTTTGTTTATGTCTTTACTTCTGTCATCAGTGTTTTATAGTTTTTAGCATATATGTCTTTATCTTGTTGGTGTATTTATTCGTAATTGTCTTATTAGTTTTATGATATTATAAATTAAATTATCTTTTTAATTTCCTTTCTGGATTGTTTATTGCTAGTGTATAGGGCACAATGTTTTTATATGTTATTTTGTACGCTGTCATTTTACTGAATTCATTTATTGGTTCTCAGCAGTGTTTTCGTGGCACCTCAAAGGTTTTCCATATATCATCTCGTCTGCAAACAGAGGTTATTTTAGTTCTTCACTTATAATTTGGTCGTCTTTTTTTTCTTGTTAAATTTCTCAGTCTTGGGGTTGTTGCTGTGGTGTAGCAGGTGGGGCTGCTGCCTGTAGTGCTGGCATCCCATGTGGGTGCTGGTTCGAGTCCTGGCTGCTCCACTTCCGATCCAGCTCTCTGCTGTGACCTGGAAAGGCAGTAAAAGATGGCTCAAGTTCTTGGACTGCTGCATGCATGTGGGAGACCCGGAGGAGGCTCCTGGCTTTGGATCAGCCAGCTCCTGCTGTTGCGGCCATTTGGGGAGTGAACCAATGAATGGAAGACTGTCTCTCTCTCTCTCTCTCTCTCTCTCTCTCTCTCTCTCTCTCTTCTCTCTGCCTCTGCTTCTCTGTAACTCTGTCTTTCAAATACATAAATAAATCTTTTAAAAAATTCTCAGTCTAGGACTTCCAGCACTATTTTAAGTAGAAGTGGTAAGACTGGGCATCCTTTTCTTCTTAGAGGAAATGCTTTCAGTTTTTCACCGTTTAAAATGATTATACCTATAAGCTTTTTATATATTTGTCCTTTATAAGTATTATGTTGAAATACTTTCCTCCCATTCCAAGTTTGTTGAGAGTTTTTTCCTAATGCTGTCCTGTATCTAATACAGTGATAATGTGAGTTGTATTTCTCATTATATTAGCATTGTTCACCACATTAATTGATTTTCTTATGTTGAGAGTTCTTTGCATGCCAGGAATAAAATCACATTTGTTCATGAAGTATGATGTTTTTAATATGTTGTTGAGCTTAGTTTACTACTGTTTTGTCATGAATTTGTGCATCTGTGTTCATCAGAAATACTGGTCTATGTGAAATTTATGGATGCCAAGATGGAGTCATTTACATCAGACTCAAAAGAAAATAGAGCCATGAGTTCAAGCAGGAGAAGATCTCAGCAAATACATTTGGTGACAAGAACCATCAAAAGACACTCTGTCAGAACCACAACCTTGCCCAGGGGCCACCCAAATTCTGCACAAAGGCCACATCTGCCTAGCTACTATGGGCTGAATCTTGGACTGACAACACCATTGTTATTGATCCTTGTATTCAAGCATAATTGTTTCAGCAAAACTTGTGTAACCTCCTTTGTTTTACTTTTACTTTTTTTTTTTTTTTTTGACAGGCAGATTTAGACACTGAGAGAGAGACAGAGACAGAGAGAAAGGTCTTCCTTTCCATTGGTTCACCCCCCTAAATGGCCACTATGGCCGGCGCGCTGCACCAATCTGAAGCCAGGAGCCAGTTGCTTCTTCCTGGTCTCCCATGCAGGTGCAGGCGCCCAAGCACTTGGGCCATTCCCCACTGCCTTCTCAGGCCACAGCAGAGAGCTGAACTGGAAGAGGAGCAACTGGGACTAGAACCCGGGGTGCCGGCACCGCAGGCAGAGGATTAGCTTAGTGAGCCACGGTGCTGGCCTCCCTTGTTTTACTTTTAAAAACTTTTATGTCCCCATTGCTTCTCGGCCTTCTGGCTATGATAAGTGTAAAAAGTTTTATGTCCCTTCGCCTCCCTGATTAGGAACATATATCATGATTCATATATCTTGCATTTTCCCTAAGGTAATCTTCTGCTTATTCCCAAATAAAATCCCTGTTTTTTGAGAGTCACTCTGTTGTTATTTAGAATGACATCTGTAGTTTCTTTGCTTGCATTGTTTTGTCTAGATTTCATATCAGGATAATGTTAGCCTCATAAAATGAATTTCAAAGTGCTTCCTCTTCCTCCATATTTTGGAAGAGATTAAGAAAGATTGGCATTCGTTATTCTTTAAATGTTTAGTTGAATTCATTAGTGAGGCCATATGGTCTTGGGCTTTTCTTTGTCGAGAGATTTTTGATTACTGACTCAATCTCCTTACTGCTATAGAACTACTCAAATTTTCTGTTTCTTCATGATTCAATCTTATTAGGTTGTATGTTTTGGGGAATGTAGGCATGCTTGTTAGGCTATACAATTTGTTGGTATATAATTGCTTATAGTGGTCTCATACGTTCCTTTATTATTTCTGCAGCATAGTTATAGCATCTCTTTACTTTCTGATTTCAATAAGTTATAGAATTTCTTTACTTTCTGATTTCATTTATTTGTCTTCTCTTTTTTTCATAACTACTCTAGCTAAAAGTTTGACCATCTCATTATCCTTTCAACTCGTATTTTCTTAGGTAGCTCCAAGAAAAACAATAAAACTGAATATATGAAGGTCTTACCTTCTCTTCTCAGGGAAAACCTGAGAAAAGTTTCTTGTGGCTCTCTTGGTAAAATTATGTGAGGAGGGTGTCTCGAATTTTCCTACTGGCTTCAGTGTGACAGATTTTATGCTTGTCTGGAATGGAGGAGCTTCTCATTTAGTTTCTGAATTTCTTACAAAAGGAATTAGTCTGTGTATTATTGATGAGTCGATATCTGTGCAGGAAAGGAGTATTTGTGCCTCCTGTTCTGCCACTTTGTCAACATACTATCAGATTATGATCCAGAGTTGAGAGGAAATGGACCATTTTGAATACTTAAGTCAGCCTGAGCTGCCCTTTATATCGCTGAATAAATGAATTTTACCCTTTATATTGGAAGCTACAGTTAGGTAGGATTCTTTATCTACACATGTTCCTTCCCAATCTCACTTGTAATATGGGCCTCTCTCTGACCAATGTCTGCCTCAGTGGTTTAGTTATAATCACTACAGCAGTGATGAATTTAACTTAATTAAAATTTCTGCAGTCAATTTAGCAATCATTCATTGATGGAACTATGAGAAGTTTGCAGTGAGGAAAGCAAAAGGAAAATTAATCCACCTGAGAATAAATAAAATTTGCACATGAAGAACATTTGGATGAAAGTACACATGATTATGAGCTCTTTGTATCATAAGACAGTAATCAGTTTGCAGATGAGAACCCTGAGAGTATCTTCATGGTGGCAATCAGACCTCATGTAAAGATCAAAGAGGATTTGGATAGAGAGTAGGTCAAAGAGGGCATGCTGGATGAGGAGTAAATCCTGAGTAAATCTTCCAAGTTAGAATTGAATTCCAGTTCCAAAGAAATAAAGTGATGAATGTTTCTCTGGTAATGGTAATGGATTCTTTTTTTTTTTTTTTGAAGTTTTTTTTTTTATTTATTTGTTCTCATTTTTTATTGGAAAAGCAGAGAGACAGAGAGATACAGTTCCCCCATACACAAGCTCACCCTCCAAATGTCTGCAACAGCCATGTCTGGGTCACCTGAAGCCAGGAGTCTGGGACTCGGTCTAAGCTCCATGGGAATCTCAGGGACCCAACTACATGAGCCATAATCTGCTGTCTCCTAGGGTGCACGTTAACAAAAAACTGGTATAGGGATAAGAGCATGGACTGGACCCAGGCAATCCGATGGATGCAAGCCTTCTAAGTGGGGTTTTTGTTTTTGTTTTTGTTTTTAAATGGAGTTCTCTTTTTCTTTTTAATTTTTTGGAGTTTTTACCACTATGCCAAAAGCCCAATTTGATGATGGATTCTTAAAGGTGAATGCTAGAAAATAAATTCACAGGTAATAAAAGCCTATTTGTGGAACCTTGGTTAAAAATAAAGGACAAGGACCCCATTTGGAGCCAAAAAATATTTCAAAGGCGTAACAGTATATCCAGACTTATAAAAAGTTGAAGAGGGGGAGACCAATTAAAGAGTTATTGTATTACTATGGTATTACAATTGTGATAATTTTATAAATACATAATTATATCCAAATCCATTACATAGATATATTATACATATACAGTCTTTTGTATGTCAACCCAACCTCAATAAAGTTAAGAAAAACGTTATCTTGTGACACATTAAGTGAAATTAAGCACATAATGTCAGGGCTATTTTGGAGGATGAATCTATAGGATTTGGTCAGATTCATTATAGGAAATGAAAGATAGGAATGCATTCCTGGTTGATCATAACACATTTCCACTTTTTCTTCAGAAATTCAGATCTCACCTCACATTTCTTTTAACTTCCACTTGAAGTGATTATTATCATTCTCCTCTCTTTTTTTCTCCATTATAGTTTTCAAGTGAATAAGATGACAGTATTTGAGGGAGAAAACTATACAAAAAGTCAAGATAATCTTTGAGCCAACTTTAGTGATGGTCATTTGTTTTTCACCTAAGAATTTCAAAATACATACATTTTAAATGACTATTTTGTTTCCTAGTGTTTTGGGAGCCATATGCCTCTCAGGTTGGGAGTCTCTGCAGAAATACTCTGATGCCCAATGCCAAGGAAATCCCTTTAGAATCAATGAGAAATATTAACCTTGCTGTGAGGTAACATAATTATTGTCAGTGACCTGTTGGTAGAGACAATGTCCTAGACTTTCATAATTTGTTCCCCAATGATTTAAATACCAAGATGTAAAAGCATAACTTGCTTAAAAAACAAGAACATCAGGAGACCATTCTACTACTATAAATTTTTGTCAGTTGACTCAAAATATGAGGACTGATTTCTAATTTATTTATATTATTAAATGCAAAAATGTATATTTATCTGAAATACTTGATTATTTTTAGATTTTATCCACTTAATTATTTTCTTGTTTTGTCTCAAAATTGAAGACATTCTAGAAAGTCATAATGAGAGGTAGTAAGTGGATCATTCTTGATACTCCGAGCTGTAAAGTACCATAATTTTATCAGCACATATACAGGTAAGTCTTCAAGTCTGTAAATCAATTCCAGAATCGATAGCAAAGTGACTCAGTTTACTGATTGCATTTCACACTGAAGAAGAGAAAAATAAGCTTTCACTCATATAATCTGATTTAAGATCTTCTATATGAAATAATAATTACTGAGAACTAAACCTATTTTTCCAGAGCCCATATGATACATATTTTCAGTTGATTTACCATTAGATGTTACTGAAGTAAGGATGAAAGGCAATATTTTATATGTTATACTTTAAAGTTAATTCTGAAGGATTTTAACAAGTTTTATAGACAAAAGGGCAATTTATTTTATTATTTGATTATAAGCCTCTGGTGATAAAGCTCCAGAAAATCTGACCATAGTATGTGAGTGAATAGAATAAAGCAATGTACTAAATTCAGTGTAGACCAGAATAAAAGCAGAGAAAAATTCATCAAACTATGTTTTTAAAACAACACATTTTGAATAACTACTCTACACTATTTTCCAATATTGTCTAGCTGAAGTATGCTGAGGTCAAGGATTCTCACCAGTTTCTAGAAGGAAATAAAGAAAATTTCATCTTTCTTGAAAACTCATGCTGTATCTGCACATCAGTCTTATTGTAATTACCATATTGTAATAAATGTATAATATATTTTGATGCTGAACTCCAGCAAGCAAATAGCAGAAAAGAGTAAATAATAAGTTTATCAATTTAAATAATCAAATAAATGGGGAACCTCCATGGAACTCACCAAAAATAAAAACATCAGTTCTGTAGATGTTTGAGAGAGTATGATACACATATTTATCATGGGAAATATGCACATTGGAAGTGGATACTTTATCATCAAACTCATAATGTTTGATCTGCATGCAGGACACTTAAAGGTGGAGACAGAAAATATTGGGAAAGAAGGGTAATTAAGAGTAGTAAGTCCCAAGAAAATTTGTGTATCAATTAAAAACAAGATACAGAATATGCTGAAATAAATAAAAAATGATATACAAATTAATTTATAAAGAAAATATGAAGATGTTTTACATTCTTGCCCTTTTTTACGCATGATCAGACCTTTTTTCAAAATCAACTTCGGTGTTCTTAATATGGGAAGTGTTACTAGAGAAGCATTTTTCAAATTTACTGTGATTCTGTCCAATTTGAAGAATTGGACATTTAGACATTGAACATGTCTACAGAGTAATTCATTTTTAAATATCACATTGGTCCTATATATAAGACAATATTAAGGACTTGTTTGGTTTTTTTTTTCCTGGAAAAGAGATACCATAGCAAAATGTCTTTTAATTTTGGAAATTACAATTTCCAAATTATACATACTGACCATGGATTTCTACAGGGGATAATTCATGCAGGAAAAAAAGCTTTTCCACCCTGGGAATTCGGAGACATTTCCAGACAATCCTTGTGAACACAATCCAAGACACATTTGTTCTCAGATGACTTGACCTCCTGCGAGTGTCTCATTTTCAGAAGACAGCATAGGATGATTTGAGAAGTTCCCCCCTTTTGTACACGGTAAAGTTAGAGGGGAAAATTTACAGATTACTTTAGAAGTCCCATTGAATTTCTTCTCAATTTATGTCTCAACAGAGAAGCCACGAATGACTGAGGCAAATAACTCCTTGCTGGCTGAGTTTGTCCTCACAGGATTCACAGGCCACCCAGAGCTGAAGACCCTGCTGTTTGTGGTGTTCTTTGCCATCTATCTGATCACCATGATAGGGAACCTTGGTTTGGTGGCCTTGATTTACATGGAGCGTCGGCTTCACACCCCAATGTACATCTTTCTGGGCAACCTGGCCCTGATGGATTCCTGCTGCTCCTGTGCCATTACACCCAAGATGTTACAGAACTTCTTTTCTGAGGACAGGCTGATTTCCCTCTACGAGTGCATGGCACAGTTTTATTTTCTCTGCCTTGCTGAAACTGCAGATTGCTTTCTGCTGGCAGCAATGGCCTATGACCGCTATGTGGCCATATGCAGCCCCCTGCAGTACCACACCAGGATGTCAAAGAAGCTCTCTGTTCAGATGACTGTAGGGACCTTCATAGCTAGTGCCCTGCATTCTATGATTCATGTAGGGCTTTTAATAAGGCTGACTTTCTGCAGATCTAACCAAATTGACCACTTTTTTTGTGATATTCTTCCACTGTATAGACTCTCCTGTACTGACCCTTTTATCAATGAACTAATGATATATATTTTTTCAATGCCAATTCAAATCTTTACCATTGCCACTGTTTTGATCTCTTATATCTGCATTCTTTTCACTGTTTTCCAAATGAAATCCAAGGAGGGGAGAGGTAAAGCACTTTCTACTTGTGCATCCCACTTTCTCTCTGTCTCGATATTCTACATTTGTCTTCTTATGTATATTCGGCCATTTGAAGAAGGAAATAAAGACATACCAGTGGCAATATTTTACACAATAGTCATTCCATTATTAAACCCCTTTATCTATAGCCTGAGAAATAAGGAGGTGATAAATGTTCTGAAAAGAATTATGAAGACTTATAACATTGTTAAACAAATTTCTCCCTCTAGAACAAACTAATTTATTTAGTTTAAGAATTTATTAAATTAATTTCATAAATAAGGAACACAGAAAATGGAAAAATGTGGTTTTACATGAAATATCAATCTAAATCATATGCTGTATTTGTTGAAAGGTGTATGAATGACATTTCAATATTGTTTGACACATCTTAATCCAAATTACACAACCAGAGTAAATCAGGAGTATTTGATAGTAATTGACATTATACTCTCATGGGATTTTGTCAGAGAGTACGGCTTTAAACCTCAGTAAATTGACAAAGTATCAAAATTAAATGTTTAAATATTTAGAAGAGTTTTATTTGATTTGTGCTATCTAGCTAATAGAAAAGATTGTATCTGATTCTAAGTACAGGTTTTAAAACATTTAAAATTTTCTGGAAGAAAAGCGAAATGATAATTTGTTTTTGGAAAATTGACCTGGTACACACGTACACATTAGTTTAGTTTGGAGGAAGAGTGCCTAGAAGCAAACTAATTGCAAATATTTTTATTTAAAATAATATTTATTCAGATAAGATTTCAAAAACAGAAAAAAAAGGAAATGAGAAGAAATAGCATATGCACACACTTTGTAGAATAATTAGTAATGAGTTATACCAAGCTGGATAAAGCCTACTTCATACCGAAGTACCACTAAAATTCTTTTTATTCTTGAAAGCATTAACCATGTTACAAGTTATGGAATATAGAGTGGTAGCTTATATATTAAATACTCCCTATAATTTTTATAATATATTAATGAAACATTGTTCTTTTTTGGCTTTGAGTACTAGTTAGACATACCAGTATATTATGTGTTTGTTATTTTTATTTCTATGAATTATCTTTCATTTTTCTGCTGTCTTATTTTTCTCCCCTTACTCATTTGAATGGCTAATTATGGGGAAAAAAAATGAAAATGTTGTGATTACTTGTGACAAATAATTTATCTCAGTAGTCCTAATATTTGCTTCTAATATTTATAATATATAAGAATTTTAATTTATATCTCATATTTATTGATTTTTTATGTGATCTGCTTCATACTTTCTTGTCTAGAATTTCTTTCTTAATCTGAAGTCTACTATTAACCAACATGTTTTTCTCTTGATTTCTTCTTCATCGCTTCCTCTTCTTCATTTTCTTCTTCCTTTATGTGGGTATAGTTTACATTTTACAGCTTGATTCTTTAACCTCCTGCAGTTTATTTTATACAGGTCATAAATTGAAAATGAAATATCCTGTTGGGCCTGTATATTTAATTTCTTTAAAAATGAGCATTTCTTTGGAAACTTGGAAAAATTATTGTAAAATTTTTCTTAAATTTTAGAATTTTTTGTGAAAATAATAATCAATAAAATAAATATTATATGTTAAAATACATGATAAAGTTTCAATATTTAAAATTTTGATTTTTGGTCAAGAATCAATAGATGTTTCAACAAGAAAAAATCAGACTACCAAAAACTAAACTCCCATATAAAAGAACAAAGAATCAAGAAGAGAAAGGGCTGTTTTATGGTCTTCTGCCATTTTTATCCTTTTAATTTATGTTAAAATTTGTAAGTGCCCTCCTACATCTACATTCAGATATTTTGGTATACAAATTTGTATTTTTTGCTTTTCCATAGCTTTAGTTTCAACACATAGTGTTCAATGGGGACCCATTTTAGAATGTTGTGAATTGAGAATGAAAATTTGATTTATGGCTGATAGTTCCAGAAGCATTTATTTATTTACTTTTCCCTTATTGCATGGAGAGGTCTACAGCAAAAACAAGACAGTTTTAGTCCCTATAGAAGAGAAGAGAAGAGAGAAATTTAAAAGTGCAACAGGGATGGGCATTTGGCATAGTGATTAAGACTTCACCTGGGGCCGGCGCTGTGGCTCAATAGGCTAATCTTCCGCCTTGCGGTGCCGGCACAGCGGGTTCTAGTCCCGGTCGGGGCGCCAAATTCTGTCCTGGTTGCCCCTCTTCCAGGCCAGCTCTCTGCTATGGCCCAGGACTGCAGTGGAGGATGGCCCAAGTGCTTGGGCCCTGCACCCCATGGGAGACCAGGAGAAGCACCTGGCTCCTGGTTTCGGATCAGCGCGATGCGCCAGCCGCGGCGGCCATTGGAGGGTGAACCAACAGCAAAGGAAGACCTTTCTCTCTCTCTCTGTCTCTCTCTCACTGTCCACTCTGCCTGTCAAAAATTAAAAAAAAAAATTAAAAAAAAAAAAAAGAAGACTTCACCTGGGACACCTGAGTCCCATTTCAGAGTGCCTGGGTTCGAGTCCTCCCTTTGAGTCCCATTCCAGCTTTCTGATAATGCACACCCTGGGAGACAGGATATAATGGCTCAAGTGATTGGCTCCCTACCACACTTGTAGGAAACCAAATAAAGTTCCAGGCTCTTGGCTTCCACTACACCCAGGTCAGGCTGTTGCGGAGCATTTTGGAATTGAACAAGAGCATGAGAGATAGCTTTCTGTCCTTTTCATTATATTTTTTTATAAAAAAAAAATTTTAAAAAGACCTACAATATTACCTTGCCACCTCACTCCTGGCAAAATGAAATCATCATATGAAAGAGTTATTTGTACCCCCATGTTTACTAAAGCTCAATTCACAATAGCTAAGATACAGAATCAACTCAGATGTCCATTGATTGACTGCTAGATAAAGAAGTGTGGTATATATACACCATGGAATACTCCTAAGCCCTAAGAATGAAATCATGTCTTTTGCAACAAAATGGATGCAAGTGGAAACCATTATTCTTATTGAAATAAACTAGTCCCAAAAAGACAAATATGCTTTTTCTGATATGTGGTAGTTAAGATAGAATAGAAAAAGAAAGTATACAAATGAATGGACATCTTCTGATTGTTGCTCATACTCCAGTGAAACTATGTCTTTCTACTTTTTGCTTATTTAATATTAGGGTTAGTGATGCGTTAAACCTGTGATTATAGAGTGGACTGAAATGATGTTTTTGCAGAAGCTAAAAAAAAAAAAAAGAAAAGAAAGGAAGGAAGAAGGAGGACTTAAGAAAGGAGGGAGGAAAGGAGGGAAATATGGTTATCTTCTAGAACTGTACCTATGAAATGCATAAAATACATTCTCATTATGTTAAAAAAGAAAAAGAAAAAAAGACAATGCAGATAAGGAAAAAAATGAAAAAAGAAACCTTTTATAAATATTTTATATAACTTTTCTTGTTTCATTAGCTGAGGGAATTAAAACCAATTTTCAACTTAACTTCATAAGTATACATTTCTATTCTCAAGATGTAAACATTATTCCAATTACTTAAAGTATTCACTTTAGAATTAAAATGTTTAGCATGATTTTTCCTATTTCAAAAACTTTTAAGACTGTAATAGAAAATCAGGGTTCAAACAAACATTATGGCCGTTAGGGAAAATTGGAAGCACGTGATTCTTGCAGAAAACTCCTAACATATTAAGTGTATATTTAGTGAAATCAGTAGTCATGATGATATATAAAAGGTAATTCATAAAAATAAATTAAAAAAATAAATTTAAAAAAAATAAAAATTAAAAAGGCAGCAAAAATAAAACATAATAAGTATGTGATTGAGGAAGACTCTTGTGTTTCTAGCCAAAGGCTATTATTATGTTCCATAAGTTGAGATATAAGGTTCTTTCTTATTGAGATATAAGTTGAGATATAAGATTCTTTCTCCTACGTGACCTCATCTATTTGTATGGCTTTAATTTAATCAATATGGCTCAGAATATATATTTCCAGTTCTGACATCTCTGATCTTGAAACTCATGTATCCAACTACCTAATGTTTGCATAGTTATTTGAACGTCTTGAAAACATTTCAAATTTAACATGATCAAAACAGTTTTAGGATTTTCTCCTTGATTCTCCCACAGTCTTCTCCATTGTGATGGTAGCATTATCTAGTCTGGTGGGCAAGGCAAAAATTAAGAGTAACCCTTCATCTATCTCTCCCATCACAACCAAGTCTCACAAGACATTAAATGGGCCAAATCTCTCCATTTACACTACCTACACCCAATTCCATCTCTCACTTGAATGATATCAATAGCTTCAAACTGGTCTCTATACCTTTGCTTCTTTATTCCTTTGTAAGTCCTAAATCAATTCTAAAAGAAATACTGAATAATGCATTCTACAAACTGTGTGCATTTCAATTGCAACAATATACTAATTTTTTAGCTATTTCTCTGAACTTTAGCCTTCATTTTTCTTAGTATCAGCTGTAGGCATACTAATCAACTTCCTGTTTTAGAGAAGTAATATTAATTAATTTAACACCTCCCCATTATTACACCTTGAAAGTATAATATGATTTTTGATAATTTGATGTTTTTATTAAGGAAAAACACTTAATTTTTAATTAATTTATATTTCTTTATTTTCATCTTGTTTGAAAGGCAGAGAAACAGAGAGACAGAGAATGATTTTCCATCTGCTGGTTCACTCTCCAATTGTTCGCAGGTCCAGGGCTCGGCCATGCCAAACTTAGAAGCCTGGAATTAAATCCAGATCTCTCATGTAGGTAACAGGAACCCAAATATTTGATCCATCATCTGCTATCTCCTAGGGTGTACATTAGCAGGAAGTTGGAACAGAAGTCGAGCTAGAACTTGAATCAGGCACTCTAGTATGGGATGTGGATATCCCAACTGGCATCCAAACTTCTGTGCCAAATACCCTACTAAAACATTCATAAACTTCCTTTAATATATGACCTTGATTTTTTTTAAAGTTACTAAAAACTTTATTTTCCCAGCAAGATCTATTATGTGCCTGTCAAGTATCTTTTTTACAAACACAACTGTATTAAATCATTGGTTCCCTCCACCACCCACCCTTCAAAGCCCCCTCCCCGCCCCCAGGAGACCTCTTTCATGGTTAGCTCAGTCTTCCTGCTCCAGTCTGGACAGCTTTCTTTCAAAGCCTAGAACCAAGCTTTCCTGAAGAAACTTCTCTTTGCTGATCTCCTGTGTTAAATACTCTGTTTTTAAGCTCTCCCTCATCCTCTTCATGATTCGTTCCATTATTTGGATACAAAAACTTGAACGCATCTTCAGCAGTCTTTCTTCCCAAATGACTAATAATTTAGTTTTTGTTGGATTTCCAGATTTTGCAATGTTTTCTTTCTGAATACTTAGGGCAATCTTCCTTTACATTCTAACAAATTTTGCTGCTTTGAGAGATTTCATACTACTCTGATTGCTGTTCCATTGTAGTCTCTTTGAAATTGTAGGAGCTTTTATTAAGCTCAGGTTTTATTAAATCTCAGGATAAAAATCTTGGCTGTTTTTAAATGATTTTTTTCTATATAGTAGAGTATGTTTTTTATCTCTTTCTTCTTTTCCTACTTGGCTAGCCTTCTTCTCTCCTTCCTTCCTTCCTTTCTTCCTTCTTCTTTCCCTCTGTCCCTTCTTCCCTCCCTCTTCCGTTTGCTCTCTCTCTCTCTCCCCCCTCCCTCCTTCCCCCTACTCTTCTCCACATGCAGAAATATGAAACAAGACCCCCACCTTACACCTTACACAACAATTCACTCAAAATGGATCAAGAACTCAATTTACAACCCAATACCATCAAAATGCCAGAGAACATTGGGGAAACTCTGCAACACACTGGCCTAGGCAAAGACTTCTTTGGAAAAGACACCAGAAGCACAAACACAAGCAATCAGAGCCAAAATTGACAAATGGGATTATATCAAGCTGAGAAGCTTCTGCACTGCAAAACACTCAGTATAGTGAAGAGGCAACTGACAGAATGGGAGAAAATATTGACGAACTATGAAAGTGATAAAGGGTTAATATCCAGAGTCTGTAAAAGCTCAAGTAACTCAACAACAACAAAGCAGTTAAGAAACTGGTAAAGGGGGCTGTCGCTGCGGTGTAGCAGATTAAAGCCACCTCCTGCTGTGCCAGTATCTCATATGAGTGCTGGTTCAAGTACCAACTGCTCTACTTCCAACCCAGCTCTCTGCTATGACCTTGCAAAACAGTAGAAGATGGCCTTGGGTGCCTGCACACAGCTGGGAGACCTGGAAGAAGCTCCTGGTTCCTGGCTTCAGATTTGCCCATCTCCAGCCATTGTGGTAGCTATTTGGAGAGTGAACCAGCAGTTGGAAGACACCTCTCTCTCTCTCTCTCTCTCTCTCTCTCTCTCTCTCTCTCCCCTCATCCCCCGGCTCTCTGTAACTCTGCTTTTCAAATAAATAAATCTTTAAAAAAAATAAATCTGCCAAGGGCTTGAACAGGCATTTTTCAAAAGACAGAATTCAAATGGCCAAAAGAGATGAAAAAAATGCTCAGGATCACTATACATCAGGGAAATACAGATCAAAACAACAATGAGATTTCACTTCACCCCAGTTAGAATGGCTCTCATACAGAAATCAACAAATAAATACAGGTAAGGATGTCAGGGGGGAAGGTACCCTAATCCATTGTTGTTGAGAATGTAAACTGGTGCAGCCACTGTGGAAGACAGTATGGAGATACTGCAGAAAGCTGAAAATAGATTTACCATATGACCCAGCAATCCCACTCTTGGAAATTTACCCAACAAAATGAAATTACTCCCACGTTCATTGTAGCTCAACTCACAATACCTAAGATATGGAATCAACCCAGACGTCCGTCAACAAACTGATGACTGCATAAAGTATGGCATATATACACTGTGAAATACTATTCAGTGGTTAAAAAAAAAAGAAATCCTATCTTTTGCAATAAAATGGATGCAACTGGAAACCTTTATATTTTGTGAAATAAGCCAGTCCCAAAAAGACAGATACCATATGTTTTCTTTGATCTGTGGTAAGTAAGAGTATGGAAAATGTAATGATTTGGAATGAAGTTGACATTTTGAGATTTGATGATTGTTTACTGACCTTGTCTCTATTGTTGTGAAACAGTGTTGTTTTCTTCATACATTATTTGAATTCTTTACTTAGTGTAGGGTTAATCTTGTGAGTATAAACAAACTGAAAATAGATCTTTGTAAAAATTAAGAGTGGGGATAGTAGAGGCAGGAGGAAGAAGGGTGGGACCATGGATGGGAGGGATAGTAGAAAGGGAAATATCATATGTTTGTAAATTTGTATATATGAAATAAATGAAATTTGTATGCCTTAAATAAAATTTTTAAAAAATTATAAGAAGAATTTTATTTATGAACTACATTGAATCTGTTCACTTTGTATTAATATCACATTAACATGAGAATTAATGAGACTTGTTCTGTAGTTCTTATTATGCATCTGATATGACCCTGATGATCCTAATGTATCACAACAATAGAGACAACTCTAGAATAAAAGAAGATATATGATGAGGAAAAAACCTGTGGAAATACAAGCATCACTAAGGGTAAAGACAGAAACAAAATGCAGCAGACAGATGGAGTGGTAAAGAAGGTAAAACTACGAAGATCACAGAAGCCAAAGGAGAGGAGACTTTGTATATGAAATACTCCATGGTAAAAAGAAGAGGAAGAGGAAGAGGAGGAAGAGGAGGAAGAGGAAGAGGAAGAAGAAGAAGAAGAAGAAGAAGAAGAAGAAGAAGAAGAAGAAGAAGAAGGAAGAGGAAGAGGAAGAGGAAGAGGAAGAGGAAGAGGAAGAGGAAGAAGAAGAAGAAGAAGAAGAAGAAGAAGAAGAAGAAGAAGAAGAAGAAGAAGAAAGAAGGAAGAGGAAGAGGAAGAGGAAGAAGAAGAAGAAGAAGAAGAAGAAGAAGAAGAAGAAGAAGAAGAAGAAGAAGAAAGAAGAAGAAGAAGAAAGAAGAAGAAAGAAGGGAAGGAGGGAAGGAAGGAAGAAAGGAAGAAGGAAGGAAGGAAGGAAGGAAGGAAGGAAGGAAGAAGGAAGTAAGGAAGGAAGGAAGGAAGGAAGGGAGGAAGGAAGGAAGGAAGGAAGGAAAGAAAGACTCCATGCTGGTTAGGGAGAAAATTGGTGTTCTTTGGAGTTTACATGCAGAATTAGCTGTGGCCTTACAAGAGATATTTTAGTGAAATGGGACCAAAGATGATTAACAGCAGGGAAACAAACAGAGCAATTTCCAACATAGCACTCTATTTCCCTTACATAACTTTTGTGTCTCTTTATATAATGTGCATGCAAGCTTCAGCCACTCTAGTTAACTCACCAATTTAAAAAAATTGATATAAAGAGAACAGATTTGATACAATCCATAGGTACTATTCTAAGAAGATAACCACATTTCCCTCATTCCCCTGTTTCACTCCAATACCCATTTATCCATAACCAGTTTCTTTTTTAAGGAAAGGAAGAGAGAGAGAGAGAGAGAGAGAGAGAGAGAGAGAGACCTTCTATCTGCTGAATTATTTCCCAAATGCCCATACACAACAGCCAGAGGTGTGCCAGGCCAAAACCAGGAGCCTGGAACACAATATCTATTTCCCATGTGGGTGGCAGAGACCCAACTACTTGAGTCATCTCCTGCAAACTCCTAGGGTGTACATTAACAGGGAGCTGGGTTTGGAGGTGAACTCAGGACTTAATCTAGACATTCCCATATCTTAACTGTTGCACCTAACCTCTGCCCTACTATGCAGTTTTGTAATAGGTCTTCCTCTTTTTATGATTTCAGACTTTTGTGATAAAATTCTCTTAGCTACTTCTTTTCCCTATGCTCTCTGCCTGTTACAATCCTAATCACACTACAAGATTTGTCTCAAATGGCACATCCACTGAGAAATATTTCTCTCTACCTCTAGGTCACCATTCATTTCCTTCTCTGTATTTTTATAAAACTTTTTAAATCTTTTTTTTTACACCATGGCTGGCCTGAATGGTATGCTATTCAACCATGTACATGTCTTTCTCCCTATCTGAATTATGAGTTACATGTCAGGCACCATTTCTAAAATCCAAAAACTTATTTCACCCTTCTCATTTCCTATGTAATTCTGCCTATTATATTTTCCAGTTTCTTATTTATTTTAAGTACTTGGTAAAGGATAAAAAAAAACCGTGAAGTTTTATCAATAAAGATGGTAAAGATGTATTGGAGATTTACGTCAGTTTGCTGTGAAGTGCCCAAAAGATCTCTGACTTAAAGTCTTTTTTTTTTTTTTTTGACAGGCAGAGTTAGACAGTGAGAGAGAGAGAGAGAGACAGAGAGAAAGGTCTTCCTTTTTCCTTTGGTTCATCCCCCAAGTGGCAGCTACGGCCGGTGCGCTGCACAGATCCGAAGCCAGGAGCCAGGTGCTTCCTCCTGGTCTCCCATGCAGATGCAGGGCCCAAAGACCTGGGCCATTCTCCACTGCACTCCCAGGCCACAGCAGAGAGCTGGCCTGGAAGAGGAGCTACCAGGACAGAATCCAGCACCCCAACCAGGACTAGAACCTGGGGTGACGGCGCCGCAAGGCAGAGGATTAGCTTAGTGAGCCACGGCACCAGACTGACTTAAAGTCTTTCATCCAGACTTAACCAAAGGACATGGTAGTCATACCTCATTCAGTGACAAGGGTGTTCTAAAGTCACACAAGTACCATGTAAATCAGGAAGAGAAAAAATAAATTTGGTTTAACAGATTAGGAACAGTCCTTGAGGAAGAGAGCATAGTGGAGCTCACAGGTGAATAGGATTGAGATGGGAAAAGAGGGAAACACTGTTTCAGGTGAGTGAAACATTACTATCAACTAATTGAAGCAAATACACAGGGAACATTGCAGCCATCCACATGGCCAAGTTCCCTGAGATGAGAAGAGGAAGCAAAGGGATAACGTGCAGACAGACTATGGAATATTTGGGATTCCAAAATAAGGAAAACTGATCCAGTCTAAAAAGAATGAGGGACTATTATGAATTCTTGACCAAAGCAGTCTCATTTATTTTTCATTCATTTATCAACTATTTACTGACAATTTTAAAATGCCAGACACTATTCAAGGCATTGGAAATACAGGACTGAGCATATCAAAGACATCTTTTCCTTCTAAGCTAATACACTTATGATGGTGATGGGGAAGGATGATCAATTATACATGTACAAATAAATAAGCATACAGTTTATTGATGAGTGGTGTGAAGAAGGAAAGACCATAAAGAAAGGGAAAAGGCATCCGGTAGAAAAAGAAAGAACAGAGGCTGGCGGTGTGGCACGGTGGGTAACGCCACTGCCTGCAGCACTGGTTCCCATATAGGCACTTGTTAGAGTCCCAGATGCTCCACTTTCAAGCCAGCTCCCTGCTAACAGCCTGGGAAAAGCACAGAAGATGACCCAAATGTTTGGGCCCCTTCCACCGACATGGGAGACCCAGAAGAAGCTCCAGGCACCTGATTTCAGTGTGACCCAGCCCTGGCTGTTGTAGACATTTGGTGAGTGAACTAGCAGATGGGAGATCTCTCTGTCTCTGTTTCTGTCTCTGTCTCTGTCTCTCCCTCCCTGTAACTCTGACTTTCAAATAAATAAACCTTTAAAAAAGAGAAACAGCAGGAGAACAATCTCAGTATGTGAGAGAAAATAATATCAAGTTGACACTGTGGTCATTGGTAGGACCTGGGGACAAATTCAGCTCACAAGTGAAGATGTTAATGACCCTGGCTGAACTTTTCACACCTTCTACTCTCCTCTCCAAACAGTGATTATATTTCATAAACTATAATAATCTCACTTCTTCCAGTATGGGGTCAAGCCAACTTGAAGCTCTGTTCTACTTTGATACATTTTATGCATAGAATGGTTAACACAATTGTAAAAATTAGTTCAGTTGTATATGACTCAGCAAGATGATCATCAAACAGACTCTACAGACCATACATTGGAGAACAGATAATCTCTTAAATAAATTGTGCTGGCAAAACTGGATGCATATACATAGAAGAATGAAATTAGATCCTCACTTGTCACCATATACAAAAATCAAATAAAGATGGGCCAAATATCTAAACCCAAGACCTGAGACTGAAGTTGTTGGAATAAAATATAAAGGAAACACATCAAAATATTGTTGTAGGTAATGGCTTCTTGTATAAGACCCTCAGAGAACAGGAAACAGAACCAAATGAGACAAATTAGATTATATCAAACTCAGAATCTTCTGCACAGCAAAGGAAATAATAGAGTGAAAAGACATCCAACCAAATAGGAAAAGTATTTGGAAGCTACCTATCCTATAAGGTAAAAATATCCAAAATATACCAGCAACTCAAAAAACTCAACAACAAAAAAATCAATAAATCTGGTTAAGAAAAGGCAAAGTTCTCAAAAGTGGAAATACAGATGACCAATAAATATGTGAAAAAATGTTCAATATAACTAGCCATCAGGGAAATGCAAATCAAAACCACAATGAATATCACCACATCCCTGTCAGAATTCCTGTTATCCAAAAGACAGAGTGTAACAAATGCTGGTGAGGATGTGGAGAAATGGGAACTCTGCTAGTAATGTAAATTAGTGTAGACACAATGAAAAACAGTATGAAGATTTTTCTGAAAAATTAGAAATAGACTTGCCATATGATCCAGCGATCCCACTCATCAGTATATAGCCAAAAAACAGAAACACACTATTTCAAAGAGATACCTACACCATCAGGTTTATGGCAATATCATTTGCAATGGCCCAAATATAGAATCACCAAGGTGTCCATCATCACATGAATGAATAAAGAAGATGTGGTATATATGCACAATGGAATATTATTCAGATATAAAAATAATTAAATTCAATCATTTGTATCAAAATGATTACAACTGGAGGACATTATATTAAGTGCAATAAGCTGGACACACAAAGACAAATACCTTATGTTTTCTCTTACATGTGGAAGCTAAAATTAGAAGAAAAAAATCAAGAGCAGAAATAAAAAAAGAGAAAGAAATGCCTGTGTGTGTATATCAATTTTCTAGCAACTATGGTGTTTTGTCAAACTTTATTTCAATCTTTGTCAAGCAAATTGTAAGAATGATATACTACTATAGTTTGAATGTTCCATGACTATTTAAAATTTATTGCATATGAGTGAAATAAACATCTTTTCATTTTATTATTGTTTATATTCCTTGTCTATATTCCTGCTGGATTATGGCCTTTTACTTTTTATTTGTTGAACTCTTTATTTGTGTAGCATTAAGCTTTTGATTATAATTTAACTTTAAAATGTTATATCCAAAATTTTGAAATAGAAAAGTATGAAAACAGACTTCAGTACAGGTCACTTGTTTTAAGCTCATTGTCTCACAGGGCATCTTCATTAATTTCAAAGGGTTTATATAGGAATCTCTCCATAGATACACACTGAGGTCAACACATGGGAATCCCTTTAGGATTTGATGGAAAACTTTACTTTGGCAATATAATGGGCATAATTATTAACACTGACCTATTAGGGGTCTCCTAAATTTTCATTCTTTCAATCCCAAATGTTTAGGTACCAACATTTATATTCCAAAATTCTATGAAGGAAACCATGAGGTATTACAAAGTTCTCAGTGAAATCTAGGCCAGAGAAGCATTCTATTTTTATTTTAATATTAACATTGGTAGAAATTTATTCTTCTAAGTTCCTTAATATTTTCCATTGTTCCTAATTCAGTTTCTTTCTTATCTTTCTAGCCTTTCTCAAAATTTAACATTATGGGGAAATAGGTTCAAACCCAGTACTGCAAGTCATCTGACTTCCTGATTATAAGATATATTTCAAACATACAGGTAAGCTTGCAAAGCAATTTTGTTAAATAATTTGAGCATGTACAATTAAGATTATTTCTAGATGAACTAACTATGTGGCTTGTATTTAGCATTTTAGAAAAAAATAATAAAATGTTCAGTCAATGCCTTTCTTTTGGTGTTTGATTATGGAATAACATACCTCTTTTGACCATTAAATCTGAAATGGAATTATTAGTCAATATGTCCGAATAGATTGCTGAGTAATGAGGGGAGATAGCCTCTTAAAGCACAACTAAATTTGAATTACCAAATTATATTAATATTTATAGAGGTTTCTCTTTTTCTAAGTGTTAGAAAACTAAAATATAAAGTTGACTTTCCTTTAATTTATTAGCTTTAAAGAACCTTATTAAATTAATAATCTAATAACCTAATTAAATTACTTTAAATATTAGCTTTTTAAATTTTATTTATTTCATTTTATTTTATCTAAGGTATACAAATTTCATGGATTTCATATATACAGACTCAGGAACACAGTGATACTCCCCACCTTACCTTCCCTCCTACCTATACTCCCACCCTTCTTCCTTCTCCCTCTCCTATTCCCACTCTTAATTTTTAAAAATATCTATTTTCAGTTTACTTTGTACTTATAACATTAACCATATACTTAGTAAAGAGTTCAACAAATAGTATGAAGGAAAAAAAAAAAACTACTGTTCCTCAACAGTCCAGACAAGGGCTGTAAATAATCATCGGATCTCAATATATCAATTTCCCTCCTATACATATGATTTTCTGGGGAGATCAATTTTGAAGAAAAGAGTCAATGCAATCAAAAGGAATATACAAAAGTTTTCAAAGAGAGGACTTTTAAATTTTTCTTTGTAGATATTTCTTCAAAGTTAATAGTGTTGACAGAGACCAAAGAGGTCGCTAAAATCAGAGTTGAAATATTAAAAGTATTTTCCCCAATCACAGATCATCCGGGTGGATCGGGGCTTAAAATCAAAACTGCAGCCGGCGCCGTGGCTCAACAGGCTAATCCTCCGCCTTGCGGCGCCGGCACACCAGGTTCTAGTCCCGGTCGGGGCACCGGATCCTGTCCCGGTTGCCCCTCTTCCAGGCCAGCCCTCTGCTGTGGCCCAGGAGTGCAGTGGAGGATGGCCCAGGTGCTTGGGCCCTGCACCCCATGGGGAGACCAGGAAAAGCACCTGGCTCCTGGCTCCTGCCATCGGAGGAGCGCGGTGCGCCGGCCGCAGCGCGCCGACCGTGGCGGCCATTGGAGGGTGAACCAACGGCAAAGGAAGACCTTTCTCTCTGTCTCTCTCTCTCACTGTCCACTCTGCCTGTAAAAAAAAAAAAAAAAAAAAAAAACTGCATTTACCCCATAGCACTCTACAGTCCCTTTCATAGAAGTATAACTCACAACTAACTTGAAACACATTGTAATAAAAATTTATGCAGATACATATGAGAGAAAAAAGCAACAAGGATTAGACCCAACAAATCCTAGATTGTATTGCTATATTTAAGACATACTCCACAGTTCAGAAAATGGAGATGGGTATGGTGTGGAGCATTTTGCTAAATCTCTTTAATTAGCATAAAATGAGAACAGTGCCTTACAAAAAGGAGAAAGGACTTAAGTATTTGGGAAAAATATCATTTGGATTAAGGGCATAGACAGAATCAATGTACATGAAAATGCCATGACACTGGGAAAAGAAATAAGATGTGATAATTTATGGATATATGTTTGTTTAGATTTTCAATATAATTTTGTTTAAAAATTAGTCCCTTCTGTAGTTATTACTGATCTTTATGCAATCTCAGAATACATATTTAACTTTTATGCTTTTCTAACACATTCACACCACTGGAAAACATACAAAATTTGTGTCAGTAAAGTATATACATGAAAAACCATAAATAATTATCTTCTTAGAGCTGTATCTATGAAATACATGAAACATGTTTATTAATTTTTAAGATCTAATAACATAAGTTATTTTAAAAAGTACTATATAAGCATTCTGGTAAAATTATTTTACTTTCAGAGAGAAATATATATGTATAGAAATTTATTTTTTAAATATTTTTAAGGTTCTTTAATATAAAATTGACACCAATGCTATTTGAGAGCAATTAACCAAATACAAGTATATTAATTTTTATGCTATCCTTGCATAAATGCATAAATGTGCTCCTTTTCCATTTTAAGCATCTTCCTTGGAATAATAAAACAATACTGTGAATCCTGAGGGTCACAGCTGTGGTCATAGACACTGACATTTCAGGAGGAAAAAATGCTCCCTAAAAATACTTGTGACTAAATTCCAGAAAAAGCCTGAAGAAGTTTCTTTACTGACAGTAAAAAGGGAAAGTTGAGGAAATTACATGCTCTCAGTGTGAACCTTTGTTTCGGTAATTCCTAACCCAACAGACAAAGTAGCAATGACAGAAGACAACCGCTCTTTGACAGCTGAGTTTGTCCTCACAGGATTCACAGGCCACCCAGAGCTGAAGACCCTGCTGTTTGTGGTGTTCTTTGCCATCTATCTGATCACCATGGTGGGGAACCTTGGTTTGGTGGCTTTGATCTACATGGAGCGTCGGCTTCACACCCCAATGTACATCTTTCTGGGCAACCTGGCCCTGATGGATTCCTGCTGCTCCTGTGCCATTACACCCAAGATGTTACAGAACTTCTTTTCTGAGGACAGACGGATTTCCCTCTACGAGTGCATGGCACAGTTTTATTTTCTCTGCCTTGCTGAAACTACGGACTGCTTTCTGCTGGCAGCAATGGCCTATGACCGCTATGTGGCCATATGCAGCCCCCTGCAGTACCACACCAGGATGTCAAAGAGACTGTGCATTCAGATGACCACAGGAGCCTACATAGCTGGAAACCTGCATCCCATGATTGAAGTATTATTCCTGCTGAGGTTAACGTTCTGTGGGGCTCATCAAATCAATCACTTCTTTTGTGATGTCCTTCCATTATATCGACTCTCCTGTGTTAACCCTTACATCAATGAATTGACATTACTTATCTTGGCAGGGTCAATCCAAATCTTTACTATTACTATAGTCCTAATCTCTTATTTCTGCATTCTTTTTACAATCTTTACAATGAAATCCAAAGAGGGAAGAGGTAAAGCCTTATCTACTTGTGCATCCCACTTTCTCTCCGTGTCTATATTCTATGGTTCTCTTCTTTTCATGTATGCTCGACCAAGTTCACTTAATGAAGGGGATAAAGATATACCTGTTGCTATTTTTTATACTCTAGTAATTCCTTTATTAAATCCTTTTATTTATAGTCTAAGAAATAAAGAAGTAATAAATGTTTTAAAAAGAATTATGAAGAAGAGAAAATTTTGTAACAATCTGAAACAAATATCACCTCCCCTGGAAAATTGATTTCAGCTTGATAATGCTTTTTTTCCTAAACCAAGGGATACTAACAAAGTGGGAAAAGGCCACTTTGCATATAAAACATTAAATTATGAAAACACAATGATGTTTGAGTCTATCAAGAGTGATCTAAGTAATCATTCATACAGTTAAAAATTGTGTCAGGATGTAATTATAGTTTGCAGCAAATTCAACAAATTCTAGGAATAAAATCAGTATATATAGAGATAGCCTCCGTCTAACATTGTTAGCAAATGTCTGCAATCCCAAAGCTTAATCCTATATCCTCAGCACCCTCCAAGACCTCAAATATTAGTCCCTTTTAAGCAACATCAGCTATTAAAAGTAAGCTGCTTGAACTTGATTCTCAACTTTCTTTGTGTTCTTTCATGAAATTCCAAGTTCTATGAAATAGAGTATAGGTATAATGGAGATTTAGTTTTTCATTAGATTGCTTATTTGTCCACTATAGATGACAGTGAAATTCCTAAATGTATCTATCCAACAAATCAAGTGTTTTTGTCTCCATTAGCATTACCTGTCTTAATCATTAGGAGTATAAATATTTCTGATATATTCACATCATTAAAGCATAAATTGGGCAAAGTGGGAAGATAGTAAATATTTTAACAAAAATATCTATTCAGAAATTAAATACACAAATATGATATAAAAATTATTTACTGAAAATATACTGCCTGGTAGACACTAAGCTAGACTTTCATGCATATTAACTATAATTAGTTAAGTATACTTCTTTGTTTTATGTTTTTGGGGTCTTTTTTTTTTTGGTATAACACTATACTTTAGAAATACTAGTCATTTGCTCAAATGATCCAGGTAAGCTGAGTAGAACTGGAGTTTGAATTAACACTGTTTTTGTCCACATGCCTGGCAGTTCAATAAATGGAAGTTTTAATGTCTATGGTGTTTAGTTATTAATTACCATCAGAAACAAACTGTGTATTAAAAGATGGAAAAATCAACAGTTGGAGAAAAACAGAAACGAGCATGACCTAAGCCCAAGTTTAGGAAAATGAGTGTGGGAGACAGAGAGGATACAGATGAGCGGTGGGACAATCAACAGGAAGCAAACTGTTAGAGCTCCTAGTGAGTGTGGGGAACAAGCAAGGAAGGAGTGGATCAAGTTCCTTAGGACTTTAAATGCCACACTAAGGAATCTCAATTTCTTTAGAGGCATCAAATACTGGAGTCTTCTTGGGAGCAGAAAAATATGACCGTATTGTTCAGAAAAACTGATCTGGAAAAAAACTTGACTGGAAAGAGATTGGAAGAAATGAGATTATCTTCAATCATTCATATATACTAAGTGATGATAGTTGGAGCTTGAGAACAATTAAAGAAAGGAGAGCAAGTACACACATTGGAATGGCATTTTAAAGAAAATCAAAGAGAAAATTGTAACAGATAATAAATATAAGGTCTACCTTCTTCCGCTATTAATCAAGTCATATTTGCATTTATATTTCTAGTACTCAAAGAGTGCCTGACATACTTGGGCACTCAGTAAGTATTTCCTTCAATATTTTAATAAATTATATAATGAGTTTATTATTTTCTTTTTGAATGTTTAATAAATATATATTTTAACTTCTTGTTTTAAATTTTGAATATAAGTACTGGTAAACATAACATATAAATGAAATCTGCTTAAAGTACTAAACCTATGAAAATATAAATAGCTTGTGGTTACAAATATCTTACAAGAGTATAAATACTTTATGAGTATACAAGAATCCAAAAAACAAAAAGTTTGAGAATCTCTAAGGTAGATGGGTGTTGTACTTGATTTCAGTGGACATTTTTACTTGTCAGAATTACATCCATTAATCTTTCCCTTTTCTAAAAGTACTATGATTTTTGTTAAATATTTCTACATTGCTCATCCTCAATCCTTAGCACCACTGAATCCCAGATAGCTGTACAGGGAATAGTGTGTGACATATTTGCAGCCAATGAGATAAAGAAGTGATTTTTATGGAAATTTCTTGGAAATTAGTTTCCTTTTTTTTTGACAGGCAGAGTGGACAGTGAGAGAGAGAGAGACAGAGAGAAAGGTCTTCCTTTGTCGTTGGTTAACCCTCCAATGGCCGCCATGGCCAACGTGCTGCAGCCTGCGCACCGTGCTGATCCGAAGCCAGGAGCCAGGTGCTTCTCCTGGTCTCCCATGCGGGTGCAGGGCCCAAGGACTTGGGCCATCCTCGTCTACACTCCCGGGCCATAGCAGAGAGCTGGCCTGGAAGAGGGGCAACCGTGACAGAATCCAGCACCCCGACCGGGACTAGAACCTGGTGTGCCAGCGCTGCAAGGCGGAGGATTAGCTTATTGAGCCGCGGCGCTAGCCAGTTTCCTTTATTTTTAAAAAGAGAGTCTCTCACACACAGAGTTCTTTCCCTCTCTGAATCTTATGGTGTGTGAATGTGAAATCTAGCACAACTTACTTTCATTTCTCCATCAAGCAGAAAATCAGCTTGAGGATATGGTCCTTACTCAAATAAGGGCATAGCTGAAGGAATCACAGAGAGACAGATCCCAAATCACCAGAATAAAACATCACTCCTAGTCACAGGGTCCAATAAATCTTCTTTCCTTTTAAGTTTATGTGGCAAAGATGTTTTATTTATAACTGAATAAACATTAATACAGAAAAACACTAATACATTCATGTCTCTTATCTCTCATATTTGTCTCTTATACTCTACTTTAAATCAATTTTCAGACATTGTCTTAGTTTATAATTGACTTTCTAGTGGTACCCATTTCATTTTTCAGTTAAGTCTTTCACTGTCATTACTGTTTTAATGCCCACTAATCTCACTTTAAAAATTGAAGGACAGAGATATTTCACGATTTGTGCACAGAGATTCAATGGTGGTGCTCAGTGACTGAATCCAGGCTATCTGGCTCCAGAACCCATTCTCTTAAACACTAATTAATACTGTATCTTTCATAGACTAAAGTAACATGACAGGAAAGTTCTTAAGAGATTGAGTCATGAAGCCTGTGCTGTGGCATAGCATGTAAAGCTACCACCAGTAGTGCCAGGATCCCTCATGGGCAATGGTTCAAGTCCCAGCTGCCGCTCCACTTCTGATCCAGCTCCCTGCTAATGTGCCTGGAGAAGCAGTGGAGGATGATCCAAGTACTTGGGACCCTGCATCCATGTGGGAGACCTAGAAGAAGCTCCTGGATCCTGGCTTCAGACTGGCCCAGCTCTGGCCATTCCGGCCATTTGGAAGGAATGAAGAGCTCTCTCTCTCTGTCTCTCCACCCTTCTCTATAACTCTGGCTTCCAAGTAAATAAATAAATCTTTAAAACAAAGAATTGCAATACATATAATACAAACATCATAATATCTGTAATATGTATAATTTATATTATAAATTAAACCTATGATTTACTCAGCTTTCCAAAGTTTTTAACCTAGAATTATTCTTTAGTTCCAGTATCATCTAGGATTCAAAATTGTATTGATAATTAATCTGCAAGTCTCTTTAGGCTGCTCTTAGCTGTGACAGTTTCTTAGCCATTCCTTTTTGTTGGTGACCTTGCAAATTTTGAGGAATACTGGTCAGGCAGTTTTTAGAATGTCCCTCATTTGGAATTTTTCTGATGATTTCCTCATGATTAGACTATGGCTATGGGTTTCTGGTGGAGAGAAGACCACAGAGGAAAATTACTATTTTCATCACGTTGTATCAATGGTAAAAGACTTGTGATTTTTGACATTAACCTTGACCACCTAGCTGAGATAGCATTTGACAGGCTTCTCCACTATAATGTTACTCTTCTCCCATCCTTCTAATTTGTACTAGAATAAAGTCACTACACATAGCTCACACTTAAGGAGTGGGGAGTTACCCATCAACTTCTTAAAGGCAAAGTGTTTACATAAATTATTTTAGTGGAGGTGATGGAATCAAGGTGGTGGCTAGATAAGCTGTTCCACTGACCATGACCACTCCCCACCAGAGACACTGACATGAACAGCAATTAACAAATCAAGTCACCTTCACAAGAGCTACAAATGCCAGATGAGAGACCAGACTGCCTCGTTTTGGTATAATAAGGTTACACTGAAAAAAGCAAGAAGGGAATAATTGGCCACATCACTCCTCCTCCAGTTTCAAGGAGTGCAGTGTGGAGAAAGAGGGAGAGGGAGAGGAAACTGAATTCTAGCACTAGGCCTACTCTGAAAAAATTCAGTCAGACTGAACCTCCTGCCCTCTGTCCCTAAGCCTATTGTGGACTGAGTCTTGGGAGTCTCCACAGCCAAGCAATGTATGCCATGCCTCCTAATTTCTAGCAGAAAGCAAAACTCTAACCATGCAGAGTGGCCATGAGAGGAGTTGAAGACCATGCCCTGATAGAACCCAAAGTCTTGTACCTCTAGGCCAGTGCACAAACAACTTCCAGACTTCCCACACAGGCTGAGACCTGCATTCTAATGGGTCAAACTCATTTTGGTGTGTGCCACTGCCACCATCTGACAGGCCTGATGGGCACTTCCAGGCTGTCCTATGGCCTGGTGACAATAGAAACCAAATGTGACCAGTCTGGGAGCAGACTGAACAGCAAGGGGGCTGTCTTTAGCATTGTTCTCCCAAAGTGGGCAGACACAGGACCATTTCTTGGGAATCAGTGTTGGACTAGTAAATCCCAGTTCTGAGCAGATCCTATAGTTTCTGTCCCTAGGCAGTTGATGATGAATGGAATCTCTGAAGTTGCCCCAGTATCAGGCAGAGACCTACACCCTGGTGATACGGCCTGTTTTTTGGCATGTATTACCACCAACTTCATGTGGGCCTGGTGTGCACCCTCATGACTGCCCAAGGCCTGGTGGCTGTGAGATCCAGGTGTGACATAACCCGGTACCTTCCTGTGTGTAAGGAGCATCATCAATCATTCTTCCTACACCGTTGGGCACTCAGTGAGGAATCACAGTGATGTGGTAAAGATAGATAATTTTAAGTTCATGAGTTGGAAGCTGCACTTCCTTCACTTTGTGTTATCAGTTTCATCTACCTGTCAATCAGGGGACCCCTCCCCAGGAAGTACCTCCTCTTACCTAGGACATAAGGTGGTGCCTCATAAACACTTCCATTTTTCTATGCACATAAAAAGCTATGAAGAATGGAAGCTCACTCTCTCCTCCATGTAGACTCAGGACGAGTAGAACAAGGTATGAGAATTCCCTTTCTTTGGTACTATTCTCTCTAAATAAAGCCCTTGTGGGCCTGTATATTTTTCTCAGTGTGTAAGTAAAGTTTATCACACTGCATGCCGTGTTTGGGCCTGTATTTAGAATTCTTCTGTAAGTAAAGGGCAAGAACCTGAAAAATTAATTAAATTAAGTCTAGCTCATCACAACAGGACTGTTTTGGGATGCAGTGCCAGACTCGAGCAGATCCTGAATGTCCCTACTCCAGGACGAGTGCCTGCTGTCAGAGCCACTGAACTAATTTCAGTGTCAAGTATAGTTCTGTGGTCCTTGGTGAGCAATCTAATATCCAAGCCAGCATCACCAGTGGCTGGTAGCTGAAGCCTCAGGCAATGAGTCCTCTCAGCAACAGACAGACCATAGCAGGACAAATTTTGTCCTCCTCCCAGGCTGCACTGATCTTGTGGGCTATGGGTTCCAGGTATGATCTATCACAGTGGCCTTATTGGACAAAGGACAGGGAATCTGAGTCTACCACAGACTCAGGAAGAGACTTGTAGGGACAAACTACCCCATTTTTAGGCACTTTCCCTGTTCATACTGAAGCAATTCACGAACTGCAGATTTGGATCAAATTTGAGTTTTGGTAGTATTATAGAACTGAATCAGTAAAAACATATCAAAAGTGAGCCTGGGGTAAACATTTATTTATGAAAGTACTACCGCAGCTCAGTAGGCTAATCCTCTGCCTGCGGTGCCGGCACACCGGGTTCTAGTCCCGGTCAGGGCGCTGGATTCTGTCCCGGTTGCTCCTCTTCCAGGCCAGCTCTCTGCTGTGGCCCAGGAGTGCAGTGGAGGATGGCCTAAGTGCTTGGGCCCTGCACCCACCTGGGAGACCAGGAGGAAGCACCTGGCTCCTGGCTGCGGATCAGCACGGTGCACTGGCTGGAGCAGCCACTAGGGGGAGAACCAGAGGAAAAAGAAGACCTTTCTGTCTGTCTCTCTCTCTCACTGTCCACTCTGCCTGTCAAAAAAAAAAAAAAAAAAAAAAAAAAAAAAAAAGCACTACTGTAATAAGAGAAGTTATACAGACTCAGAGGAAAATAAAGAAATTGGCTGGAATGTCTATGACAGCCACAAATTAAGCCCAAATAGTGCAATTAACTTTCAGGGTGTAGGCAATGTCACATACTAACAAGCATCAAGAATTTCCAAGGAATCATATTCTACCCTAACAAGTAAAATTAGATGCTAGACACCAACTATCTAGGCATCAAGATTTCCAAATGCTCAGGTGAAGACTTCAAAACTCAACAAATTCAACAGAACACAGAGAAATTATTTAATATTTGAACATAGAGATTTGACAGAGAAATGCAAGTAAACAAAATCAAGCAGAAATCCTTCAACTGAAAAGTTTGTTTAGTGAAATTAAGAAGGTGATAGAGGACATCAATAGCAGAATAGATTAAAAAGAAGAAATAATCAGCGAACTCAAACAGAAGTCTTTTGGAAATAAACAGAGAGGAAAAAAAGATAAAAGAATCAAGAGGAATACAGAAAGTTTATATCTGTAGGACAGGATAAAACAGCAAATATCCAAGTTATTGGGGTAGAAAAAAGAAAAGCCAAAGCGGTAGAAAGCATATTCAAAGAGATAATGACAGAAAATTTGCCAAAACTAATGAAATATTCAGGTACAGGGATGTCAGAGGTCACCAGTTAAATTCAACCCAATAATGTCTCCCCAAGATATATATAATCAAGCTCTTCATAATTAAAGATAAAGAAGAGATTCTCAAAGCTGCAAGATAAAAGGAGCAAATACTCCATAAAGGGTACTAATTCACCTGACTGCAGACATCTCTGCATTAACTTTACAACAGAGGAGGAAATGGGATATACTGAAGAAAAAATAACTGCCAGCCAAAGATAATGTATCCAGCAAAGCTATACTTCATATATAAGACATAGATAAAGATACCCCCCAAACAAATGTTGAGAGAACAGTTTGTACATATGTTCATTAATCTTCAACAATGTCATTGCTTTTAGGCCCTCTGAACTTGTAGACTGAAGATATATATGTGTGTTTCTCTTGCTCTACATCTTCATCAGCTTTTTGTTTTGTTATTTTATTTTTTAAAAGATTTATTTATTTATTTATTGGAAACACAGCGTTATGGAGAGGCAGAGGTCAGGGGCACAGAGAAAGGAGAAAGAGAGGTCTTCCACCTGCTGGTTCACTCCCCAGGTTCACTCCCGCGCCAATCCGAAATCAAGAGCGTGAGCTTCCTTTGGGTCTCCCACGTGGGTGCAGGGGCCCAAGGACTTGGGTCATTTTTACTGCTTTCACAGGCCATAGCAGAGAGCTGGACTGGAAGTGGAGCAGCCGGGTCTCAAACCTACATCCATATGGGATGCGGGCTCCACAGGCTGCAAGGGGCAGCTTTACCCGCTACACCACAGCATCAGCTCTACTTATTTGTATTTTAAATAGTATTGAATCTTAGCTATCCTTTTGAGTATTCCACATTTATTTCAAATTTACTTTTTTAAAGTTTTGTTTATTTGAAAGGCAGGGAGACAGAAAGAGTCCAACACAGATCTTCCATTCATTGATTCTTTCCCCAAATGCCTGCAACAACTAAGACCAGGCAAGTACTCAACTGAGTACTTGAAGTGTTTATTTTCCCAGCTCTCAATTAATTTTTATTGATCTATATATCCATTCTAATGGAACCACCACTTTTCTTGATTATTATAGTTTTATAGAAGGTTTTAAAATCAGGAAGTACAAATCCACAAATTTATGCATCATATTAAGTATTCTTCCAAACCCTTTTGAATTTTAGGGTCAGCTTGTGAATTTCTACAAAGAAGCAAACTTGGAGTTTAGTTAGGATCACCCTGAATCTGTAAATCAGTTTGGGGCATGCTTAAATTTTAACAATATTGCCTCCTGATCCATGAACAGGAGATACATTTCCATTTATTTATATTATCTTTAATCTTTTTCAACAATATGTTGTAGTTTTCAGTAAAAACAAATTTAATGTTATGGAAAATGAGTTTCTTCTTAATTTTATTTTGGGGTTGCTCCTTGCAAATATATGAAACATAATTTATTTATTTGTATGTAATTTATTTTCTAAAACCTTGTCTAACATTTTATTAGCTCTAATAATTTTTGAGTAGCCTCCTTAGGATTTCCTATATACTGGATTATTGCCATCTCCAAAAAAGAGGTATATTTACTTCTTCCTATTCACTCTGGATGCCACACATTCCATATTATTGCCTATAGCTCTGATAATATCTTTCAGTACAATGGTGACTCAAAGTGGCAAGTGCAGACATTCTTATCCTAATAGTGATCTTAGAAGTGAAGGTTTCAATATTTTATTTAATACAATGTTAGTTGTGGATTTTTCATAAATATGCTTTTTAATGTTGAGTTTTTTTCTTATTCCTAGTTGCTTAGTGTTTTTATTATAAGATTATGTTGAATTTTGCCAAATACTTTTGGATTGGTCCTTTATTTTATTGATATGCTTATTGCCTTTTAAATGTAAAATCAACCTTGCATTGCATTCCTAGAATACTTCTCATTTGGTTGTTGTGTGTAATTCTTTTATATATTGCTGTATTCAGGTTAGTAGTATTTTTTGAAGACTTTGCATCAATATTCTAAACACAAATTGATCTTCTTTGGTGGCATACTTGTCATGTTTTGCTATTCGGGTAATACTGGCTTCATGAGATGAGTTGGAAAGTGTTCCTTCCTCATTAACTTTTTGAAAGAGTTTGTAAATAACTGATTTTAACACTTTTAAAACCGTTGATGGATTTCACCAATGATGCCTTGTTGGACTGGGTATTTTTGTTTGAACGTTATTTTATTATAAATAAAATTTGTTTTTTTAAAAAAATTATTTATTTTATTTTAACTGGAGAGATAGAGAGAGAATGAGAGAGGGAGAGAGGGAATGAGAGAGAGAGAGAGAGGGAAATATCTCATGTACTGGTTTATTCCCCAATTCTCGCACCAGCTGGGGCTATAATAAGGGTAGGGCCAGGATCCAGAAAATCAGTCCAGGTCTACCACATGAATGAAGGGACCCAACTATTTGAGCCATCAGCTGTGCCTCTCAGGGTACAAATTTGTACAAAACTGGAATGAGGAGTGGAGGTGGGACTCAATCTCAGGCACTGAGATATGGGATGTGAGCATCCCAAACAGCATCTTTACCACTAGATCAAATGCCCATTCCCAGAAAGTCAATGTCTTTACTTATAAGTACATTAATAGTTTCTATTTAATCTGGAATCAATTTTGGAAGTTTGTATATTTTTAGGAATTTGTTCATTTCAAAGATAATATAATTTGCTGGTATACAAATGTTCATGATATTTCTTATACTCTTTTTCCTTTCTGAAAGATCAACAGTAATGGCCCTTCTTTCATTCTTCAACTTAGCAATTGATGTCTTCTCTTACTTTTTTTCTTGTCAGCCCAACTAAATGCTTGCAAATTTTACTGACCTTTTCAAAGTGCCAATATTTTGTTTCATGGATTTTTTTCTGCTACTTTCCTATTTCCATTAGTTTCTGCCTTAATATTTATTATTTTTCCATATTGCTTTGACTTAATTTTGCTCTTATTCTTTTCTTTTTTAATATTTATTTTATTTATTTGAAAGGCAGAGCTACAGAGAAAGAGAGGGAGAGACAGGCCTTCCATCTGCTAGTTCTTTCCCCAAATGGCCACATGGCCCAGGCTGGGCCAATCTGAAGCCAGGATACAGGAGCTTCATGCAGGTCTCCTATGTGGGTCCAGGAGCCCAAGCACTTGGGCTATTTTCCTCTGCTTTCCCAAGTGTATTTTCAGGGAGCTGGATTGGAAGTGGAGCAGCTAGGACTCAAACACACACCCATATGGGATGTCAGCATTGTAGGCGGCAGCTTTACCCACTATGCCACAACATCAGCCCCTATTTTTTTCTTAAAATAAGAGGTTCAGACTATTTGTTTCAGATTATATATATTTTTCAGCATTTTGTGAATTTGTTTTTATTGAGGTGAAAACATAGCTCAGGAACGGGTGCCTTGGGGTAGCCCCTCCTAGGGAATTTCCATACTAATCTTCCTGGGATGCTCTGTGGAGTTTTTTCTTTTTCTTCTCATTGCTCTTGTTGCCAGCAACCTCTTCAGAACCACTGCTAACAAGCTCCTCTTTGGAAGAGAAATCTCTCTTTTTCAGATTATATTTTTAACTAATATAGATGTTTACAACTATAAATTTCCCACTGAGCACTTCTCTACCTGCATTCTGTAAGTTTAATATGTTGGACCTTGATTTCCATTCATCTCAAAATACTTTCTACATACTCATGATTTCTTCTTGGTCCTACTAATTATGTAGGCATGTGTTGTTTTCCACATTTTTGTGAGTTTTCAAAATATTTCCTGTTATCAATTTATAATTTCATTCCAAGGTAGTCAGAAAACATATTATTTCCATGCTTTTAATTTTATTGAGGTTTGCTTTTACTGCTTAGCATATGGTTTTACTGCTTAGCATATGGTTATACTGTAGAATGTTCCATGTGAACTTGAGAAAAAAATACATTTTGTCATAGTTGGTCAATAGGTTTTATAGACATCTATTTGGTCTAGTTGGCTTATAGTGTAATTAAAATCTAATATTTTTGTGTTTATCATCTAATTTTTCTGTCAAGTATCAAAAGTAAGGCATTGTTGGGCCGGCGCTGTGGCATAGTGGGTTAAGCTGTCGCCTGCAGTGCCAGCAACCCATATGGGCACTAGTTCAAGTCCTGGCTGCTCCATTTCTGATTCATCTCTCTGCTATGGCCTGGGAAAGCAGTAGAAGATGGTCCAAGTCATTGGGCCCCTGCACTCACGTGGGAAACCCAGAAGAAGTTCCTGGCTCCTGGCTTAGATAGACGCAGCTCCCGCCATTGCAGCCAAATGGGGAGTGAACCAGTGGATGGAAGACCTCTCTCTGTTGCCTCTCCCCTCTCTGTGTAACTCTGAATTTCAAATAAATAAATAAATCTTGAAAAAAAAGTAGTGCATTGAAATTTCCAACTGTAATTATCAAATTATTTATTTCCCCTCTCCTTTTTGGGGTTTGATGTCAGATATTTTGATGCACTATTAGTAGCATATAAGTTTATAACTGGTACATCTTCCTAGAGGACTGAATTTCTATCATTATGTAATGCCCCATTTTATTCCTAATAACATTTGAATTTCTTAATTTTTTATTGATTTGAAAAGGCAGAGAGACAGAAAGAGATCTTCCATTGCTGGTTCACTCCCCAAATCCCAACACAGACAAAGTGAGGCTGGGCAAAAGCCAGAATCTGAGAACTCAACCTGGGACTTCCATTTAGGTGGCAGGATCTTGAGTACTGGAGTTACTTGCTGCTTCTCATAGCACACAGTAGGAAGAAGCTGGAATTGGGAACAAGGCTAGACTCAACCCAGTCACTATGACATAGGATGCAAGTGTCCCAAGAAGTGTCTCAGCTCCTGTGCCAGATGCCTAGTAACATTCTTTTGCTTCAGAGTCTAAATTGTCAGATATTAATATAGCCACTCCACTCTTCTTGTGGTTGCTTTATGTGTGATATATTTTTATAAACAGTTCTTTTCAATCTATTTGTATCTTTTGTTCTAAAGTGTGCAATCTATAGATGGGCTATAGCTGGATCTTTTTGTTGTTGTTGCCTCTGTTCAAACTGACTATCTGCATTTTGTGTTGAGATTGCAGAATTGATTCACAGCAGATATTATCAATATAATTAGATGTATGTCTTCCATTTTATTATTTGCTTTCTTCAAGTGTCATGTATTTTTGTTCCTCCATTTCTTCTTTACTGCTTTTATTTGTAATAAGTATTTTCTTTTTTTACATTCTATTTCAGAATATTTTTAAATATACAAAACAAAAATTGTGAAGTAGTCATACAATGATTTCCCATATAATCCTCATCTCATTTCCTCTTACAATATCATGTTGGTGTCTTTGTCTCAATTAATGAATGACACACAAATTCCCCTAATTTTTTTTATCTAAACTCCTTTTATTCTTCCCAGTTATCTAGCCTCCAGTCATCAACATTCTGTGTTAAGACTAGGATTTTTTTTTTTTATTTTAGCTCCCATGTAGAAGAGAGCTTATTTGATTGTTTGTCTTTCTATATTTGGCTTATTTCACTCAATATGATGTCCTCCAGTTCCATTTATTTTGCTGCAAATGAAAGGATTTCATTCTTCTTATAGTTGATTAGTATTTCACTGTGTATATATACCACATTTTCTTTATTCATTCATTTGATGATGGACAATTAGGTTGATTTCATGTTTTGGCTTTTTCCAGAACAGTTCTGCTATAAACATGGTGGAGCAGAAATCTGAAAATCGAGTTCATGTCTCTTGGGTATAACCATAATAGAGAAATTGTTGGATCAAATGGCAGCTTGATTTCTAGTTTGTTAAGAAATCTTCAAACTGTCTTCCACATTTACAGCAATAATTTATATTCCCACCAACAGTGTATAAGAATTCCTTTGTTATTTGTTATTTGCATTTGTTATTCTCTGTAATTTTTTAAGATTTAATTTTTTATTTAAAAGACAGAGTTATAGAAAGAGAAGGAGAGTCAGAAAGATCTTCTACTTGCTGGTTCACTCCCCAAGTAACCACAATGATTGGGGCTGGGCCAGGCCAAAGCCAGGAGCCAGGAGATTCTTCCAGGTCTCCCTCGTTGGGTGCATGACCCCAAGGACTTCAGCTATCCTCCTCTGCTTTTCCCAGGTGCATCAGCAGGGAGCTGGATCAGAAGTAGAGCAGTTTATGGGATGGTGACACTGCAGATTGCATCTTAACCCACTACACTGTGGCACGTGTCCCTACACTGAACTTTTGGTAACAGTCATTCTGGCAGGGGTAAAGTGATACCTCATTGTGTTTTTTTTTTATTTATTATTATTTCCCTGGTGGCTAGTAGTAGTGATTTTTTTAAAAAGAAAAATATTTGTTGTCCATTTGTATTTGTTCTTTTGAGAATTACCTGTTGAGGTCTTTTGCCTGCTGTTTAACTGGATTTTTTTTAATTGTTGTGGTTTTTTGAGTTCATGATACATTCTGGATATTAATCTTTTGTTGAATAAGTAACTTGCAACTATTTTTTCCCATTCTCTTCATGCTATTAACTTTTCTTTGCTATGCAGAAACTTCTAAATTTGATATAATCCCATTTGTCTAGTTTTGCTTTTGTTGCCTATGCTTTTGGAGTTTTATCCAAAGAAGTCATCAAATTCAAAAAATCAAAGTTCCAAAAAATTTGGACTTTGATATATCCAGTTGGGCCCCTGGCACTATCAAAGGATATACGTCTCTCATCTTGTAGACACCAACTAATCAGGCTATTTGGACTATATTACAGGAACTGAAGATGTGAATTGGGGCCGGCGCCGTGGCTCATTTGGTTAATCCTCCACCTGTGGCGCCGGCATCTCATATGGGCACCGGGTTCTAGTCCCAGTTGCTCCTCTTCCAGTCCAGCTCTCTGCTGTGGCCTGGGAGGGCAGTGGAGGATGGCCCAAGTCCTTGGGCCCTGCACCTGCATGGGAGACCAGGAGGAAGCACCTGGCTTCTGGTTTCGGATTGGCGCAGCGCGCCAGCCGTAGTGGCCATTAGGGGGGTGAACCAAGAGAAAGGAAGACCTTTTTCTCTGTCTCTCTCTCATTGTCTAACTCTGCCTGTCAAAAAAAAGAAAGAAAGAAAGAAAGAAAGAAAGAAAGAGAGAGAGAAAGAGAGAGATTAGGGCAAGATGGCGGAATAGGAAGGGAGCACACTGATAGTCCAGGGAGAGACAGTTTAATAAAAGTGGAGATACTGCAGGTTCAAGGAAGAGTAGGGGAAGAAACAGCAGAGGAAACTCTTCTGGAACTAGTGATTCACAGTGGACCTTCGAGGAGAGCGTGGGAGCCCGCAGTTCGGGACACCAGCGGCAGACTCAACCCACCAGCGCTGGAATGTGAGGTGAGCCGAACCTCAATAGACCGAGACACCAGCAGGGAAGAGGAAAGAGGAGACTAGAGCGAACAAGGCTTGAAACCCTGTGGGGAAAAGTTCACCAGGCTAACTAGAAGAGAGAGAGAAAGAAAAAAGTGACCGATACAGACACGAGTTTCTTTCTCTCCGCCCACCTCTCAAAGGTGAGCAAGACAAAGAGCAGGCGCCATTTTGGAATACGTCATAAGCAGGGCGACCTCAGGTCTGCGCCGGCCCTGAGCCTAGCAGTGAAGGACCCTTACGGGGAGAGGCACCGGGCCCTGCGGCAGCCCTGGGCCCCACGCCCCCTCGTCCGGCGGCCTGCGGGCAGTGGCAGCGTCGTCCCAGCCCACACTGACCCCATGTGGCGGGGCCACTCTGCAGTGGTGGGGCCGCCTCACCCCCAGGTCGTCGTCGGGGCTCCGCGGCCGCGGGTTGCCATGGGAACACTCAGGCCCCGCGTGATCGTGGAGCCTGTGAGGGCCCAGTCGCCCCCGGACCAGACTCCTCGCCCTCGGCCGGCGGCCGAGGGGTCTCCCCACCCCTGAGTCGTCCTTGGGACGCCCCAGCCGCGGGTGATCGTTGGGTCTCCTCAGGGCGCCCCGCAAGGCCATAGGCGCCGGTGCGGAGGGACCGCGCCCGGAGCGGAGCCGCCCCGCCCCTTCGGGAAGCCTCTGAGCATGCTCAGAGGGGAGCCACCCCTCCCTTTCGGGAAGCCTCTGAGCATGCCCAGAGCGGAGCTGCCCCTCCCTTCTCTGGATGAACTCTAGGTGAACCCAGAGCCGGAGCGGAGCTGCCCCTCCCTTCTCTGGGTGAACTCTAGGTGAACCCAGAGCAGAACTGCCCCTCCCTTCAGAGAGTTTCTGGGCGCGCTCTTATGACGTCACTGCGACCGGCCAATCCTGTGCCACCTCAGCACTCTCCCTCAGCACTCTCCCTCAGCATTCTTCGTCAGCACCCCCCCCACATGCTAATGGACCCTCTGAACTGACCAATCCTGTAACACCTCAGCATTCCCCGCCTAAGAATATGCTAATCTGTTGCCTATATAAGCTGTGTGAAACTGCTGCTCAGGGCTCCTCACTGCCTGAGGTGGGGGCCCGTTTGCGCAAATGTTCAATAAATACCTCGTGTTTTTTGCATCAACTCATCTGGAGTCTGGATCTTTGGGTGTCCTCCCGAGCAAGTGGACATCTCTGCTACTGAGAGGTTCAACAGCAGAACTCTAGGCGTGAGGGTGAAATAACAGATTAGAACCTAATGAATGTGTGGTGCTAATGAACTGAGACTGTGAAAAAAGAGATTGTGGGGGAGAGAACTCACGGAATTCACCACGTGAGTACTCTCCAGAGACGCTACAGTTCGGTAGCCTTGGTAGCCCAGTGGTGAGACTGCAGAAGAATTTGAACCCACACTGAAGGCCACAGAGATTCCCTCTGTGGTCCTTGGGAAAGAGCTTCTGATATCTGGCTCCTGTGGGTATATCATTTGCCTGCTAACCACCCCCAATTCCATTCAGCTGTGTGGAATTACTTCCCTTTTGAATCAAAAATAAAGAAAGAAACAGAGAGAGATTTACCACACCTAACCTGGGAGTGTCACCTTTGGCACACCCTCAACCCTGAGGAACCAAACAGAGCTCTCAGGCCACACCCATCTCAAGCCTCTAAGGCTCCATTGAAAGCAGACAGTCCACTTATCTAGAGTCATAGTATAACAAGAAAAAACACCACAGTGAAGAAACCAATATACCAAACAACAAACCCAAAAACCAAGGTAACAAGAACAAGGAAGACACTATGACGCCCCCAAATGAAAAAGACACCCCAATTCAAGATTACGAAGATGATGAGTTAGAAGAAATGCAAGAAGCAGATCTCAAACAATTGATAAGAACACTAAGAAGTACTCAAAAACAAATTCTTGAACTACAGAAATCCTTAATGGACAAGGTAGAAAATCTCTCTCGTGAAAATGAAATATTAAGGAGGAATCAAGCTGAAATGAAACAACTAGTAGAACATGAAACTGTGATAGTGACGAGAAATCATAATGAAGTGAAGAATTCAATAGATCAAATGAAAAACACATTAGAGAGCCTTACAAACTGAATGGGTGAGGCAGAAGAGAGAATATCGGACTTAGAATACAGAGCACAGGAACATATACAGTCAAACCAAAGACAAGAAGAGGAAATTAGAAATCTAAAAAATATTGTTGGGAATCTACAGGATACCATTAAAAAACCCAACATTCGAGTTCTAGGAGTACTTGAAGGCATGGAGAGGGAGAAAGGATTAGAATGCCTTTTTAGTGAGATAATAGCAGAAAATTTCCCAGGTTTGGAGAAGGACAGAGACATCCTAGTACAGGAAGCTCATAGAACCCCTAATAAACATGACCAAAAGAGATCCTCATCACGACACACTGTAATTAAACTCACCACAGTGAAACAGAAAGAAATGATCCTAAAATGTGCAAGAGAGAAAAGTCAGATTACTCTCAGAGGATCTCCAATTAGACTCACAGCAGACTTCTCATCAGAAACCCTACAAGCTAAAAGGGAATGGCGAGACATAGCCCAGGTACTAAGAGAGAAAAACTGCCAGCCCAGAATATTATATCCTGCAAAGCTCTCATTTGTGAATGAAGGTGAAATAAAGACCTTTCATAACAAACAAAAATTGAAAGAATTTGTTGCCACTTGTCCAGCCCTGCAAAAGATGCTTAAAGATGTGTTACACACAGAAACACAGAAACACGGCCATCAACATGAAAGAAGGTAAACGAAGGGAACCTCACAGCAAAAGATCACAGGGAATTCAAAGCATACATTCGGATAAAGAAATTATGGGACATGTACTCTATAGAATATTATACAGCAGTCAAAAACAATGAAATCTGGTCATTTGCAACAAGATGGAGGAATCTGGAAAACATTATTCTGAGTAAATTAAGCCAGTCCCAAAGGGACAAATATCATATGTTCTCCCTGATCAGTGACAACTAATTGAGCACCAAAGGGGAAACCTGTTGAAGTGAAATGGACACTATGAGAAACAGTAACTTGATCAGCTCTTGTGCTGACTGTTGTTGTACAATGTAATACTTCATCCATTCTAGTATTTTTTTATTCTAGTACTATTGGTTGAACTCTGTAAATAACAAACAATTATTCTTAGGTGTTTAAATTTTAACTGAAAAGTGATCCCTGTGTAATATAAGAGTGGGAATAAGAGAGGGAGGAGATGTACAATTTGGGACATGCTCAATCAGTCATGCCCCAAATGATGGAGTCAGAAACGTGCCAGGGAATTCCAATACAATCCCATCAAGGTGGCATGTACCAAGGCCATCTCACTAGTCCAAGTGATCAATTTCAGTTCACAATTGATCACACTGATAGGTCTAAGAGTCAAAGAGATCACACGAACAAGACCAGTGTCTGCTAATACTAACTGATAGAATCAAAAAGGGAGAGAATGATCCAACATGGAAAGTGAGATACACAGCAGACTCATAGAATGGCAGATGTCCTAAATAGCACTCTGGCCTCAGAATCAGCCCTTAAGGCATTCAGATCTGGCTCAAGAGCCCATGAGAGTATTTTAGGCATGGAAAGCCGAGACACTCTGGAAAAAAAAGAAGACCTAAATGAAAGATCTCTGCGAGTGAGATCCCAGTGGAACGAATGGGGCCATCAAAGAAGGAGGTACCTTTCTCTGAAGGGAGGAGAGAACCTCCACTTTGACTATGACCCTGTCGGAGTAAGATTGAAGTCAGCGAACCCTAAAGGCTTCCATAGCCTCGGCAGCTCATGACTAGAGCCTAGGGAGATTACTGACGCCATAAACAAGAGTGTCAAATTGTTAAATCAACTTCAGGAGTCACTGTGTACTTATGTCTCATGAGGGATCTGTCCTTAATGTGTTGTCCAATGTGAAGTAATGCTATAACTAGTACTGAAACAGTATTTTACACTTTGTGTTTCTATGTGGATGCAAACTGATGAAATCTTTACTTAGTATATACTGAATCAATCTTCTGTATATAGATAATTAAAAATGAAAAAAAATCTTGGTGTTAAATTGGAAATTGCATAGAAAATTAATCAATTTAAAAAAAATATATCATGTAGGATCTCTGTCCTTAATGTGCTATACATTGTGAATTAATACTATAACTAGTACTCCTACAGTATTTTTCACTTTGTGTTGCTATGTGAGGGCAAACTGTTGAAATCTTTACTTAATATATACTAAACTGATCTTCTGTATATAAAGAGAATTGAAAATGAATCTTGATGTGAATGCAAGGGGAGAGGGAATGGGAAAGGGGAGGGTTGCGGGTGGGAGGGAAGTTATGGGGGGGGGAAGCCATTGTAATCTATAAACTGTATTTTGGAAATTCATATTCTTTAAATAAAAGCAATATTAAAAAATAAAAAAAAGAAAGAAAGAAAGAAAGAAAATACTGTGTGGAGTAAGCAAGTGCCTCTTGTTGGTTAATGAGTTTATAATTTTAAACATGGCTATTTAAAGTCTTTTGTCATCCATAGTTTTGTACATCAGATCTGCTGCTCATAAAACTAAAACATTGTTGATTCTATGTTTAGCTGTCCTCCTATAGGTTCCAATGGACTTTCTGCAGGCACTTCTATTGTATTCAGTGCTTTGGGTGGCTCTGTGAACAGATGAAGCCAATAATGCACTATGGGTTCCAACTGGGAGAAAGTATGATTAATCGAGGTTTCCAAGAGCAGAAAGCAATTCTCATTGGTTAATGGTAATAAAAAAAACAGCTAAAGATTTTAGAAAACTATTACTAAAACTGTTTCAATTTTCTATCTTGTATGTTGTTAGGTGTGTGTACATATTGTATGTCTATATAGGAAAATTTATTAAGAGCTCTATCTTAATTGGCTTACAAATGAAAGATTGCTCATAAATTTAAACTGCTAAAATTAATCAAATATACATTTGATTCATGTGACCCAAATCTCTTTGTCAGATGTTTTAAATCTTTTTTTATATAAAGCTTTTATTTAAAGAATATAAATTTCCAAAGTACAGCTTATGGATTACAATGGCTTCCCCCCCTTCATAACTTCCCTCCCACCCGCAACCCTCCCTTTTCCCTCTCCCTCTCCCCTTCCATTCACATCAAGATTCATTTTCCATTCTCTTTATATACAGAAGATCAGTTTAGTACATATTACGTAAAGATTTCAACAATTGTTCTAAATCTGTTGGTAGAAAGAAACTAAAAACTTTTTATATGTTTGTGTTTGAGTTTGCTAGTTAAACAAGCCACACTGTTAGATATTTTAGAGATATTTCCAAATACATGTATTCTTTAAATTTATACAAGGCATTGGACCTTCCAGTAAATATTTTCGTAAGCTGTTATTTAACAGTTAAAACTGCTTGCAAAGATTTCATTTGATATTGTTATTGTCAGTGGTCAATCAGGTAGCGTGACTTGTTCCCTCATTTTTCTATTCTCTTTAAGATGCGAAACTGACTCTGTGCTGAGGGAGTCTCCAAGATGTACAATTTGATTTTTAGATCTTATAAAAGGAATGGCTAACATTTTCTGTATAATAGACTAGCCAAAAATGAAAGCTTAAATCATAACTTCACAGCTGAATTTACTTCACCATGGGATCCCAAATCTCCTTGGGCTAGATGGTGAAAGTGACATCTTGAGTTTTAACATAATTATATAGATTGGATTAAGTTTTAAAAATTGTCCATGTTAGATGGATTAAGTTCTAAAGTGGTTGTATAGATGGGACTAACTGTTAAAGTGATCATACCAATAGAATTAAACAGGAGTAAATGCTCCAACATGGGAAGCAGTCCATACAGCAGACTCATAGAAAGGCAATTGCCCTGAGCAACACTCAGTGACCTCAGAGTCAGCCCTAAAGGCATTCTGGTCTTGCTAAAAATCCCATGAGAGCATTTCAGATGTGGAGAGATGGGACATTCATGTGAAAAGGTGCCCCTACATGGAGAACCTCTCTGGGTGAGACCCCAGTGGGAAGAAGTGGTCATCAAAGAAGGATGCACTTTTCTCTGAAGGGAGGAGAAAACTTTCACTTTGTTCATGGCCTTTTCTGAATACTGACAGAGTCTATGGTTTCAGAAGCCTTCCATAGCCTAGGCAGCTCATGTCAAGAGCCTTGGGTGATCACTGATGTCACACATAAGAATGTTAATTGTTAAATTAACAACAGGAGTCACTGTGCTCTAACTTCCCGTGCAGGACCTTAATACTATGCTTAAAAAAACAGGAGGGAGCATGGTACCCCCAGCGAGCACATTAACTTTTCTCCTTTCACCTTAAAGTTGATCTTTAGCACAGCAGTTACCTAAATTTAAGACCAGCAATCAAAAATAAGTTTTAAAAAACAAGTTTTGTTAATAAAAAATAAGGTAGACTACACATTTTGAAATGATCCTGGCAAAGAAACTCTTAGAGTGCACAGACAGGACCCATGTGGCTGATTCCTGGGTCCAAGGAAATCCTGGGATGCTTTTCATGGACCTTATTGTCCTGTTGCAAAAGGAAGCAATATCCTTTTGCTTCCTCTCAGTGAGGTAGAACATATGGCCTCCCAAGTTAAAACCCAGGAACGGTTCTGAAGTACAGCTCAGGCAAAGCTGTAGAATTATGTTTGGATGCCTTCCTATTGACAGCTGTGACAATGCTCCTTTCACCATAAATTTCTTACAAGTCTCACACCCTGGAGAGCCGCCAGCTGTGAGACACTGGAGACCTCTCAGGTCCAACCCACTTGCCTCTAGTTCAATGGAGGGACTTGACCACACAACAGTGGAAGGGGCCTGATCCCCTCATAACAATGGGGAGAGGCTTTGCTTGTGTGCTTCCAGAGATTGTTTGGCAGCCTGTGTGGATACCGGTCCGAAATGTCAAACCCTGTACCCCCGTCTCCAAAAGCTGACCCTCCGACAAACCAACTTCAGCACCTTTCCCTGAGCAAGCCATTCATAGAAAGATCCTCTTCAGATCAGTTGCAGCTTAACTGGAAGGGACCTTACCAGGTGCTACTGAGCATGACCACCTCAATGAAATTAGGATTAAACTTCTACCTCTGAAGTCTTCACAGGTAAACTCAAAAGACAAGCATGATTATTCCTGTAAGCCAAAGATCTTAAGCAAAAAGATAAGAAAAAGCCTTTGTCTTCGTTACATCAAAACTGCTACACCTTAAGGCAGATGTGCTGTACCTGCCTCTTTTGATTTTCTCTGGGAACTGTTATTGGCAATAAAACTCCTAATGGGTTCTTCTATAATTATCCATACTCAAGCTCAGTAGGCTTATACTCTATCACTAACCACAATCTGGGAGTCTATAAGATATGTCCTTTTCATGTTAAAGGATCTTGTTCCAGTTTTGCCCATACTAATTAACAAAATTATATGTTTCAGAACTCAACTTCTGCGAGTAACTGACCATGCAGGGGACACAGACATTGGCAGTTACCGAGACTGCTCCAGCTCACATGGTAAATTTGTTAGATGAGATAGAGAATTCCAGACCCAGGTCAAGCAGGGCCTGCACTATGCCCCTCATAAGCAGAAAGCAGCTATAGAAGACATAATGATTCTGTGCCCTTCAGAATCCCTTAGGATTAAGGGAATGGAGTCTCTGATTAAGGAATGATGTAGGCAGATATATAGGATTAGGTTTGTGAGCTAAAAGACCATACCGGCTAGCACCATGGCTCAACAGGCGAATCCTCCGCCTTGCGGCACCAGCACATAGGGTTCTAGTCCCAGTCGGGGCACCAGATTCTGTCCCGGTTGCCCCTCTTCCAGGTCAGCTCTCTGCTGTGGCCCGGGAGTGCAGTGGAGGATGCCCCAAGTCCTTGGGCTCTGCACCCCATGGGAGACCAGGAGAAGCACCTGGCTCCTGCCATTGGATCAGCGCAGTGCGCCAGCCACGGCGGCCATTGGAGGGTGAACCAAAGGCAAAGGAAGACCTTTCTTTCTGTCTCTCTCTTTCTCTCTCACTGTCCACTCTGCCTGTCAAAAATAAAAAAAAAAATTAAAAAAAGACCATGCCTTCACCATGCCCCCTGTGGTCTCAGACCTCTGCCTAACCACACCTATGCACCCACTTGCCAATAAGAAAGGCCAGAAACATGGTGGGCCCAGCCTTTTTTCCCTTTGCCCTTTTATATCCTCCCTGTCCATAATCCCCATGCTGGACACGCTTCAATTTAACCCAAAGCTTACTGTGGGTTGTGGCTTGTTGCTATGCCATACTAAGCAGGGTCACACTTGCCCTAAAACAAATAGGGGAGATGTGGGTGACCCGTGAGGCTGCCTGTCCTGCCCATGCAGTAGGTTGAGAAGGCATGGTGTACTGTGCATCCTGGGAGGGACCCGCAGCCTGGCCGATCAGGTAACTTGCCTTCTGCCAATCAGGTAACTTGCCTTCTGCCAATCAGGTAACTTGCTCTTGGTTGCAGCCCAGGCTCACCTGGAAAGCTACCCTTGCTACGTGACATTCAAGCTCATTAGAGAGGCATATTGGCGCCAGTGTCAGTTCTGTCCGATAGAGTCAGTGTTCCCCTGAGTTAGTTACACCCCTTCTGCCTGCCCTTTACGTGTACAAGGCTGTGAATAAAGCGGACATGTTCACCGAAGCCTGTCCCTGGTGCTTCTTGTGGAAGAACACCATCCTCCCACTCTCCCCGACAGTGCAGCCTCGCAGAAAGAGTCCGCAACTTCTTTGGTTGCATTTATTTCTAAATATTTGATTTTGTAGCTATTGGGAATGGGATTTCTTTTATGATTCCTCTTTCAATGAGATTATTGTTGGTGTATAACATGCTATTGTTTTTGTATACTGATATTGTATCCTGTGACTTAACGATTTGGATTATCATTTCTTTAGCTTTGGTTTATCATTACTTTAGCTTTATGCTAAACTATTTTGATTTTTCTTTGTACAACATCATGTCATCTGTAAACATGGATGTTTTTACTTCTTCCTTTCCAACATTGTTGCCCTTTAATTCTCTCTTCTCCCCAATTATTTTGCTAATATTTCAATACTATATTGAATAGAATGAAGGAAGTGAACATTTCTGTCTTGTTCTAGGTCTGAGGGGAAATGTTTTGAGCTTCTTCTTATTCAGTATGATACTGACTATTGGTTCATCATATATACCCTTTATTATTTTAAGATATGTTCCTTCTATACCTAATTTGTTCAGAATTGTATTCATTAAGGGATGTTGAGTTTCATCGAATGCTTTTTCTGGATCTCCTGAGATTATGGTATGGTTTTTGTTCTTCATTTTGATGATATGTTTTATATCATTTATTGATTTTTCAAATGTTGAACCAATCTTGCATTGGGATAAATCATATTTGATTGTGATATATGATCTTTTGTATATAGTATTAAATTCGGTTTTCTAATATCTGGTTGAGAATTTCTGCATCTATGTTCATCAAGGATACTGGTCTGTAGTTTTCCTTTTGTGTTGTGACTTTGTTGGTTCTTGTATCAAAGTGATGTTGGGCTCCTAAAAAGAGTTTTGCAGAATTCCATCCTTTCCTTTATAAAAAGATCTATTTGAAAGTCAGAGTTACAGAGAGGGGGATGAGGGAGAGGGAAAGAGAGAATTACTTCTGAGATCTCTTGCTTTTCTATTTCTTGCAAGGTAGGTCTATCATTAAATTCTCTCCATTTTTGTTTATTTATAAAATTATGTATGTTTGCATTTATTTTTATAGGATCCTTGATTGATAGATGCTCCTACCAAGCACTTTGAATATGTTATTCCACTGTTGTAGGCTTCCATTGTTTCTGCTAAGAAGTCGATTGTTAAATTATTGGGATTTCCTTGCAACTGAAGCATGCTTCTCCTCTTCCTACTTTCAAAAGTAAAGCTCTTCTTATTGCCTTTGAGTTTCACCATTGTTACTATAATGAGTCTATTTATGTATATCTGTGTAGTCATCTTACACAGTTTCTGGAGCTCCTTGGAAATGTAGTTTATTGTTTTTCAATAAATTGGAAATGTTTTCTGCCTTTATTTATTCAACACATTTTCACTGCTTCTTTGTCTCTTTCCTCTCCTCCTGGTCCTTACATTATGCATGTGGTGATGTTTTTACTGGTGTCCCAAATATCTGATGATCTGTTCATTTTTCTTCATTTATTTTTGGTGTTTTTTGAATTGTATACTCTCTAGTAATACTTTCCAAGTTCACTGACTTTTCATTCTAATAGTTCAAATCTATTCTTTTTTTTTTTTTTTTGACAGGCAGAGTGGACAGTGAGAGAGAGAGACAGAGAGAAAGGTCTTCCTTTGCCGTTGGTTCACCCTCCAATGGCCACCGCGGCCGGCACACTGTGGCCGGCACACCGCACTGATCCAATGGCAGGAGCCAGGTGCTTCTCCTGGTCTCCCATGGGGTGCAGGGCCCAAGGACTTGGGGCATCTTCCACTGCACTCCAGTGCCACAGCAGAGAGCTGGCCTGGAAGAGGGGCAACCGGGACAGAATCTGGTGCCCTGACCGGGACTAGAACCCAGTGTGCTGGTGCCACAAGGCGGAGGATTAGCCTGTTGAGCCATAGTGCTGGCTCAAATCTATTCTTGAGCTCCTTTATTCAATTTTTTGTCACTTATTGTACTTTTCAATATCAAAATTTTCATTTTTTAAATTTTTTTTTTGACAGGCAGAGTTAGACAGAGAGAGAGAAAGACAGAGAGAAAGGTCTTCCTTTTCCATTGGTTCACCCGTTACGTGGCTGCTGTGGCTGGTGTGTTGCGGACAGCATGCTGTGCCGATCCGAACCCAGGAGCCAGGTGCTTCCTCCTGGTCTCCCATGCGGGTGCAGGGCCCAAGGACTGGGCCATCCTCCACTGCACTCCTGGGCCACAGCAGAGAGCTGGACTGGAAGAGGAGCAATCAGGACAGAATCCAGCACCCCAACTGAGACTAGAACCCGGGGTGCTGGCGCCGCAGGCAGAGGATTAGCCTAGTGAGTTGCGGCACAGCCAGAATTTTCATTTTTTTATATTTTCATTGTTTATCAATAATTTCTATTCAATACAATGCTATCATCATATCTTCGTTTATTTAATCCTGATTTCCATTCATCCAGTAAACATACTGACCAAGGCTATTTTGAAGTCTCTTTCTATTAAATCCAGTATCTGGTTGCTCTCACAGGCAGTTTGTATTTCCTTCGTGAGTGTGCATGTATGAATGATCCTTTTTCCTAACTTATTTCTTTGTTGTTGTTGTTGTTGCTGCTGATAACTGGGCATTTGAAGATGATACAGTAAGTCTAAACGCACACCCTTGGGAGTGCTGTTGTTTTTTATTTGTTTGGTGACTGGCTGGACTAATTTTGTGAACTTTATCTCGCTTGCAGCGGAAGATCCTTACATCGTTCTTCAGGAGCTGCAGCCTAGTTTGCAGCATGCATACACTCACTCAGATGACCAGCATTTTGGCAGAGCTTTTTTTATTGCTTTCTTTGATCGCATCTACCTATTAGGCTTTACCACTTGGTGACTGTTTGGGCCATTTTTTTTAACACTGTCCAGGCAATAAACAGTTCTACATACACAACCAATTACATCCAGGCCCCTCTGCAGCTTTAGTTTTCTGTAACAGTGCTTGAGCTTTGCTCAGCTGCAAATTTTCTTGGAGTTATGAAGGGAGTAAAGCTAACAGCTTGTCAAATATTAAAAAGCATATTGCATAATGGAGCAGGGATTTTCCTCAGATTGCCAAAATACTTTCCAGAAAGATTGTGTCAAAATAGACCAAAGCCTTTAAAATGCTCATACACTTCTATCCAAGCATTCCTTTCTATCAGACTAGAGAACAAGTGTGTTTTAATGTATATCAACTAGTAGCTTGTTTTTTTTTTTTTTTAATTTTTGACAGGCAGAGTGGACAGTGAGAGAGAGAGACAGAGAGAAAGGTCTTCCTTTGCTGTTGGTTCACCCTCCAATGGCCACCGTGGCCGCTCTGATCCAAAGGCAGGAGCCAGGTGCTTTTCCAGGTTTCCCATGGGGTACAGGGCCCAAGGACTTGGGCCACAGCAGAGGGCTGGCCTGGAAGAGGGGCAACCGGGACAGAATCTGGTGCCCCGACTGGGACTAGAACCTGGTGTGCTGGCGCCGCAAGGCGGAGGATTAGCCTGTTGAGCCACGGCGCCAGCCAGTAGCTTGTTAATAACAAGGTAAAATGGACTTAAAACAGATTTCTATCGAAAGAGAATGAGTTTAAAAAAGGTACATAATTGATTATATCTAATTATGTTACAGATTTTTCTTTGTTAACATGGACAGATTTCTGCAATACATTGTAGTTAAAACACTCTCCAACACGCTACTTTTTTAAATCTCAACTTTAATCACTTATTTTTACTTGGAAGGCAAACAGACAGACAGAGGCCTTCCAAATGCTGGTTCACTCCCCAAATTTTGTAACTGAGGAGACTGGGCCAGGCCCAAGTCAGGAGCCCAAAACAGAATTCAGGCTTCTCATGTGGGTGGCAGGGAATCCGGCTACTTGAGCAGTAGCTGCTGCCTCCCAGGGTGAGCGCTAACAGGAAGCTGAAATTGGAAGCACAGCTGGCACACAAACTGGGCACTGTGATCTACATGCTGGTGTCTCAATCACTGTGCCAAACCCCAATATTCTACTTTTTATTAAAAGATTTATTTTATTTATTTGAGATGCAGAATTACAGAGAGAGAGGGAGAGAAACAGAGAGAGAGAGAGAGAGAGAGAGAGAGAGAGAGAGAGAGAATCTTCCAACCACTGGTTCATTCCCCAAATGGCTGCAATTGCCAGTGCTGGGCCAGGCTGAAGCCAGGAGCTTGGACTCCACCTGGATTTCCCACACGGGTGGCAGTTGGAGGAGAAGAAGAAGAAAGAAAGAAAAAACTATAACCTCCCCTAGAGAAGTACAAATGGCAATTCTTTTTCTTTCTTTTCCCTCAGGTTTGGCTCATATCTTTATCATCAAGATTATAAATAGGGGTCAGCATGGTGGCATAGTAGGCTAATCCTCTGCCTGCAGCACCAGCATCCCATATGGGAGCCAGTTCATGTCCCTGCAGCTCCTCTTTAGATCCTCTGCTATGGCCTGGGAAAGCAGCAGAAGATGGCCCAAGAGCTTGGGTCCCTGTACCCATATAGGAGATCTGGAAGAAGCTCCCGGCTCCTGGCTTCGGATCAGCTCAGTTCCAGCCATTGTGGCCATTTGGAGAGTGAACCAGCAGATAGAAGACCCATCTCTCTGTCTCTCCCTCTCTATGTCTATAACTCTACCTCTCAAACAAATAAAATGTAAAATTAAATAAAATAAATAAAATAAATGAAATAAAGATGGCACCCCAGCTCTCACGTACCCTGTGCCCCTCTTGGTTCACAGACCTGAGTTTGTTATTATCACAGTTGAATCTTATTGATCATGGCTACTGTGTTCAAAAGAAACTGTAAATAAAAATTACTTGATACCTTTCCTCATATAATAAGTTTCTCAACTTATAAACAATGAGGTTGGTATGTACAGTCAAAACCACTGTTAAGCTGAAAGTGACGTTAAGTCATAAATGTATTTAATATGCCTAAGCAACAGAACATGTGGGTGGCAGGGAATCTGGCTACTTGAGCCTAGCCTACCTTGAACATGCTCAGGACACTTTCAACACCAGTCTTACCCTGCAGCGTCACATCAAGTGGCATTCAGTTGTTCCGCCTTATCTTCAAGTGCCTGACTGGGAGCTGCGCCTCACTGCCCCTGCCCAGCTTTGAGAGGCACTGAATACCACCAGCCTGGAAAAAGATCAAAATTGAAACATTTATGTACAATTTCTACTGAATGTGTACTGCTGTCACTCCAAGGCAGAGCTGAAAGATTGCAAACCAAACCATTTTAAGTCCTGGGACATCTGTACTGATTTTGACATTTATATCAATATAAATATAAGTAAATTCTTCCACAAAGCACTAAAATACTTTACACAATGCAATCTGTGGGTACCTTGACCTTGTTTTTTTGTTATTTTTTTTTTTTTACTCAAGATGAGAAAATATTGAAGATCGTTTTGAATACTACTTTTGGGAAGAGAAATTACACTCAGTGAGAATCATTAAATCTATGTATCATAGATTCAACTTATCTGGTTAGCTAGGGAGATTTGCCAACGTTAATAATATCCAATGAACTTTTTAGTTAACTTGAATGTCCTCACTGGAGATTTTATTAAAAGTTTCACCTTTAGAGACTGGGATTTGGATAAGTTCCACAACAGCAAATAATTTTGTTTGCAAACAATGCACAATGGACATTATTAGGGAATATGTAGGGATTTCTGGCAGAGGCACATTAGCGGGACAGAGAACAGTATTTTCGTTGAGGACTCCCTTTGGACAGAGACATCATTAGCTGGAAAAGATGATGTTCATTCTTTAAGGACCACAATTTCATGCTTTGACACAAAGATTCCTAATTAAAAAAATCTCTCCAGAAAGCTGAAAATAATTCCTTTTAATTAAGAAATGTACAGCAATACAATGTCAGACAAGTTGTCTGCCCCCAGATAGTCTATAGCAGAGGTTTATTTCATAGAAGACCTCTACATTCTTCAGCCTTAAAATGTGTGTGGCTGCTCCAGTGAAGGACTGTGAAATGTACTTTTTGGCCTGAATTTCTCATACACCAGCAAATCATAAGCATGCAATCAGTAAATCTTCCTAGCCCTCCTTCTCTTGCAAAATGTCATACAAGCTTCCAACTACAGAAGCGCTTCACAACGGTAAAAACCACTGCTGTTATGGAAAACTTGAATCTTTCACAAGTGTTACTTAATAACAACAAAATCCCTAAGTTTCACCTTCAAGGAGACAGCATGCCAGCTGGATGAGTGCTGTGGTTTGATCATGATTTGGCTCCTGAACTCATGCAGACATTTAAATTCCAAAGTCATAAATTAATTATGCTAACATGGAGACACTTAACCCAATTAGGGTGTGAATTAGGTGGGCCTAGTGGAAGGTCCATGGATCACTAGGGGTATGCCTTAAGAAGGCAATTTTTTTTCAGTTTTTTTAAAAGATTTATTTATTTATTTGAAAGGCAGAGTTACAGAGAGGCAGAGCTGCTGGGGGAGAGACAGAGAGAGAGAGAGAGAGAGAGAGAGAGAGAGAATCTTCCATCCACTAATTCACTCCCCAAATGGCTACAATGGCCAGGGCTGGGCCAGGCCAAAGCCAGGAGCTAGGAGCTTCTTCTGGGTCTCCCACATGGGTGCAGGGGCCCGAGTATTTGGACCATCCTCTGCTGCCTCCCAAGTGCATTAGCAGGAAGCTGGATTGGAAGTGGAGCAGATGGTTCTTGAACCAGCACCCATATGTGAAGCTGGCATGCAGGTGGTGGTTTTACCTGCTATGCCACAGTGCTGGCTCCAGAAGGTAATTCTTAGAAGAGTTGTAAAACCTGACTGGGGCCAGTTTCCCTCTCTCTCTCTCTCTTTCTCTCTCTCACTGCTTCATGGTTCACCACATGCTTCTACCATTGGTATCTATCCACACTTAGGACAAAGTAATGGAGTGACCAAATATTACACTCAAACCTCCAAAACTGTAAACTGAATAAATATCCTTTTCCTTCAGAAGTAGCTTATTTCAAGTATTTTATGATAGCGATGAACAAATACTTATACAGTAAGATTTAAATAAGAAAATGTGAACAATGGACTAAACATATTGTCAGATCCCATCTTCATTTGAGTTTCTCCAAAAGCAAACTCCAAGACAAGGATATGGGTGTAAGAAGTTCATATGGGAGGTAACTGTAAAATGCAGAATGAGTTATGGAGAAGAGAGTCAGAAGTGGGAGAAAAGTCCATAAATGTTCTAATAATGAACATTGAATACATCTGCAAGAAACCACAAATACCAAAATTGACTCACCAAGAACTGAGAAAGTCAAGGTACCTATGCACCAACCCCCATATTTTACTGGTTGATAATCATTCCAGAGTGTTAGATTTCTGGTGATTTCAATTTGATCATTTCTAAGATCCTTGGAAATGCAGTATGACCAGAGAACAACACAGAAAGACAAAGGTGGGGTTGGAGGCACAAAAGCCTGAGGTTGTACAGAAATGGCCTGCATGTGATGAACGGGTGGGCCCTCACTGAGGGCAAATATGTGATCAGTGGACCTAAAACTAGCATGGAGTTAAGAAAAAGGTTAATGATCAATTAGACTTTAGGCAGATTCTAAAAGGAGATAAATGAGAACCAGAGTAGGTACATTGTCAAAAGAAGAGGAGATAAGAAGTCCAATAGCAATTTAGGTTGATTCTTAAGTGTTTGATGAATAAATGAAGGAATGAGTAACAGCACCATGTGATTATTCTCTTCCCAAATAAAGGCTGAAATGTAAACACACACACACACACACACACAAGGCCAATGGCCTAGTCAGGTAGCTCACAACTTCATCTGTTATAGAATGTTCCTGCAAAGAGCTAGATATGTAGAGACTTTCAGGGATACAAACATAAAATATTTAGAATAATGGGGAGCTCAAGGAACAGTGTTGGAGGGAGATTCATCTTCTGATTGAAGATATTAAAGTTCAATTTTTCTTTTAAGACAATAAAGCAGCAAAATGAACAATAACAAGAGTCAAGCTTTTGATCTGAAACTCCTAGAGAAGACAGGCAGATGTAGCTGAGAATGGAATTAAGAGAATGTGGCAGACTTTGAAAGTTGATCTAAAGAGCTTAGACTTTATCTGACAAATAATAGGGTGACATTAGAGGTTATCTCTGTAAGGATATGTGAGACTGATGTGAAAAAGATGGATATAGAGCCATCACAGGAGGAAATACTGTAAAAATCTAGAAATCAGAGAATCAAACAAGACTGAATATTTTTGTGTTTTTTAAAAATATGCTGTAACTATCAGATATTTTAGCATAATCTAAAACAAATGATGACACTAAAACATTAAATAATAGCAGTAATTAAAACAATTTCAAAGAAATTCCTGCTATAGCATAATATTTGATATTTGTAAAAGTGTCCTTTGTTGATGAAGTCATTTATCAGTTATTATATACAGAGATAAGGATAATGGCAGTACCATAGATGGTATTGAAGAATTGAGCATGGAGATGTTGAATGTCTCCCCATTGCTCTTAGGATACACTTAGGAATCTTGACCCTGGGCTGCAAGGTCCTGTAGTATCTGCACACTGGCTCTTGCTCCAACTTCATTTACCACTACTATCTCTCTAATTTACATTGACTTTTCAGCTCCCAGATCCCACTAAGTTACTTCCTAACTCAGAGCCCTTTAATGTTGTATATGGTATGACAGAAGTTACAGATTTCTTCCAATCCAGTGGGATTTTTTTTCTTCCCATTGAGGATTTTGTGTTCATACTGCTGATAATGATAAATGGTATAAACTCATATGAATGAAAATCAAAACATGTCCTTTAAATTTTCCTTAAAAATGTGAATTTTACTTACTCTCTAGGTCTCAAAGGATACATATCATTATTCTAATTTAGTATGTCTGCAGTGTTTACAGCATTCAGTTCCCCAGGCTGTGCTCTGATGTCAATGCTAAGTAAATCCCCTCAGTATTGATTTGAATATATGAACGATTTTCAACCAGTGACATAAATATTAACACTGATCCACCTGTAGAAGTATTCAGCTAAATGGTCAAAGGATAGTGTTTGATTTCTGGATCTCCTTTTAAAACTAACACCAGGAATCAACTGGCCTCTATAAAACTCTTACTAGAGAAATCCAGGTGAGAAAAAATTTAGAATTTGTTTTCACTGCTAATATCCTAAAATATTTATTTCTCTAAGTTATTTAGGATGTTTTTTTTTCCTTGTAATTCTACTTTTTCAATTTTTTTTAGATCTCTAAAGTCTTTCCTCTTTAAAGTTTCTTGAATGAGCACTAGATATATGACTATCATTTATCTATATAACTTCTAAACAAGAGAAATCTAAGTTTACAAAAAAAAAATAAGAACACTATTTTGTAGTCATAACAGGCTAAATTGATGAAGCTTTTGAAATTTCTTTGAACAGTATGGTTCGCCACATAATTTAGAACATAGATGAAATGAAATTGTTAGCCTCTATTTTGAAGTTCTGTTTAAACTTTTGTGTTAGGCATTCCCCATGTGTTAGACAAATTATATTAGCAAGGACTATAATTTCAAGCCAATATTTTAAACCCTTGTTGTATTTTATATAGCACTCTAGTTTTTCTTTAGATTTTTAGAGAAATAAGAACCAAAATATCAGTGTAAATCTTATTGCTGTTTGATCATTTATAATCATCTGGGAAACTGAAGGGAATTAACTTCAAGCTGGCAAAGATATGAAATTTAATTTTTTAAAACCACAAATCACATAGATTTCAAATTTTCTTTTTTTCTTTCTTCTCTACTTTCTTTAAGACAGGGAGAGTGGGGGGAGGGAGGAAAAGAGAGAGAGAATGAGAGAGAGAGAGAGAGAAGAGAGAGAGAGAGAGAGAATGAATCTCAGTTACTGGTTCACAGCCCAAATGCCCACAAGAGTTAAAACTTGGAGCCAGGAACTCAACACAAGGCTCTAGTAATTGGGAGGAATCAATTACTTGAAACATTACCACTGCCTCCCAGACTCTGCATTAGCTGAAGAACAGAATCAGGAGTAACAGCACTCATCTGTGGAACCTGGGTGTCTTAACTACTAAGTTAAATGCCAGCCCATAAATGTTATTTTAAAAATACTGTATTTAAAGGTGTCATCTCCAAGTAATCCATGATATAAGTTAATCATATTTTCAGGAAACCAAAAGAGAAGAGATCTCCCTGTATCTATCTCTCTAAACCACTTCTCTGTTTATGAAATTTGGAGTATAGTATGGTCATTAAATATCCAGAAAACTGTCAATCTGGAAATGTCAACTGATCGTCTAAAGAAACTGCACAAAGCACACATTCTACAGATATATATCAATGATAAATCATTCTCACAGTAACTAAACTGAACTATGACAGACTAAAATGACACATTCCCCTAGATGGTGTACTAGTTAAATCCGCCACCTGTTTTGCTGGCATCCCAAATGGGCACCAGTTGGAGTCCAAACTACTCCACTTCTGATCCAGCTCCTTGCTGATGCTCCTGATAGAGCAGCAGAGGATGACCCAAGTGCTTGGATTCCTGTACCCACATGGGAGACCCAGAAGAAACTCCTGGCTCCTGGCTTTGGCCTGGCCCAACCCTGACCATTGAGGCCATCTTGGGAGTGAATCAGCCAGATGAAAAGATCTCTCTCATTTGGGGGGGGAGTGAACCAGTAGATGGAATAACATTGTCTCAGCCCCCCTCTCTCTCTCTCACTGTCTCTCAAATAAGTAAATAAATCTTTAAAAAAAAAAAAAAAAGAAAAGAAAAGATCTCTCTCTCTGTTTCTCCCTTTGTCTGTCTTTCAAATAAATCTTTTTTAAAAATAAAAGAAGCATTCTCCAATAGCTGAGAATTCTTATCTATAAGGGCTTAGGCCAAGGAATAAATACAGGAAGTTTTAAAATTATAATTTTAATAAATATGAGCACCATAGAACACATGGGTATTATTGGAACACTGGCCTTCAAAAGATTGAAAGTTGGGGTCAGCATTGTCGCATATGGGATAAGCCACCACTTGCCACACCAGCAATTCCTTATGGACTCTAGTTTGTGTCCTGGCTGCTCCACTTCCAATCAAGCTCTGGGCTAATGCGCCTGGGAAAGCAATGGAAAATGACCCAAATGCTTGTACCCCTGCCACCCATATGAGAGACCCAGATGAAACTCCCGGCTTGAATCTGTCTCAGCCTTGATCATTGGGACCATCCAGTGAGTGAACCAACAGATGGAAGATCTCTCTCTCTCTCTCTTCTCTGGGTCGCTCTCTCTCTCCCTCTTTCTCTCACTCACTCTCTCTCTTTCTTTCAAATAAGCACAAAAATTTTTAAAAACAGAAAGGTGAAATTTGAACCCAAAGAGATACTGCTTTCCACAGAGACCACTGATTTTAGGAGTTGGGAGGGTTGCAGATGGGAGGGAAGTTATGGGGGGGCAAAGCCATTGTAATCCATAATCTTTACTTTGGAAATTTATATTTACTAAATAAACGTTAAAAAGAAAAAGAATACATTTTAAGAATGAGTTACGACAAAATGTGAGTACATACTTGAATGGTTTAGAATGTATATAATAATGTCAACAAATTATTATCATTTATAACTCTTGATACATTTACCTTAGGAATATAGCAGGCATTCCTTCAGCACGTCATTGTGACATTATTTGCTATAGAAATGTAAGGTTCAAGAAATTTAAATTGGGTCTCCAATGATCATTGTGGACTTTCAATATATAAAACAGAGCAATCTAACAGCAAGTCATTTTACTTACTTAATAAAAATTCTTTTTTTCTAAAAGTAATGATCATTGTAGAGAATCTGAAATAGAGAAAAATATAAAGAAGAAAAAATGATCTATCATTTTCATTACACAGAGAAAACTAGTATTGATATTTTGCTGTTTCCATGCTACATTTCTTTTATTTTTTAATGGAAGAATTTACTCGGAAATTAGTATTATATACAATTAGATAATTATATTTTTTAAATCAAACCCTTTAAACTGGTTAAAAAATGGATTTCTCTTGGGTTTTTCTGTTCTGCTTTCTAGTAATTATTCCTACTGGTTTATATAAGGTCTTCATAGAAAAAATTAGGGAAATATTCTATTTACCACAAATAACTTTCTAGTTTGTATTTACCACAAATAACCTTCTAGTTTGTATTTACCAAAAATAACCTTCTAGTTTATTCATGATTTTGACATATACTTATATATGTTAATTTGTCAATTTTAAACCCTTGATCTTTCTCCATTTTAATAGCATTGAATTTCTTTATACATGTGCCCACATGAGTAATTTTACATTGCATACATAAATCATATTATAAATAATATGAAAGGGTTTTTTAAAAGGTTTATTTATTTATTTGAAAGGCAGAATTACAGAGAGGTAGAGAGAGGTCTTCCATCTGCTGGTTCAATCCTGAGATGGCCGCAATGGCTGGAGTTGCGCCAATCCAAAGCCAGGAGCCAGGAATTTCCTTTCGGTCTCCCACACGGGTACAGGAGCCCCATCCTCCATTGTTTTCCCAGGCCATAACAGAGAGCTGTATCAGAAGTGGAGCAGTTGGGACTCAAACTGGCACCCATATGGGATGCTGGTACTGCAGGCGGTGGCTTTACCCACTACGCCACAGTGCTGGTTTCCTTGGAAGGTCTTTATTAGAGCATTTTTCTTTCTCCTTCTCTCTCTTTGCCCTCTGCTTCCATTAGTATCACTTTCCCTCCCCAGCTCCCAGATATATAAACATCTTAAAAATATTCCCCTTTTCCCTTAAGCACTTTAAGTCTATACTACAATAGTATCAGAAATAATAAATTACTCATAATATGAAAATAAAAAGTCTTCTAAAATTTTTATTGTGTTGTAATATATAACATATATAACATGTAATATATAACATAAAAGTATTATTATATTAGCCATATTGTAGTATTACTTCAAAAATGTTAAGTACATTCATGAATATTCATATCTAGGACGTTTTCCATCTTCCCAAACTGAAATTTAGTACCCATTAAACAAGAGCTCCTCATTCCCACCTCTCCTTGACATCCACTATTCTACAAAAGTACCACAAAGAATCCATGGAAAAGAGAATTAAAATATGACTTTATGTTTATGCAAAAGATTTTTTTAATTCATGCATATAAATATAATCTATCTCTATAAATTTGAATACTCTGGATACCTCAAATTTTTTGTGTCCTTTATGTCTGCCTTATTTCACTTAGCATATAGGTTCATCCATGTTGTAAGGTGTCAGATTCATTCTTTTTTTTTTAAAAGATTTATTTTATTTATTTGAAAGACAGAGTTACAGAGAGAGGTAGAGACAGAGAGAGGGGACTTCCATCTGCTGGTTCACCCCCCAGATGGCCGCAATGGCCACAGGTATGCTGATCTGAAGCCAGGAGCCAGAAGTTTCTTCTGGGTCTCCCACGTGGGTGCAGGGGCCCAAGGACTTGGGCCATCTTCTAGGCTATCCCAGGCCATAACTGAGAGCTGGATCGGAAGAGGAGCAGCTGGGACTAGAACCGGCACCCATACGGGATGCCGGCACTTCAGGCCAGGGCGTTAACCTGCTGTGCCAAAGCACCGGCCCCCAGATTCATTCTTTTCAAGATTAAATAACATTCATGTTATACTCACATGTATATACCACACTAAATTTATCCATTTGTCTATCTGTCTCTAGACATTGAGTGGTTTCCACCTTTTGGATACTGTGAATAATGACAGTATGAATATTGATGTTTGAAAATAGTTTGTTTTTGTTTATTTATTTTCACTTTACTTGGAGAGAGCGCGAGCGAGCTTCCATTTTCTGGTTCACTCCTCAAATGCCAGCAACATTCATGACTGGGCCAAGTCCAAGTCAGAAACCTCGGACCCAATCCAGGTCTCGCATATGGGTGGCAGGGACCCCAGTACTTGAATTACCGTGTGCTGCCTCCTAGAATGTGAAATAAGTTGTTTTGGAAGCAGATCCAAGACTCGAACCAAGGACTCTGATATGGGATGTGGGCAGCCCAAGTGATGTCTTAGCTGCTGAGCCAAACGTTTATTCCTGAAAATAGTCTTTTAAATAACATTATTAATCATGATGTATATAGCCACTGAAATTGTTTAGGAAAACTGATAGCAACTGTTAACATTTAAACTATGACTCACCTTTACCTAATCCAAATAGAGAAATATTTTGCCCTGAATATTTCTCTCAAGACCTCAAAAGCCTTTATGTGCATATGTTATGATGTTTATAATGAAAAAAAGTTGGAAAATGTGCAATAAATAGCCAATAATGTAAAAGTTAGGGTAAATGATAATTCTCAAGAATTTAGAATGCATTGAAGTTCAGGTTACATGTGGAAGCATTGTGAAAGATATTTCTCTTCCTTTGAGCCAAACTGAGCTAAATTATATTTGGGGCATGTTATAAATTAATATTTATTTCTCCACATTTATTTTTCAGAGAAATCAGGAATGCCTGAGGAAAATCATAGCATGAAAAATGAGTTTATCCTCACAGGATTTACAGATCAACCAGAGCTAACCTCTCTGTTTTTTGTGGTATTTTTTGTCATTTATCTAGTGACCATCGTGGGAAATCTTGGTCTGATGATACTAATTTCAAAAGAGCGTTGTCTTCATACACCAATGTACATGTTTCTGGGAAACTTGGCTCTTGTGGATTCTTGCTGTGCCTCTGCAATTACTCCAAAGATGTTAGAGAACTTCCTTTCTAAAGACACAACGATTTCCCTCTACGAATGTATGCTGCAGTTTTATTTTCTTTGCACTGTTGAAACTGCAGACTGCTTCCTGCTGGCAGCAATGGCCTATGACCGCTATATGGCCATATGTAGTCCACTTCAGTACCACACCAAAATGTCAAACAAACTCTGCATTCAGATGATCATCGGGGCCTTCATAGCTGGAAACTTGCATTCCATGATTCATGTAGGGCTTCTCTTTAGGTTAGCTTTCTGTGGCTCTCATCACATTAACCATTTTTATTGTGATATTCTTCCCTTGTACAGACTCTCCTGTGTTGATCCTTATGTCAATGAACTGGTACTGTTCGTCTTTTCAGGCTCAATTCAAGTCTTCACCATAGGTAGTGTCTTAATATCTTATCTCTACATTTTTTTCACAATTTTCAAAATGAAATCCAAAGAGGGAAGGACCAAAGCCTTTTCCACTTGTGCATCCCACTTTCTGTCTGTTTCGTTATTCTATGGGTCTCTTTTCTTCATGTATGTTCGACCCAATTTGCTGGAAGAAGGAGATAAAGATATACCAGCCGGTGTTTTGTTTACAATAGTTGTTCCCTTACTCAATCCTTTCATTTATAGCCTTAGAAATAAGGAAGTAATAAGAGTCCTGAGAAAAATTCTGAAGAAAAAATAATCTCAGAAAACTTTGAACAAACTACATTTACTGCAGCTTAATGATCTGAATGGAGCAAAAATTTCCACATGAAATTACAAAGAGGAAATGCAAAATATATGCAAAATATTTATAAACTATAATACATTCAATCTAGGCAATAATAATATAAGGGGGAGAGCATATTGAAAGGAGTCAACTGTGCTAAATCCTAACTCAAAATAACAAAAATCAGAAGCAAATCTTGAACTCATTCAAGTAACAACATGGAATTTTTTCAAGTGCATGGACTGTTTCAGCATCAGACCTAATTAGCACCCAAAAGACAAGAGCCAGATTAGCAATAGAACCACTCTATATTTATTAGCAGTCTACTTCAGCAGGTTAGAATACTAACACTCCAAGTCAGCTGAAAAGGGTTAAGTTCATGTGCATCTCCAACAAATAACTCCACTTATAACCACAAGCAACAAAATAACAAATTTGTAACTCATTAATTTTGAGGGACATTATTATGGCTGGAAGTGGTGAAGGATGAAAATGTCAGATGACAGTGAACATTGTACTTTCAAATTGAAATTGTTATGGAGTTAAATGACAAACACAAAATGTCCATTTTCCAATGAAATTACCTATAGAGTTTCAACTACTCCCACATCTACATAAAGACATGATAGCATAAAGCTCCAGACAGTGTCACCCATGTGGGATCTGAGGAGTCATTGTTGGTGGTGCCTTAGGCCACACCTCTTCTGTGCTCTTCCTGAAAGGCGAAAAAGGGACTCTAATGTGGGTCACGATACGGAGACATGAAAAAAGTGCAATGTTGAACTATAGATACGCCTAATCTAAAATAATTTTTTTTCTTTTCACCATTGTAAGATCTAAACTTGTGAACCGTGACTAAAACCTCTGATCTTAATGTGACAATTTAAAAGAATTACTTACCAAATATTCACTTAACCTTTATTTGTTGTGGTCTTGCTATGTGGAAGAACTGTTAAGGTGCTGGTATACATCAGTAGCCAAAATACCAGTTTCCCCATCTTCTTAAAGAAGAGAAAATTGCCATGATTTTAATTACCTACTTCTGGATCAAGGAGGGTGCATATCAAATAACAGGAAAACTCCCCCTTTTGCTTCCTCTCTTTGCTCTGAAGTCACCTCTAAATTCCCAGAAGGCAACTGTCAGGTTGCAGCAGTACTCCAACCTAGACTGCCACACGAGACTTACTTCACTAGAAAATCAACAGGTTGAGCCTACTTAGGAGAAGCAATACGAACAGAGATACATTTCCAACTCATGAATGTAAAACTATAACCAGGTACTTTTCCGTTTGTAACCTCAAAGAGAATCTAACCTAACTCACTCTACTTACGCTCGGACTTTCAATGGTTTCCTCGATTATTTCAAGTTAAATCCCATTAATTCAGCATTTTCCTAATTCCATTTCTCTCCTTCTGTGACTCTGTGTGAATGTGTAAGTCTTTGCCTGATAGCATGGCACTGAGTACAGATATCATGTTGCAAATGAGTTTAGTCCAAGCTGTAGTCCTCTGAGAAGTTGGAATCTATTTGAGTTTCTGGTAATCGCTTCATGGCACCATCACTGTATGTATCTGCATCCCTGTTTACTTAGTTCCCATGCTACAGTGATTGTCAGTTAAAGAATCTTATTGTCCAAGTCTTACAAAGCTTAAGTCCTGCTGGATCTGCCTCTTGCTCTTTCTCCTCTATTTCTGAGCAAATTCTCCTAAATTCTTTTTCTCTAGGTCCACAGGAAACTGAAGGGCAAGCATTTTTGCATTTATTGGTATGAGAGACAAAGCAACAGAGAGAAGAGACAGAGAAGAAGAGAGGAAGAGAGGGAGGGAGGGAGGGAGGGAGGAAGGGAGAGAGAGAGAAGAGAGAGAGAGAGAGAGAGAGAGAGAGAGAGAGAGAGAAACAGAGAGATCTTGAATTTACTGGTTCACTCTCCAAATGACCACAATGGCCAGGTCTGGACCAAGCTGAAGCCAGCCTGTTCTCCAATATGAGTGGCAAAGGTCCAAATACCTAGGTCATATGCTGTTGCTTTCCCAGGCACATTAACAGGAAGCCAGATTGGAAGCAGCACAGCCAGTAGTCAAAGCAGCATTCTGATATGGATTCCAACATTACAAGTAGCGCTTAACCCACTGCGCCATATTGCTGGCTCCTTTTATGACAATTCTTAGTTCCTCAGACAACATTGTCACTTTAGGGATTGCATATTGAATGCCATGGTAACTAATGAGAATCTCTGTGTTGGAATATTAGCCAATATCATACTAATACTTCATTTTACATTAAATGATTAACATTTAAGCCGATTTGTAGATATTTTATGTGTATAACATTTCATATGTTTTAATTATGCTAATTCTGATACATTATTTCCTGTTCTCAGGGTGCATTGTCAATTCCCTAAGTATCCAGAGTTTGGTGAACTAGAAAATACTCTGCATATAGTTGTCCTTGGGATAATGTTAGTCTTCAATTCCTGCCCATTCCCAGCCCATGAAAAATGCCCTGAAGTTGGCCTTGCTTGTTGGAACAGGTGGCTTTATCAACAGGCCTATCTCAATACCTAATTTGAATTCAGGGAAGAGGGTGGCAAAGTGAAGCTGCTGAAAGAGCAGGAGCAGAATGTAATACTATAGCCCATAACCTCTAGAGTCACACTCATTGTTGACCTTCATTAATCCTTTTAATGTAACTCTCAGGTTGTATTTTTAATTTGTCAAGATTAGATTGCATCAGGATTGTGTTCAGGGGAGCCTATCCCTCCCTTTGGATCTAATAACACATTATTTTTAAATCTGGTCTTATGTTAGGTTCATATATATTTATGACTGCTTTGTCTTCTTGCATAATTGATTCTGTAATCAAGATACAATATCCTTCATGTCTCTTTCTGCAATTTTTTATTTAAAGTCTGTTTAATCTGACATAAGTATAGATACTCCATTTGTTTTGGTTTCCATTTGCATGCTTTTTTTCTAACCTTTCACTTTCAGTCTATGTGTATCTTTATTTGTGAAGTGTAGGCAGCATAATTGGGTCTTGTTCTTTTTTTTTTTTTTTAATTCATTTGGCCAGGAGCCAGCGCTGTGGTATAGTAAGTTAAGTCTCTGCCTGTGGTGCTGGCATCCCATATGGGCACCAGTTGGAAACTCAGCTGCTCCACTTCTTATCCAGTTCCCTGCTAACGGCCTGGGAAAGCAGTGGAATATGGCCCAAGTGCTTGATCCTTGTACCTACATGGGAGACCCAGAAGAGGTTCCTGGCTCCTGGTGTTCAGATTGGCCCCACTCTGGCAGATCTGGGAAGCAAACCAGCAGATGGAAGACCTCTCTTCTCTCTCTGTCTCTCCCTCTCTCTGTCTGTAACACTGCATCTCAAATAAATAAATAAATCTTTCAAAAATTCATTTGGCCAACCAATATCTTTTGACAGGAAAATTCAATCCATTTACATTCAAGGTTAATACTGATAGAAAACTTCAGCTAGAATAACTAAGAATTCAAGAGAAGACTAAAATAATAAAATTTTAGATGAAAGAAGAGATGCTACAATTGGTATCACAGAAATACCTAGAATCATGAGACTTTACGAAAAATTACATGCCAAAATGGATAACCTAGAAGATATTTATAAATTTTTAGAAATATACAACCTACCAAGACTGAGTCATGCAGGAATAAAAAAAACCTGAAGAGAATGAAAATGAATGAAGATGTTGAGCCAGTAACCAAAAACTCCTGATGAGGAGAACCAAGAACCTGATGACTTTAGTAGTGAATTCTAGAAAATATTTAAAGAATAATGAATGATAATCCTACTCTCTTACAAAAAGTTAAAGTGAGAGGACTACTTCCCAGTATATTTTATATGGCCAGCATCGCCAAGTAACACAGCCATACTAGGACATGACAAAGAAAAGAAAATTAGACTGGTATCTTCGATGAACACAGATGCAAAAGTCCTCAACAAAATACTATCAAACTAAATTCAATCTCACATGGAAAGGATAATACGAAATGAGCAAGTGGGACTTATCCCTGGGAGGCAAGGAAGATTCAAATATACAATTCAATGAATGTAGAACAACACATTAGCAGAGTGATAAATAAAAAAAAGTCATATGATTATCTCAATAGATGCAAAAAAATAATTTAATGAAATTCCACACATTTCAGTTGATGTACTAGTGCAGTGTAATGACAATAGTGAAAAGGGGGGCTGGCACTGTGGCACAGCAGGTTAAGCCAGAGCCTGCAGCACCATCATCCCATATGAGTAACAGTTTAGCTGCTCCACTTCCAATACAACTCCCTGCTAATGTACCTGGGAAAGCAGCAAAAGACAGCCAAGTCCCCAGGCCCCTGCACTCATGTGGGAGACTCAGCCCTGGCTCCATTCTGGGGAATGAACCAGAATATGGAAGGTAAATCTCTCTCTCTCTCTCTCTCTCTCTCTCTTTTCTCTTTATGTCTCTCTTTCATTCTCTGTAACTGTATCTCTCAAATAAATAAATAAATAAATCTTAATAAAATGGAAAAGGTGCTCCTTTTCAACCTCTGATCATACCATACCTTTTCCTCTCTGTGGCAATCAATCCTAGCCTAGTTTTCACTTCCCCCAAGAGCCTTTGCTGACAAATCCAGTGGAACTGTTTTCCTCACTTAGAATTTTATGTCAGATTGGTGATAAGCATAAATGCCATCAACTCGAGTGAATGATCATCAAAACAAAACCCTTAAAAGTTTAAGAAATGGGCATTTGCCTTATTCTCTAGGTCTCAAAGGATACATTTAGTAAATCTAATTTAGTGCTTTTGTGATGTTCAGAGGATTGAGTCTCTTAGGCTATCCTCTATTGTCAATGCCAAGTAAATCCCCTTAGAACTATTTTGAAATTTGAAGTATTCTCTACCAATAGCATAAATATTGCCATTTACTTTAATAAACGCTTAACAGTTTAGAACTGGATCTACATTAAAAGACTAACATTTATCCAGCAATTGACTTTTACCAAGCAATCCAGGTGAGAAAGAATTTAAGCTCTTTTTTCTAAAAATATTAACCTCTAGAAACATGTGTTTCTCTACATTCTTTAGGGTTTTTTCCATTAAAATTCCAGTTTTTCAATTTTGCAAGATCTTTAACGTCTTCCCATGAATCAAAAGTCTATTGTATAAGCACTAGACAAATGATTGTCATTTATTTATATCACTTCTGAATGCAACTGGAGCCTAAATTTACCAAAAACAAAAACAAAAAAGAACAAGAAAGCATGTTTGTAGTCATGATGGAATATATTAGTGAAATATCTGAAACCTTTTAAAATAACATGCTTTGTCATATAACTTATCCCTCAGATGAAATGGACTGTTAGCCTCTATAATGAAATGGTGTTTAAAACATTATGGTGTTCATCTTCTATATGTTTAACAAATTATATTACAGAGAATATGATTTGAAGCCAGGTTTTTAAATTCCAAGTATAATTTTAGGGAGCTTTCTATTATCCATTTTGATTCGTGGAGAAACAAAATATCAGTATAAATCTCATTTCTGCTTGATCAGTTACAACCAACTGGGAAAACTAAAGGAAATGTAATTATGTGACTTCAAGAAAATAAAGGTAACACATTTAATGAAAAAAAATCAAATATATAATATAGTATATATAGATATATAGATTTCATATAGATTATGTATAAATATATACTTAGATTTCAAAGGTTAATTTTTAAATATTGCTCCTAGAGGTATCATTTCTAAGCAACCTGAAATGTAAAGGTCAGTAATATTTTCAAGGAGCCAAAAAGGAATTCTTTCTGTATTTCATCCAAACAGTTTTCCCTGTATTCTTGAAATTTAGAGTGTAACTATGGTCACTGAAAATCTAAGAAACCACCAATCTAGAAATGTCTAAGATCGTCAGCTAACCTTCCAAAGAAAGTATGTAGCACAGAGCAGGCAGTTCATAAATATCAGTTCAATAAATAAATAAATAATTCTCATAGTAAACAAAGTAAATAAAAGTATATTAAATTAAAACATTCCCCTAGTAGTTTGAAATAATTTGTCTAGAAGGATAAGCTTAAGGGGTCAATAATGAAAATTTGAAAAGCATCGTGAATTTTAATAAATATGGGCATCAGTGAACCTTAGAAAATCATGGAAACACTTGACAAGTAAAAGAATAAAAATTGAAATTAAAGATATAGTACTTTCTGTAGAGGCAAGTAACCTTAAGATTACATTACCATAACATCTGAGTATATGCCTTAATTGCTTGAGACACATGCAAGATTGTCAGCAAATTATTAATATTTATACTTGTCAATGCCACCATCATGCTAATGGAGCCAGCACTTATTCAATATATCCATCGTGATATTATCCACTACACAATTGGAAAGTTTAAGAAACACTGGATCCCCAATACTATTGTGGAGTTATCAACATACAAAACATAGCAAGTTTAAGGTCTTGTAATTTTACTTGCTTAACAAAATATACAGTTTTTGGATTGTAAAAGTAACAGTTATGGCCGGCACCATGGCTCACTTGGCTAATCCTCCGCCTGCGGTGCTGGCACCCCAGGTTCTAATCCCAGTTGGGGCACCAGGTACTAGTCTCAGTTGCTCTTCTTCCAGTCCAGCTCTCTGCTGTGGCTCGGGAGGGCAGCGGAGGATGGCCCAAGTGCTTGGGTCCCTGCACCCGCATTGGAGACCAGGAGGAAGTACCTGACTCCTGGCTTCGGATCGGCGCAGCACTGGCCATAGTGGCCATTTGGGGAGTGAACCAACAGAAGGAAGACTTTTCTCTCTGTCTCTCACTGTCTATAACTCGCTCTTTGTCTCTCTCACTGTCTAACTCTGCCTGGCAAAAAAATTTAAAAAAAAAAAAGAGTAACAGTTATGGTAGAGAAATTAAAATAGAAGAAAATATAAAGCGGAAAAAATCGATCTATAATTTCAGTGTGTTTTGTTATATTTCTATTATTTTCATATGTAGGTAATTATTTAGAAGTCAGAAGTATACAATATATAAACTTTCTCCTTTTTAATGTAATATTTTTGTCTGTTATTACATGAAATGTTCTAAGAAGACACCATTTTTTACTGACTGCACATTAACTATCATATGGAAGAGTCACATTTTCTGTCATTTTGAGTAAATGGTTACCATTAAGGTATTTTGAATTTGTCATTATTATTAGTGGCATTACAATGAACATCAATATATGTAAATTTTTTAAAGTTCTGTTTCTTTGTTTCTGAGCTGATCAAAACATGTGAATCTTTAGGAATTTCCTTAATCTATTATGAAAATATTTTCCAATGATTGTACCACTTTATACATCAACCAGGAATGCAATTAGGTTTCCATCTCTCTATGCTGGACAATATTACATATAACCATATTTTTTTTTAAATATTCCAATATAGCCTCATAGTTATTTCGACTTAGATTTGTTTGATTAGTAATAAAGTCACACATTGTTGATTTGCTTAAAAAAAAGCTTCCCTTTTAAGATTGTTCTCTTCTTGACCTGTGCTTATTCTCTAGTGGTTATTCCTAATCTTTTGTATAAGAATTTTTATAGAATAAAACTATAGGAATATTATGTTGTTTATTGCAGCTAATCTCCTAATTTGTGTTTAACATTTCATTTTACTCCACTTTTTTTTTTTTTTAATTTTTTGCCAGGGAGAGTTAGATAGTGAGAGAGAGAGAGATAGAGAGAGAGTTATAGACAGTGAGAGAGACAGAGAGAAAGGTCTTCCTTCCGTTGGTTCACTCCTGAAATGGCCGCCACGGCCGGCGCTGCTCCGATCCGAAGCCAGGAGCCAGGTGCTTCCTCCAGGGCTCCCATGTGGGTGCAGGGACCCAAGCACTTGGGCCATCCTCCGCTGCCCTCCCAGGCCACAGCAGAGAGCTGGACTGGAAGAGGAGCAACTGGGACAGAATCCGGCACCCCAACTGTGACTAGAACCTGGGGTGCCGGCAACACAGGTGAAGGATTAGCCTAGTGAGCCATGGCGCAGGCCTTTACTCCACTTTTGACATGTAACTATTTAATTTATTTTCAGCCTTTATAATTCCTCCAATTTATTTTCATAGAATTTTAATTTGTTTTTATGAACATATGAATAACTTTATCTTTAATGTACAACAGTATTATAAATAATGTGGGAGTGTTTTAGTGCAGCCTTTTTCTTTTCTCATCTCTCTCCTCCCTACTTCCATTCCCATCACTCTTCCTGCCTGCCTCCCAGGAGTGCAAATAACTTGTAAATAGCACTCCTTTTCCCCAAGGCATTTTATTTTTTAAGTGTATGCTCCACTATTATTGGATATGATAAATTGCTAGAAATATGTAAATAAAACCATTAAAATTGTTATTGTAATAAATTATATGAGATATTTAATGT